>CM060108.1:11120144-11720144 GCA_030522415.1 Channallabes apus
CACTCACTCATCCACTTTCCTCTCCTTATAATCATCCTCCTCTTCCCTAAAAAAGACTATCCCTCCTAGGCATGTCTACCTGTAACTGACAGCACCCGTTACAGAAGCGCTCGTCCTATCTAACCACTCCCAACTCTGTCTCTAAGTGACATGTAGAGTTTGAAGTTCTGTCCTCACTTCTGCTTCTATAGCGCAGCAGACAGCAGCACAAACCCTTTCCCCGGCTGTCACGCACGGCCATGAGTGTGGGTGTGTAGAAGCATTCGATATTGGCCTGGTTTGTTTTGACTCATTCAAAGGAGTATGTGTAAGTGTGTGTATTTATGGCTGTGTATGAAAAAAAATCCTAAACTGGTATTAACAGCTATACAATATACAGTACTGCAGCTAAAGCCAAAGACGTCTGCAGAGCAAGCACAGTGACCTGATTTTTGATCAAACCATGCTGTAAAATGAGGCAAGAGACTACAGACAGCCACGGAGATGAAGGTTAGCAGGTCAGACGCTATGTTTTGTGTCGGTGTGTGTGTGCGTGTACGGGCAATTCTTGCAAGCACTGGATACAGAGATAAGGCACAATATACGCCAGGCATAGATGATACTATACTGTAGGTAGAGAATGCTTTGCCAATATACTATGTAACACAACAAGAATATTACATTTGGCGATAATTCTATCTAAACTCCATATGTAGAATTCAAGTAAAAATGACCATTGGCATGGTTGACGTGTTGATGCGTAACGTCAGGCTTTTAGTCCCTTCACACCATGGAAACCAGAGTACCAGGTGGAAACCCACCAAGCATAGGGAGGACAGGCAAACTCGACAGACAGGCAAGATTCAAACCCCCAATCCTGGAGATGTCTAATGGATGGTATCATGGCCAAAAAGCTTACAGTCAGTTTACTTTGCATCCTCACTTCAATGGTCTTGCACTGAAACCCAACCTCAGTCCACCAGTCCACATCAGACCATTTTCATCCTTCTTTCCTTGGTTGATCCCACCTCCCCCTGCAGCAGTTGTATTCTTAAGGGGCCATGCCCAGGGCCCAAAGGTTGGCCCCCAACACTAACTGGAAGCCCCAACCCAGAGCTTCAACCACCTGAGCCAATACTACCCATGGAAACCATTGGCAGGTTGTTAAAATCTATTGAATTACAAATAGGGATTATACATCTACTGTATATAAGTCCTGTGATGGATTGGCACCCTGTCCAGGGTGTATCATGCCTCATGCCCTACAGTAAGTCTCCTGGGATAGGCTCCAGTCCCCCCAGTCCCCCCCCCCCCCCCGACCCTGTATACAGGATAAAGCAGTGTAGACGATGAGACGACAACGACATCTATAGAAATAAAAGAAAGATTTTGTCTGTGCAGTGGTCAGAACTCACTGTTTTAATAATATCTTTTACGTTTTATATTGGAAGACACGAAACCAGTCCAAGAAAAATTTCTGTCAGTATGTTTGTATGTCTGTCCCGTCAGATTTTGTCACAGCATCACGCAAAACTGGCTGCACAGAATTTAATTTACCTTTGTCAGTCCTTCGGTATTTGCCTGAAGTTAAACCTGCACCATGAATAAAATGTTGAGTAGAAGTAAAGTTATGAGCAGTTATGTTCCAGATTATAAATCTTATGTTTCGACAGTGTAATGCGCATGCAAACTGTGGGCGCATCTCAAACGGAATTTAATGAAACTTTTGCAGTACTTGCAGATATCTGCCTGATGTTTACCCTGCACCACTAAGTGATATCCAAATGCTGAGTAAAACATTTAGGTGCCAGATTAATAATAATCTACTTAAAAAAAACACACACACACACCTGCACCAATAGGTATTAATAACTGAATATTTTACTGGGATTAGTTAATTTTTTCCCTGCTGGAATAACAGTGGTAGAAGTCATTTTTAACACCGAGTTGTTTTAAGATAAAATGTCGTCTTTATCCGATGTACTTTTTCAGTTTCTCATCTGTGATTCACTCTCCTAAAACCGAACAGGGAGTGTATTTGTCCAATGATGAGACAAGTACAACTTAGCGTAAACAGCGGTGGAAAGAGTAATGAAATTTTGTACTTAAGTAAAAGTACTGTTACTTTAGTGAACTTTTACTGAAGTACAAGTAAAGTTACCCGTATAAAAATCTACTCAAGTAAAAGTAAAAAGTAGCTCATTCAAAATTTACTCAGAATAAAAGTTACTGAGTTATTTATTTTTTTAACAGCGGGGGTGGGGGGGGGAGGGAATGGAACACCTTTGCATAATAAATCTGTTTCCTTTGTTGTGCTTGAAATCAAAGTGGTGGCTTAAATATTACCAGGGGTTTGCTTCATAAGAATTTGTTGGCGTTTCACTTTCAGCTGTGTCTGTATCACTGGCATCTGTTTTGTCCGTCTCCATCGTTCTTGTGTATTTAGGGTACTTAAACAGGTACTTAGGTTAGTGTTTATTAGATCATTTGCATGTTTGACTTGTGATGTGGATTATAGTTTAAATGTAAAACAATAATCGCTGACGAAAACATGTTTCAGTGAGCATGGATTACGGAAAATGTGATAATGCAGAGACCTTTAATCACATGGCCAGCCTGGAATTTAGCCACCAGTTCATGTAGGGCAAGCTTATTCACAAGGCATATTTTCCCACTTTTTGCTGAGTTAAGCACGAAGCAATGAGCATTCTGGACAGGTTCATGGGGAGAAGATCAGTGGGTCATCAGCATCAGTTCACCTTAAGATGTGAAAAGATTTCTCAAGGATTGCAGGAGGAAGACACAGGAGAATGCTTTCACATCTGGCCATCAGAGGTACAGTAGTATGTGCATCTTGAAAATGCCTTTTGGGTAGAAAAAATTAAAATAAAAGGGCAGAAAATTGCACTGGATGAGGTTAGCGACCGGATAAGATGCACCTATCTGAAAGGCCATAGGGAACATATAAGGATGCAACATGCAAATTAACTGATGTTGGTGAGCCTTAATTCCAAAGAAGGTTGGGGTCACTGGAGGAACCTGAGACCATCTGCAACGTGGTTACCAGTGATCAAATGTGGTTGCTGGGTAATATTAAGTAATATTTGTTGGGGGTGAAGGGGGACCATTTTGGTAAATGACTTATGGGGGTGTCCCTAGGCCTTTGTTAAGGCTTCGATGAGGCCTGGACGTCTTTAGAGGACGTAATAAGCTATTGGTGCCATATGACTGGTCGGCTTTATTCTGTTATCTTGGTTCCAAATCCTGAACTCTCCTCTCATGGGCTTCTTTGGCCACATGCCCAAAGAGCATCCCAGGTACACTGGGCAGACTTTGCAGAGTTGCTTTGCATGCTTCTGGCAATGTGAATTATGCCCGGAAGATATAAACCAGATTAGTGGCGAGCTTTCCAATTTCCCATGCAGTATGCTGTGCTGTCAAAAGTGAAGCTTCCATCAACTTTGAAGTGGAGGAAGCGGCTTATACCAATCGGAGCAGGTATATTATATTATAATATACATATCAGTCTCTGGTTCAAACTCATTCACAATAACTATCATTGGCGCAACTGACCGAATGACACAAAACAGGGATGACTAAGCATTTTCTTCCAATTACGTAAATGTTAAGGCGCAATGTGGAATTGAGAATGTGAGATTTGAAACTGGGAATAAATGCATGCGATTACTATATAATGAGACAGCGAAATATTTCCTTTGTGTCATGTGTGTAGTATTTTAGACAAATTGCCATTGAAATGCACTGTGTATATAGTGTGAAGGCTTAGTTTCCTTTGGGTACATGGGAGGTCTTACTAAAGCATGCTATCTCGTAGGCAGATGGAGAGCTGTGTAATTGAAGGTGTACTCAAGGCTTTTGTTGCCTGGTATAAATTGTAGTCTATTTTTCTGGCAGCTGGTCTTAGACAGATCATTACTTTGATCCTTTTAAAGTTTGCCACAAGAGTGGGTTCTGTGACTTCTTTCTTATCTCGGCTCACCATTTCACTTTTCTCGCCTTCCCTCCAGCATTAAACATTCTCACTCCTCCAACAATTGACCAGTTTTTTTTCTTTCCCTTTTACCTTGTTCTTTCCAGTGCTATGTATTCTTCCATCAGGTATTAATTTTTCTTTCTCCATAGATATTACTACATTTATCTGTGCAGCACAACCGCAGTGTTTTGCAGCAAATAGGAGTCAATCAAAGAAAAAATCGCCCAAAGAATCTAGGACCATGTGCCCTTCTATGTAGAGTACATAACTGTCAGTGATACTGTATGTCGATATCTGTGTCCCAAATTGGGCAACTATTTAAGTCAAAGAAGATCTTTTCATCAGCCACCATGCACTTAAGATGTTACTGAGATGTGTGCCTTGCAAGTGGAGAGCTGACCCTAGTCAACTTGCATGTTTCCCTTACAGGCAAGGACACAATGCATGTGGCCACCTAGTATATTATAAGATTAAAATACATCATCCAGCTGTAATGGAGGATCGCTCCACCTTTAAGTTGCCACATGTTGATTTGCTTGCTCAACGATCAGAGCAGGATTTTCAACAGTGCAGGGAATGTTTATCAGGAGAGCCCTTCTGTAGTTAGCTTCACTGAGGGCAACTCATCTACTACACCACAGTGCAAGCGATGGACTGTTGAGACGCTGCACGTTCCCTTGAGAGTTTTAGCTATATGGAATTTCACGATTGGCCTTTTAGAATGGTTGAACCTATACTCTATGTATATATGATTTGCATGTAGGTTTGTATAAAGATATAAGTCTAAAGAAGTCATTGAAAGAAAAAGGTGGGAAAGGTTTAGTATAGTGCCTTAAAAAGTATTTGCTGTTGTTGTTGTTGTTGTTGTTTTTTGCATATTTGACATTCTTAAATGATTCAGGTTATCAAATTAATTTTTATATTGCACAAAAATAACCCAAGTAAATAAAAATAATTTATTAAGGGGAAAAAAAACGGTCCAAACTTGCCTATGTCAACTCCTGTGCACTTTCCCCAAAGTCCAACTTTTCTATGTGAAAAAGTAATTGCGCAAAATCACCCACCCCACAATACCCCAGGCTGACTTATCGATGCCTTTCCTGTGATATTTGTTACATTTCAATTGTCACATGAAGTTCTGATTACTGCCAGACCTGTTGAATCAAGAAATCACTTAAATAGAACCAGTGTGACAAATTGTATCATCTCATTAAACAACACACCAACTACAGAAATTCAAGAACAGATGAGAAACAAAGTAAATGATATTTATCAGTCTGAAAAGGGTTACAAAGTCATTTCTAAGGCTTTGGAACTGATGTGAACAACAGTGAGAGCGTTAATCCTGAATCAAAGATGTGACAAAGATGCAAAAAATCAGGAAATCCTTTTTCATGGCACTTTGTACAGCACTTTGGTCCACAGGTGCCATTTTAAATGTCCTCTAACCGACTAAACAACCAACCACCCAACCACAACCCATCAAGCTTCTTCCATCGTTTGTTTCTTCTCTACTGTTTTCCCCAGTGTTTGGAACACCATAGAATCTTCTTCCCTGAGCAAATCTGCAATTCCATGTGGATGAAAAGTTTTGACACCCTCATCTCTTTATCTGTACCTCTTCTCTGAGGATTTGCCCTCCCCAGAATGACTCCCTTCAGAGACCAGCAGGCAAGGAAATACTCTTGAATAAGAGCTCTTACACTCGTCTCTTTCCCTCTTTTCCTCTGAGAGCCTAGATCCAGTGCTTTGCTTGATTCATTGACTGACAGGCAGTGACAGATGTCTGTGCCAGCCGTTGCAACTGACCTTTGAACAAGTCTTCGACTGAAGTAATCTGACGATTTTTACCCAAGGTCATATTCAGTAAATCAATCATTGGACCTCAGAGCATTCGATTTCCATGTTGAGCCCAGTACCTGTACATGTCCTCCCTTGTCCACACTTGATCTGGTGGATGGTGGATATTGTAAATTCACCATGGCCTATAAATGCCCTTCATGCAAAAACAAGAAAATTGGAGATCGATGCATCCTGGGTATAACTGTGCACTTTCCCCTAACTTTTTATTAGCAAAATTTATGTGTATCCGCACTGTGGTGTTTACAGGTATAGATTGAGTCAAAATAAATTCCACCTCTGCTTCTCACACTTTGCTCTCACCATTTGTTTCATGCTCACAGCTGTCGGTGTACTTGAAATTTTATGTTTTTTTGTGCATCCAGATGGGTTGTGTCAGGAACGCGCTTTGCACTTTACAGGTGATGATTATACAGTAAGCACACGAGTGCAAAAAAAATATGATAAAAAAAAACCCACTGCATTTCTTAAACTTTAAACTATACCCGTTTTCGTTTTGTTTTTTCCTTTCAGTTTGGCGTATGCCAACATTTTACACACAGCTGTACTAAAAGATTCATAAATGAGGCCCATTGTTTGAATAAATTATCCAGGCTTAAGCAGGTTATTCTACTCAGCATTCCAAACACTACCTCTGTTTCTAGAAGTCACAGAAGAGCGTCGACCAAATGAACAGCAGCGCATTCACACTACGCGAACGTTCTTTCTGCACTGACTTTAAATGTACCGTGGCTGTGTATTCAATACTAACATGTAGGGGGGAGATGGACGATGTGATTAACACAAAATTCATTTCAATGTAAATCGTACAAGTCTAGCACGCCTTACAGATTGACTTTGAGTTACATGAATATACTGTATAATAATAATTCATAATTCATTCCTTTATGCGGTATGTAAATTATTTACGTGGAACAGTAATGGGTCAGCATGTTGCAAAGATCAATGAATTGTTTTTATTAATAAGGAGAGAAAACAGTTCCATTGGTTTCGCCGCAAGGACGAACATGTTAGACATGAAGCTGCTACAAAGTATGATATCATTGAAATGAATGCAAATTACAATTGTGTGGTAAGTTGAAGCAGGACACATGGGCATTAACTTGGCGTGGGCTTTATTTGAATTCATTTAAATCCAGAAATGCATGTCAGAAGTCTTACTTCTAGTCTACGTCAAAAGTCATGATATCCTATATAACATATAAAACTGAATTTTTCTGCTATTGCAGCATGAACAAGTATTTATAGGCACGTATTTGAATGGTGTATCCAGGCATTATGTAAGAAGTCTACGTTTTTTTTTTCATCTTTAATTAGTAGCCTCATTTGCGAATCGATTTGTTTGCATTTAAATGACATTTAGATCTTCAATCCTGCGTTTTTCAGTTTTCCGCTCTGTGACACGTCGTCCGATACCGCCGCTTCTACGACAGCGACCTAATTCTAGCCTGCACCGCTCTTCATTTATTGTCGACTTATGTTATAACCCGCTCACTTCCGATAGCCACAGGAGCAATCGCGTTCTCTGTTCAAACGACACTCAAGCGTACACGTCGAAATCGTAGCGCAGGTAAATGAGTCGTCTCTGGAAAATTGATACGTCCCCTTTTTCAGGCGAAGCGGCTCATTTTTCTCACCTGACAGAAAGCAAAACTCTGTACTGATTTAACACAGAAGCTGAATAAACAAACAGGCTGTACTCTCAGATTCCTGCAGCTCTAAGTAGCAATTATTTCTCAGACGTTTACATAAGAAATTAATGATCATTAGTGTCAAAATTTACCAGCTGTCTGACAGAAATTCGTTGCCAGCATCGTAATATTACACAGTCTAATGCGAAACAGGCATCATAATCCAAAAACCTTTTGATGAGTTTGTCTTATTAGGTAATGAGTTCTATTCTTTGATGTTATCCAGACTAAATTTACTCAACACTTAAGTTACTTTAGAAATGATTAGGCGAGATTTACTTATGAAAAAAATAAAGAAAAACAACACTTGGCTCAGAACAACTTAGCTATTGTTGAGCGCCGCCATAATAAACCAAATTCTCTCCAACATGGTCCCACTGCGGTAATAATTATATCCAGTAAAATGGACTCTTCTTTATTTCTAATTTGGATTTAAGTCGCCCATCGCAAGACGTAAATCATCTCAAGCCAACAGCGTATGGAAAGATGGATATATGGAATGAAATGCTTGAGTCAGCATCTGGAGTGCCAATCGTCAATTCATCTCATCCATTTATCTTTCCCCCATTTCCTTGCTTTTTTTTCTTAAATTTTTCCACTTTTCTTTATCGACCAGATGGCTGACCCATCTGTTTTCCCTCTACCTACTGTCTCCCCTACCTCGCCATGCTTCGTGAATTTAAACCTCACAGCTGCGTAGCCACTCCAACGAACTTGGAAGGTGATGCATGCGGCGATCCTTAACTTCATTCGTAATAACATTCCCAAATCGCATTTCATACCTTCGATCGTGCAAGAACTTATTATTATTATTATTATTATTATTATTATTAATAGTTGAAATTAGTCAGTGTACTGCTCTGACCTCCGGTCTGTGTGTATGGAGCAGAGGGAGGTAGAATAGCCAAAAAATTTACTCAAGTAGGAGAGCTTTACTTCAAACTAATATTACTTAAGTACTGAGTAACTGTTTCTATCGTAAATGTCTGATTTATGTTTTTAGACATTATTATAATTATATATGCAACATACAATGAAACAGCTGCAAACTTATTACTAATAACCATGTTTCCTCAGGTTAGATGTTGAGTTTTCCTATGCTGAAATGTTCTATGCTGAAACCATCCTCTTGGACGTTGTAGCATTGGAGACAGATGTCTCTACTAATTTTGTTTTCATTCCCCGTCTACCACGGCAGAAGATTTTTTTTCCCGCTATGCCGTCAGTTTGTGTGTGGTCATGTGACTCCGTGTGGTTATTGTTACTGCGGCTGATTGGTCCAATGCAGTCATGTGATTATTGTTGCTAAGTCTGATTGGTGAAACAAAGTCACGTGGTAGATCCACCGGCTGCATGTGTAGAATAAATGGTTAGAAAAGTTACGCATTGTAGACTGACTGGCGTTTCCAAATTGGCCTAGTGTATGATTGGGTTTGTGAGAATGTGTGGTTGTACCCTGTGATGTCTTCGCAATACTAGTATCTAGTACATACTGTACCTTGCATAAGGGCCCAAAAGTGGTAACTTGGTTGAGCTGGGGCTCAAACCACCGACCTTCTGATCAGTAACCCAGAGCTATAACACACTACTGAGTTATTACTGCCTCATGGGTATAATGGATAATAAAGTATGGATGAATGAATAAACAAGACCTTTCTTTTACACAGCCAAACTTTCAAATTTGATACAATACCAGCCAAAGGCGACCACAACATTTCAATTACAGGATAATTTTTCAATTTTTTTTATAGACTTACTTTTGGGATAAAACCAATCGCCTTGAGAAATTGTATTCCCTATCAGCCACATCAACATCCTCTGCACTACTGACTTTTTCTTACATGACCATCAGCTTATTACTCAAGTTTCTCTACAACTCTCTAGCACCTGTTGCAGCTGCTTCCTTTTTTACTCTAGACATTTTTTTCCTCCGTCTTCAACCTTGCTACCATCCAAGTCTTTTGAGTCAGGTTGTTCTCAAGGTTTTGTTTTTCATTATTTCATCACAGATAGTTTTTCATTGCCACCGTTATTGTCACCAATGTCTATGGTTACATTATAAAATGGAATAAATGGACAAGCTCCTGGACGACCACATGGTCTGCACATGGCCGGTAATATAATGGTAGCAAAATGATGAACATGTGTCAAGCATTATGGCTCCTTTTACACACGCTGCTCAATTGACAAAATGATTTTTTTTGCAAGATTTTTAAAGCAAAATGCTACAAAAGACATTCTCACCTCACCTTGATTAAAATTCATTCACTGCTACCAGGTCTACAATTGAAAGCCTCACTGTATGAATAAAATGTATTTAATTATATACAATGGCAACCAGTGCTGGGGGACGTTACTTTTTAAAGTAACTAATTACATTACAAAATGTGTATTACATTAAAAACTGTCTTTAAAAAGTAATCAGTTACATTTCAGCGTTACTTTCTGATAAAAGTAACTAGTTCCAGTACTTTTCCATTGCAGAAAATGAAAACTCCTTTGTGATTCCTCATGCATGTTGTTTTAGTCAAGACCTTTATAATTATTCTACCATCATCACTCAGCCAAGTTTGGCCCATAATCTGTTAACTACTAATACCCCTATCTCACCTACTAATACCCCTATCTCACCTACTAATACCCCTATCTCACCTACAAATACCCCTATCTCACCTACTAATACCCCTATCTCACCTACTAATACCCCTATCTCACCTACTAATACCCCTATCTCACCTACTAATACCCCTATCTCACCTACTAATACCCCTCTCTCTCCTACTAATACCCCTCTCTCTCCTACTAATACCCCTATCTCACCTACTAATACCCCTCTCTCTCCTACTAATACCCCTCTCTCTCCTACTAATACCCCTATCTCACCTACTAATACCCCTATCTCACCTACTAATACCCCTATCTCACCTACTAGTACCCCTATCTCACCTACTAATACCCCTATCTCACCTACTAATACCCTTATCTCACCTACTAGTACCCCTATCTCACCTACTAATACCCCTATCTCACCTACTAGTACCCCTATCTCACCTACTAATACCCTTATCTCACCTACTAGTACCCCTATCTCACCTACTAATACCCCTATCTCACCTACTAATACCCCTATCTCACCTACTAATACCCTTATCTCACCTACTAGTACCCCTATCTCACCTACTAATACCCTTATCTCACCTACTAGTACCCCTATCTCACCTACTAATACCCCTATCTCACCTACTAATACCCCTATCTCACCTACAAATACCCCTCTCTCTCCTACTAATACCCCTCTCTCTCCTACTAATACCCCTATCTCACCTACAAATACCCCTCTCTCTCCTACTAATACCCCTATCTCACTTACTAATACCCCTCTCTCTGCTACTAATACCCCTCTCTCTCCTACTAATGCCCCTCTCTCTCCTACTAATACCCCTATCTCACCTACTAATACCCCTCTCTCTCCTACTAATACCCCTCTCTCTCCTACTAATACCCCTATCTCACCTACTAATACCCATATCTCACCTACTAATACCCCTATCTCACTTACTAATACCCCTATCTCACCTACTAGTACCCATATCTCACCTATTAATACCCCTATCTCACCTACTAGTACCCCTATCTCACCTACTAATACCCCTATCTCACCTACTAATACCCCTATCTCACCTATTAATACCCCTATCTCACCTACTAGTACCCCTATCTCACCTACTAATACCCCTATCTCACCTACTAATACCCCTATCTCACCTATTAATACCCCTATCTCACCTACTAGTACCCCTATCTCACCTACTAATACCCCTATCTCACCTACTAATACCCCTATCTCACCTACTAATACCCCTATCTCTCCTACTAATACCCCTATCTCACCTATTAATACCCCTATCTCACCTACTAATACCCCCATCTCACCTACTAATACCCCTATCTCACCTACTAATACCCCTATCTCACCTATTAATACCCATATCTCACCTACTAATACCCCTATCTCACCTACTAATACCCATATCCCACCTACTAATACCCCTCTCTCTCCTACTAATACCCCCATCTCACTTACTAATACCCCTATCTCACCTACTAATACCCCTATCTCACCTACTAATACCCCTATCTCACCTATTAATACCCCTATCTCACCTACTAATACCCCCATCTCACCTACTAATACCCCCATCTCACCTACTAATACCCCTATCTCACCTACTAATACCCCTATCTCACCTATTAATACCCCTATCTCACCTACTAGTACCCATATCTCACCTACTAATACCCCTATCTCACCTACTAATACCCCTATCTCACCTACGTGGTTTCGCACGAGTGTATAACAGCAGGAATAACGGGGGGGGGGGGGGGGGCGGGGCTTGTAGGACTTTCACACACACACACTAATGGATTGGGAGTGACTGTCTGGCTCACAGATTATATAAATTGTCTGAATAACGGATTTTAGAAAAAAATTCTAAATAACTGAGTACAGTGAAACCTCGGATTATGAGTAACGTGGTTTACGAGTGTTCCGCAAGACGAGCAAAGATTTTTCATAAATTAAAATTTGGAAAATGAGCATTGTCTTGGTTTACGAGCACCGAGTATCATGTATCACGTATGCGTTTCCCGTTTTGACGCTACCAACGGTCTTTCTCTTTCTTGTGCTGCGGAATTGTGGGTAATTGTCTCCCCTGCTGTGTCTTATTTTGCTCATCTCTTACTGGTATAATCAATGATGGGGGGGTCAGACGCTCTCTCTCGCCCGCGTGTTTAGAGTGTGTGTTTTCGCGACAAAGCAGAGCTTCTGTGAGGAGCAGAGAGTGTGTGTGTGTTTGTGTGTGTGTGAAGCAGAGAGGGGGTGCTTCATACACACACACATACACTCTCTGCTCCTCACAGAAACTCTGCTCTGTCGCGATTCTGCTGTTCCTTGCTAAAAAAAAAATTTGTCTTTCCATTAATGTGTGTTTATGTGAAATTCAAATAAGAAAGGTTTACTGTGTAATAAAGGATTATTATAAAGATAAAAATCCATTTTCTCCCTCAGCCTCTCTTATATGTGTGCGTGCGCGTAATTTGACACCGAGCCGGTTCATACACTCTCTCCCGGGACGGTAGGGGCTTCACACACATACACTAACACACACACACACACAGAGCGCCTACACACATAAACGGAAACACTTATCTGTCGGAATGCAGGTTAATTTGTTTTATTTTTACTTTATATTTTGTATTAATTATTTTTATGTATTAATTTCTTTAGTCTGTGGAACGAATAATTGGTTTACGAGTGTTTTGGTATACGAGCACGCTTCCGGAACGAATTATGCTCGTAATCCGAGATTCCACTGTACTTAAATGGCGGACCTGGCGCGTTAGATTACTCTTTACATCAAAAAAGTAATCCGAGTATTCTAATGCATTACTTTGTACTTTGCACCCAACACTGGTGGTAACACATGTTCAGGTCAATCTAATACTCTGTATGGATATTTGCACGTTATATTTACTAGCTCAGCACAAGAAAGACGAACAGAAATATAAACGTTCCATGCCGTGCTTAAATTGAATTTACACCACGACCGTAAATTACAGCTCAATTTTCAAGGTTTAACTCATATAATTGCCACATTCCAATGCCTCAAAGCACAATTCTGTCAGGATCTTCTCGGTTTAACAAGATCAACTTCTCTCTATGATTTGTAACACTGCAGTGCTCATTTAGTATTGAATTTCTGTTGGCATGAGAAAGATTTATAGATGGTTCTTTGGACGGTTGTTCCATTATCCATAATAAATGTAATATAGTCTGCCAAATGAGTGCCAATGTATTATTATAATAAAGATATATTATAGGAAAAATATTGACAAATAGATCTATTCCGCACCGGAAATCACTTTAAATGCTGTCGTACTCGGTATAAAACCTCACTGCCCACTTTATTAGAAACAACTGCGCATTCACGGTCACAGTTCACATGTTCAGATCAAACCTCAGAACCGGGGGGAGTTATCTTAATGGCTTTGGGGTCGGATCAGGAGTTCTTCGTTCAGGCCTTGTTGATTAAAAAAAAAAAAGATCAGGGGAAGACAGGCAGACTTGTTTAAGTTGACAGGGAAGCTACAGCAACTCAAATAACCACTTTTTACAACCGTGGTGAGCAGAAAAGCATGTCATAATGCACAGACATGCTGAAACGTGAGGCAGAAATATTTGGGTCTAACAGTAGAAGATCGACTTGTGTGGTAGTAGTAGTAGTAGCAAGCCATTTTAGCATGTATTTTTAGCATTTTAGCTATTTTAGCATTTATTTTATATATAAGCGATATCAAGGAAATTTGAAAACTTAAAAAGTTTCACTAGTTAACTAGCAGAGTTGGGTATAAAGTGTTACTTTGTATGATCGGAGAGCTTTGTAGTTTTACTGTTGATGTTGTAATGGGTTCACTCTTTTTGCATGGGCGGCACCAGAGACACACGGACACGAGGCGAGGTCTTACAGGAAAAAATTTAGAAAAAATGAGGAAGGAGAGGGTTAAAGGAGGTAGGAAGGGAAAAAGGGGATTTTTAACGCGGAGAAAGCCCAAGATCAGCCGGCCTGACCTGGCGGCCCCGTCCCTTCATGCACCTGCAGAAGGGGCGACGCCTATGTAGGGAGCCTGCAGAGTGAGCAAGGAGCGACAACTGGTTGAGGCGCACGTTCATCACTGACACACACCGTGACAGATGTTCTCAAAGTAACTTGTAAGTAACATAATCAGTAATTTTACATGTAATAATCAGTAATGTAATCAAATTACAATTTTAAAGTAGTAATTAGTCATTTGTACTAGATTACTTATTTTGAAGTAACTTCCCCAACACTGTTAACTAGTAAGGTCAAAATCACCACTAGTGGCACCAGTGATGACATTTGGGCTTTACTACTGATATACCGTAACTAATATGGCTCAAGGTGTTCACTAGTTAACTAATAAACATTTTGGCTAAATAGTGTATCCCAGTTGTTGACTAGTTGAGTAATAAGTGTTTGATGTTAATTGATACTAAAATAAATAAGAGCTTGACATATAGTAGTAGTTATAGTAATAGTACCAGTTAACTCCCCTAACTGCCTGTAGTGTGCCCTGTGATAGACTGGCACCTTGTCCAGGGTGTACCATGTCTCATGCCCTATGTCTCCAGGCCCCTCGTGACCCTGTATACAGGATAAAGGGGTATAGACAATGAGTGAGTGGTAGTAGCAGTAGGGGTCAGGGGTAGCTCAGTGGTTAAGGCATTGGACTACGGTTCGGAAGATCCCAGGTTCAAACCCCACAACCACCAAGTTGCCACTGTTGGGCCCTTGAGCAACGCCCTAAACTTTAACCCTCAACTCTGGATAAGAGCGTCTGCCAAATGCCTAAATGTAGTAGTGCTAATATTATATTATCATATAATATATTATAATCCTAGTAGTGGTAGTTTTTGGGAAAGGCAGTGGATTAGTGGTTAGCACTGTCGCCTTGCACGTCCAGAGTCCAGGTTGGATTCCCGTCTCTGTGTACATGGAGTAAGTTGCATGTTCTCCCCATGCTTGGTGGGTTTCCTCCAGCTCCTCTGGTTTCCTTCCAAAGACGTGCGGATTAGGCGTCCCCAGATTGCCTATAATGTGTGTGTGTGTGTGAGAGTACTTGTAATAGCTATGTTAGTAGTAAGAGTAGCTGTAGTAATAGAAGTAGTTACTCAGACTACTGCAGTTGGATCAAAAACGTAGGGCACTTAAAGCTCTGTATCAGTACATAAAGCTCTGTATCAGTACTTTTCCTGACACCACCAGCAATAATAAGAAGCCTCAATCTGGAATTTTCTCAGACATACTGTTTCATTGCTGCACAGTTTATATTTTTCCGATTTTTATAAAAAGAATACAGTGATCTGAAACGGAACGAATACTGCAGTAATGATGAAGAGTTTGGTTGTTCTCCAAAAACAGTTATACCACACCAGTCCTCTTATTAGTATCTTACGAGGGTATACGTACTATACGTACAGACAAGGCGACAATCTCATGTCCTGTAATATGAGGACTTTCGGGTCTGAAGAAGTTATAAGATATTCAAAATTCTGCATTTATGTGCATTTATAATATAATACTTGATTAGTTGTAAATAAGTAATCAGCAAGGTGCTACAAATGTCAAATGTGAATTGCCTAATGCATTAAGCATCTATGTATAATGTTATTGTGCCTGCTTTATCTGTGCTTCATTAAGAAGACTCATTTCCATTCGTCAGGATAAATGAGCACCTAATTTTGTTGCCTCATGCACCCGTCTGAAAGACAGACACATGTCTCACCATGCACGGCAAATACATTTTGAAAAGAGGTCTCTATGGAAGCATTAGCATATTAAGATATTCTTAATAGGATACTTTCTTTATCAGACATGTATTATGTATTAGATTTTGTCAGCGCTTTCTTCAAATCAAAAACTATATATTGGCGTGTTGTTGTTTTTTTACCAGTCGAGGCCTCCAGTTGGCACTTAAGGGGACATTTTTCAACATGCCGTAGTTGCTGTCAACATCTTTTTTTTTTTCTCGGTGGGACTAGCAGTTATTAAAGGCCAGTCATTAGAAGAAATTTATTATGTGATTAGCTTGTACAGTTCTGCTCCTATCAATGTTTCTTGGGATGCTTCTGCAACTTGACTGTTGTCTATCGAGTGAATTCAGTGGACTTAATAAGGAGAGACGCAACTTTGTATACAGTAAATGGTGCAGTTCAGTTCAGCCTTTATTCGTCACATACAGTATGGCGCTTTTCCACTGCATAGTACGGCACGACACGGTTCAGTTCAGCTCACTTTTGGGGGGTTTTCCACTGGGAACAGTACCTGGTACCTGGTCCTTTTTTTAGTACCACCTCAGCCGAGGTTCCGAGCGCGCCGAACCGTTACCAAAACGTGAAGTGTAAACTCTGCTGGTCACTGATTGGCCGGAGAAAATCGTCATTACTGCGTCACCGAACTTGCGACACGAGACACAACAGAACCGCTATATTTAGAAGCCAGAGAAGGATCGGACGCACCTTTTTGTATTAACAAAAATTTTCTTTGGCTGCCATCAGCCTCTTTTGAAACAAACTCCTTCGTCTTGCTGTTAAAAACATCCACATGCCGAGAATGAAGAACACCATGCCGTCGATATGCTCCATTGTTGTGTGTTTGTTTGTGGCGCGTTTACGATGATGTCACGGCAGTAGCCGCGCCGCGACTATAACGTCACGTGAATAATCCCGCCCACTCTAAAGCGTTACTAAACTGCAGTGGAAGCGCAAACCGAGCCGAACTGAGCCGAACCGAAGTGAGCTGTACTGAACCGTGCTGTGCCGTACTATGCAGTGGAAAAGAGGCATTACGTTACTGCACAGTAGAATTCTTTATTCTTTGCATTTCCCAGCTTTGTTAGTAGGCAGGGGTCAGAATGCAGTGTCAGCCATTTTTGGAGCAGACAAGGTTAAGGGGCTTGCTCAAGGGCCCAACAGTAGAAACCTAGCTGAGCTGTATCAGTAACTCACTTACAGTAACACACTGAGCCACCGCAGCCCCGGTGGTCTCACCGTACATGTAGATGGTGTTTGTCTGAGTGAAAACACAGCCATGAGATCGAGAGAATTATCTGTAGACCTGTGAGAGAAGATTGTGGCAAGACTTAAAATGTACTCACAGTAAGCCTCCGTCATTGTCAAATGAAAGAGATTTGGTACAAGAAATAATTTTCACATCTTGGGCACACAGGTAACCAACTATACAGTAAATGAAATCTTTGTAGGGATGACATCATCCAACATACCGTGAGGATGTTTTTTTTTCTGCAACTGGAACTGAGAGACTGAGAGTCATTGATGCAGGAATGCATTGAGAGAAACTGATGCAGGAAATTTGCAGAATGATGCAGACGGCTCAGGCTGAGGTGATGGTTTACATTTCAACAAGACCCAAAGCTTACTGTAAACAATACACAGGAGTGGCAAGTCCTGGATTGTCCCAGGCAAAGTCTGGACGTGAACCCAGTAGAGCGTCTCTGGAGAGACCTGGAAATGGCTGTCCCCATCCAAACTGGTTGATCTTTCAGAAATTGACAAAACACTCAAAATGTCAGTTTTTACTTTTAGAGTGCTGTGTGTACAGTAATGAGGGAGAAAATAACTTAAAACCATTTAAGATGATTGTGAGAAATAACAAAAGTGAAAGGTTCTGGCACGGTATTTTCATCTGGCTCTGAAAGAGATAAAATGGGGTTAATGTCGTCAACTTATGATGAACAAAATCTACAAATCCTGCAAATAAATATTCTAAAATAAATACTGATCCCATAAAGGGACATAAAAGTTTTTTTTTTTTTTTTTTTTAATAATTATTTTTGTTTTTGCAGATTTTTAGTAAACATATACAGGGTTCAGGATTGTGCAGCGTGACAGATCCTTTTTCTTCAGCACAGCCTACTGTAGGCAATATGATGAACTGAATCAGATTTCATTTAACCAACAAACTGAGTGAGCAGAAAATTAAATAATGGAGTCACGTAGGCAAATCTATAGCACGGATGTACATGATCATGTGTTTTTCTGGTTTTTTTGGCTGTTTCTATTAATAATAATAATAATAATAATAATAATGCGGCGCGGTGGTGTAGTGGTTAGCACTGTCGCCTTGCACCTCCAGGGTCTGGGTTCGATTCCCCGGCCAGGCTCGATACCCGTCTCTGTGTGCATGGAGTTTGCATGTTCTCCCCGTGCTTGGTGGGTTTCCTCCGGGTACTCCGGTTTCCTCCCACAGTCCAAAGATATGCAGGTTAGGCTAATTGGCGTTCCTAAATTGCCCGTAGTGTGTGTGTGTGTGTGTATGTGTGTGTGCCCTGTGATGGATTGGCGCTCTGTCCAGGGTGTACCCCACCTAGTGCCCCAAGTCTCCTGGGATAGGCTCCAGGTCCCCCGTGAACTTGAACACAGGATTAAGCGGTATAGAAAATGAATGAATGAATGAATAATAATAAATAATAATATGCTTATTTTGAAAATTCTATATTTTTGCAACATCATTCCCATATTCCAGTAGAGGTAAAAAGTAAAATATAATTCTTCCTTCATATTCTTGCTTCATGCACGTTCAAATTCTTGTAACCAATCATAATGCAGAAGAGCAAGGGCGCCGCCCACTTAAAGTATTTAACATAATTACAATTTAATAATTATAATTTTAATAATGAAATAAAGTCATTTAGTCACAATATTCCATTCTAATAAAATGTGTTTATAATTTATTTATTTTTTCACCTAAACTGTATTACGTTAATTAGTGTTCGTGAGAAGCATGTGATTTGAGCTCTAATTGGATTTTTTTCAAATCTTTAGTTCTTAGCGAATCAATATTGTTTTTAAATATTTGGCCTCATGTGATTGGTCCATTCTTAACGTGTCTTATTAACGGTCAGCAGATTGTTAGTTAATGTATTGAATAGTGATTGACGTGGAATCCAGATAAATATGAGAAGAAATTCTGTCATTTCTTTGCTAAAATACCCCGTCGCAAAGCCATCAGATGAAGAGAGATAAAACGTTAAAGAGCTTGGACCAGATCGACCTGATCTCCTAATTAAGCAGCAGTCGAGTGATGGCGGCCGAGCTCACACTCTCTGCTTTTTCACCACTTCTTATGGCTATTTACAGCCGATTATTAAAAGTTTCATTTTAGCCGCCACTGAACCTCACACACGCTGCTAACAGAAGCTAGATAAAAATTTTTGCAATTTAGTATTTCAATAACAACCATCGTTATTTATATTATTTCATTAGACATAAATGTTGTTTAGACTGACACTAAAATTTAAAACAAGGATTGAAATTCTGCCTTCATGCAACTAATTATGGTTAGAAGAAGCCTGGAGTTTGTAACCTCACACAGAGGCTTGATAACAGTTTTGAATTCACCTCACTAACTCTCATCTATATCACTTTATTCTGTAGACTTCGGGCACGAGGCGGGGTACACCCTGGACACGGTGCCAATCCATCACACGGCACACACACACACATACTAGTGAGGGGTCGTTCATAGACGCTATGCAGTGCAATAGATTCAAAATAACGAACGACTCATTATTGGAACTATAGCCAAAATGTGTGTATGTAGACGTATTGGGGGTCTGTTTATTAAAAATGTAACATTTTATTTTATTTCTGATCAAAAGAACGAAATGAAGTGAATGACTCAAAAAAAAAAAGATTTGTTCATTATGATTAAAAAAAATTTGATTCAAACTTCCCATCACTAACACATACACACTTATTCACACACTACAGGCAATTTGGAAACTCCAATTAGAGGTCTTTGGACTGTAGGAGGAAACCCTCTAAGCACAAGGAGAACATGCAAACTCCATGCACGCAGACCCGAGGCGGGAATCGAACCCGGATCCTGGAAGTGTAACGAGACAGTGTTAACCACTAAGCCACCGTGCTTATTATTATTGTTATTTTGTAACTCCTTTAAATAAAAGCAATGAGAATGTGTCCAGCAATAACACTTCCTTTAATTGACCCAAATATACTCCCACCTACACCTACTGTATCCGAGCAAAAGAGGGTTTTTCTTTCCTTCTACTGTATGCATGTCCCTTAAGCACCTCAATATGAAAGATGAGAAAAGCCCAAAAATAACTATTTTAAAATTATCCTGAGGCATAAACATCAACCGTGTGTAGTTTGTAAAGTTTAAGCTTTTTTACTATCCAATTTCATTAAGTTTTTAATGGTTTAAAATTCACAATGAATGTGTTTGTCTGTCTGTGTCAAATACAGAAATAGTCTACACAGCGTTGTTGCACTGTGTAATGCATGCCAGATGCAAATGTATAATAAGACACTGGGTAGTTATTTCCATTATTCTCGATTCCCGTCTCTGTGTGCATGGAGTTTGCATGTTCTCCCCGTGCTTGGTGGGTTTCCTCCGGGTACTCCGGTTTCCTCCCACAGTCCAAAGATATGCAGGTTAGGCTAACTGGCGTTCCTAAATTGCCCGTAGTGTGTGATTGGGTGTGTGAGTGTGTGTATGTGTGTATGAGTGCCCTGCGATGGATTGGCACCCTGTCCAGGGTGTACCCCGCCTAGTGCCCGAAGTCTCCTGGGATAGGCTCCAGGTCCCCCGCGACCCTGAACACAGGATTAAGCGGTATAGAAGGTGAATGAATGAATGAATTTCCATTATTTTTGCATGTTGTATCAGGTTAGCATTCATGGACTTTGTTCCTAGAGAGAGATATACTGTAGATAGGTTTAGATAGATTAGATATTCCCCTACTTCTTTTAGCAGAACTCTTCATACTGGGAGAGGTTAGTTGGTTTTCACTGAGATGTATTAACCTCAAAGTTATTCTTTAGATTTTCAATTGGATTTAGGTCTGAGCTTCAAAGAAAATCCAACCTGTTTCAAGCAAGCCCATCTACAGAAGCTTTGGTGTTATACTTGGGGTCATTGTTCTTCTGGAGAATGAATTTCTGACCTGTTTTCTGATATTTTGCTGATCTCATCAGGTTCCTCTCCAGAACTTCCTGGTACTTGGTTACATCCATCTTCCCACCTACAGTATGTTAGCAAGTTCCCCAGTTCCAACATCATCGTGTCCTCATGCTTCCACCACCGTGCTTCAGTCAGGACGGAGATGTCCTGGTTATGGACTGTGTTAGCATTCGTGCAGTGCAGTATGTTTCAGATGCACCACTATAGATGGTCTTTTTCTTTTTTTTTTCCTTAATGGCATTCCTCTATACAGCCTTCAGTACAGGCCAGGTGTGCAGTATCTTTCATATTGTTATGTTGGCCATAAAAACCTGTACTGTAGGTCTTTCAACGTTGTTGTTTGGTGGCCTGTTTGATAAAATGAGATTTTTTTCAATGGAAAAACTTTCAATGCTTCTTTCTTTATGTGTGTCTGTACTTGGAACAGAAGAACCATAGTAAACAACTGTTTTTATTCAATGTATGAGGGGCATTCATGTAAAACCGAGACGCTTCTGTCTGTGGGAACTGTACACAGAATAATTCCCCAACACTGTTTGCACATTACCGGAACTCAGCTGGTAGTTATTGCCACATCAGCCCCGTACAATCCTGACCTCGCTCCAAACCATTTTCACATTTGCATTAAAGGAGTTCTCGGGAGGCCAGGCGTGAAACAGGCAGTCCAATCATGGTTCCTACGTTGATGGTATTCAAGTACTTGTCAAGGGCTGGGATGAGTGCAGTAGTGTAGCAGGGGATTATATAGAGAAATAAAGGAGGTTTTTGTTCTCTCATAACTGTGTTCTGTTATTCTGCACATTAAAATATCAAATAAGTTTGACTTAAACACGCCTCATGTTAAGCCAGTTGAAGCCTACAGAGCATCACATGTGACCTTGAAAGCAATTATTCATTCATTCATTTTCTATACCGCTTAATCCTGTGTTCAGGGTCGCGGGGGACCTGGAGCCTATCCCAGGAGACTTCGGGCACTAGGCGGGGTACACCCTGGACAGGGTGCCAATCCATCGCAGGACACACACACTCACACACTACGGGCAATTTAGGAACGCCAATTAGCCTAACCTGCATGTCTTTGGACTGTGGGAGGAAACCAGAGTACCCAGAGGAAACCCACCAAGCACGGAGAGAACATGCAAACTCCATGCACACAGAGACGGGAATCGAGCCTGGCCGGGAATCGAACCCAGACCCTGGAGGTGCAAGGCGACAGTGCTAACCACTACACCACCGCGCCGCCTTGAAAGCAATTATATTATTAAAAATTTTATATAAAAGGATTGTTTATACCTTTTCCAGACAAAACTAAAACATGACCTTACAGTTTGTATATGATATTTCTCTAAACCCTGTATTTTTTTACAGTATATATATTTATGGGGACCTAATTTCCCCCCCAGGAGTAGTAATACCACTTTGTGGGGACATCGCCGCCCGTCTACCTGGTAGGAGCATATTGATTGATTAAATATCGGAAGCCAGTCTTGCACTTTCATCTCCACTGACACGCATCAGCACATCAGGCTAAGCCGCCTCTTGCACAACACCTGGTCTACTTGTGCTACATTAGCCTGCCCAGCCTGTATGGCACTTCTGTGAAGTACCAGCGGGTCCCCATCTGCCAGATAAAAGATGTTACATGTGCGTCATCACAGTGAGAAATCACCCAACTTCTGTGAAATAAACAAACAAAAATGAATTATTTATGAAATGGACGCGGGTGTGTAAGTGACAGAATCGGAGCAGATGACGGAATCGAATAAGGAAAGAATGAAGGAGCGGTGGTACGTGCGCGCGTTAAGACAGATATCGACAATTTCTACAAGCACACACTAATTAAATCTGTTAGTGGAAACAGTGACAGCAGCAGTTAATGAGGGTAAGGGGGAGTTATAAACAGAAGATTAGGACTCAATCTCTGTGTCTATTAAAGCTGAATTTCATCAGAGACACGCATGTATTAACAAAACCGCAGGGCCGAAGTCAAGCATCGTGCATCCGAATGAGTGCACGGAAGGGAATTCGAGTGTAGATTCAAAAGTTCTTAATAGGTGCAACAGATGCACATTGGAGTTTCTCTTAAATAAAAAGCTTGCCATTTGGGAATGCACAAATGCAGCAAAAATAAATAAATAAATAACACAATCAGGAGGTTTTTATTTGCATGTGGGTCAGATATGCAGCTAAGAGGGCAAGGAAAGACCTGTGCCGGGCATCCTTAGTACCTGCTTGGTCAAGGTTAGAAATTAAGGCAGAAATCAAATACGGCGGAACCTTGGATTTATTGCGGGTAACTTGGTCGGCGAGTGTTTTGCATGTTTTTTAAATAAATTTTATGAACGAGTTAAACGAGAGAGGTCTTGATATACGAGTACCGTAGTACGTACACGATACGCTTTGTCTGCCGAGCGTCACGTGATCACTACTGACCCGATGGTTCTTCTCTCTCGTGCGCTGTGGATTGTGGGTAATCGCTTTGATATACAAGCGAAAATACAGCTAATGGTTAGTAGCACTGTCACCTTGCACCTCCTGGGTAGAGAGTTCGAATCTCGCCTCGGGCCAGTTTGCATGTTCTCCCCGTGCTTGGTGGGTTTCCTCCGGGTACTCCGGTTTCCTCCCACAAGTCAAATACATGCAGACTCGGCTAATTGCCGTTCCCAAATTGCCCGTAGTGTGTGCGTGTGACCTGAGATGGATTGGCAGCCCGTCCACCTCGTGCCCTGGGTCTCCTGGGATAGGCTTCAGGCCCCCCGCGAACCTGTATACGGGATAAAGCGGTTTAAACAATGACGTGAGTGAGTGAGTGAGTAACTCATTTTAGACTTATGTATACTTACTTACACTGTTACACCCCTAACAATGAGACAGAACAGGCAGTCAATGCAGGTCAGTTTGAGGCCAGTCAGACAGGTGTGACATAAAGCTTAGAGATGAGACCTGCAACATCTCCCTCATGGTCCATTTCCGTCCGGAACAGGTCATGACAGCATTACGAACAATATCCATTCATGGAAGAAAAAAGAAATACTACAAATGTCTTGCACGTGGTCTGCTGACCTTGTCACTTTTCCCAAATTCTGTATCCATCATATAATCACAATACCTATCAGCAGCCAGTACCGGGCCTGCCAATTACAGCCCCAGCCGCTCCAATCACTGTCACTCATTCCCTTCATGTTTGGCATTCAGTAGAGTTGAAGCTTGGCACCTCTACTCCCATTGCACGCTCCGCCTGCCAGAAATGTTGAATCAGTAGCTCAGTATGGTTCCCACACACACACACACACACACACTTTCGCAGTGTTTTACTTTGTACCTGCATCTTTGTTTGCTCTTGGTTCTGATAAATTAAAAAAATGGTAAAATGGGACTTGCACCCACTTGCGCAGTGAATCTGGCCGTAGATATAAAATAATAAATCATGAAAAATGGACTGACTGTAAAGTGATAAATCAAAACACAGCAGGTTTGTAAAGATCAAAGAAGACACAATCTACATACATATGACAGCAAAATGAGATAAATCCAGATATCTTTTTGCAGTTTAGAGAATTTTTTTTTCAATGAACCAAAAATATCTTGGGTAAGTTTCCGTTGCGTGAAAAAAAAAAAAAAACGGCAGAGTATTTTGCCAAAATTGCTCAGATTATATAAGTGTGAATTTTGTGTGATTTTTTTTTTCCAAAAAAAAACCCTTATAATTCCCTATATCTCAGTACACAGTTTTGTCACAATGGATAATTCAGCCTGCAGTTGTGTTTGTGGTTATTTACTATAAGTATGCAAATATTGGTTGAGGTTTACTTAAATAAATGCAGCAAATTCGTGCTTTGATTGAATGTAGTGGCAGCCAATTACGTCAAAGGTTGGGGTTTTGTGCACTTGAAACCTTTTTAATTACAAAGAGTGTTGAAGCTCAGGAGAAACATTATAAACAATGCAAGTTCATATAAAAACTTTACATTTTCAGCATCATCAGCCTCCTCCTCTACCAGTTTTAGTTTCACTTCGGTACATGACGACAGCTCCGTCTCATAGTATACACCGTATAACTGTTATTCGTGCATCAATTCACTGCAGATTTAAAACATTAGAGTAATATGTGGACACAACCAGGCAATGTGAATGCATAATAAGGGTTGTAATGTTGTTTCTCTGCTTCACCACAGTGAACATGTGGCTTCGTGGTTAGCACTGTGGCCTTGCACCTCCAGGTTTCTGCCTCGGGTCTGTTTGCATGTTAGTATCGCAAATGTTAAACGATGCATCCCTGTTATTTATTACTGCTGGAGTGACTGCAACATCAATAACAGTGTGTAAAACATCCTTTTATTCAATCCAACATTCTCCACAAATCCTTTGAACACCTTTAAACCGCTTGTGGCAGCTGCTAGAAGTGCTGCGTTTGGCTCGTCACGATGCATTACAGTAGCTTCTGCATGAAAATCAGGCGACTCGTGTTACACTTTACTCGAAACATGGAAGTTTGAAGTATCTACAAGAAGGTTATGAGGTACAGTGGATTTCTCGATGATTATTGATACCCAGCCATCTCAGAGCCTTTATACTAACATCACTCACCACTACTGAAAGGATTATACCATTGAACTGGAGAGACAGCACACACATTTCTCTTGGTTAAACTGCTGCCAGCCCGCTCTCTCTTTCCACACCTACTGTAGGTAAAATATTAATTCATATAACTTGTTAACTATCCTTATCCTTAATTATTAACAGCCACAGCGTGCACCTGCCTTTCATCCTGTTATCTTCTCATCTCTTTTGTAGATTTGTGCATAGAATCAGGATGGTAACAATGCAACACCATTTATTGCCTGAATTGCATCCAGTGCGTATGTGGTGTGATAAACTACTAAACTGAAACAACTTGTTAGTGAGAGAATTCGGAGGAGAATGACAGGAACTCAAATAACCACTCTTTACAACGGCGATGAACAGAAAAGCATCTCAGAAATCACCATTTTGGACGGAAGCCAATCATGAGGTGGAGGCATAAAATGAAACCTTTAGACATTTTGTTTACCTTAATAATACATAAACTTCCTATTTGCCCCGTAATCTGGTAGAAAATTTCATACATATTTCCTAACTGATAGTTAAACAAGTTAATGAGAAATAATCGATTAATATGTAATTAATGCAACATACATAGACACTTGTTTTTTCTTTCTAATATTTGATTTTCATTTAAACAGTTCTACAGTAGCAGCACAATTCGAACAATTTCGTTAAATGAATCAAACTATTTAGACACATTCATTCATCTTCTATACCGCTTTATCCTGTATTTAGGGTCGCGGGGATCTGGAGCCTATCCTAGGAGACCCTGGGCACGAGGTAGGGTACACCGTGTCAATCCATCGCAGAGCATACACACACACACTATGGTCAATTTGGGAACGCCAATTAGCCTAATCTGCATGTCTTTGGACTGTGGGAGGAAACCGGAGAACCTGGAGGAAACCCACCAAGCACGGGGAGAACATGCACACTCCATGCACACAGAGACGGGAATCGAACCCAGACCCTGGAGGTGCAAGGCAACAGTGCTAACCACTACACCACCGTGCCGCCCTCTATTTAGACACAAATAACAAGCAAATAGTTTAAACAAGCAAAATTGTACTAAATGATTAGAAAGTAAATTATTTTAAAATAAAGGCTGTTGAAAATACTGTCCCTTGTCTCTCTGTCATCATTCAAAAATGAATGTCCGGTCTGAACTGAATGTGCGCAAGTTAGTAGTTATGCTGGCTATGGAGAAACACTATGCAAAACAAACCTTATCTGTTAATACATTTTTATTCGGTTAAATTCTTAATGGCAAACTATTTAAAGTATTTAACATAAACTACCTAGCCTATTGTCAAAATCCAACATTATAAAACTTTTTGCAATCGTTAGTTTATTTCCTCTGAACTGATTTAAATCTCAACAACTTTGATTTGATTTAAATAAATAAAAAAAATATTCAAATTTAGATTCAAAATCAAAAACAAGTAGGTTTATAATAGAATCAATGTAGATTTCAAATTTAAATTTTATTCATCACATACACAGTGAAATGCTTAATTCTTCACAGCTTCTTGTTGGTAGGCAGGGGGCAGAGCACAGGGTCGGCCATTTTACAGCAGCAGACAGAGTTAAGGGCCTCGTTCGAGGGCCCAACAGCAGCAACCTGGCGGAGCCGGGGCTTGAACCGCTGATCTTCCGACCCTTAACTCAGAGTCGTAACACACTGAGCCACCACTGCCACACAGATTTGTGTTCTACTAGTGTATGGAAATAATGAAACCTTTAAATAATGTATAAAAAGGATTTTTTTTTAATATATGTGCATCCATGCAATTTATTTTACAGGTAAAGTGCTTCATAGCTGCAAGAGAGCACATAAAATAAAGACTTGAAGCTTTTTCATCAAACATCACACACGTTGTTCTAGTATAAACACAATAAAGAGCAAAATGTCGGAGCAAAGATCATCCCAAATGTCTCACTGGCAGTTGTTTTGGTCCGGCTTTGTTTTTGCCTCTAAGGTGTTCCTGTTCCCTGGTGTGAGGGAGTGACGAAAAACACACACTGCACTTACACCGCCAGGTCCGAGAGTAAATTGTTTGGTTTTGTAGGAGTGTCTCAAGGAGCAGGCTGTCGCAATGATGTGGCTTTTGATACCAGAGGTTTCAGTGGCTGGGAGTATTTTAGGGGGGGGGGGGGGGGCGGTAAAAACAGTGTGCTGTAAATACCTATTAGATTTCATTTAGCCTTTTTATGTCAAGGTGCAGAGAAGGGGTTTATGGCTTAAATGCCTCATCATTTCCAAATTTCAGCCATGCATCATATAAATGCGTGGTGCTAAGCATCAAATAAACATTAATGGATAGTTTATTAGAAAGCATTAACGCTGGGTTAAATGCGAAACAATAACCCTAAATAACTCTTGTAGAAGCATTGTAAAGCTTGGTCTTTAATAAATAAAAGGGTAAATCAAGTCATTTTTAAGCATTTTCATTGCAAAAAAAAAAAAAACATTTTATCAAAGAGGCGGTCCTATGTTGTTGCTTTTTTTTTTCCGGGCTAGGATTCATTTTCATGGCTCTTGCTCCAGAAGCAATATCAAGGCAATATCAATTTAAATGAAACCAGGATGACATGACTGAAATGAGATTTATAATAAATAAAACTGCAACCCGGAGCGTTTTGCTCTCAGGTCTCCACCTGACAATTCTGTCATATAAAAAGCTGTGATGATTTCTACATTACGCCAAACTGAATACGCTATACCACAGGAATCGATCGCTGTTACAATCATATAAAAGCATTTCATTTTAATCATTTATATGTAAAATGCATTAATGTCTAAATTGAAGATCCGTACGTCCCTTATACGTCCTTCTTATTGTTCGATGTTTATATTATTAGTTCATTCTGTAGCGAACATTCGCGTCTGTGTGAGTTTGCTGATAGAAGGGTACAGTATGGTGTTTACCATGCTTCCTGGTCTGGTGTGGTCATGACGATACGCATCGATTACGAACTTGATTAGATTTTGTTAGCCGATTCAGTTCAATAGCGTTAATGTTTATCGTCTGATCAGCAGGTTTTCACATATTAAAAAACAATAAAAGTACTTGATAAACATCGGAAACAGTGTGCAACCTACTGTATGTCATGCTGCTGCTGTTTAAATGTCATGTCTAGTACAATAAAGTGATAAATGATCCACACTCCAGCTCATTAGGTGGCGTTTTTGCACAATCGCCCATAATCGTAAAAAAGTAGAAGAAGCCACACCTGCGAAAAATTACCCAACTACAATTTATCATCATCAATAACACTGTGTTGTCCACTTTGATTTAGCCAGTGCACCACATCTCCCGTACGGTCCTGACCTCACACCATTTTCACATATTTGGGCCATTAAAGGAGTTCCTGGGAGGCCAGCGTTACAGTGATGCAATCATGGATCCGGCGTACTGATAAAACCTTAGTCTTCTGTGTAGCATTAGTGCGGTAGTACAGTGGCTTTGTGGTTAGCACTGTTGCCTTGAACCTCCAGGGTCTGGGTTCAATTCCCACCTCGGGATTGGTGGTGCTTGGTGGGTTTCCTCTGTGTGCTCTGGTTTCCTCCCAAAGACATGCATATTAGGCTAATTGTAGTCCCTTAATGTGTGAATATTGACTGGAGGTCCTACCACAGTCGTAAAATGGAAATTAATACACTGGTGATCATCATTGGCCACATAGAGAAATAAAGGGACTTTCATAACTGTGTTCTGTTATTCTGCACAATCAAAATTCCTGGTTTGACGTGAACGCTCCTCGTATATATTGTGTTAGCAAAAAAGCCAGCAAGCATAACACTCTAATTATTAATCTCCTTAATTATTTCTCCTCCTGAGATCTAACTCCAGGTTGTGAAATTTAATCATAAGCCTATTATCATAAAAGGAACGATTTGTAACACTTCATGGGAAATAAAACCGAAGAGAAATTTTGTTTAGCTGTTTGCAATGTAATATTCCTGACCTTTAGTCTTGTTTCATACTGAAATATAAACCAAATGATGCAGGAACCGAAAACCTTAGGCAGATAACCCTATCCCTGGTTAAACCTTTATCCCACGTCAACCCTAGACAAGCGTGTGAAGTCCACAGACTCCAAGACAGACCTTTCTTCAGTAGGCAGTCTGTGTCTCAGCATAGGGAAGTGTTTAAGGTTTAAAGTTTTGCATATAAATTATGGATTAAAAAGTTATTTTCCATGCCATTAGAAAATTGGTAGAAATAAGTAGAACCTAGGCGGCGCGGTGGTGTAGTGGTTAGCACTGTCGCCTTGCACCTCCAGGGTCTGGGTTCGATTCCCCGGCCAGGCTCGATTCCTGTCTCTGTGTGCATGGAGTTTGCATGTTCTCCCCGTGCTCGGTGGGTTTCCTCCGGGTACTCCGGTTTCCTCCCACAGTCCAAAGATATGCAGGTTAGGCTAATTGGCGTTCCCAAATTGCCCGTAGTGTGTGTGTGTATGTGTGTGTGTGTATGTGTGTGTGCCCTGCGATGGATTGGCACCCTGTCCAGGGTTTACCCCGCCTAGTGCCCGAAGTCTCCTGGGATAGGCTCCAGGTCCCCCGCGACCCTGAACACAGGATTAAGCGGTATAGAAAATGAATGAATGAATGAATGAATGAATGAAGTAGAACCTATTAACATCAACCTATAAACACTAAAAAGGTGTTTAGATGGAAAATGGAAGATTTGAAAATAGAGCTATAACCGAACGGGGACACAGTTGTCAAGTCCAAGACCAGAACTAACAGAGATTGAGTCAAGACATTGAGTCTTAAGTGGACTGAACCCCATTCAAGATTGAATCTAAATAAAAAGTAAGATCAACTTGAGACCAAAAACCATTAAATACTTCTCCAGGGATAAGCCTTTATATCAACTACTTGGTTTCATTCATGCATTTCACCCGTAATAAGGCCGAAACTAGTTCTTACTAAAGTTTGTGAAACAACACTGCAACCTTTATTTTTACAAAGTTAAATTCAGCCTTTGTTCTTCACATATACATTGGAATTCTTTGCATATCCCACCTTCTCTCAGTCCATTAGTAGGGACTGAAAACATATTTAGCATAACCAATGTGAAGACTAAAACAGGTCCAAGTACAAATACTTTTAATTTGTCCAAGGCAATGTAAGCCCAAGAGTTCTACAACCCTAGAACATGTCCCTCCATCTATCCAGTCACTGGAGACCTACAGTAGAAAGGTGGCTCAAGGTTAGATGGTTTGCTTTGGTCTTATCTTCTCCTTGCAAAACGACAGAGCAATGGATGCACTTTGCTTGTTTAAGAGAACAGGACTGAATCTAAACCCCTAGTCCAACCCACCACTAGGCAAATCATACACCAATGGAAAGCCAACCCTACCACAACCTTACTGTCAGGGGTACCTCAGTGGTTAAAGGCATTGGACTACGGTCCGGAAGGTCCCAGGTTCTAACCCCACCACCAAGTTACCCCTGATGGGCTCTTCATACTTCTAAACCTACCCTAGACAAACTCTAGTCCATCTCTAGCCACTGAAAGTAAATAAATGAATTAATACGGACAACGGTGGGAAGATGGCAAGTTGCCCAAAAGAAAGCATCTGCGAGGGGTAAACAAGAAAAACGGTTCAGCTGCAATTACTGCAAATCAGCAAACGGCACTTCAACCCTTTGTTACAAGGTCTCAGTGTGAGCGCACACACACATGCAAGAAGGTATCCAGCAGAGAGAATCTAAAAAATGAAAAAATGTTGAGATTTTAGCAAGGTCTTGGCATAGTCATTCATACAAACACTGAACAAATGATGTGAGGCGTGTAAGTTGGGTTAATATGCGTTCGGTGCACTGTGCTAATTTGTCATTACATTTCTAACAATGACAGTCAACCAGTCAAATCTGATCTACTGTTGTTAGAGTTCTATACAATTTTGCCACCGGAGGCTGCATTAGCGAAGGTTGCTTGGACCGTGCAGATTTAGATATGGTGCGGTTGTGTGATAGAGCGAAAACAATAGTTAATTAGACCATAACGCCCTAGCAACCACCCGGTTACAGTATAATGAAAAATTAGCAGAATTACTTTATTAGAGTTATGAACTGTCCAACAAGTGAAAAGTCAAACGCATGAAGAAACGTGTTCGGAAAATAATCAGGAATGACTGGGATCGGAGATCACGTGAAGGTGTAAAGTCAATCAAAGCCACGTTTAACAGTGAAAGAAATGTGATGAGAACTCTCAGGATTGGGATTAAACAGTTTTGTGACCACTTTCTGGTGAGACTAGGGTTAGGGTTAGTCTAGAGTCCAGATTGAGTCTATTCCACAGAGATGGACACATCAGGGTAAGAAAGGTAGCGCATGAAGCGATGCACCCTACCTGAAAGGTGTCCACTGTACAAGCCTCTGGAGACAGTGTTATGATCTAGGCTGCTTCAGTTGCTCATGTCTGGGTTCAGAAATGTTACACAGCAATCAAATGAAGTCAACTGTGTGTAAATCGGTTGCTTCAAAAAGAAGCCACATTCGGCTGTTTAATTATCTTTGGTCTATAACAGAAACGTTGCATGAAGTAGCCTGTAGTCATGATTATACAATTTCTTTATATACAAACGTTATGATTTCAAGGGCACTGGTGGCTCAGTGGTAGGTGTTTCGTCTGTCATGCGGAAGGTCCGGGTTCGATTCCCAGCCAGTGCCCAAAACCCCCCAGCCACTGGATGCAGTGCCGGTCCCAAGGCCGGATAAAATGGGAGGGTTGCGTCAGGAAGGGCATCCGGCGTAAAACCTGTGCCAAGTTGTAGTGCGGACTGGATATTCCGCTGTGGCGACCCCTTGCCGGGAGCAGCCGAAAGGCAAACGTCATTATTTCACTGTTCTATTATCACATATTTTAACAAAGAGAGCCTTTCAGGACCTTTGCAGAGGTTATTTTTAATCGACCAATCACAGCCCTTGAATTGCTGCATTATCCCTAGCAACAGGGTCGACCACACCCCCTCACTAAAATAAAGGTTTTTGTACTTTCCTTACTCAGAGTTACTCTGAGAAGTTTCCTAACTCACTTTTAGTCTAGGACTCCCAGCTAGAAGCTAAGATAGGAGCTCTCTGAGAGAATTCTAATGCCTCTTTTCCACTGCATAGTACGGCACAGCACGGTTCAGTACAGCTCACTTCGGTTTGGCTCAGTTCGGCTCGGTTTGCGCTTCCACTGCAGTGTTGTAACGCTTTAGCGTGGGCGGGATGATTCACGTGTCGTTTTAGTCTCGGCGCCGCTACTGCCGTGACATCATCGTAAACGCGCCACAAACAAACACACAACAATGGAGCATATCGACGGCATGGTGTTCTTCATTCTCGGCATGTGGATGTTTTTAACAGCGAGACGAAGGAGTTTGTTTCAAAAGATGGCAGCCAAAGAGCCAACTAAACAACTAAAACTCCGACACAGAGGTACGTTATAATGTCTACCGTTCAGCTTGTTCAGTGTGTAGAGTGCAGGATGTTTAGACATTCTTCCTCCGTCATTAGTGATAATTTTATTTGTGATAGGTGTGTGTTAGTGAGCACTCTGACGGAGAAGATATCAGCATTAGAGGAGCGCATCCAGACTTTAGAGAGTGTTAGACAGTGTGAGAGCAGCGTTATTCCTGTAGCGGACAGTCTGGGTGCCACAGGCGGAGATAAACAGCCCCCGACTCCGGCATTAGAGCCCTCACAGCGGGGCGAGTGGGTGACGACTCGGCGGCATACTCGTTCAGCCAAAGCTAACGCTAAGGCTAGCCCACCGGAGCACACCTCCTCTGCGCGTCACGTGTCCAACAGGTTTGCTCTCCTCAGTGCTGCACCCGCTGAGAAACCTGAAAGAGCTCTGGTTATAGGAGACTCTATACTGAGGCACGTGACATTAGCTAGACCTTTAGGGGCGCCAGCGGCAGTGGTTAGGTGTATCCCGGGAGCCAGAGCACCGGACATAGCAGGTAATCTTAGGGCTCTAGGACAGCATAGGTTCTCTAAGATAGTGGTACATGCTGGAGCTAATGATATACGCCTTCGTCAGTCAGAGGTTAGTAAGAATAACTTTACAGAGGTGTTTAAATTAGCGAAGGCGATGTCCGATGAAGTAGTATGCTCTGGTCCCATCCCAATGAGACGTGGCGACATAGCTTACAGCAGATTATGGTCGCTGAACCGCTGGATGTCCAGGTGGTGCTCCGAAAATAATGTGGGCTACATAGATAATTGGAAGACCTTTGAGGGCAAAGCTGGCCTGTTAGGGCGGGACGGTGTCCATCCCACTCGGGAAGGTGCTGCTCTCATTTCCTGTAGTATAGCTCATAGTCTCAGTAGAGGTCTAGTTAATCAGTGACAATCCAGAGCCCAGGCCAGGGAGCAGACAGACAGGCTAAACCAACCGTCTGCTAGCTGCATAGAGTCGTCACTCAGGGTTCACCATATTGAGACTGTGTCTGTTCCCCGATCTAAGCAAAAATGTAGAAAGACCCAGAAAGTCTGTTTTAATAATCTAATTAACATAAAGTCCACAAACTCCGATCATACTGAATGCGCAGCCGGCACCTCTGATCTGAAGCTAGGATTGTTAAATATTAGATCTCTCACATCAAAAGCAGTTATTGTTAATGAAATTATCACAGATCAGGCGTTTGATATACTCTGTTTAACTGAAACATGGGTTAAACAGGATGAGTATGTAGCTCTAAATGAAGCTAGTCCTCCTGGATACAGCTACATACACCAGCCTCGGTTAACTGGTAGAGGAGGAGGCGTCACAGTTATTCATAATGATAATCTGTCTATCGTACAAAAACACCGACACAAATTTAACTCATTTGAAATTCTCTATAGTAACATAAGTGTATTTAAGTATATTAAATCAGCTCAGTCGATTCCACTAATTATAATTTACAGACCTCCAGGGCCGTATTCTGAATTTCTTAGTGAATTTGCAGATTTCATCTCAGACCTGGTCATTTCTGTAGACAAAGTGTTAATTGCTGGAGATTTTAACATTCATTTTGAGAATCCAGAAGACCCTCTGAGAACAGCATTTATATCCATACTGGACTCCGTAGGTGTAAATCAGTGTGTAGTAGGACCCACTCATAAAGCAGGTCACACTTTAGATTTAGTAATATTCTTCGGATTAAGTATAAGAAATGTATTCACAATTCCACTGTCAGAAATTATCTCAGATCACTATCTTGTCTCCATTCAAGTGTGTCACAGTGATAATGTACGCACAGCACCGCGCTATCGTATTAAACGTACATTCACATCAACTACCACACAGAGTTTTATCAGTAATCTCCCAGAGTTACCAACTTCGATTAGGCCACCGTCTGACCCCACAGAACTTGATCAGGCGACTGAATATTTAGAGTCGACACTTCGTTGTACCTTAGATAATGTAGCTCCAGCTAAAAGAAAAATTATTAGAGATAAGAAACTCGCTCCCTGGTATAACGATCACACGCGCACTTTAAAACAGACTGCTCGGAAATTAGAGCGTAAATGGCGTCAAACTAAATTGTTGGTATTTCAAATAGCATGGAAAGAGAGCATCCTGAACTATAGGAAAGCTCTTAGTGTAGCTAGATCAACGTATCTCTCCACTCTTATAGAAGAAAATAAAAATAATCCTAGATTTTTATTTAATACCGTAGCCAAATTAACCAGAAATAAGACCACTACAGAAATCTCCACAACAACATCATGCAACAGTGAGGACTTCATGAACTTTTTTAATAATAAAATTGTAAATATCAGGCATAAAATTGAGGCTTTGAAACCAAACAATGTAATTGATACTGATGTTAACCTAGCCATGTCAGATTCAAACCTAGAATACTTTACTCCTCTTGAAGAGAATGAACTAATTTCACTCATCTCTTCTGCAAATTCATCAACCTGTATATTAGATCCTATACCGACACATTTTCTTAAACAGATAGTACCAGTAATAACAGAACCGCTGTTGAGAATAATTAATTCCTCACTTAGCATTGGTTATGTTCCAAAATCTTTTAAAGTAGCAGTTATTAAACCAATAATTAAGAAACCTGACCTCGACCCCTGTCAGCTGTCCAATTACAGGCCAATATCAAACCTCCCCTTTATCTCTAAGATTCTGGAAAAGATAGTAGCGGAGCAGCTATGCTCATATCTACATCGAAATGGCATACATGAACTGTATCAGTCAGGATTTAGGCCTCATCACAGCACAGAAACAGCACTCGTTAAAGTAGTAAATGACCTCCTATTGGCCTCTGATCAGGGTTGTGTAACTATGCTTGTATTACTCGACCTCAGTGCAGCTTTTGACACCATTGATCATGCTATTCTTCTTCACAGATTAGAAAATGTAGTAGGAATTAAGGGTACAGCCCTCTCCTGGCTCAGATCCTATTTGACCGATCGTTATCAGTATGTAGACTTAAATGGTGATTATTCTGCATGTTCTCTAGTGGAGTTTGGCGTTCCGCAGGGTTCAGTTTTAGGCCCACTGCTTTTTTCCCTTTACATGCTTCCTCTGGGCAACATAATACGTAAGCATGGTATTAGTTTTCATTGTTATGCTGACGACACACAGCTATACGTCTCAACAAAACCTGATGAGAAAAACCATCTTACTAAAGTTGAGCAATGTGTTCAGGACATAAGAAATTGGATGCTAATTAACTTCCTTCTGCTTAATCCGGATAAGACAGAAGTTCTAGTCATAGGACCGCATACAGCTAGAAGTAAAATCTTAGATCTCACCGTAACTTTAGATGGCCTTTCTGTTCCGTCAAGTGCAACAGTAAAAGACCTCGGCGTGATTATAGATTCCAGCCTTTCATTTGAAGCTCATGTAGATAATATCACCAGGATAGCATTCTTTCACCTTAGAAATATCGCCAAAATAAGAAATATATTGTCGCTAAATGATGCAGAAAAACTAGTTCATGCTTTTATCACTTCTAGGTTGGACTATTGTAATGCCTTACTGTCTGGTTGTTCAGTTAGGTGCATAAACAAGCTTCAGCTAGTCCAAAATGCAGCAGCGAGAGTCCTCACTAGAACCAGAAGATATGAGCACATCACCCCTATCCTATCTTCACTGCATTGGCTCCCTGTGAAATTTCGCATTGATTTTAAAATACTACTCTTGACATATAAGGCATTAAATGGTCTCGCGCCGCAGTATCTGAGCGAACTGCTAGTGTCTTACGATCCGCCACGCCTACTTCGGTCAAAGGATGCAGGCTGCTTATCAGTACCGCGTATTATGAAAACTACAGCTGGGGGCAGAGCTTTTTCTTACAAAGCCCCAAAATTATGGAATTGAAAGCTGTTTTGAGACAATGTCAATTGTTAAAAGCGCTATACAAATAAAACTGAATTGAATTGAATGAAAATTTTTGGTTAATACAAAAAGGTGCGTGCGATCCTTCTCTGGCTGTTTCTAAATATAGCGGTTCTGTTGGGTCTCGTCTCGCAAGTTCAGTGACGCAGTAATGATGATTTTTTTTCCGGCCAATCAGTGACCAGCAGAGTTTACACGTCATGTTTTGGTAACGGTTCGGCGCGCTTGGAACCTCGGCTGAGGTGGTACTAAAAAAAGGACCAGGTACCAGGTACTGTTCCCAGTGGAAAACCCCCCAAAAGTGAGTAGAACTGAACCGTGTCGTGCCGTACTATGCAGTGGAAAAGCGCCATTAGAGGCTTTGTGAATACGGGCCGAGGACTCTTAGAGAGAGTGGTTCTGGGGAGCATGAGGAATCTTTTCTGGATTAAATTCAGTCAATTGAATATCAAAAAGGAGGAAAGGAAAAACCCATTCCGAGAGAAATGAAGGAAAAACTGGTTCTATCCAGACAGCATTGTGGCATCGAAAATCCAGGGTCAAAGTGTCAATCTCCACCTTGGGTCTGTGCGCACAGTCCAAAGACGTGCAGATAAGGGTATTTGGCCTTCCAAAATTACCCGTCGTGTGTGTGTCCTGTGACGGATTGGCACTGTGTACTCTGAATGGCCGTATCCAATTCTTACTGGCCCTATACTGGAGTTTTTTCCCCCCCCTCACAATTATATCCATATCTATACAAAACTACCTGGTTACTCACCATTAGTTCATGAAATGTTAACAGAAGTGGTAAATAGACGAACCATTTAAATGCAGTTCGTGTTAGGAATGGTATTGAACACGCCTGAGCGGCGCGCACACAAACCCGGAATTTTAAACGAAACCAGCGCCTCACACTTTGCCATTGCAGATGTTTCACTTACACATTAATCCTAGAAAGACTCATTACCATATTCGATTTGCAGCCTTGTTATGAGTGAGCAGTTCTCGCCTCTTCATTTTCTCGAAGCAGCGCGGTGGAAAAAGAGGCTTCTCATTTACATCTATCGAAATTCAATTTGTTCTCAAATCGTGTCACTATCCGCATTTGAAAGTAATAACCGCGCACGGGTGTTGCCTTAGCGCGGATCGTCTGATCTGGCGTCGGGGAAAAAAGGTTAAGGAGCCGCACGGAACAATCGGTATCCGAGGAACAGAATGGGGATTTAAAAAGAGAACAAATCAATTTATAATCAAGACCGAGACGACTTACGACGAGGCCAGAGTCCTGACTGGCTGACGGTAGACAAATCCAAAAAACTGGACCGTGTCCATTCCGGCCCTCCGCGATAAATAATGGGTTACGGAGCAAAGTGTGATGTTTTAAACATCTCAGATCTTTGTGAAACGGTGTATCTTAAGTGTCTTTCTAATCTAATAAAGACGCGATGAGCAGAAAGATTACTGCAGAGACAGAAGGAGCTTTTGAGACTGAAATGAATAAACCACTCTGTATTAAATCAAATGGTCTTGGGCCAATACGAATACCCGTACTGGTGCACCTCTAGATGAAATAAAGGACGACCACACATGCATGCAAATGAGTATTTACAGTAAGGAAAGGGGATGAAATCAATAACCAGGTAACACAAGTAGCAAAAACAGTTCCAGAGTTTATTGTGAGTAATGTTTACACAACAGTGTTTCATATGTGTAGTGAGGAGTAATAAGAACTGAGCAGCTCGAATATGGCTACTAGGATGTAATGTGTCACAATGTGTAAAAGTATACTACTGTGTGAGATCATCACGGAGAACATAAACTAAACACGATGACTGAAGGAAGCGAGAGCACAAAAATCGATCCCGGTCAAAACTGGACTAAACCCGACTTTCTTCTTTCTCGTCACTTCCCAGACTGTAAGCCTTTAAGACTTCGGACTCTGGTACTGATGATGGAGAGCGAGTACGTCGTCCTGAGAGACCCTCTCCCAGCCCTCGCTGTGTACGCGGTAAAGGTTGACGTGGCCGCCGCTGTAGGCGTCGCGGAAGGTGGCTTGGTAGATGGCGCGACGGCCGAGATCGCAGGCCTCCTCGATGGTCAGGTCTGCGCGGTGCCCGCTGTCGAGGACGCCGTAGGCGTACATGGAACCCGAGCCCACGGCGAACATATCGCCGCACACGCGGTTCCCCTCCGAGTCCACGTAATAGAGCCCTGCAAAAAAATAAAAGGAAAAGTCAGCTCAACGGCGATGACGCCCGACAGCTCCGAGGACTGACGATCGGTCTACGATCCAGACAACTGAAACCACAACACACGCACAAAAAAAAAATATATATATATGGGGAAAAAAAGGCCTAGAGCGCTTCTACTTTCTCCTTAGATTGAACAAGCCTCGTACAAGCTGCTGACACGGTACAGGAGGCTGCACCAGAGCCCGAGATATTGATCTCGCTGAAACACTCAAATTAATTATCGATCCATACCTGAGGATCGGAACTCGCTCCCTAACGTTACGGAAGGGAAATTATTCAGATTCGGCTCGTCTAGCGTCGTGTCTCGCATAACCGACTCGAATCTCTTTCTAGCGGGTCAGCGGTAAAGGTTATAAACGCAGATAGGACACGTTGTCCGGGGTGAGCCACGTTCAGCGAGCACAGATTGGTAATGGTGACTAGCACCCATCTGTCCTCGGCCGGAGCCGCGCTGCAGATGGGGCGTTAATGAGCACGAGTCCGTCACGCGGTCAACACACAGACGGCAGATGCACGCTGGCCCGAGTCAGACCGCCTGCTCGGGGAACTTTTAGCGAACGTCAGGCGATCGGCGGCTATTTAAGGGTTGTCTATTAACAGAAAAGTCTTTAAATGTTTTAGCGCAGAAAAGCTTTCAAGTGGCAAATTGTGCCTTCCGTATGCATCGTTAGCTCGGCACCCTAATCGGTACAGCCCCCCGACTACTTGAGGTAATTTGCCAGACCGGCAAAATGAGGAAAAAAAAAAAAAAGAAAAACACACATCTGTTTTAAATAAAAGAAAGAAAAGGACATCGTTTTTGATTGCAGGAACGCATCAGGAGAGGTGTGCGAGAGCTCTTCAGGATACAGTCGGGGGATAAAACCTCATACGTCTCCCGAACACCTGAAGTCATTTCGCGACAAAGCCAGCCAGCCAGCCGCACTTTTTCTACACACGTGCATGCATGGGAAATGAGGTGGGGTGCGAGGTGATGTAACCTGCCAACAATAGACCCTGACTCCGCGTGGAGGAGAAGAGAAGAAGCGGCGGGGTGACGTGAGCGGCACCTGAATGCGCGACGGCTCGTAAAAGTAAACGGGGGGAGTCGACGAGTGGAACGTTTCAGGTGACAGGCGTTTTAGAGGTCGAGCTCTTTCACGCTTCCTGTGAATGATAACTTCAATAACAGAGCACATGGCCCTATTTACATTGAACGCGTACCTGGACTAAATGAAAGGAGCACGTGGATAAAACATCCGTTTTGATCTTAACGACCTTTCTTGTAAAGGAAACTGTATGTGCGTGTGTGTGTTATATAAAGCCGTGCCACTGAGGCTTTTAAACGATCGTTATATTTTCCCGCTTGGCTGGCGGATTAGCCGTGCGGCCGTTTCAAGAGACCCCGGTCACCGCAGGCTCTCCCCTAAACCATATCGATTCCGCTGAGCGGATTATACACGTGACCCAATCGTCTTCCTGGAGAACCGGCGTCCGTCATAATGCGACGCGAGAGTCACGGCCGCATTGATTTCCGTTACAGTGCCGTAGAGTGAGGGCCTCATTAACCGTGTCGACTGTGTGACCGCTCGCTCGCACTCTCTCTCATGGACTGACTGTCTTATTGCTCTTGAATCTCTGACAAGCAAGGATTGTTGCACTGGTACAGAAAGAAGCATCGCCATCTGGTGGTAAAACGGGAAAATGACACTTCAGCAACTTGATAATGATATCAAGAAACAGCAAAGGTTTCCAGCTTAAAGACGATGTGACGAATCATCAACCACATGATTCTGAAATCAGGCTACCCGAATAAAATACAAGACTCCTGGGAGTTACCTGGCCCCCTCTTGTCCCAGCCACAGATCATGGTGCCCATGCTCAGGCCCATGCCCTTGTACTGATACACCATGTTAGCCAGGAGTTTGGAGGCGGCGGCAACCGAAATGCGCTCCTTGTTGCGCAGCTCGTAGATGCGGCACTGCCTGGCCAGCAGACGCTCCCAGAAGCTGCAGTCTGCGGCACCGCCCGCCATGGTGCCCAGCAGATACGGGTTGATCTCGATGACCTTCTTGACCGTCTGTGACGCGATGTACGAACCGGCGGTTGCTCGGGAGTCCACCGCCACGATGACGCCGTGCTGAAACTGAGAGGAAAAACAGGTGGATTTATTACATCGTTCCAACATGACTGACAATTCCAAATACAGCATGGATGAGGCAGTAGACTACTGATCAGACGGTACCAAGTTCAAACCCAACCACCTCCATGTTCGATTCAGTTGTCAAACATTTTTGTTTGTGGGATGAATCACATCCAAAATTTATTATATTTTTAATTATATTTGTAATAGAGACGAAGCGGTCGATCCGCCCATGATCAGAACTGTCCGGTTTTCAGTTTGATTGGCCGTGACCGGTGATCAGCCAATCAGACTCAGATATAACTGCGTTCATTAAAAGCCTCAAGATCTGCCTTTTTTCCCCAAAAAATTCTGTGAGAATTAGTTAATATATTATTATTATTATTATTATAATAAATAATATGTGCAGCAAAAGCCACACTTAACCAGCGTGCTCACCATCAGGTTACGGTCTGAGACTTTGGAGACATTTGAGGAGGTCAAAGGTCACTGTTTCTTTATAACCCTAGAGGAGGTACACTAAAGTTTTTACTCAATCTCATCGTGGAGTGAATTATTAGCAAGGTTTGTTTGGAGAATTTAGGGAATAATATAAAAGTCATGTCAATTCGGGATGTTTATAAAATCGTGATACTTGTAGAATCGTAATTTTAATTGATTCGGCACTGAGTTATCGTGATAATATCAGGAGGTGACTGGTGAATCACATTCCAAATAATAAGACAAAATATTTTAATAAAAAAAAAAAAAAAAAAGGATAAGACTCCCTGCAAAATTCTATAAATGTAAACAAGACAGTAAGTAAAAAAACATAACTTATAAAAGTCAGGAATATGGACATCATTCCAACAAACAAGCAACAAACCTAGAATACAGTGCATTAGTAGTTGCAATTCACCGTTTTGACCACAAGAGGGTACTAACATCCTAATAACAGAATCAGTCAAGTTTTAATATGTTAGATGGAATTTAACAAAACTGCAATTTCATAGATAAAACTATAAAATGAGGTTTAAAAAAACGCGTAAACAATTACATTACATTTTCAAATTGTTTAGATAAACGTACATCAGCAAAGTTAAAAATAAACAGGTAAAACCTATTTTTTTCCTGTAAAAGTATTTAAACGTGCATTGAGCTTCATGGACGAGGTTTTGAATAACAGATGGGTTCAACCACAGTGCACTAGATAGGGCGCTAGTGAGCACTACTTTAGACTGGAACACAGAGTGCACTGATGTAGGGAACACGGCGCCATTTGGGATTTGAGCTCCCGGTAATATAGCAGACAATCTTTGGACACTTAGTAGAAATGATTTATCATCATTGTACACAAATGAGGTATAGAAAACGTGATATTATTAGAGAGCACAGTGATTCGTGTGATTTAATAAATATATTATTTTTGGCTAAGCTACATTAGCAATACCACAACGACGAGCTAAACATTAAGCTATCTATTGCGTCTTACATTGTTGTTGTTTTTTTCCCTTCCACAAGGGTTTAAACATTAATTTCTAACTAATTTTCTAACATTTCTAAATACGCCAGCTCCTCATTAGACATAACCCTTAAAACAAGAAAGAAGCTGTGACTCACTTTGAACGCTAAGGTGGTTGTTCCGTGAAGAAACTCAATTTTCCTCTCGATTCCATCTTCTTCTCCTTCAAAAGGCTTCACTGCGAAATTAAGCCGCTCCCCTGAAGTCTCCCCGAAACCGACATCAGCATCGTTAATCTCACAGCCGAATGCAAAAGGCTGTTCAAAATCCGCACACTCACTCTTCAGCACACTAGCCAGCGCCATCTTTCAGAAAATATCAATTCTTCCTTTCTTCCGCCGGCGCTCATATGTGTTCACTGGAAATGGAGTTTGGTTACAGCGCCATCTAGCGACCTGGAAGAAAATAAATACAACGTAATGACCTAGTGTCATAATTATTAAATGCCTATATGACTATGACAGTAATTTAATGACTATGACAATTACTCATCACACAGTAACAGTCATAATTATTTAATGGCTATTACAGCGATTCATTACATTAAATAACTGTAAATGAAATAACTATGAATATAATTTATGATCTATTAGAGTAATTACCTGTGGTTCACCGGAAAAGAGTTTTTAGAAATAGTTAAAAGATTAAAGCTAAAAATAAGCTGATCAGCTTTAATGTAATCTGTGATATTATTATTTCAGGTTGAAGCCCGCGTACATGTCTGAGTGTCTTTCTGTATACGACAGTACACTCGCTTACCAAGTACCCAGCAAACGGTGAAAGAAAGGAAGATGGTGAAGGACCTCAGCCACCCAACAATGTACTGTTCTGTTCTCTTCGTTCCCTGAAGGCCAACACAGAGAGACTCAGGAGAAGCTTCTTCCCACAAGCTATACGATCTCTCAATCAGAACACCACATATGACTAACCGTTACTTTGCATTAGGACATAGAACCATTCATTTTTCTTTTTTGCACATTGCATATTTATGGGCATTTACGATCACTGCACATCGGCATACTCATATACATTTACGCTCATCCTGGACATTTCTAGACATCGGCATATTCAGGCACCTTCTCACACACCATGGACATTTATATTTCATTTCATTTTTGCGCATTGCACATTATGGACATTATGGACATACACACATCTACACATTCATGCACATTTGCACACTCCGTGGATACTCCTATTCAATTCTACTATAATCCAGTTCTTTCTCTGTGTACATAATGTGTATATTTATATTTACAAAAAAAGTTCACAGCTAAGGTTTTCTATATTTCAATATTTACTATATTGTATAGCTAAGTTTTTATATTTAATATTTTTATATATTTTTTTGTTCTATTTTCAATAGCTATGTTTTTCTATAGCTAAGTTTATTTATGTTCTATTTCTTAGTTTATTCCACAATTTATTAATTTATTTATTTATATTTCTTTTTTAGTTTAAGGTCACACACAGTGTAAGCATTTCACTGCATAACGTGCTGTGTATGACTGTGTAGGTTCATTCATTCATTTTCTATACCGCTTAATCCTGTGTTCAGGGTCGCGGGGGACCTGGCCGGGGAATCGAACCCAGACCCTGGAGGTGCAAGGCGACAGTGCTAACCACTACACCACCGTGCCGCCGACTGTGTAGGTGACAAATTAAATTAGAATTTGATCTATAAAATAAGCCAGAGTGCAGATAATGCCATTGCTAAGCATCACAAGAACGTATCAGACCACATATCGCTAACATGGGAAAAAAAATCACTCACTCACTCACTGACTCCTTGTCTATAACGCTTTATCCCATATACAGGGTGGCAGGGGTCCTTGGAGACATAGGGCACGAGGCGGGGCGGGGTGCCAATCCATCTCAATACGGGAAAAGATTCAACTTCGAAAAAGAGTTTCTACTCAATTCATATTGCTTTCACATGATCATAATGTCAAATAAACATGAGTTGGTATTTTCGCTATTCCTGTTAGCACATGTAACATGATACTGTGACATGATTGAAGGACATACTTTGACATTTTTAGCAGATGACGGATTGTCGACAAAAAGAAAGAAAACAATAGCTTATTTTCTTGTTTCCCATTTTACAGTGATGATGAACATCATCTTCCAATGTCGACATACTGTAGCAGATCAGCAAAATGCAAGAGTAAAAATTCCAGGTAATCTTGCGTGACTGTCCGATTCAGTTTAAACTAGACCTGGTTCGGCTGGTTAGTGTATGTATTGGGTTAGAGAGCTGGACAGACTAAACGCTGCTGCACGGCTCTCTAGGTAGAGATCAACTTAATTTAAATAAAGTAATTTGGAATTCATTCTTTTTTTCACCTCTGGAAGTTTGAGCCGCAAAGCAGGGTGAAAAACAACTACAACTCCATGTTAGTTTTTTGTTAAAAATCCAGCTCTTGAGTAAAGAGATTATATTTCTACAAAAATAATTCTTGAAACTTTAATTATTGCATTACTTATAAACAATTTTAAATCTTTTTTCTGATGCGAACTGCAATGTTTTTTTAGGATTCAGGAGTGCAAAGTTCTAGTTACTGAACTCTAGAGTCGTTCTGGGATGAAAGGTTTCTGTCATGTAATTGAATGAACGCAGGCACGAATTAAAATTGATTAACTATATAGCCAATTTCATTTTATTGTATCATTAGTGGAAGTACTTATTCACTAAACCAGTGACCAGAAACATCTGGTTTATTTGTCATAAAGACGTTAATTTAAAGTTATCATGATATTATAATTGCAATGTACTAGTTTTTGTAGTTAGAGTTGTGTTTTATGCGAGACTTTTTTTGCTACTAGTGAAAGGCTGAAGGAAGGAAAACTGTGGATATTTTACAATGTTCGATTCAAATAATATATAACTCAGAGCCTACATACCGTGCAAAACATTATACAGTGGAACCTCGGATTACGAGCATAATTCGTTCTGGAAGTGGGCTCGTATTCCAAAACACTCGTAAATCAAATTTAATTTTCCCATAAGAAATAATGGAAACTTAAATTATTCGTTCCACAGCCCAAAATATAAATACATAAAAATGATTCATACAAAATCTAAAGTAAAAACAAAACAAATTAACCTGCACGTTACCTTTCAAAAAAGTAAAAAAAAATCCTGACAGATAAATATTTCCGTTTTCCAGATTACGAGCATAATTTGTTCCGGAAGCGGGCTCGTATTCCAAAACACTCGTAAATCAAATTTTATTTTCCCATAATAAATAATGGAAATTCTAATTATTCGTCCACAGCCCAAAAAAATAAATACATAAAAATAATTAACACCAAATATAAAGTAAAAATAGAACAAATTATCCTGCACTTTACCTTAAAAAAAAGTCAAAATAAATCCAGACAGATAAGTGTTTCCATTTATGCACACAGGCGCTATGTGTGTGTGTGTGTGTGTGTGTGTGTGTGTGTGTGTGCGCACCCAAGTATGTGTGTTATGTGTGCGCACGCGTAATTTGACACTGTGCCGGTTGTGTGTGAGTGAAGCACCCCCTCTCTGCTTCACAGACACACACACACACACACAAACACATTAAAGGCGAGAGAGAGAGAAAGAGTGTGTGAACCGGTGCAGTGTCAAATTACACGCTCGCACACATAACACACACTCCGCAGCGCAAGAGAAAGAAAGACACACACACGGATGTTGATTATACCAGTAAGAGACGAGCACTAAGACCCAGCTGGGGAGACGATTGCCCACAGCGCAAAAGAGAGAAAAACCGTTGGCTCAGTTGTGATGACGTGACGCTCGGCGTCATATCAAGAAGCGCATGCGTGATACATGATACTCGGTGCTCGTAAACCAAGACAATGCACGTTTTTCAAGTCAAAATTTATTAAAAATCTTTGCTCGTCTTGCGAAACACTCGCAAACCGCGTTACTCGTAATCCGAGGTTTTACTGTACATGCTACTTGGTGCTGTGAACATGAAAAAGGGAATTCTTGTGTTTTCTTTAATTGTAAATCCCAAGATTTATCATCAACAACATTAGTCTTAATGAGAAAATAAACCTCGGATACCAGTGACGATTCCATTAATGTCAAGTTGCCCAGATTAAGTCAATCCCTTCCCTCTTCTTCTTCTTTTTTTTTTACCAGAGTGCCACTAAAAAACTGCTTACCTGGGCAGTGCTACAGCATCATCCACTCTCATCATTCACCTCCAGCTACCATCCAGAATGGAGCAGAATGAAGCAGGTATAAAGAGACCCTGAACCTCCTGAAATCAATTCTGCTCAAGATACATCAGGCTACTGAATCACTGCACATATAGTGTACAATAGTGCTTTTAGCTCCACACACGGTCTTGATTTCAGCTTTCAGCCTCATTGTGATAGAATGGAAAACAGTATTTGGCCAAATCTGTTAATTATTGAATTCAGTTGTGGCAATTAATCAGGCCTCTTATCCTCAGTGAAGGGCAATCTTAATGCTTCAAGACATTTTGAACAATGCTATGCTTCCAACTTTGTACCAACAGTTTGAGGAAGGCCCCACATGACATGGTTTCGTGAGTTCGTTGTGAAAGAACTTGACTGGCCTGACCAAAAACCCCATGGAGAACCTTAGAGAGGAACTGAGGTTGTGAGCCAAATCTTCTTGTCCAACATCATTGCCTGACCTCATAAATGCTCCACAGAATGAATGGGAACAAAGTCCCATAGAAACACTCCAAAATCTTGTGGACAGCCTTCCAAGAAGAGTGGAAGCTGTTATAGCTGAAAAAGGGGGACCGACTCCATATTGAAATATATGTATTTGGATACCATGTAGGGCGGCGCGGTGGTGTAGTGGTTAGCACTGTCGCCTTGCACCTCCAGGGTCTGTGTTCGATTCCCCGGCCAGGCTCGATTCCAGTCTCTGTGTGCATGGAGTTTGCATGTTCTCCCTGTGCTTGGTGGGTTTCCTCCGGGTACTCCGGTTTCCTCCCACAGTCCAAAGATATGCAGGTTAGGCTAATTGGCATTCCTAAATTGTGAGTGTGTGTATTTGTGTGTGCCCTGCGATGGGTTGGCACCCTGTCCAGGGTGTACCCCGCCTAGTGCCCGAAGTCTCCTGGGATAGGCTCCAGGTCCCCCGCGACCCTGAACACAGGATTAAGCGGTATAGAAATTGAATGAATGAATGGATACCATGTCATTGCAGGTTTGAACAAATCCTTTTGTCCATATAATGTTGTTCATATAGATGTTGTCTCACTTCACATTGTCAAGTGTTCTCCGCTGACTTGAGTCTTTAATGTAGCTTAACATGTAGCTGGTAACGGTGTCACTTTCTACCTACACATTGCTCAAGGGTTCGATCACAAAGTATGTGTGAATTGTTTTCTATATAAAAGGCAATGTGATCATACTGCAAGCTGGAGCACACACCATGGTAGAGTATATTAGTTCCTAATTTCGTAATTTTTCATTTCATTATCTTCTGTCTCTCAGCTCATCCATCTGAGAAAGACAAGAATGGATGCAAAAAAGAGCAGGGAAAGCAATTTCCACACAAAAAGTTCCTTTGTATCATTGATCCAAAAGCCCCAAACCTCCTCGTTCCTTCATTCGTCTAAGAATGGAGGACTTGACATCCAGTGATATAAATACTCGGAAGGATTCAGAATAAAGGAATCAACCAGGCTTCCGTTTTGCACCCAAGGTAGGAGGGAAACAAAACGTCTTCTATTCAAGGTTTTGTTAATGAAATGAAAAAGAATTCCTTTTATTCCAGTATTCTCAAATAGTGGCATTAATCCGGTTTTCATTTTTATGTATTTAGGACGATATCGCCAAAGGATATGGAGCTTTCCTTCCATCTTGAAAAGTGAGTGGCCTTGTCTCAGATATCGCAGTTTTAAAAGAAAGAATGAAAGAAAGAAATCAATCAATAATTTAAACTCTCCTCAGTAATCCATGCAGGGGCAAAATCATCACAGATCAAAACAGGCAGAATAGAAAGCAAATCTTCTCTTTGTGCTTATATACCAAAGAGAAGAGTACACACCTCCTTACCCAGACTCCTATTACACATTCATTTTCTTTCTTTCTACTGTATCTCTCTCTCTCTCCCTCACACACACACAATATATGCCTACACTGTGACATTCTATATTCTTCTTGATAGCATCTGATGCTCCTCAGACAAGCAACTCTTGAAAGCGAAAATAAAATGCTGATGATGGATTTGACTGTAAACCTACTTGATTGATCTGTCAATCACATATACACACACACACACATTGTGCATTAACACGCAAGAACAAAATGATAGAGTATATTGCTCTACCAGTCATCCGTAATGCTATGATGGACTGAAACAATCACAAAGTGCCTTCCTGACTTATGAAGTAAGGACATAATGTCATTTTAAAAGGCAGTAAACCAAACCAAGAGACGTCTGATCCATGCTTTTACAGGTAAGTGATGGAATTAATATTTACAATATTCTTACGTTTAACCCACTGCGTGACATCATATTACCGTCTGGATTGATGGAAAAAAAGTAATTGAGGGTAAATAGAGAGAGAGAGAGAGAGAGAGAGGCAGATGTTCACATATTGGTCAAGTGCTTGGGTTAATGTTCACATCACATTTCAGAGTGGGTTGATGTGTGATCTTGGTGACTATGGCATGGTTGTTGGTGCCAGATGGGATGGTTCAACTGCTGATCTTCTGGGATTTCTACACACACCAATTTCTACCTGGCATTTCTACACAAACTACAATCACTCTTTAAAAGCATGCTGAGCAGAAAAGCACTTTAGCAGACACGAAACACTGAATCTTGACGTGGATGGGCTACAAAAGCAGAAGGCCATATTGGATTGGATTCAATGTCTTTCAGAACAAGAATCTAAGACTAACTACTCATGGTCATCTGGTCATGAGGTACACCTGCATGATAACACAACTCATTAAGGAATTAAGTGTATTAAGGCATGTAGACCCAGTCAAGACGATGCTGAAGTTCAAAATGAACATTCGAATGGGAATGAAAGGTGATTTAAGCGACTTTGAATGTGACATGGTTCTTAGTTCCAGTATTTCCAAACTGATGATCTACTGGGATTCGCACACACAACCATCTTTAGGGTTTACAGAGAATGGTCTGAAAAAGAGAAAATATCCAGTGAGCAGCAGTTCTCTGGGTGAAAATGCCACGACGATGCTGGAGGTCAGAGGATAATGACCACGTTGCTTCGAGCCGAAGGAAATTCAACAGTAGCTCAGATAACATCTTGTCACAACCTAGGTATGTCGAAGAGCATCTCTAAACATGCAACACGTTGAACCTTGATGCTGATAGGTTAAAGGAGCAAAAGACCACACCAGGTGCCACTCCTGTCAGCTTTGAGGAGCCCTGTTTTCTGCTGTGACATTTGGGCAGCAAGGTCAGAATTCAGCGCAAAGAACATGCAAGCAAGGATCCATCCTGCTTTGTATCAATGGTTCAGGCTGGTGGTAGTGGTGTAATGGTGTGGGGGAGATTTTCTTATATTTTAGGTCCCTGAGTATAGTTTAAATGCCACTGCCGACCTAAGTATTGCTGCTGATCATGTCCATACCTTTATGAGCACAGGATAACACACAAATGTCACATAGCTAAAATAATCTCAAACATGACAAGGAGGCCACTGTACTCAAATGGCCTCCACATTTCTCCACCAGATGTGGTGAAACAGGAGATTCAGGATAATCATGGACATGCGGCCGACAAATCTGCAGCAACTATCATCATGGCAGTAATCAATCTATGGCACAAAGGTATGTTAAGGTAGTTCTGAAGGCAACATGGCATCCAACTCACTACTAACAAGGTGTATCTAATGTTCTTATGAACCTAATGACAAGTGTACGTTCACTATATGGACAAAAGTATAGGGTGGGCCATTTACATTTAGCAGACACTCTTATCCATTTTTATCTCATTACACATCTGAGCAGTTGAGGGTTAAGGGCCTTGCTCAAGGGCCCAACAGTGGCAACTTGGTGGTTGTGGGGTTTGAACCTGGGATCTTCCGAACCGTAGTCCAATGCCTTAACCACTGAGCTACCCCTGGCCCATTTATATGGATACACCTTAATAAAATGGGAATGGTTGGTGATATTAACTTCCTGTTTGTGGCACATTAGTATATGTGAGGGGAAAGCTTTTCAAGATGGGTGGTGACCATGGTGGCCATTTTGAACTTTTTTCAATAGGAAGAGGGTCATGTGACACATCAAACTTATTGGGAATTTCACCAGAAAACAATGGTGTGCTTGGTTTTAACGTAACTTTATTCTTTCATGAGTTATTTACAAGTTTCTCTATGTTTACAGCCATTGACATGTCGCAGAGGTTAACACGTGTGGAGCGGATAGAAATTGTGTTGATGTCTGGTGAACGCAGTAACCGGGTCATTGCAGCAGATTTCAATGCAAGACACCCTATGAGACCACCCTTCTCCCATGCTACAGTTAACTAACAATAACTAATAATAATAAGTTAATAATAATTTATAATAAGTTACAATAACTCATGAAAGAATAAAATTATGTTAAAACCAAGCACACCATTGTTTTTCTTGTGAAATTCCCAATAAGTTTGATGTGTCACATGACCCTCTTCCTATTGAAAAAACAAAAACAAAAGTTGCATCCAAAATGGCCGACTTCAAAATGGCCACCATGGTCACCACCCACCTTGAAATGTTTTCCCCCTCACATATACTAATGTGCCACAAACAGGAAGTTAATATCGCCAACCATTCCCATTTTATTAAGGTCTATCCATATAAATGGCTCAGGATGTATTTGGCCAACCCTGCAATGACATGATATCCAAATACATACACACTCCAATACATTGTCAAATAAACACTCCAAAACATTGTGTAAAACCTTTAAAAAGAGTTGAAGCTGTTATAGCTGTGTGGGCCAACATCAAATTAAACCCTGTGGATTAAGCATTACTCAAGTTCATATTCAAATACTGTAATGTGTGTGTGTGTGTGTGTGATTCATTCATTCAGTGTTCATTTGTATGCTAAGACGCTCCACAATCATTTTTGTCGTTTAAATCTCGCGGGATTTCGCGGGCCGTAACTACCCCGTGAGCCGTCGCCATTTTGGATCTGAAAACGAATCGCTTGTTACGGCGAGATCTTTCCATCCTTTGAGCCAACATGGCGCCTGTTTCTCTATAGCGGTGTGTGTCTGAGATTTCGCGTTTCTTTCCCTCCCATCTCTGCTGTACACCATGGCGTCCGCCAGCACAGGGAGCAGGGTCTCCTGCGGGAGAGATTTAAGTTGTGTTCCCGAGGTGGCGGATACACTCGCCGCAGTCGCTAAACTCGGGTAAGCCAGGGGAATGTCCGGTACCGTTGCTGAACGTAGGAGGAGCGGTTTAGGACGGGTTTACACGGAACTTCGGCTGTCTGTGTGATCGCACGTGATGCTCACACACTGTCTGGTCCGCGGTTGCTAAGCGGCTTATCGAAATAACACACAGGAGTGTTTTTCCTCGCACAGTGTTTAGTAGTTATGTTGCAGCTTTGGGCGGGAGTGTTTAAACACTGACACGTATATATTTATTATTTGCTTATTGTTTTGTTTAATGATGCCTTGTTGCTAATAAACCGGTCTGGGATGCTAGCTATAGAGCTAATGCACTTGCTAGCAGTGTAAGGTAGCATTTACTGCTCATGGTGTTGCTCAAGTTGGAATTAAAGTGTCCGTTCACGCAAATTGCGGCTTTTCAGCAGCGCCAGGAAATTCAGTTAAGGCTGTTTGGAACTTGTGAAAGTTTAATAATGAAGGTCTCGGTTCAGGGGAAAGTAGCGTCAGGTATCGCGTGCGCTACAAGTCGCCAGATGACCGCGTCACTCGCTGGACGTTGCTAGGTGACGTCATGGGTTAATCTGCATATTCATCGTACGGTCGGGATTCACATCGAAATACCTTTCTAAGGAGTTTCTAAAGTTAGAATTGAGTTGAGAACAAAACAATCCGGCACTAGAAACAAATTATTTATTATATTTATGTTTAAAGAAAAAAAAAAAAGTTTGTTGCAGTAGAAATGGAGGAAGGAAACAGTTATAAAGGAAACTTTTACTAGTTTCCTGGTGACGTCATAAAAAATATATCATATTATGATATCGATTCAGTTATAATAAGGTTTTATAATATGGTGTGAACTTTCCCCGTGCCTTTACGCCCATAAAATAACCGCCTCGTTGTGTTTCCTGCTTATCAATGCACAACGTAACAATTCAGGCGCTGGTCTTAAACAGTTACATATCGAGATCTGACCCAAAAAAAATAAAACTTTTTTCATGTATATAAAAATTTTGAATCAGGATATTTATAAAATCACGCTATCATTTCGGGTGGTCCCTTATGATTGATATCACTACTACAGTATATAGACGCGGATGGGGGGGGGGGGGAGCAATTCAGTTATGAATCGTGATTCTTTTGTGTAGTAACTGCCAAAATCTGAGTGAAGTAATCTTATAAACCTACTTATTGCCCACGCTTACACCGGTCTCAAAACACTGAGAGTGCAATTTAGTCTAGCAATTTTTAATTGAATCAGCACTGGGGTATCATGATAATTTCTTATTGGAATTGATTGGTGAGTCCCATCTATATATAGGTTTACTGCCAACACGGAGGGGGGGGGAATTTAAAAATGTCAATACATTCTTAAAAATATGTACAAAATCTGTCTTTCACAGGCCCAATCAAATCTGCTTCTTTAAATCATAGCTTGGTGTTGCTGTTTGGAAAAAGCATCATGATAAACCTTGTGTTTTAGAAAATATTGTGATGCAATTTGTAACAATACCAATATATCATCATGTCTCAAGTGGTTAAGAACAATTGTGGTAATCAATGATTAGTCACTGGGAACAACGGTAAGACGTTGCGAACTCTAGTAATTGGTGATCGGTCATTAGACTGAGAATCCGATCTCATGCCTTTCTGTCACACACAACCGTTGAGTCTGACTGAACTTGCTCTTTCAGCCCATATAACCAGCAGCCGTAATGTCAGCCGAAGAGTCGAAAGCTTTATTTTCCTCTTAATAAAATAAAATTCTTTTCTCTCTCTCACTCTCTGTTCAGCTTCGACTTCCTCTGTATGCCTCTCTTCCATCCTCGTTTCCGGAGAGAGTTTGAACTGGACCCTGCCAAGGCCAGACCCGGAGCTCAGACCCGCTCTGACCTGCTGCTGTGTGGACGCGGTGAGACATTTGTCATTTGTTTGAAATTTCTCAATACGTTGGTGCAATTTTTTACTATTTAACAGTAAATTATATTTGCATGAGATTTGAGGACGGAATACCACGGATCATAGATGAAAGCCTGAGACAATGATGAAAGTTTCTCTATTAGTCTGTGTTTATCCATATAGACCTTGTCATTTATTATTAATCTGTTTGTGTTCGTGCGAAACCAGACTGGAACACTCTTATTGTCGGGAAGCTCTCGCCATGGATAGACGCCGACTCAGAACTGACCACAGAGCGCAGGAACTCTGAGGCGGTAAACCAGAAATCATTTTCGCCCTTCAGTAACATTGCGGCTTTTGTCATCATTTAAATCTCCTCATCACTCACATTGAACTCTGTGTCCTTGCAGGCGCTGGTACAGGAGCTGAATTTCTGTGCTTACCTCGGGTTACCCGCCTTTATGATCCCGCTGAGGAGCGCGCAGTGCGCCAACTTGGCCCGGGTCCTGCTAAACCACTTGCACACCGGACATCATTCGTCCATGGTGAGCGGGCAACCGTTTGGTGTCTTAAACCAACAGATTGATTTAGAAGAAATTATACACCAGTTAGTTCTGACTGAGTAATCTGATTGGACGAGAGGCGTTCCTGGAGTGGTGATAATAGATGGTAACAGCACTGGAATATTTAACTATATGTATCATTCCTGATCTTAGATCGTCCACAATCATTAATTACACTAACTTTCGGTCGCTGCCTGGGTGAAAGTACAGTAGGTTGGTACGGTCTGCAGCACTGAGGAGAGAGCAGCTGCCTGCCAAAACATTCTTATTACCACTTTTGTAAAAACAAGAAGTGTATGCGTGATACATGATACTTGGTACTCGTAAACCAAGACTTGCTCGTTTTTCAAGTAAAAATGTATTAAAAATCTTTGCTCGTCTTGCGGAACACTCACAAACCGCGTTACTCGCAATCCGAGGTTCCACTGTACTTGGTTTGTGAGCCACCATTAAACACAAGAGAAGATGAAAACATGTAAGTTAACTTTCGCTCTTTGCCTATATTTCGGGAAAAATGTCAGGAGCATCTCTGTTGTTTGTGTCTTGAGACATTATGTTGCATCCTTCCATTCTCGGGTACTGTTGGCTTCAGTATCTGATTTGATCCATACCCGAGTACAGGTAGTCCCTGACTTATGAACGAGTTCTGTTTCGGGATCACGTTAATAAGTCGGATTTATTCTTCAGTCCGACAAAGTGAGTCTTGTATGCCCTTGACACGAATATACAACATAAAACTTATCAATCTACTTGACTAAATCTCTGTCCCCTTTCCCCACAGTCATCATGTGTCCAAAACCCATGAACCAGGAAATTAATCTCCCACATCAAATGTAACAGTGTTGTCCCTGTATCTTTAAGTCGTGAGGGGAATCCTGGCCACCATTTTGTCTCAGAGCTGTTTTCCGCTGTATTGGACTTTTAACTTGTTGGGGATTTTCAGAAATTAGGATTATTTACCAGCAAAACAGCCATTTTCTATCATCGCTCCCCCTGACTGATTCATTGAAACCGATAAGGCCGACTCATTTCTCCCGCACGCCCACACAAACACATATACAAATCGGATTCCAAAAAAGTTGGGACACTAAACAAATTGTGAATAAAAATGGAATGCAATGATGTGGAGATGGCAAATGTCAATATTTTATTCAGAATAGAACATAGATGGCAGATCAAAAGTTTAATCCAAGAAATTGTATCATTTTAAAGGAAAAATATGTTGATTCCAAATTTCATGGTGTCGTCAAATCCCAAAAAAGTTGGGACAAGGCCATTTTCACCACTGTGTGGCATCTCCCCTTCTTCTTACAACACTCAACAGACATCTGGGGACCGAGGAGACCAGTTTCTCAAGTTTAGAAATAGGAATGCTCTCCCATTCTTCTCCCATTCTTTGTCGCACCTTCCTCTTTATGATGCGCCAAATGTTCTCTATAGGGGAAAGATCTGGACTGCAGACTGGCCATTTCAGTACCCGGATCCTTCTCCTACGCAGCCATGATGTTGTGATTGATGCAGAATGTGGTCTGGCATTATCTTGTTGAAAAATGCAGGGTCTTCCCTGAAAGAGATGACTAGATGTTGTTCTAGAACCTGAATATATTTTTCTGCATTGATGGTGCCTTTCCAGACATGCAAGCTGCCCATGCCACACGCACTCATGCAACCCCATACCATCAGAGATGCAGGCTTCTGAACTGAGCGTTGATAACTTGGGTTGTCCTTGTCCTCTTTGGTCCAGATGACATGGCGTCCCACATTTCCAACAAGAACTTCGAATCGTGACTCGTCTGACCACAGAACAGTCTTCCATTTTGCCACACTCCATTTTAAATGATCCCTGGCCCAATGAAAACGCCTGTGCTTGTGGATCTTGCTTAGAAATGGCTTCTTCTTTGCACTGTAGAGTTTCAGCTGGCAACGGCGGATGGCACGGTGGATTGTGTTCACTGACAATGATTTCTGGAAGTATTCCTGAGCCCATTCTGTGATTTCCTTTACAGTAGCATTCCTGTTTGTGGTGCAGTGTCGTTTAAGGGCCCGGAGATCACGGGCATCCAGTATGGTTTTACGCCCTTGACCCTTACGCACAGAGATTGTTCCAGATTCTCTGAATCTTCGGATGATATTATGCACAGTTGATGATGATAACTGCAAAGTGTTTGCAATTTTTCGCTGGGAAACACCTTTCTGATATTGCTCCACTATCTTTCTGCGCAACATTGTGGGAATTGGTGATCCTCTACCCATCTTGGCTTCTGAGAGACACTGCCACTCTGAGAAGCTCTTTTTATACCCAATCATGTTGCCAATTAACCTAATTACTGTTAATTGGTCTTCCAGCTCTTCGTTATGCTCAAATTTACTTTTTCCAGCCTCTTATTGCTACTTGTCCCAACTTTTTTGGGATTTGTTGACACCGTGAAATTTGGAATCAACATTTTTCCTTTAAAATGATACATTTTCTCAGATTAAACTTTTGTTCTGTGATTTATGTTCTATTCTGAATAAAATATTGACATTTGCCATCTCCACATCATTGCATTCAGTTTTTATTCACAATTTGTTTAGTGTCCCAACTTTTTTGGAATCCGGTTTGTACCAGACTTAAGGCATTTTATAGGTGCATTTAAATAAAATGTACATAATTGTAAATATTGGTATCTGGTCCACTGCAGTGTCTGTCTTTTGCACAATACACGTGAGCTACGTCCCCGATCTGTTCGCATCTAGGAATGTTTGAATCTGTCGAAATTCATAACTCGAATGTTTGTAGGGACTTTCTGTATACTGTATCGTTCTTGAGACCGCCTATTCCAGTGGGCACGTTTCTCGAGTGTGGAAAGATTATGAATGAACACAATGAACCAGAAGGGGCACAGGGGCAATTTAAGGGGTCAGTCTTTGGAATCAAGTGTTCTCTGAAACAACCCCAGGGCCATAATGTGAGAACACCCTTAGTTACTTCCACCAGATAGAAGCGTATGTGTTGGCTCAGCAAATAACTGGTTAAATAATGAAACAAATGCTTAAATAATCCACTCCAAGGTGGTGCGATGCAACCCAACATAAAACCAGGCTACAGTAACCACTAGATTAGCGTTATGAAAAGGTTACACGGATGTCCGAATTCTCCCTAAAATATCTCTCCTGTTTTTCTTACATCTCATCCTCCTTTTATTTTACTCCCCCTCTGAATCCCCTTCCTCATTGTCTATATAAGAGAACTAATGCCGCCCCACCGCAGATCTTTTTTTTTTTTTTTCTTCAAATTTTTTTTGTTTGTACACACATTGGAGATCTAACTGAATATGTAAAAATAACATAAAAAAAGTTTGTCTAATAGGGTCGTTTATGCCGCTTGTATCCTCAATGCTACTTTTTAACTGCGTTTCAGTTTTGGATCCGAGTTCCCCTGTTGGCACCCGAGGACACCCGTGAAGACCTCATCGAAAACGATCCAAACAAACAGATAGACGATGCTGACAACGAAGAGAGAACCTGGGGCTGGTGAGAAAATGTTGTGCATTTTGACGTTCTTCGTTCCCTACTGACAGACTATGTGGTTACGACTATGAGAAAGTGTTCTTAAGCTCGATAAACAAGGCCGAGTGAGAAATGATCTGTAGAATTTATTTTAATTATTTTATTATTTAATCTTTTATCCTCGTAGGGCTGTTTTTAGGCGCCCAAACTAGTGAAAGTCAGATGGAGATCAGGACTATAGGGAGGATGCTTTATCACCTCCGTGAAGTTTTTGCAGTGTGTGCAGAAGTGCATCGTCATGTGACCTTACGATGCTCTTGGATATCAGTCCTCTGCTTTAATCTGCGGCCCACTGGAACGACACTGTTGATGGTTGAACCTTTTTCATGAGAATGTTCCAATATTGACCCGTGAGAATCCCTGAAAACTGTAAACATTGATGCATTTTTCAGCTGATGGTTGAAAGCTTTTTCTGAAAAGTCTGCGATTGAGGATGTTTCCGCTCCATACTCGTTCCGTCGTTTACTCTTAGGCTAATAATTAGGTAACACCAGTAATAATTCTATTCCAGAATTCCAGTCTATTTACATTTAAGCATTTATCAGACGCCCTTATCCAGAGCGACTTACATTGTTATTTTTTTTAGCTTGTTACACATCTGAGCAGTTTGCTCAAGACTTGACTTGGTGGTTGTGTGATTTGAACCTGGGATCTTCAGAACAGTAGTCCAATGCCTTAACCACTGATCTACCCCTGAGCTCACATTTATGCTCTTTTGTTAGTTGTTTCAGCACCTGGTACACCCACAGACCACCAAAAAAAAAAAAAAACGCATCACTGCACGCTGCTCTTCTTTTGTGCAAATCACAAGTGGGGCATCTATTTTTGCTCGCACCGCAGTTACAAATGAACTGATGTAATGCGTTCACACCTGCACTGCAGCGACTGAGGAGACAGAAGTTTTAATATAACCGGAGTGTGGATACGTTTTGACTCACCCTTGTATGTATAGTTTGATTAATTGTATGAAAAGGTTTTAACACATGACCAGAACAAGGACCAATATTCCTTTCATCTTTTCTTTTATCTTTTTTTTTTTTTTTTTTACCTAAACATTAGTTTTTCTGTCTTTGCTTCGGTTCCATTAGGTGGCACTCGTTCAGGACACTTTGTGACTACAACAAAAGGATTTGTCTTGGTGAGCATCACATTGTAATCATCCAGATCATAAAAAAAAAACTGTGTTGTACAAAATCTTGATTATAATATCCTAATCCTTTTTTTTTTCCCCCCCGCTTCTGTCCAAAGCTATTGAGATCGATGCAGACATTCCGTCCGATACCGTGATTGACAAGTGGCTCGGGGAGCCGATCAAAGCTGCCATTCTTCCCACCAGCATCTTTCTGACCAATAAGAAAGGATTTCCCGTGCTCTCCAAAGCCCATCAGCGGATCATTTTCCGTCTTTTTAAAGTAAGCAGGATTTCCTGCTGTTCCTTTTACAGTTACCGTGTAAACGTCGCCAAACTGAACACTCTTCTCGTCCACTCCAGCTCGAGTCTCAGTTCATATTTACCGGGGCGAGTCGCCACAACGAGAAGGACTTCCGTTCCTATCTGCAGTACCTAGAATACCTCAACCAGAACCGGCCAGCACCCAACGCTTACGAGCTGTTTGCCAAGGGATACGAGGACTACCTGCAGTCACCGTTACAGGTGCGTAGCTAAACGAACATAAACAAGGAGGCTTCAGAGCCCTGGCGAGTGCCACGTCGACGTCTTACAAATCTGCCCTTTTTTCAGCCTCTGATGGACAATCTGGAGTCACAGACGTATGAGGTTTTCGAAAAGGATCCAATCAAGTATTCGCAATACCAGCAGGTGAGCAGAGAACACGGCGCTTAAATAGTGTCGGTTGTAAATCTCGTGTCATTAATTTGTTAAATGTATCCGCTTCTGTAGGCCGTGTATAAATGTCTCCTGGACAGAGTTCCAGACGAGCAGAAAGAAAGCAACGTACAGTGAGTATATAAAACGCTGGTTTTCAATGATTTCACCCGGTATTTTTTTTAGGAATGTAACAAAACTCAAAACTGTACATTTCCAATACAGGGGGGGAAAAAAATCTATTTCCTGTGTGCGTGCCGTGAAAAAAGTATTTGCCCCTTTCTGATTTTTTAAATTTTTTATGTTTTTAGATCATAAAACACATATAGTCCAAATAAATACAGTTTTTAAATTAGGTTTTCATTTATTAAGCGGAAAAAAGCTGTCCAGACCTACTTGGACCTATGTGGAAAAAAAAGTAATTGTTCCCACCCCCTTGCTAAATGAAAATCATGAATGAACTGTGATTTATTTTATTTATTTATTTATTTTGAAATACGAGTTAAATTGCACTTTCCACACCCAGGACTGATTACTGTCGTACCTGTTGAATCAAGAAATCACTCTGTCTGACAAAAGCATGGTAAAAGACCTCAATAAAGCAATACGATCTGAGGAAACAAAGTAATTGACATGTTACAAAGCTACTGTACTTCCAAGGCTTTGGGACTCGAGTGAAGCACAATGGAGACTTCACTCAAGAGTGTCTCTGCAACACTTATCTTAAAGTTTCATTTGTAGATGGAAGTAATTTGGAAAGCCATGAAATGCAGTTCATTGGCATGCCATTGACAAAGAAAGAGGTGAACTATTAAGTAAAAATAGCTTGATGATGAACTATTTCAATTGAGTAAAAGCGTGAATGTGCTGTTACTCTGCCTTGCCCAGGGTGCTGATGGTGCTGGGTGCCGGACGCGGCCCTCTGGTGAACGCCTCGCTACGTGCCGCGAAGCAGGCGGACAGAAAGCTGCGGGTGTACGCTGTTGAAAAGAACCCCAATGCTGTCGTCACGTACGGATACTTCAGATATTTGTTGTTTTGTATTTTTAGGCATGTAGGGGGAAAGCTTGAAACAGTGAGCACTTTTTTTATTCACTTTTCTTTGGCAGGCTGGAGAACTGGAAGTTTGAAGAATGGGGAGATCAGGTGACGGTTGTATCGTGTGACATGCGGGAGTGGACGGCTCCTGAGAAAGCCGACATCATCGTCAGTGAGCTTTTAGGTTCCTTTGGTGACAACGAGCTTTCCCCAGAGTGCCTTGATGGAGCACAGCACTTTCTCAAAGGTGCCGAGATAATATTTATTTATTTTACTTTCTCTTTTTAAATTCTCTCTCATCATGAAAAACAACATTCTTTATTAACTGAAATGACTTTTATTTGCATGTTCGTTGACCATAAGTAATACGTGTCCAGCATTTTAAAAAGGAACAAATGGAGGTTCGTATCGAAGTGGCCTAAAACAAACCCACTCGGAATATCATCTGAAGATTGTGAGTTTTATCCCAGGGTGATGTTACAGTCATCTGGAATCTCTTGGGGCCGGATCTCATACCCGTGAGCTCACACTTTCTTTCCTCCAAGTGTGTTACACCATTTCCTTCGCGTGAGCAGCATGAATTTGAAATGATGTCTCCGAGAAAGCATGTGATGGTCTTCGCCCTCTACGGTTGCCTTGATGAGAGTTTTCTGTTGGGGTTGGAATTCCATGCGTCGTTCCGACATCAGAAAGTTCAACCAAGTGTTAATTTCCTTGTTTTTGTTCTGTTTTTGTTTATCCAGAGGACGGAGTGAGCATCCCCTGCTCCTACACCTCGTTTCTGGCGCCGCTGTCCTCGTCGAAGCTCTACAACGAAGTGCGAAGCTGTCGGGAGCGAGACAAGGACCCCGAATGCCATTTCGAGACGCCGTACGTCGTAAGACTCCACAACTTCCACCAGCTCGCTGACCCCAAACCCTGCTTTACCTTCGTACACCCCACTTCAGGTAAGAGGCCTGCTGGTGCATGCTCAGAACTCATGGGGGGAAAAAAACTAAACTTAATAAGCTGTTGATGTAGAGATAACGGTTTAACTGCTTTATTTTTCTCACAGATATGAACAACAACAGATACCAGTGTCTGCGTTTCAACGTGTCCTGTAACTCCGTGCTTCATGGTTTTGCCGGATATTTTGAGACCACGCTGTATAAAGATGTCATGCTTAGTGAGTACCACTCGTAGGACAAGGGTAGATTTTCATAATTGCTGCGGTGTTGTTGATGTAAAACCTACAATTGTTTTCTTTTTCAGGTATTAAGCCAGAGACCCACTCGCCAGGAATGTTCTCCTGGTTCCCAATCCTCTTTCCTCTCAAAGTAAGCGCTTCTGGTTTGTTTTTAATTAGTTACCGTTGTATAGACTTATTAAAGATAAAGCTGATTTGCTCTGCTTCTTGACTTCTCCGTCATAGCAACCCATTTCCCTGTCTGGCGGCGATGACGTGAGCGTGAAGTTCTGGAGGTGTAACAACGGGAAGAAGGTGTGGTACGAGTGGGCCGTCACCGAACCCACCTGCTCAGCCATTCACAACCCCGCAGGACGGTCTTACACTATCGGCTTGTAGAGGGAGACGCGTGATGTTAATTTGGTCTCTAGTGAAAAAACGTATAGTGCAGCACTTGGTGATAGGTTCGGTCAGTTCTGAGCATGACATCTTTTGTTTACAGTTTTGGTAATATTTGAATATTTGGGTTGACTATCACTACACCCATGCAAGGTTTTCTAATCTCGGTTCTTGCAGGACATCCAAACAGTTCCAGTTTTTCCTTTTTTTTTTTTTTTTTTTAATTGTCATAAACCCCTGTTTCGTACTGTTTTATGTTCTTTCTGATGACCCTTGTCGTATGACATGAATAAAATAATAAAAAAAAAAAGATGTAATGGTTTTCTTTTTTCCCCCCCATTGAAGTATTAAGCTTGCTCATAGATCAAATGCAGATTACAGATGATTTTCTCGAGCATACTTTGGCTTGAGAAACACAACGTTTTCAACGTCAAAGCAGCTTTACAGAATCGAAAGTAAGCCGAGGGCAACGGTGGCAAGGGAAAACTCCCTGAGATAGCAATAGAAAGAAACCTTTAGGGGAACCAGACTCAACAGGGAACCCATCTTCATGTGGGTGATAATGGATTGATCTGCAGTCGTACTGTGTGTTTTATTGAGTATGGCTAGTGTTGCTACAAAATTCCTGCGCTGCCAGTGCTGAATGATGGAGTAAATACATTTAAACTGTGATTGAAAAGGTTTGGATAAACACTGACTTAAAATCAGTAATCTTCCTTTGATATCCATTATGAATGATGGGTAACAAAATTCAAATATGAAACCAGATTATCAGTATAATGATGTAATTAATGATATAATACACGCACTACATTTTAGAACTGGGATATGCCTGTTGCAGCATGGAAGAAAAAACAGCATAGATTTGATAACCTGGTCATTCAGTACTGCATTACAGAGCTTAGACCTGGCCGCCTGAAGCAACCCCTATCATTACAGGTTATAATAATGTGTTGGACAGTTTTTTTTGTTTACCCCCAATTCCAGTCATTTCACATCATCTTCACTGTGTTCGCCCAATAATTTGCGAATCGGCCAAGCCCTTCTGAAGTAGTGACTTTTATTTATTTATTTATTTTAATTTTGTCGGCCAGTGTACATTCATCATAGCCGGTGGACTTCAAGAATTGATGAATATTTTTTGATGGGTGATGGTATACTCAGGTTAGCATAAGAAGAGTCACTCTTGGACAAGTCGCCACAGCGGAATATCCAGTCCGCAATACAACTTGGCACAGGTTTTACGCCGGATGCCCTTCCTGACGCAACCCTCCCATTTTATCCAGGCACTGCATCCAGCGGCTGGGGGGTTTGGGCACTGGCTGGGAATCGAACCCGGACCTTCCACATGGCGGCATGCGAAACACCTACCACTGAGCCGAGTACTATAGTTATTTCTATAGTATGTTTATTTCTTTGTAAAGTAAATTAAAAAAAATTCTAATGAAAATGCATTGCTAACAGTTTTGCAATTAAACATTTTTTTTTCCATTTACTTTGCACACTGTCTGTGGATGGAACTAGAGGTTCATTAATCAAATGTTAAACTTAACAGTAGATTTATATCCAAGTCTTAATTACTAAACAAACAAAAAATAATAACCCTGTTCATACTTTTAATGTACTGTATAGTATATGGTGCTGTCATGTGGAGTTTACACACCTACTGTACCAGGTTAAAGATGCAGAAGAAGAAGAAAACGTCTCTTTTTGTCTGATTCATGAAGTTCCCAAAGTAGGAACGAGCAAACCTTCAGTGGTTACAATAGGGACGAACATCACACAAGAGCTGCAGTTTTGGAGTTGCTCAGATCCAGTTGTCTAGCCATTACAATTTGGATCTTCTCACAGTAGCTACATTTTCAAGGTCTCGTTAGAATGGCGGTGGGATATATTAGGCAGCGAGTAAAACTTTTCTCCTGAATTTGATGTTTTGGAAGCAGAAAAAAATGGACAAGAGTAAGGATTTGAGTGACTTTGACAAGGGCTGAGGCGACACAGTTGGTGTAGCGGTTAGCACTGTTGCCTTGCTCCTCCAGGGTCCGGGTTCGATACCCGGCCAGGCTTGATTCCCGTCTCTGTGTGCATGGAGTTTGCATGTTCTCCAGCTCATGTGGGATGTTCCTGGTCTGCAGTGGTCAGTAATAAAAAATGGTTCAAGAGAGGAAAACTGGCGACGGGGTCAAAGGTCGCCAAGGTTTACTGATGCAGATTGGGAATGAATGATGTAATGTTGTGATAGAAAGGGGTCAGAACACACTCAGTAAAAGGGTACACACTCAATATTAGGCAGGTGGTCATAATGGTACAGTGTATATAGTATATTTTATGACATATAGTACATTATAAGGCATTTCAGGTTGCTGAACTAACACTGTATATTATTAGTGGTGTTTATTGCACCATTCTGAGTTAAAAGAAGGCTGTTTTGGGTTCAATTTAATCCTTTCCAGCTTCATAAGAATGACATGGACATTTGTCTCATATACTGTTTAGCCAGACACTGTTTAAACCACACAGCTCGGTCATGTTACTGTAGTAAAACCGTGTCGAGGATCGTGTTCACGCTTCCCCCTTCGTGCCGCACTTTAGCGACGCTCCCTAACGTTCCAACGCCGCGATAACGCCAGCGCTGATTGGAGCGTCCTGACTCCTGCGGATTGGCTGCAGGTGTATTATCGCACACTATTGGACCAGACCGGGCGCAAAGGGCGAGAGGATATCAGCAATACAGGTGGGGAGGAAAAGGGGGAAAAAAAAATAAAGCGACGAGTGAACCCGCGGAGCCGGATGGAGTCGGTACTGGTACTGGTTCTGGTGCTGTCTGGGTCTGAGTGCGCGTGCTGATGGTGGAATTAAAGGACGCTGTTCGCGTGTTGTGAAGGCACCGTGCTGGAGATAGTGTTACCGAGGTAAGTCTGCTGTAACGTTAGCAGCTCTGTTAGCAGCAGTTTCTGTCTGTATACCTGCGCAGAGGGTTTTTATTTTTTAGCTTTAATATTTTTTAAACACATAAATACACAAACAGGGTTCATCTAGAGGCTGTGAGATACATTCTGGTTACATCGTAATCCAGTTATCAATGGCTTCCTGGACAATATGGGAGTGGACACTGCTGGGACAGGTGTATGATTTCTCTTCACCTGCGACACGGAAGTGCCTCCAGCCTACTTCCTGTATAATCAGTAATACCAGCTTCTGGAATTTTCCCTACGGGTTTCTACAGGTCCTTACAGGTCCATAATAACAATATACACATCTTTTACTAACTGCTTGCTGTTATATTTACATAAATGTTTTCTATTCAAATAAATAGGTCTGAGGCTAACTATGCAGGTTAAAGGGATTTTTTTTTATTTTTTGAAATTACAAATATAATGTTTTTTTTAAATTACATAGAAATTATTTTTTTAAACATTTTAAGATTTTCTATTCTGTATTTGAATTGGCCTCTTGTCAATCATTTTCTAGACACGCCCCCGACAACACCTCGTCAGGCCTTCAGAGATCATTATTAGGAAAAGATGTATGTTTTAGAGAACCGTAACTCACATTATTACATAGGGGGCACTGGTGGTGTCTCAGTGTGAGGTTTCTTGCTTGCTATGCAGAAAGCCTGGGTTCAATTCACACCCAATGCACAAGCACCAGCCACTGGATGTAGTGGCAGCTTCAAGTCCGGATAAAATGGAAGGGTTAAGTCAGTAAGGGGGGTTTGGTGTAAAACCTGCGGCCAAGTTGTTGTGTTGTTGATGGTCCACTGTGGCGACCCCTCGACGGAGCAGCCCTAAGACCAACAACAAATTACATAGCTGCTATATTCTCAAGACTCTAACTCCCCTTACTATATATCCTAGTCAATTAACTTTTTAATGTTCAAGCAAAACCAAAAATGTTGTTGTTGGTCTTTCGGCTGCTCCCGGCAAGGGGTCGCCACAGCGAAATATCCAGTCCGCACAACAACTTAGCACAGGTTTTACGCCGGATGCCCTTCCTGACGCAACCCTCCCATTTTATCCAGGCTTGGGTCCGACACTGCATCCAGTGGCTGGGGGGGTTTGGGCACTGGCTGGGAATCGAACCCGGGCCTTCCGCATGGCAGGCGAAACACCTACCACTGAGCCACCAGTGCCTGCTCAAGCAAAACCATAAATATGGGCATTCAATATGCTTGGATAAATAAAATGCAGCCAGAAATTTGAAGAATGTTTCACGTGTTGCTGTTATTTTGACTTAATATTAAATTACTATTTGGATCTGCATTGTCCTAAGTTCTCAATCTAACAGAGGGAAAAGTCAGGATTCCGTCAGGATATGTTGTAATCTAGTTTCGAGTAATATAAAACTCTACGTGGACCACCATCAGTTGGAGACGGATTATTTTTTTTACATTGGTGGAAACAGGGGCGGAGCAACAAGGGGGGGAAATCATTAAATTCCAGCGCCCCCACCCCACCCTATTTTTATTTTAAAGACACTTATCAGTTAGAAACAGAAGAATATTAGGTATATTGAGTACACCATTCGATTTTAGTTCTGACAGTTTTTTCCTAATCTCTGAATAAAGTCGCAGAAAATCAGAATTCTAAGAATAAAAAAAAAAAGAGATTTCTCAGGGAAACTCAAGATTCCGTCAGGATTATGGTCAGAGTTCTGAAGAAAAAGTTTAACAATTCTGAGATTAAATTCAGAGAAAAGGTCAAATTATGGGCAAAAAAGTCAGAAGTCTGAGGGGGGAAAAGTATGAAATGTTTAACGGCGGCCCTAATTCTCTTCCGTAATTAGAGACCTTTTATCCCAACTAAGGCACATGCAAACAAAATAAGAGCTCTTACCATTTCCCCAAAAATGTGTTCATATATTTATTCATATAATCACTGAATGTACATCTGTTTGCATCCAAACTTATCTTACATTCAAGTCAAGACCGTATACAGTACGTGACATTTTTTTTCTTTTTCTTTTTTCAACCACTGGATTGATGACATTCAGTGTGCTGACATAAGTGTGTATTCTTTATTATTATTATTTAACCATGAAAACATTACAGCCTGTTATGAAACCCAAGTCCAACAAATAAGTCCAAATAATCTAAAAACTGAGATTTCCAGTTTAAAATCTAGAAGAAAAATTTTATTGATGTTTTTACTGTTTTTAAAAAAAGCCAACGAGATCGCACGTTTCTGTTCTTAGTAAGTGTTTTTTCCTCCGGGGTAAAAATATGGAAATGTGCTGCCATAGCAAAATAATCCGTAACCGGATGGCGTAACGCAGGCTGACGCTAAGCAGAGATATCAGTGCTGTGGTAGAAAGATTTACAAAGGAAACTGACGTGTCTAACATAATGGTACATGACTGGACAAACGAGCTTTTCAGTCGTATATGACCGGTGTGCTGAGTGGGCGGAGCTTAATGCCTTTACCGGAGTTGCTAAGTTTAACACATTGCAATACTCGTGAATGGGCAAGAGTGGTGCTTCCTTTTGACAGATTTATTTTTTGCGGTTTACGAGAGGAAATTAATTGTGAGTGTGTCAATCGTGTATAACTAGGTTTTAATTTATACACATGTGATTTGTATGCATACACACACACAGGTACAGACATGGCCCCATCAATCCGCTTACAGGAAATGATCCGGGCAATCCGGAGTGCCCGGACTCAGGCGGAGGAGCGGGCGGTTATCCAGAGGGAGTGTGCCGCCATCCGAGCGCAGTTTCGTCAGACCGACACCGAAGGGCGCTTTCACAATCTAGCCAAGTTATTATATGTGCACATGCTGGGCTATCCTGCACATTTCGGTCAGGTAAAGTAGTAACTTGACGTCTACATGGATACTTTGCAGTGTATCAATAGTTTATGCATGCAAGATATACCGTTGTTTCTTCAGATGGAGTGTGTACACATGATCGCCAGCTCTCGATACAGCGAGAAACGGATCGGTTACCTTGGCGCCATGATGCTCCTGGATGAGAAGCAGGATGCCAGCTTGCTTATTACCAACTCCATCAAGAAGTAACGTCCTTTATCTCTTCTCTTCTAACCAGCATCATGTAGGATGAACTCGGGTAGTTTGGGGAATGCTTTGTATTTGCTAGTAAGAATTATTCCACATTCCAGATCCTTTTTTTTTCTTCATCTTTTGCATCACATCACATTGGTACAAAAGAGTATACGTACAAGTATGAGCTTGTGATGACACTAAGGGCTGTCAACAAAGTTTTAGGATCAGATTAAATCGGATTAGATTTAATCAAGTAATTATGCACATAAGTATCAGAATTATTCTTACTTAACCACAGCGTCATGTCTGAAACCTTTGCCTCCCAGGAACTCCTTTAATTTACTGATTGATGTTAGTAAATAGTAGACGCAGCCATGTGTCCTATAAGTATTTCGGTATTTTTTCATGCCAGCACATTGCTGAAGACAAAATATCCCGCATGACCAGAGTTCACCTACATTTATATAAACTCCACTTACTAGTTGTCTTAATTGGCAGGTTACTAGTTACTGCTTCTAGTAGGTTAATTGCCGTGTGTTTGTCTCACAGTGACCTTTCGCAGAATAATCAGCACGTGCAGTCTCTGGCCCTGTGCACTCTGGCGTGTATGGGTTCTGCGGAGATGTGTCGAGACCTGGCCCCTGAAATCGAGCGCCTCCTCAGGTCCTCCAGCTCGTACATCAGGAAGAAGGTACGGCCCCTGTGGGACGTCCGAACTGTCCCGCATGTTCAGCACCATTCCATGAGTAAAGCATGCAGTGTAGTGAGGATACCGCAAACTGTACTTATTATGAATTCTTCACAGTTACATGGTTAACTTATAAACGATGTTTCCGTTGCTCCAGGCGGCTTTGTGTGCCGTCCATATTGTGAGGAAAGTTCCTGACCTGGGAGAGATGTTCACACCTGTCGCTGGCTCCCTGCTCACAGAGAGGAACCACGGTCAGTCTTTCTGTTCCTGGTCATCCATACAGTAGTATGTCGTCGTGTTCCCGTTCAGTGTCTAGACCTGCAGTTTTGCTGAAATGTAAATGTTATCTGGACTTTCAGGAGTTCTACACGGCGCCATAGTTCTGATCACGGAGCTGTGTGATCGCAACCCTGACACTCTGGCGCAGTTCCGCAAGGTACGCACAACAGGTTATAGCATACCTCGACACCTGTTATATGATAAATGTACGGAGCCAGAAAAAGTATGTGAACCTTTCATGGTTTTCTGGATTAATTTGTCATTAAATGTGATCTATGTGACTCTATGTGAACCACCATCAGTTGAGGGTGCAACCATGAGTTTTTTGGGGCAACAAGGGGGGAAAATCACTTATTTATCAGTTAGATACGGAAGAGTATTAGGGACACCATTAAAATTTTGAGCTCTGACAATCTCTGATTAAAGTCGCAAAAAGTCAGAATTCTAAGGGGGGGGGGAAGGCAGAATTATGGGCAGGAAACAGTCAGCTGAGATTACAGTCAGAATTCTGAGGGGGGGAAAAACGTTTTAGAATTCTGAGGTGGGAAAAACGTTTTAGAATTCTGAGGGGAAACGTTTTAGAATTCTGAGGGGAAACGTTTTAGAATTCTGAGGGGAAACGTTTTAGAATTCTGAGGGGAAACGTTTTAGAATTCTGAGGGGAAACGTTTTAGAATTCTGAGGGGAAACGTTTTAGAATTCTGAGGGGAAACGTTTTAGAATTCTGAGGGGAAACGTTTTAGAATTCTGAGGGGAAACGTTTTAGAATTCTGAGGGGAAACGTTTTAGAATTCTGAGGGGAAACGTTTTAGAATTCTGAGGGGAAACGTTTTAGAATTCTGAGGGGAAACGTTTTAGAATTCTGAGGGGAAACGTTTTAGAATTCTGAGGGGAAACGTTTTAGAATTCTGAGGGGGGGGAGGGGAAACGTTTTAGAATTCTGAGGGGGGGGGGGGGAGAACGTTTTAGAATTCTGAGGGGGGGGGGGGAGAACGTTTTAGAATTCTGAGGGGGGGGGGGGGGGAGAACGTTTTAGAATTCTGAAGGGGGGAAAAACGTTTTAGAATTCTGAAGGGGGGAAAAACGTTTTAGAATTCTGAGGGGGGGGGGAACGTTTTAGAATTCTGAGGGGGGGGGGAACGTTTTAGAATACTGAGGGGGGGGGGAACGTTTTAGAATACTGAGGGGGGGGGGGAAACGTTTTAGAATTCTGAGGGGGGGGGGAAACGTTTTAGAATTCTGAGGGGGGGGGGGACGTTTTAGAATTCTGGGGGGGGGGGAACGTTTTAGAATTCTGAGGAGGGGCGGGAAACGTTTTAGAATTATGAATTCAGAGAAAGTCAAATTATGGGCAAAAATGGTCAGAATTCTAAGGGGAAAAAAGGCACATACAAAACAAAACTGAAGAATAAGAGATCTTATATTTTCTCCCAAAATCTATTTATATATTAATTCATATAATCCATCACTGAATGCATGTTTGCATATTAAAGACAAGACTGTATACTGTACGTGACATTTCTTTTCTTTTTTTTAATCACTGTATTGCTGACATTCTTACAAGTGTGTATTATTATTTTTTTTATTATTATTTAACCAAGAAAACATTACAGGCTGAAGTCCAACATTTCTCTACAATTTGGGGAAATTTATCTGTAATCACTTTCTAATATGATCTTCATCTACTGTAAGTCAAGAGTATTGACAAATATAATGTGCCTAAAATAATAACATAAAAATATTCTGATTATACATGTCTTTGTTGAACACACTTATGTAACAGTCAAAATTGGCATGGAAAAAGTAAGTGAACCCTATGAATTAGTAACTGGTTAACCACTTTGGCAGCAATAACTTCAACCAGGTGGATGCTGTAGCTGTGGATTAGACCTGCACATCATTTAGGAGGAATTTTAACTCATTCCTCCTGGAACTGCTTTTAGCTCGGTCATATTTTTTGGACATTTCATGTGTATGACTCTCTTCAAGTCATTCCATAGCATCTCTATTGGGTTGAGGTCTGGTCTCTGACACGGCCACTCCAAAAGGTGGATTTAGTTTTTTTCTGAAGCCATTCTGTTGTGGACTTGCTCCAGTGTTTTGGGTCATTGTCCTGTTCCATCACCCAACTTCTACAGAGTTTCAGTTGTACAGACATTCTCACATTTTCCTGAATAATTTTTGATATGCTTGAGGATTTATCTTCCCCTCTTTGACAGCGAGCTGGTCACGCCCTGATGCAGCAAAGCAGCCCAAATCATTGTTACCTCCACCATACTTTAGAGCATGATGATATACAGCGCCCTTTTTACATCAGATGTAGTGCTGTGTGTTCTTTCCAGATAGTTGCACAAGACATTTTCCCAGTACCGCTGTGGAGTATCGGAGTATGTTCTTTCTAGGCTCACATTGGTGTTTTTATCAGTCAAAGTAGCTCTAGTCCACACCTCCAAACTAATTTTCTTAACATGACTCCATTTAGCTTTTTCGAGGTCATTAACTTTCCACTAGCACCAAGGTTTTTATGGTTGTTCTTAATAAAGGCATGAAAAATCTGAATATTTCTTGTGTTATTATTTTAGGCACATTATATGTGTCAATACTCCTGATCACATTTTATGTAGAAAACCATGAAATTCCAAAGGGTTCATATGCTTCATCTTGCCACTGTATATAGATATACATGTATTTGTTTTGTTTATTTTTCTTCTTTCAGTCAGTTCCACAGCTGGTTCAGATAATGAAGGATCTGATCACATCAGGTTATTCTCCAGAACACAACATAGCTGGAGTCAGCGACCCTTTCCTACAAGTAAATACCGATCGCTCGTTCTGAAGAACACCCACACAAGACTAATCCGGTTATGCCGCATGAGATCCGATAACATTCCTGTCTTTTTCTCTCACAGATCCGAATTCTCAGGTTGCTCAGGATTTTAGGTCGCAACAACGATGGAGCAAGCGACCTCATGAACGATCTCCTGGCACAGGTACTGTACAGCACTACTGATCAGATGAATAAACAAGCATCATCTTAATATGTCTGTCTATTATTATTATTATTATTATTTAAAAAGAAATGTTTAGAACTATTTTTAACGATTATTTGTTTTCCATGTGCAGGTTGCGACGAACACGGATAGCACCAAGACTGCAGGGAGCGCCGTGTTGTATGAAACAGTGCTCACTATCCTGGACATCAAATCTGAAAGCGGTCTCCGGGTACATCGTGATCTCTTTAATCTCTGGTAGCACGTTGGTGCTAGCGCTGCAAATGTATCTTAATTGATAGTTAAGCATGTTGCCCTTCCTGACGCAACCCTCCCATTTTTATCTGGGCTTGGGACGGTACTGCATGCACTGGCTGGGTAATATGCGGTGTGGCAACCCACTGATGGCAGGGCTCGAACCCGGAGCCTCAGAAATCGACAACAGAGAACCTTGAACAATTAATGATAACTTGGCACACGTTGAAACTGTTCAAAGCAGCACAAACTGATATTTGTGTTATAATAATCATCCTTGGTCACCACATATTAATTTGATATATTTTAATGTTTTAATTATTTATTTATTTACGGTAACATTTTGTTCAACTCAGAATTGCATAAAACACTAAGAGATACTTACTGTATGAACAAACAACAATTCCGTTCACCGACAGTGTTTTAGAAGAACGATGAGGCGGAAAACAAAAGTGTGTGAAAAAAAAAGTCTAGGGAAATGGAAGCGGATTGTACGCAGGCCGTCACAATCAATCCGGAGTTCATGAACAGAACCGCTAGCTTTAAATAAGTTATTATAAAGCGCACGAGGAGCCTTGTTTGTAAGCGTATCTAAGCTAACGTTAACATACTGTCCGAATATTTATGAATCCTTACTGTAAATGCTGTCTAAAGTGACTATCGGATTTCTACACGCTGACGGTCTTTACACTGAACTAACCGCGCCTGCTCGTCTGTTCCCCGACAGGTCCTTGCTGTGAATATTTTGGGACGGTTTCTTTTGAATAACGATCGCAATATCCGGTGAGTGTCTTTCCTTTTCATAACTCCTCATTTGATTTGTTAAAATCTTTGTTCACTGTTTTTCAGAAGAAAATAGATCTGAAAGTCTATTTTCAGCCATACTGTACATATTTTTTTTTTGTTGCTTAGCTTCCTGGCTCATTTGAAGCCAAACCAGCATGACACCAAATCAAACCGAGTAGCAAATGGACCAGAAATGTCAAAGTCGACTAGCGGTTTGCCTGTAAGGGAAATCAGGCTTGATACGCCGCTCTCGTTGTCCACGCAGGTGGACGTGATTACATTCGATTTATTATTTTTTTTCACTGCATAAGGGCTAATCATGGCAGTTACGCAAGAACAATCAGGCCTAACAGGACTTTCCGCTTTCATCAGCTGCTCCCTTTTACCGTCAGACCGACGGTTGGCGTTGATTCCCATTCAGGTCTAACTGACACATTTCGGTTTTATTCGGATGTGTAAAATGGCATTGAAAAGCACACGCATGCAATTTGAGGGTTTTGACAAATGCAGACTTCCAGAAGGTGTGCGTACCCTGGATCAATGTGTTAAAGAACATACAAATCCATGAAAATATGGTTTTAATTGCCTTTTGATTTAATTTTCAGCTATATATCGATGACATCACTCCAGAAGATTGTCCAGACGGATCACAATGCAGTGCAGAGACACAGGGGTACTATTGTGGACTGCCTGAAGGACCAGGATGCCTCAGTTAAACGGTAGTTTACCTACATACAAGGGGCGTTCAATTCAAACCGGGACTTTCTGCTGAATTGTCACAATCTGTGTGTAGAAACTGTGTACATAATCATTCAATTGCACAGTGCTGACCTCGCTCCGAGCCACATGTTTGGGTCATTAAAAGGAGTTCCTGGGAGGCCAGCATTTCAGACACTTATAACGATGTTATTTTGTTGTTCTATTCGTCCCGGTTTGACTTTGACAGTTTTATCCCAGTATGCAGGTTATTATTAATAGTGGATCCATTTTTGAGAACAAAAAGAAATCATAAGTGCCGAACTTTGTGTTTATGATAATCTTTTGTCTTCTCGTTACCAGTCGCGCTTTGGAGCTGTCCCTAGCCTTAGTAACCGCGGCGAACATCCGCACCATGATGAAAGAGCTGCTCGCTTTCCTCTCCACCTGTCCTCCTGAACTTCGAGCGAACACAGCGTCTGGCATATTCAACACAGCTGAAAGGTACCGCTCCATCACAAGCCATCTCCTGATATAAAGTACATCGCACATGTACATGTCCCACTGAATGCCACGCTCCGAGAGATGTCCCCGAAGCTTAATATGTCTCTGTGGTCACCGTGAGAGCTCCAGGAAAACTCCCCTCTCTCTCTCTCTCTTAACTTTGTGATCATGCAGTACAACATTTTTATTTTGTGTTCAGTGTGCCAGCCTGTACCCAAGCTGTGTCACAACACTAGATCTTTCTCTCGGTGTCTCTGTCAGGTACGCTCCGTCTCAGCGCTGGCACATCGACACCATCCTGCATGTCCTCATCACGGTAAATCTCTTCAAAATCCTCTTCAATTAACCTCAGGTCAAAATAATCAGAGGTGTTTTTTTTTTTTTTGTAGCCACAAAATTATCTGCTACATCTGCAAATGCATTTGTTTTAATATCGTACTCCAAAACATCGCAGTGTTTGTTTGTTCGTACAGGCAGGAAGTGATGTCAGAGACGAGACTGTGCCAAACCTAGTTCAGCTCATCGCAACAGCGTCCAAGCTCCACTGCTACACGGTTCATAAACTTTACAGAGCACTAATTGCAGACATTTCACAGGTAAAGATGAAACCTGCTCAAGAATGTTTGTCTACTCCCTATTTATTATTATTTTTTTTTTTTAAATCTGTCCGAGAGAACGATCCATTTATTTATGAAAACATAGTATTGCAAAAATAAAGGGCTACATGCTCTGACAAACAGTGCAATCTTTGTACACCAGAGAGAGTTTAGTTTTTGGCCCATTAATTATTGAATTCAGGTGTTTCAATCAATCATGCCCCTTATCCCCAGTGAAGGGTGATCTTAATGCTTCATCATACCAAGACATCTTGGACAGTGCTATGCTTCCAACAGTTTGGAAAAGCCCCTTTTCTATTCCAACATGACTGTGCCCCAGTGCACAAAGCAAGGACTATAAAGTTCGGTGTGGAAGAACTTGACTGGTCCTAACATTGAGCCCTGTGACCACAACCCCATCGAGCACCTTTGGTATGAACTGGAACGGAGGTTGCCAGCCAGGCCTTTTCGTCCAACATCATTGCCTGACCTCATAAATGCTCTACAGAATGAATTCCCACAGAAACACTCCAAAATCTTGTGGACAGCCTTCCAAGAAGAGTGAAAGATGTTATAGCTGCAAAAGGGGGACCGACTCCATATTGAAGTTTAGATTCAAGGTCATTGCAGCTTTGGCCAAATACTTTTGTCCTTAGGCTGTAGTGTATTTGTAGAAGGAGGGAAAGGGCACGAGGTAAGGGAACCCCCTTGGATGGGGTGCCAATCTATCACAGCAATAGAAATGTCAAATAAGCTCCTCCGAGTGGCGCAGTTGTAAAGTGCTCGCCTTATCATCCGGTGATCGCGAGTTCGATTCCCGGGTGATGCTGCAACCTCTTCCACAGTAATCACGGCTCTACAGCCAATCAGTGGCATCTGTGAGCTCACGTAAGCGGAAGGGGCGGATAGCGCTGTCCTCCGAGTGTGTTACACCACCCATGTAGTTCGCGCCAACTGAGTGGTAGTAGTAGCTTTTAATGTGGAAGCCCCCTAGTGACGGGGAGGAATTGGACACAACTAAATTAGGGTGAAAAATTTGGGAAAAATCCCAAAAGAAATGTCAAATCAACCTAAAATTTGTGGTAAAGGTCATATGTACTTATTGTTTGTTGTATGTAGTAGATATGTTTTATGCTTGCTACCACTGCAGGTATATTTCAGACCTGTAGAAAACACTGTAGAGAAATAAAGGGAGTCATAACTGTGTTGTGTTATTCTGCACAATCAAAAGTCCCACTTTGACTCGAACACCCCTCGTACAGTAATGACGTACTGAAATTTAAAATGCTGCTTGTGCCAGTTGGTGCACCCACATTGATGGTAAAAAATTTTTTTTTTTAAAAAGTGTTAATAAATGCGCGGTTCAGTTTACACCTTGGACGAGTAGTGTGTGTGTGTGTGTGTGACAGTCTGTGCTTGTTATTTTTCAGCAATCTCTGGTTCAGGTTGCCTGCTGGTGTATAGGCGAGTACGGGGACCTGCTGCTGAAAGGAGAGTGCGATGACATCGAACCCATGCAGGTAGAGCAAGCAGTGTGTCTGTCTTCATTCATTCATTATGAGATTTTGTTTGTTTTTAATGAGTTACCTTTTATCTTTTATGCCCATCTTTTGTTCTTTGGTACAAGATAACAGAGGATGATGTCCTTGATGCCTTGGAAACCGTCTTACAGTCACACATGTCATCGTCAGCCACCAGGGGCTTCGCATTAACTGGCATCATGAAGCTGAGTACCCGCATCACATCTAATGTGGAGTAAGAGTCGGCTGTTATTTTGTTGTGAAATGCATCTATTTCATTACTAGTTATTCGTGTCATTAAAGCTTTTTTTTTTTTTTCTTCTTCTTCTCTTTCTCTCTCAAAGCCGAATCAGGAGTATCGTCAGTATCTACGGCAGCTGCATCGATCTGGAGCTGCAGCAGAGAGCCGTGGAATACAACGCCCTCTTCAAAAAATATGACCACATAAGGTCTTATTCTGTATGATCATCATTCGAGTTTATTGATAACTGCATGCTCTGCACGTCTGCCAGTATGCCGTTGCAGTCGATGTCGTACACAGCGTAGTAGTGTGTATATAACGCGTATGATTCGTCTGCCATCCGGACAGGGCTGCAGTGTTGGAGAGGATGCCAGTGGTTGATAAGAACGCGCCTGCGTCCACCAACGGAGATCTAATCAGGGAGTCTAGTGAAGGTTCGGATCAGCGCAAGCCACTTGCAGGAGTGTCGCTTTTGCCTCTGGAACCAGCAAATCAGGTATTTCAAATTGTAGTTTTGTTTGATTTGTTGCTACCCTCCTTATGACGGACGACAGGAATGAAACGGACTCCCGCGTGGTTTTTAGGTGTGCGACCTTTTGGACTTGCTGGGTGAAACCGGTCCGCCTGTCCAGGAAAGCGGCGTCAACAACAACAACATCGTCAAGATGCCGAGCTCTACCAGTTCAAATGCAAGTGAAAACCTGCTGGATTTGCTGGGAGGTCTAGAGGCCACATCTGGTAGGTTTATAGACTAGAATTAGCCATGTTCTAGCATATATACACGGGCGTTCAAGTCAAACCGGGACTTGTGATTACCATTCTTATGAATGAAGCCGTCTAACCGATTTTAACATTCACAGAAGAGTTCAAGCACAGTACGGTGATGAGACTCTTAAACGCAGCAAACTGTTTGACCGGTGCAAACATTTTTAAAGAAGGCTGTATGTCCTTGAACGACGAATGATGAATATTCAGCGAGTGGAACGCCTGATAGATTTTCGCAATCTGTCCTGGTGAACTGTAAACTCAGTCATTCACCAGCACCACTTGCGCATTACAGGAACTCGGCTGGGAGTTCTTGCCACATCCCTCGTACAGTCGTGACCTCGCTCCGAGCCATTTGGGCCGTTCTAGGAGTTCCTGGGAGGCCAGTGTTTCAGACATGAAGCAGGCAGTCTGATCATCTTGCACTAGTAAAACGTTGTGATAAGTGCATTAGTGCAGACGAGGATTGTGTAGAGACGTACCGGGAGTATTTACTCTCATGACTGTGTTCTGTTATTCAGCACAATCCAAAGTCCCCGTTTGACTTGAACGCACCTTGTATTATAGCAGCAAATAATTAGCAAGGGATTTTTTTGACGGGTAAATTTTTCTTAGGCAGTTGCTTGTAAAAGATTTAAGAATATAAATGGTTATTGTTGTTGTTTTTTTTTTTTAAGCTCCTAGTGTGACGGTGTACGATAACGGAGGAGTGATCCTGAAACTTCAGTGTGACAGTCAGACAGAAACTGGCATCACGGTCACTTTTACTGCTTCTAACTCCACGCAGACTGATGTCACCAACTTTACCCTACAAGCAGCGGTACCCAAGGTGCCTACAATTTTTTTTTTTTAACTGTATCTTAGACTTTTTAAAAGAAAAACTGTACATTATTACCTAATTTAGACCTTTCATACCCAGTTCGTCTGGAAAGTGATTGTATGGTTGGTGTTTGGCAGGTTGGCTTTCCACTGGGAGCTTAGCGCATTCATGAGGGCCTCCCTTTCAAGGAAAGATCTAAACTAGTATAATAAAGGATTTTCCCATACAGTATCTCATAGCAAAGCTCTGACTCAGGAGAAGATGGTCTCAAAACTTCATCACCTCAGGGTTGAAGGCAGTTTTGTTCAGCAAATGCTTAGAAGTCATGGAAGAAGCACTTTGATATCCTCCTGGAGTGATAGTTCAATAAATTCCTGCTGTATTGAAGTTGCACCTTGGTTTTGGTGAATAAGATTCAACAGTAGAACTTAAAGCCGCCGCAAAGAGGTTGGGGTTCAACATTACAGAGTATCAGGGTTTTTACAATTCTTGGGTTATGAACAATCCAGACTCTGTACACGTAGGTGGAAAATAATCAAGACCATTTCAACTTGGTGAAGGGAACGTCTATTTGCCGATCTTGTTTGAGGTTTCCTTTATAGGGACAAGGGATCACGATCCAGTCAGGGATTGAGAGAGTTGATGTACAGGTAACCCAGGTAAGAAGGTGGGGTCAGAATGATGCAGCACCCTTAGAGCAGACATGGTTTAGGGTCTTTCTCAAGGGTTCAACAGTGGCAGCTTAGCGACGAAAGTGGCTCGAGCATTAACCCTCCTGAGCTTCCACTGCCCCTTTTGTGAGCGTGTGCACTTGAATGAAGACAATGTTAGGATTGTACAGACTATGTGCCAGACTATGTTGATTTAGAATACATGATCTGTCTCAATGGGTTTCTTTGACAGAGCGTACAGCTTCAGATGAAGGCTCCAAGTGGTGACGTGATTCCTGCACAGAATGGTGGTACGGTCACTCAGACTGTTCTACTCAACACCACCAACAAGGTGAGGTGTAATCCGGACTGATTTTATTTATTTTTATTATTCGTTTGTATTTTAAATCGGGCTGCTCGATGGATGTAAACCATGTTTCTTTTATGTCCGTTCACAGGCGAGCCTAAAGATGCGAGTTCGGGTGTCGTACTCCAATCAGGGAACGGTCTGTCAGGAGACCATACAGATCGACTCCTTCCCAAACCCTGCTTGGAACTGAGTGTACCCTTTGCCTGGGCCTGATACAGTATCAGTTTTTAAAAGGGGGTTGCATTTCGTTTCTCGTCATGGCTACAAAGAATTCTACTGTATTACATCTCTGGTACATTATTACTGTATATATTGGCGAGTGCAATGAAATATAGTACTGCATACAAGTCTTAGGCACTGATGTTCTACATCTTTATCATACAAAACCATTCAATATTTCCAGAAATACATTTTAAATGAATAACATTACAGAAGAATATTTGCATGCATGTAAAGAGCACATGTTTTCTGTCCACTTTTCAGATGAAAACAAAACAAAAAAAGTTACCTCCCAGTGGTTTTACTTATAAAACTGCACAAATCTGTATTCAACACTACTGATTATTTTTCACACCAAATATTGACCGTGTTTGTTTTATTACACTTTAGTGAGCATTAGATTATATTTAATTGGTTTCTTTTATTTTAAGCATCTTTGCTTATGGCATATGTTTAGTTTGTTCCCAGGAAGTTTGTACAATACTAGAAATAAAAGAGCTGTTAGGTTTTACTGAGTGTGCTGGAGAATGAGTTCTTCTGCTAAATTTGTCACTCGCACTTTTCTATTTTCATGCAAAACCCAGGAGACTTAACCTTTTCTTTTTTCCTCTTCTCACCTCCACTGAAACCTGGTCATGTTTGTAAATATTAAATGGTTTTGTACATAATAATACAGACATGATTAACATATATAACATTTTTACTAAAGATAATGCAGTGCCTAAGACTTTTGCACAGTATTGTGTTTATATAACTCAGATTTTACCCAGACAAACCCCCCCATGCTTTTTTTTTTTTTTTTAAACACAACAAATGTGTGGTTAAATATTTACAAATAGTAGACAATTTTAAACTGACGTAAATGAGAAAAGAAGAATAAACAAGGTTGTTCTGATGAAAAGGAATGACTAGAAGGAAATCCAAGCCAGTGTTTAGCTTCAGCTTTTATGGTTGTGGTTAAACTATTTAATTCTTGTATAGTTTTGTCCAATAAACATTTTGATTCTCTAATAACCTAAGATGAAAATATAAGTGGAAATGTGAAGGCAAAATGAATTTATTCAACACGAGTCAATACCAGCAGCTACTGTACAGTATATCGCTATATTTGTCTTGGACTCTACGGAAACCCTAGTGACCTCACCAGTTTGGACACACCCACTCATGAAATACTTTGTTGAGCAATACTGGAATACGTGTAATTATGTAGTAAGGAAAGGAGAGTAATCAAATCAGATTACTATTTATATTTATTTATTTTATTATTCTTAAATTGGCACAGTCCCTTAGTGAGCTTAGCACTGTCGCCTGGCATTTGCAGGCTTGGAGGTTCAAAACTTACATCTTTTCTGACTGTGAAAGTTGCATGTTCTCCTCCCAGCTTGGTGGGTTTCCTCAGGGGACTCTGGTTTTTTCCTACGGTCCAACGACATTTAATTGGTGTTTTTAAAGTGCCCATAAGGAGAGATTGTGTGCGTGAGCATGTATACTGGTGTCCTGCCATGGGTTGGCACCCAGTTTAGGATGTCCGCGTGCCCAGAATTCCTTGGGATATGCTCCAGACTCCCAGTGACCCCATGCAGAATAAGTGGTACATAACGTGGAACGGATGGATGGATTCTTTTAAGATGGCCTTGAGTCAACCCAGAATGATTTTTCCACCGTCTTGAGGGGGTTCCCACAGATGGCTGCCAATCGTGTGCAAAGCTGAAATCAAGGGAAACCATATAGCACAGTAAAATCCCCAGTGTTGATTTAACACTAAGAATTCATACGAGTCTGTATAAACGTGTGATGTTAAACAGACACTTCAAGTGTTCATTCAAGGCTGGAAAATTAGCTTGGGGGTTATTTTGAACATGCTTCTTCTTTTACTACTTAACTCCATAGGTGTCATTGCATACTTGATTGATGATTATTCAGTCTTGTTCTAAAATCTAGACAATAGTAAATAATCAATGAGCAGGTGTGTCCAAACTTTTGACTGGGCCTTTATACATACCATTACACCTGATCCTCATCTAAACCAGTCCCAACTTGGAAGAAATGGGTCTTTGATGTCTACGCCATTTGTTTCTAGTTGCAGCCATGCACAAATAAAGCTTTTGCACCTCTCACGTTTGATCAATATCATCCAGAACTCATCATCAGTTTTTCATCATGACTGAATCCATTTCATTTTACTCCGCCTCCACACCAGACTAACTTATGTGCTACTATTCAGGTAACCTGAACGTCTGGGATAACGGCCCATGCATACTGCATTTGTTTGTTTTTCATTTTAAAATAAAAAGCTGTTTCCTGTCTCAGGTATCATCTTATTTTGGGTTTTCTTAGCACACATTATAATTAACTAATTTTTATTTTGAGGGAGGATTTTCATTAGGATACTGCACAATATTATTCCTTTGAGTTTAAATGCTTGAATTGCATTTTGATATGCAACCACAGTAAATTGCAGGGTCGAAAAATTTCAAGCATATATAAATGTTGTAAGGATTTTTTTCCATTTTTTAATAAATGTTTTTTTTAAAAAACATTTTTATTGCAACAGGTTTTAGCTCAGTTAATGTAAAGAACATGCTACTATATTTTGCTTTGAGGAATTTTTATACTTCCATAAAGCAGCACAATGGATAAAATCAGTTGCTCATTCAAACAACAGTCTGTAAATGTATACAGGATAGTTTAAGGATGTACAGCTGTGGTGAACAGAAATGTATCTCAACATGCCGAACTTGCTGATCTTCCATTAGAACAAGACATTTTTTCACATGCAATTTTAGTAACATTTAACTAGAAACAATCTTAATCTTATGTTTGGTTTATTCTTATTTTTACTTTATAGATTGGATTATGTCTAGAATATTTCACTTGCCAAGATGTTGCTTTTTCTACAAACTGTCCGTCAATGCAACACACGGATAAATGAACATTAATACAAAATGGATCCTTTAAGACATGTTCTTTGACACTTGTTAGACCTAATTCCTGTTACATTAGGCAGATGCACAACATCCTCCATTTCTGACATATTTTATTAACATTTGCTTATGTTTAAACTGTACTTAATTCTGTCTCATCCACTCATCTTCTATACCGCTTTATCCTGTATTCAGGGTCGCAGGGGGCCTGGAGCCCCTATCCCTGGAGGCTAAGGGCATGAGGCAGGGTACACCCTGGACAGGGTGCCAATCCATTGCAGGGCGCACACACATACACTCACACTACAGGCAATTTGGGAAAACCAATTAACCTAATCTGCATGTCTTTGGATTGTGGGAGGAAACCAGAGTACCCAGAGGAAACTCACCAAGCACGAGGAGAACATGCAAACTCCATGCACACAGACCTGAGGCAGGTCTCAAACTCTTAACCGTGCTTGGTGGGTTTCCTCCGGGTACTCCGGTTTCCTCCCACAGTCCAAAGATATGCAGGTTAGGCTAATTGGCGTTCCTAAATTGCCCGTAGTGTGTGATTGGGTGTGTGAGTGTGTGTATGTGTGTGTGCCCTGCGATGGATTGGCACCCTGTCCAGGGTGTACCCTGCCTAGTGCCCGAAGTCTCCTGGGATAGGCTCCAGGTCCCCCGCGACCCTGAACACAGGATTAAGCGGTATAGAAAATGAATGAATGAATGAATTTTACATGGGCACAGTAACCATGGACATCTGGTGGTCAAAATGATGAAGCTCACATAGTAATCTACAGTACTGCATGCTAGTGGAGACTATCAAATCTTTAAACAGGAAAGCAATGAAAATGGCATTTTTAATCAACAAAGGCAATTGATAAATTTAAATAATGCTGTATTAAAATGGCCCCCGTACAATGGCCTTACTGTATATAACATTTCTAGATTAAATCTTTTTATAGTGAATAATAAAAACAAACATGAATTTACATTTAACTCATCCATCTGTCTAGGCGTCTCTGTAATTCAACTAGGGATCATGGAGACCATTGTATTTATTCCCATTTTATAACCTCCAGTCAACATTCACACACTACGGGCAATTTGAGAACACCAGATAGCCTAATCTGCATGTTTTTCGAATTGTGGGAGGAAACCAGAGTACCCGGCACCAAGCACCAGCGGGGAGAACATGCAAACCCCATGCACATTGACCCGAGGTGGGAATCGAACCTGGACCCTGAAGGTGCAAGGCTAACCATTAAGCCAACGTGCCACTACAGTACATTTAACGCATGGTGAGCCATTTCCTATTATTCCTATTTAATAGACAAAGCTCATGAGGTGTAAGACCTGAGGGTAGAAGATACAGGCACAACACAAACACACACACACGTTAGTGAGAATGACCAATACTCTACAGAAATCAGGCTATAATGTATGCTAATTTATGCTAATCTATGTTTATGTGGTTTTGAAAAAAGCAAACAGGTATTAAATTGACTGTCTGTAAGCGTGCTACTATTTCCTGGGAAAGTTTTCCCAAAACCTTGAGGCCCTTCCCTCTGAAAAAGGTTTTTAATTGTTTGAGAAAGCTGATTGGGAACAGAATAAATATGGCTGATTAGGGTGCGGCTAGGTTTAGCATGTGCTACATGGGAGGCTTAGCCTGCTACCTAACCAGCTCTTCCTACAGTAGCAATGATGCATTTCATTTGGCTGTATTTTGCTGTAATAACTGCAGAAGTGGTGTTCTCCCAAGAAGGTCTTAGCTAGCTTTAAACAATGAAACTTACACGTTGTTCCTTTTTCTACTAATTTACTTTGACGTTGCTAATTCACATGGTGTTTTCTTTTTGTTCTCCAGCTATTCAGGTAAAATGCAGACCTCACTCGCTTGTAGTCACATGGCGGGTTACTGAAAGCCTGGCTGAAACGCCTTTCAAACTTCTACTGGGTGACTGCTTTCCTTCCAAGTTCACACCTACAGCCGATGGAGGAGGAGAAGCGGTTTTCCACTATCATTTCTCTAACTGCCGTTTCAGAAAAATGGTGCGTTGGAAGAATGTATGTAAAATATTTTTGATCCCTAAGCTGTGATTCTCCAATCGAGTGATTCTCTGGTCCATCAGGAAACACCTGAAGAGCTGATCTATGAAAATGAACTGACTTTTAGGCCGTTGGCGAAGTCCGAGTCTGCGCGGCTTGTCTACCATATTAAATGCGTTTCTGAAAGGTACGCTTAAAACTGACTTGTATCGATTTCTACTTGGTTTATATTCACCTCTAGTCACTCTGCTGAGTCTTGTGTTCAACCTTGTAGGCCATTTCCAGTTGTAAAGCCTGCTTTTGGTGTTCTACAAGGTGAAGGAGAGTTGACTTTTCATATGGGTCTTTTAAACGGTAAGTATCTCATGACCGTATCAGTGACGGAACAAGCCTCTCTGTAATAACCGTACCCGTTCCTTAAATTCTCCTAGGTGATTTAAGTGGCCCAGCTTTATCCAACTCCTTTGCTCTTGGCTCCTTTATAAACATTTGGGCATCAGTAGCGCAGCAAGCTCATCAGCCCCTGATGCTGTTTCTGGAAGAGTGTGTCGCATCAAACAGTCTAGCACTTGAACCGCAGTCATGGATGTATCCTTTGATTACTAATAAAGGGTATGTGGATTTCATGTTCACAAAGTCAAACAAGTCACAATTAGCGTTCACAAACTTTATTTATTTATTTTCTCCTCCCATAGATGTCTTATGGATGCGAAGACTGAGTCTTCCAGATTCTTGGCAAGAAATCAGTGGTCATCACTTGTGTTTCAGCTCCAAACCTTCAAATTTATGGCAGAAAAAGAAGTAAATGCGTTCACATTTAAGTACATGCTACACTAATGCATTTATCCCAATGTTTCGCTAGTGCTTGGATACCATCAAGGTAGAAAGTTTTCTCGGTTTGCCAGAGCCATTGATCAAACTGCCTGCTGAAATGTTGGTCTTGGGAACTCCTTTAATGTAATGTGCAAGTGGTGTTCATGAATGAATGATGGTGTGTGCTGTTCTCATAGACAGAGGCATCTCTTTCACAAATTGGTGACAAGTTTTTTAATCAGCCAATCCACTTGCTGAATGTTCATTGGAACGATGGTGAGCTGCCTTGGCTGAACATATACAGCCTTCCTTAATCCATTCAAATGTTTTCCTGAGTCTCATCATTGCACATGGTTCATGAGACTTATGCTTAGCGGTCCTGGCAAAGGCTTCAGATACATCATGACCCTGATTACTGAAAATGCATGAATTTGAATATGCTGTTAACAATGCAAGATCTTTAAGTCAGAGTGCCTCCAGTTAACATGACTCATAACACTAAAGTGCTTTTAATTGATGCTTTTGAGTACTATACTGCTACTTATTCGACTCTTTTGCATTTCCACCCAGGTCTACATCCACTGCAAACTAGTGGCCTGGGACCCAGACGATTTAAACGAAGAAAACAAAGCTTGCAATTACAACAAATCTACTGGAAAGTAAATATGCCTGATTTCTATTTTGAATGTTCACAATCTACTTTTTCAAGCAATCTTTGCTGCAGTTTCAGAATTTTATCGACAGGTGGGAGCTTTTAGATGACCCTTTCCAAAATGATCTATGCCGTTGCTGTGATTATGACTGCAGTCAGCAAATTACTGATTCAACTTTAGGCAAGATATAGTTACATATAATTAAATTACATGTAATCTTTTACTCTACTATTCTGCTTATGTAAAAAAAAATTTTTTTGTTGCTTTATTTAAAACCCTTAGAATCTCAAGGTCCAACTCAAAGTGCTGTCCTAGGGCCGCTGCTTTTAACATTACCCATTTAGAGAAGGACTCAAGTCTCAAGTCATCTCCATGGTGAGTTCTTGTCAGTTGATTTAAGTCAGATTTTAAATTGCCTTAAAAAAAATATACAGAGGTGTCAAGTAACGAAGTACAAATACTTCGTTACCTTACTTAAGTAGACATTTTGGGTATCTATACTTTACTGGAGTAATTATTTTTCAGCCGACTTTTTACGCCCCTCACGGTACTTTTACTTTTATACTTTAAGTAGTTTTGAAACCAGTACTTTTAAACTTTTACTTGAGTAAAAAGCTCGGGTTGATAATTCAACTTCTAAAGGAGTATTTTTGAACCCTAGTATCTATACTTCTACTCAAGTAATGAATGTGAATACTTTTGACACCACTGAAAATGTGTGTATGTATTATAGATTAAAAGAAAATCTTTGCTGGCGCTGACCCCTAAAATGAAACCTGTTCTTTTGTGTTCGGACTTCACAGAGAATCGGACTTCAAAGCTGATTGTTCAGCCCCACGTTTTCATTTCCTCTGAACAAATAAATGGCTTTTGTGCTGCGACTTGTCCGTGTCATCTTTTTAACCTTTTGTAATGTCCATTACATGCATGGGGAGGACATGCAAACGAAGGCAGAAATCAAACATTTGACCCTGGAGATGGAAGGCCACTGTGCCGCCTCATGTTTAATATGGTTACTGAAAATTGACATTTAAAATGGCTTTTTAAAATTTTATTTTATAGACCTGGAATGTCTGCATATATAGAGATCTGAATGCTAACAGGCGGCCCGCTCTAGGAAGAGTCTTGGTGGTTCCAAATTTCTTCCGTTTATAGATGATGGAGGCCATTGTGTTCATCTGGACCTTCATTGCTGCAGACATTTTTCTGTACAGTACACTTCCCCAGATCTGTACGTGGATATAATCCTGTCTGAGATCTACAGACAATTACTTGGACTTCATGGCTTGGCTTGTGCTCTGACTTGTACTGTTAACTGTGGGACATTATAGACAAGTGTGTCTTTCCAAATCATGTCCAATCAACTCAATTTACCACAGATGGACTCCAATCTAGTTGGAGAAAGGATCTCAAGGATGATCATTGGAAAGAGGATGCACCAGAGCTCAAGTTTGAATGTTCAAGTAGGCTTTGTCATTTCAACCTTATACAGTTAGTACACAGTGAAACGAAACAACGTTCCTCCAGGACCAAGGTTCTACATGCAACATAAAATTATAACAGAAAACTAAACTAGCTAACTAAGAGGCCTAGTTATCTGGCTAGCAAAGACAAGACAGATAGGCTTAATATAAATTTAAAAAAATGCTAACTAGCTAAGGAAGACTAGCTACAGGGTTTTTCAGACATACTTTTTATTTATATATATATATATATATATAAATTTGCAAAGATTTAAAACAATTTTCTTTCAGGTTGTCATCATTGGGTACCGTTTGTAGAATTTTGAGAAAAATAATGAATTTAATTCGTTTTGAAATAAGGCTGTAACAGCTAAATGTGGGGAAAGAAATTCACTATGCGCTTATATTCCAAGCTGCAAGGTAGTTTATTAAACAGCGTCATGGCGGCACTATGACACGCCAATTTCGTGCGTGTATATACATCTGAGACGACTTTGATTTAAAATTCTCAACCTGTAAAAAAAAAAAAATGTATACATATATAAATATATATGAATTAAAGTTTAAATCAACTGTGTACCAGAAATGCTTAATTTTTAACCGAAGTTCCATGGCCGGACCTGTAGATGGCGACGTAGTGCTGTTCAACCGTACACCATGTAATATTCACGCACTGCTATTTGGGCATTACAGTAAGAGTTTGAAAAGAAAGTTCTTGCTTTGTGTTTGTTCATGAAGCTAATTAGATACGCAGCTAGGTTAGCAAAAACTCTCTTTAAACTGTCCTTAACTAGCTCTCTAGTAATGTTTTAGTTTCCAGCTTGCCCCTTAAATGAGTAGCTTGTTAACCAAGTTCCTTGTTTACTGTAATAATTTACACTTTAAATATTCTATAACCTGAATCTGTAAAATCTTTCCTCAGGTCTACAAGTGTGTGTTTCTGAGAGGGACAGAATGGATTGGTTTCACTGTAACAGCTGTTTTCTGAGGCGAGGAAGTAATTTTGTAGTGTCGAGCTGCGGCCACGTGCTTTGTGAGAGCTGCGTCAAGCCAAGTGAGATATGAAGTAGATATGAAACAAATCATTATCCTGGAGACGATGTACCAAAAGCAGACCGTCTTCATTTCCGAATACGCCATTATTGGTTTTGCTATTTATTTTCAATAAACATACAGTATATAGGGCTCAGGGTTATGCAGTATAGAGCGAAAAAGGGGCCACATAGGCAAATAAATAGCACAAATACACATTTTGTGTTGTTTTCAGTTGTTTCCATGACAAAAAATAATAATAATACGCTCATTTTGAGAGTGCTACATTTTTCGACATCATACCCATATTCCCGTTAACTGTAAAATTGACCCTTTATAAAAGTATTAATAATTTTTGTTCTACCTGACATATCCGAAAACCCAAATGCACAGTTTGTATGTACTGTAAGTCCGTTAACACACACTGGAAAGACTTCCATATAAGCCCTTTTTTTTTATTTTGTATTTTTTTATAATTGTCATTGATCCATGTTGTATTGCCGGCACAGATCTGTGCCGCTTAAGTTTTAATGTGGACAAAACGAAAAGAGTGTAAGTAATATTATTACACTGTAGAATTCAAATTTAAGAAGGCCCGGGCAATGAAATTTTCTTCGAGCTGAGGTTTTGAATATAATACTTGTGTTAGAATTCAGGTCTCTATACATACAGTAATTCTAAGTCTATAAAAAATATGAAATGTTAAATGTTTATAGTATTTTACTAATATTTGTTGGCAATTTTCAGTGACTACGTTAAACACGTGGACAGTTTGAACTTTGATGGCTTTGTACACTATATTTCCTTGTATTGGTATTTAATACAAACAACAATCTTTATTCTTAGTCAATCTTCATTTGCACGTTTCTTGGCTGTAAATGAATGTGAAAGGACTCTGCTGCTCTAACGACCTGTGTTTTATCTTGTAGTGGTTCATCACATAGGCGGCACGGTGGTGTAGTGGTTAGCACCGTCGCCTTGCACCTCCAGGGTTCGAGTCCCGGCAAGACTCGATTCCCGTCTCTGTGTGCATGGAGTTTGCATGTTCTCCCCGTGCTTGGTGGGTTTCCTCCCGGGTACTCCGGTTTCCTCCCACAGTCCAAAGACATGCAGATTAGGCTAATTGGCGTTCCCGAATTGACCATAGTGTGTGAATGAGTGTGTGTGTGTGTGCTCTGCGATGGATTGGCACGCTGTCCAGGGTGTACCCTGCCTTGTGCCCAGAGTCTCCTGGGATAGGCTCCAGGTCCCCGCGACCCTAATACAGGATAAAGCGGTATAGAAGATGAATGAATGAATGGTTCTTCACATTACTGCTTTTTATTAGCTCAGCGCTTTCAGAAACCTACAGTATGAGACAAACTGGTTTTAAACTTTCCTCAGGAACAAAAAACATACATTGATCTGGCCATTCATGTTTTAAGGTTCAGTTGTTCTACTCTCCTTTTTCAGTGCCTCCTTTCATTTCTAGTTCTTTTAAACATTTTGTGTATACATGGTATCTAGTTGATTGGCTTAAGCTACAAGATGGGCACGCTTGTAGCCACGCCCGTCTTGAGGAGGAAAAAGAGATAGATTACTGGTATATTAATTATTCTTATTTATCAGAAAAGCATCAAGGTCCAGTTAGAACTGTCACTCAGTCCAGAACAAGATCACGGTCCACCATTTAGTGCTGCCTGCGGAAAAAAATTTTTTTTAAATAAAATGACTGGACATTACGGCAATTTTGAAGTTATTGATCAATTACAAAGCCAGAAAATATATTTTTTTATTCGTTTCCAGTTTTAGCAGCTCAACCTGTATGTTGCCAGATGGTAGCGTTCCACACTAAGGTTGATTTTAAAGATGGGATTATAATCAGCCAGTGTCAGCATACGACTGCTTCTAATAGATTGTCTTTGTCATCCTTTCTCAGATCACTGCTCTATCTGCCGATCCAGCTGCAGCTACTTGCCAGTATCTGACCAGGTTTGTTTGATAGGGACCTGGAAGTGTCTCCTTCCCTACTGTCAAAGTACATCAGTCATAACTAGGGCTGCACGATTAACTGAGAAAAAAAAAATCATGATCTTGCTTTTGAATGACGGCGATTCACTTGCATGTATTCAGATAACGCTGCATTCTCGGGTTCGCTTACATATTACAGATCAATAACTACATAAACGTATACTAGAACTACTAGAATGTTACGATTGAGCAATAACACCTTTAACAAAAGTAAATTCTACACTGTAAACTGCATTTAATTTCACACTACCTAACAAACCCAATTATGTTTAACTTATGCTGTTAATAATGATATAAACTAACACATGTGATCAAGTGCTGTAGTTGGCCGAGTGTCCAGGTGCTATTTATTAGTTCTTTTATTTATTATTGTTTACTTTCTATTTTAACAGCTATTAAGTTACTTTAATTACGTGCCCTAAAATAGGGCAAAACTACAATTTTGTGTTGAAAATGAATCCTGTGTATACAGGATCAACATATTTATTTCTTTTTTGATTGGAAAATAACTTGATTGGAATAAATGTTTCGGTTGAGGAAAATGGGAATTGTGCGTGAGAATTGTACAACCCGGATTCCAAAAAAGCATGGGACACTAAACAAATTGTGAATAATGTCAATTATTCAATAATTGCAAATGTCAATATTTTATTCAGAATAGAACATAAATCACGGAACAAAAGTTTAAACTGAGAAAATGTATCATTTTAAGGGAAAAATATGGTGAATCAAAATGTCATGGTGTCAACAAATCCCAAAAAAGTTGGGACAAGGCCATTTTCACCACTGTGTGGCATCTCCCCTTCTTCTTACAACACTCAACAGACGTCTGGGGACCGAGGAGACCAGTTTCTCAAGTTTAGAAATAGGAATGCTCTCCCATTCTTGTCTAATACAGGCCTCTAACTGTTCAATTGTCTTGGGCCTTCTTTGTCGCACCTTCCTCTTTATGATGCGCCAAATGTTCTCTATAGGGGAAAGATCTGGACTGCAGACTGGCCATTTCAGTACCCGGATCCTTCGCCTACGCAGCCATGATGTTGTGATTGATGCAGAATGCAGGGTCTTCCCTGAAAGAGATGACATCTGGATGGGAGCATATGTTGTTCTAGAACCTGAATATATTTTTCTGCATTGATGGTGCCTTTCCAGACATGCAAGCTGCCCATGCCACACGCACTCATGCAACCCCATACCATCAGAGATGCAGGCTTCTGAACTGAGCGTTGATAACAACTTGGGTTGTCCTTGTCCTCTTTGGTCCGGATGACATGGCGTCCCACATTTCCAACAAGAACTTCGAATCGTGACTCGTCTGACCACAGAACAGTCTTCCATTTTGCCACACTCCATTTTAAATGATCCCTGGCCCAATGAAAACGCCTGTGCTTGTGGATCTTGCTTAGAAATGGCTTCTTCTTTGCACTGTAGAGTTTCAGCTGGCAACGGCGGATGGCACGGTGGATTGTGTTCACTGACGATGGTTTCTGGAAGTATTCCTGAGCCCATTCTGTGATTTCCTTTACAGTAGCATTCCTGTTTGTGGTGCAGTGTCGTTTAAGGGCCCGGAGATCACGGGCATCCAGTATGGTTTTACGCCCTTGACCCTTACGCACAGAGATTGTTCCAGATTCTCTGAATCTTCGGATGATATTATGCACAGTTGATGATGATAACTGCAAAGTCTTTGCAATTTTTCGCTGGGTAACACCTTTCTGATATTGCTCCACTATCTTTCTGCGCAACATTGTGGGAATTGGTGATCCTCTACCCATCTTGGCTTCTGAGAGACACTGCCACTCTGAGAAACCCTTTTTATACCCAATCATGTTGCCAATTAACCTAATTACTGTTAATTGGTCTTCCAGCTCTTCGTTATGTTCAAATTTACTTTTTCCAGCCTCTTATTGCTACTTGTCCCAACTTTTTTGGGATTTGTTGACACTGTGAAATTTGGAATCAACATTTTTTTCCTTTAAAACTTTTGATCTGTCATCTATGTTCTATTCTGAATAAAATATTGACATTTGCCATCTCCACATCTTTGCATTCAGTTTTTATTCACAATTTGTTTAGTGTCCCAACTTTTTTGGAATCCGGTTTGTAGAAAAATCAAGATTTTTAGCATGCAATCGTGCAGCCCTCATATAGTCTCTCAGATGTATAACAAATATCCATGTACTGTATGTCTTTGGGGAAATAAGCATGTAAGGACTGACCTTATTTAACTCCTCCAACTATATAAACTGTATATATATTTAACTTGCATAATTTGTCCATACAATTCTCCAAAAAGTATCAGGAAAGCCATACTTTTTACTTAATCAGGTTGGGGTTGGGATGCGGGCCGTTGTTATTTAATTATTCGTTTATTCTTAATCCTTATCCCATATCATTTGCAACCCTTATTGTTAAGAACGACTCAACCATTTTTGCACCTGTTAAAAAGATTAAAGTAATGACTTTTCTCTTGTAATTTTTTGTGTCTGTCTTCTTTGTTGAACTTGCTAAAGATGAAACCTCAAGAGCAGATGTTCTTCAAAGATCCTGTAAACATCATTCATACCCGACTGGAGCGTATTGCACAGGTCTATACAGTAACATGTTTGTATAAGTACTTAATTTGCTCTTTGGTTCTGAACTCAAACTTGACATTTTGGGGAAAAAAAGGAAGTTTTTGTACGTTCTCCTTAAATGTTTTAAAATAAGTAACTTAGTTTCTAGGTTTTGATGTTGCTAATGAAGTCCAGACTTCAGCTCCTCCTGTGTGATCCCCGAATGGCCCGGGTCAACTGTTAGATATAACGTCTATTTTGGGCCCTGGGGTCTCCTTCCCTTGAGATGTGCCTGATAGCGTTCTAGATGGAACTGAACAGGAGGGACTACTGTAATATGCCAAACCCAGCTCAGCTGGCTCCACTTCAAAGGAACAGTAGCTCTACCCTGAGGGTTTTCCTCTTTCTTCTTCCTGGTGTGCCTTGTCCTCTTTCAACATACTCTTTAAAATACTTTACACAGTGAAGGTTCCCTGAATGTTGGGATAAAACTCTCTCTTGAGGTTCTTATAGATTGTCAAGCTTCTCTCACAGAAACCAGGCTGTGTCCATACCTCACTACTTCTAGACCCCCAAACCATACCATAATTATTGCCCTGTAGCACGCTCCCATCATCCTCCATAAAACTTTAGAAACTAAAATAGCTTGTCCACAGTTCTACAGCCTTTTACAGTATTTTCTACATTCCCAAATACTGTATTCAGCTATCTGGCTCTTTGGAACCAGAAAAAGTTCAGCCATAGGGATGGACTTCAAAACATCAGAGATTTCAGGCATTGCCTTCTGAAGAGAGGGCAATTTTTCTGGATTAAGGGAGTTAATCCCTTAATTTGTTCCAGTTCTCAAAAGTGTTCCTAGAAGAGGTGAACACTCTCCAGTACTAGCAAGATCCATGAAGACATGTATGAGCATGTTTGGTGTGGAAGAACCTGACCTCAACTATATAGAACACCTCGGGGATGAATTAGAGTGGAGACTGCGCATCAGACCTTCTCGTCCAACGTCACTGTCTGACATGACAAATGGACGTCTGGAAGAATAGTCAAAAATTCCCATAAACACACTCCTAAACCTTGTGGAAAGACTTGCCAGAAGATTTGAAGCTGTAATCGCTGCAAATTAATCGTGGGCCAACATCATATTAAAGAGCTTGTGCATGGATTCAGAAGTGGACGTTACTCAAGTTCATATGCATGTGATGTCAGGAGAGCAACCCTTAAGGGGTTGGGTTGCCAACTTGACACCCCGTTGTCATTCACACACAACTGGCAATTTGGGAAAGTCAATTTGCTTAATTTGACTGGGGAAGGAAACCAGAGGAAACCCACCAAGCACAGGGAAAACATGCACACAGACCCGAAGCGGGAATTGAACCCCGACCCTGGAGGTGCAAGGCAACATTGCTAATCACTGAGCCAGTCTACCACCGTATCCTCCTCTTGCGGCATCCTAAATGGTTTTAGAATATCTTTCATTATATTTATATAAATATATTTACTGTAAAACCGAGATACAAATGGAAGCGTTGCATCAGGAAGGGATCATCCGCTGTGGCGACCCTTAACGAGAGCAGTGGATGGATCAACAGCATATCATTTTGCATGCTTCTGTAAAATGTTTGGGAATGTTTGCAATACTGTATTAAAAGTGTAAATCAGATAATTTCGGCCCAAAGCATTCGTAAACACTACACATTATTTGGTTTCAGATTGCGACGTTTCAGAGAAAACAGAAAGACAGAGTCATAGCCTTCCAGAAACACAAATTTCTGGAGATGGAGAGAAGACTAAAGGAAGTCAGTGAACAGTGCCACAGGTGCAATCAGCCACTTTCTCATTTCTTATAAACTGTTATAGTCTCAATTTGTCCTCCAGTATCGTCTCATCTGTCTTATCTCATGTGTTATAGTTGACGAAAAAGAATGATATAAAACAGGCTCATGTTTATTAGTGATGGGAAGTTTGAATCATTTTAGTGACTCGGTTCTTTGAATCTCATTCATCAAAATGAACAAATCTTTTTTGAGTCATTTAGTTAATTTGGTTCTTTTCATCAGAAATTGAATAGAATGTTTCATTTTCAATAAAAAGACTTCCAATATGTCTTCATACACAGCTTTTAGCTATAGTTCCAGTAATGAAAATATTACAATGCACCTAAGGACATATTATAATAAACAGAATGAGTAGCTCACCTCTCATATCTTCCAGTCTGGGTCGTTCGTTCTTTTGAATCTATTGCACTGCATAGCGTCTATGGGAGTCACGTGACAAAGGAATGAACGACTCAGGATTCGAAGACTCTTTGAGGAGAATCGTTCAATTCTGTTTCCTGTGTCCTGCACTGCATAGTGTCTATGGGAGTCACGTGACAAAAGAACAAACGACTCAGAGTGGAAGAGTCATTTAGAAAGAATCACTCAATTCTGTTTCCTGTACATAACCTACGGAGGTTTTGTGATGATTTGCGCATCAGTAGAAAATGAACGATTCACTCTCCGAGACTACTCATTCGTCTGAGTCACGTTAATGTTTGTTAAGAAAAAAACGAATCGTTCATGAACGACCCATCACTAATGTTTATGGTTTATGGTTGTTGCTCATCCAGTATGTAGATGCAAAATACATGTTCATTTACAGTAGAAGCTTTAAGTTCTTGCTTATTTTCTGTGCGTGTCTTGGTGTGTAGGCAGGTGTCAGAGCTCAGGAAGGAGAATGCCGAATTGAAGAAGCCTCTCTCCCAGAGGAGGGTGAGGCAGACAGCTTGTGTGTTTGTGTGTATACTGAATCTGGTTGAAAACAGTATTGCTAAAATCTGTTTCTCTTCTCACGCACAGGTATCTCCTGGCACCTTTAAAGCTAATGGGTATCATCAGTACTTGTGCACTTTCAATGAATATTTGTGAATATTGTGTTCTCTAATTCTATAGCGCTGATGAAAGTTGAATAATAGTTCTTTTTTTCTTTTTTTTTTATTCACAAAAGCATTACAAGAGTGACCTTACCAGTGGCTGTGACGTCCCCAGGTATTCAGTGACATAATGCTCTAGTATTCTTTACATACCTTTAAAATAGCAGACGCAACGGATTAAATGAAGTAGTTAAACACGGAACAGCATGTTATCAGTGGTCACGTCTTTGCATCGTTCCTGAATAAGCGAAGGCTGGGAGATGATCACATTGTCCAATCTGAGCATTATTGTGTTTCTACATTATTTGCCTTTCTTAACGGCAAATAATTAAACGATTAACCTTGGGAGTTTATTGCTACATCCCTAGTATAATCCTGACATCGCTCCCAGCCATTTCCTCATGCTTGGACCACTAAAGGAGTTCCTGGGAGGCCAGCGTCAGCAAGATAGAAAACTTTCTGTATCTCGATGGTTTCCAAGCACTAATGAGATGGTGTGTAACAGGGGATTATACAGAGAAATAAAGGGAGTTTTAACTCTCATCACTGTGTTCTTGAACACCCATCGTATATTTGTTTAAATAAATAAATGTGTTCATACTGTATGCAGTAGTATTCTAGTATCCTAGCTTTCTCTTTCCCTTTTTCAAAGTCACTCCCCGCTCCAGGACTGTCAGGTAAATGTACAAACCACTTGTAATATTTGATTCATTTAGAATATGTATTATTTCAATCACTTTCTTACAGTAAAAAGTGTATCCTTGTTCACTTTTGATAGCAACGCAGGTCCTGTTGATACCATGGAGAGGTTTCGACACTTCAGACCCAGCATGGTAGTGCATTTTTTTTATTGTTGTTTAACCAAGAACGTCCCACCATTCGTTATTTGTTTTGTGTTTTATACAGTATATAATTTTGTTAGTTTGATTGTTTTATGTGAAAGTCTCCTCAGGAGTCAGCCACTTCTTTATCCTCCCTGGGTTCACTGAACGAGCATGGATTTAGTAAGTTATGCTGACCTACTGTACAGTAACTGCTCTAACCACACATTTTATTTTTGAAGTAACGAAATCGTATTGCCCTCATTAGTAATAATGCACTTTTGTCATTTTAAGGAACGCCCACCTCTGTTACCACACCAGTGAGGTATGTTAAATATAATCGAGCATCATTAATAAACATAAGAGTTCAAATTTGATATCAGGTTTTAATATAGAGAATTTCATTTCGTTTTTCATTTCTGTAGGTCGGATCATGTAACTCCAAACATTTTTCAGTTCCAGTTGTTGCCTGGGGCGGCATTTCAGTCTCCCCAGCCATGGAATGTGTAGCGGTCTCAAGAAGACCAGTCATATGCAAATGTTAAACCTACATTAGTTCTGTTGTGGTTTTCATATACCCTTCTTTCAGTTTGTGTAAGATAAGGGGTGCAAAGATAAATTGAACTGAAGCTGTGGATATCAAAGACTGTTTGTGAAATATTTGAAGCAATGTGTTGAAATGTTTGAAGGAAATGTGTGTTATTTCTTGTTTGGATGTTATTACAGTGCAGTATAAAAGCAGAGTTTTGATGTTATTATTACGTTTTTGCGATGGCCATTAGACATCATGGCTGTTACGTTTCGGGAGGTCATAATGAAACAGAGTGTAGTTACAGTAGAGTATACGGGAATTTCAGGAAAATGAGAGCTATGATGACACGAGCCTTTCTAAAAAAAGCTTTTCATCTGGTCACGCTTCCAGGCCAGACCTGGTGATCTCGTTTAAGTCTGCACAGGTTTTTCTATTTCTCTCCAGTTAGCTCTGGGACTCCTTCTGTGGTATAGCTGGCCTCTTGGGTACTTCTCTGTCAAATCTCACCCGTTAGCTCAGTTTGAAAGAACAGCAGTGCATGTACTTCATAGTGTCTGGATCACGCCATTTTTACAAAAAAAAAATCTAATTTCTTTGATAAATAGGTTATAAATCTTTATATTACCTTCTCCAGGTTATTTCCCTCCTAACAACCTTATGTCAATGCTTCACAGTCAGTTCCTTGGTCTTTATAACCATAAACTGAGTAATAAGTGAACAAACCCTCTGTAACATCACCCATACTGTAGGTCTTCTGAAAAGCAGTTTTGAAGGTCTGTAGGAGCTCTGGCTGTTACAATCTTGACCTAAACCCTGGTTAATTCAGAAATTTGGCGAATGTGCAGAACACGCACACGCACATCCACACAGGGATCAAAGGCCATCCTGTCCGGTCTGATCCCACAGAGTTTGGAGCCAACCCAGGCGCCACACTTTCCACATCCCAATACGATTGAGAACTCTGTGATGCGCCAGGCAAACAACTTCGATCTACAGAGGCACCACCTCACATCCCAAAGTACCCAAAGTATCTGCTACCAACTTCCTGGTGCCAGACACTATGGTACACCACCAGAAGCCCGTAGGGGCCAAGGCTAATGCAGCAACACATGGGGAACCCCAAACCTTGGTGGTTTTAATGTTATGGCTTATTGATGTATATTAGCTATCAATAAATGGGCTCAGGGGTGGCTCATTGGTTAAGGATAACGACTACAGATTAGAAGGTCATGGGTTCGAACCCCAGTGCCACTAAGTTGCCACTGTTGGACCCTTAACCCCCAATTGCTCAAATGTAAAAAGAAAAAATAATGTACGTTGCTCTGGATAAGGGCATCTGCCAAATGCTTAAATGTGTGTTTATATACAGTGCATCTCAAAATGGTAATATATCATGGAAAATATTAATTGATTTTTATGAAAATCAAAAAATTTGAAAAACAGGTTCATTCGTGCACTCAAGCCTGTACGTGGCTGCTTTAGCATGAATTACTGCATCAACTCGGCATGGCATGGAGGCGAGGCATCAGCTCGTCTTGTCTTGGAACAAAACTGATTGTTTTTTTTCATTTTAAAAGGTACATTTACAGATGAGCTGCAGATTTTGCCATACATCACTGTGGAAGCAAAAACATACCACAAACATACCATGTCATATATTTCAATACATCACAATATACAAATACAGGGTTACTTTAGGACTACAATTGTTGTGTCTGATATACGTATACACATGATGAGTGTAGCAGGATTGTTGATATACAGTCATAAGAAGTTGTACAGTATAAGGTGTTTATTCACTTACCCAGTCGTAAAATCCACCCGTAATCAAAAAGAGAGTTCAAGAAAATCCACTGGTTTCTGGATTCAATAAATTGCACTGAGGATAAGAATAAAAAAGGGACACAAATGATAACGTACATCCTTTATAGAGGGTCCTTCCGTTATTACATTTTACATCTATCCATCCATCCATCCATGTAACACCAAACTCTCTTTTCTCCACCATGGACTATGTAGTCATTTTGCACAGAGTAAAAAAGTTTCTGGTCCAGTTTACACGGGGCTGGAGACATAGAAAATACTGTAACAATGAGCTATTGTTGTCCACTGTTGCGTACTGTATGTTTACGCAAGCAGTACTCACATAGACAAACTGGTAGCTTTGACCATTTTCCGTTAACACACTTGACTATTTCTGGTCCTTCGGGTTTATACAGCAAAGCACACTGAACCTTTAGTTCCGCTTTATCTGGCTGCGTGTGAACATCTCCGTTTGCGATGGCCGGATGGCCGTTACAGTCTCCAACTGAAATGAAAGACATGATTATACACTACTGGAGATTCATACTAGATTAGGTCTAGTTCAACTTGTTCATGGAAAAACAACAAATAGGGGTTTGCTTTACATAAAGTGGGGAGCTGGAGAATTTTCCAAATTTTCGAGCTAAATGATTGGTCAAAGCAACTTGTTAATGCCAGTTATTGTATTTGGATTTGTCGCTTTATTGTGACAATATTTGATTTACATAGAATCGTGGAAATTTCAATTCAGTCGTCTCTTGTCTGTCGCTGTTCTGTAAATCGTACCTCTGTGCGGAGCGTATACACCAATCAGCCACAACGCGGAGGATGCCCCTACTAATAACTCTAGTTTTTACTCTCATAACTGTTTTCTGTTATTCTGCATAATCATTTACATTTACGGCCTTTGGGATACTCCCTCATCCAGAGCGACTTACTGTACATTTTATCTCATTATACCTCTCAAAGGCTCAACAGTGGCAACTTGGTGGTTTTAATCTGGGACCTTCTGATCAGTAGGTCAATGCTTTAACCACTAAGCTACTGTACCCGTAACCCCAAACAAAAATCCTAGTTTGACTTGAACTCCACTTGTACAACGCTGGACAGTTGTTGTCCATGGTGAATGCCACAACATACGAGGTCAAAAACCTGGAAGACAGATTTTTCAATTTCCCACTGACAAGCAGAAAGGAGATTTGTGGTTATTGACCATCTCACAGAGAGACGAGGCTAGTCCTGGGCAAAGATGAGCACCACAGTTGGTGATCACCGGTGCTTGTGTAGTGACCATACAGTTAGATACAGTTCCACATGGCTCGTTGAAAACTGCAAACAGACTTCTTATGGCTTTCCTTCAACAATGTCTTTCTTCTTGCCACTCTTCCATAAAGGCCAGATTTGTGGAGTGCATGACTAATATGGTATTTGTCCTATGGACAGATTCTCCCACCTGAGCTGTGGATCTCTGCAGCTACTCCAGAATTACCATGGAGCACTTTGCTGCTTCTCTGTTTAATGCTCTCCATATATCAGTTTAGGTGGTCGGCCATGTCTTGTTGGGCTTGCAGTTGTGCCATACTCTTTCCATTTTCAGATGATGGATTGAACAGTGCTCCATGACATGTTCAAAGCTTGGGATTTTTTTAAATAACCTAACCCCGCCTTTAAACTTCTCCACAACTTTATCCCTGACCTGCCTGGTGTGTTGCTCAGGCTTCATGGTGCTGTTTGCTCACTAATGTTCTCTAACAAACCTCTGAGGGCTTCAGATACACACAGATGGACTCAGACAATATTTGGTTTGTATACCAGATAAAATCCCATTAAAATACATTTATGTTTGTGGTTGTGACAAAAAGTAGAAAAAGTTCAAGGGGTATAAATACTTTTGCAAGGCACTGAATGCAGCAGGAAGCCAGACATCCAGCTTAGTATAGAATGAGGTGATACCATGAATGTACAGTAAGAGGTTGGAATGAATGTGGCATTAGGCAGCATGGGGGAAGAATGAGCACAAGTAGTTTGCATTTTAAACAATTTCATTTACGTTATTGTGCCGAGCAAATGAAGCCTCATTCGAAATGCCATTCTAAGGAAAATGACTGCAGTGCAGGCAGAGGTCAGATTCAAATAATTATAAATCTTAGCTTTTTAAAAACTTAGCTATTAACCGTTCTGTGCTGCTCAAAGGCAGTTCTACAACTTTTAAGGTAGAATTCTTTCTTCCAAGTTACTCAACTCTTCTGAATCCATTCAACTCACATCAATTCTAACATGACAACTTAGACCATTCCATTAGTTTATAAGACATACGTATACCTACTGATGAGAACAAAAGTTTTACTGTGACAAGCTACAAATGCCTAAAGATACAATTTTAAAACTGGTTGCTTATGTAACAACCTCAGCCTCAGCAGCGACCTCATTTCCCCTCTCGTCTGTTCCACCCATTCAGCATTCAGCATCAGCAGTATAATAATCACCAGCCTGATCATCTGTCATCATCTGCACCTGTTTCTCACTGGGTCATATCTTAAGATAAATGTTTTTTTAAAATGCTTGAATGATTCACTGGCCACTGTCTGACTCATAAACAAATAATTATCATTCCTCTGAAACTTCTCAGGACGGCGCGGTGGTGTAGTGGTTAGCACTGTCGCCTTGCACCTCCAGGGTCTGGGTTCGATTCCCGTCTCTGTGTGCATGGAGTTTGCATGTTCTCCCCGTGCTTGGTGGGTTTCCTCCGGGTACTCCGGTTTCCTCCCACAGTCCAAAGACATGCAGATTAGGCTAATTGGCGTTCCCGAATTGACCGTAGTGTGTGAATGAGTGTGTATGTGTATGTGTGTGTGCCCTGCGCTGGATTGGCACGCTGTCCAGGGTGTACCCTGCTAAAGCATACAAAGACAGAGCTAAATAATAAAAAATGTGATGCTGAGATGGCGGGAACTAATAACGACATTATACAAACTATTATGAATAATATGGAAGAAAGTTTTACAAATAAAGTTGCCATTTTGATTTACATGATATAAAAAAAGGAATATGGAGTTCAGGATTACATTTTGTCAGCATATTGGGAAAATATAATCCGATATGTTGGTAATTTTTCAGCAGTCGAGGGGGTCACCACAACAGACCATCCGATCTGCACAACAACTTAGCACTGGTTTTACACCGGATGCCTTTCCTGGCACAACCTTCCCATTTTATTTGTGCTTGGGACCAGCATTACATCATGGCTCGGGGGGTTTGGGCGGGAATTGAACCCGGGCCTTCCGCATGCCAGGCAAGAAACCTCAGGTCTGTGTGCATGTTTTCCCCATTCTTGGTGGGTTTCCTCCCACAGTCCAAAGACATGCAGATTAGGTTAATTGCCATTCCCAAATTGCCCGTAGTGTGAGAATGACCGTGTGTGTGGATAAAGCTGTATAAAAAAATGAGTGGGAGGAATGAAAGCACAAGGTTAGTTAGGAGCCGCACTCCATTCCTTTAGGTGGCGGTAATGTATGTTATATGAGAGATCAAGAAGAAGAGGCGGAGGCGGAAGTATGCGGCGGCGCTTACATGTTTTTCTTCTTACCGGCGAAGAAGAAGTCGTTACTGTGCAGCGGGGCCGCTATTAAATCTGTCCTCCTGTTTCCGATTATTGTGAGTTATCCCGTTTATTCTGCTTATTAAAGCTTCTTAATATTACTTATATTTCATGTATGGTCAATTTGAAACTCTATGCTTTTTTTTTATAGCGCTTCCGTTACACGTTCCTCTGCGGTTCATTTTTTTATGCAGTTTGTGGAAATAATTCGAGCTAGGGCTGATGTAAAATATATAAAAATATATTCCCAGGTTTTTATACCCAATAAGTACCTGAATATTTCACTGCTATAATAAAAAAAAGGAAAAAAAGTGATGTCCAGCCGCTTGGCCGCCATTTTGCCGCCGCTGTTTGCTTTGTGTGTTTATTTATTTATTTATTTTCTCATTCTCAAACTGTATTGGATTACAGGGAACAGCTTTAGACAGGATATTTCACAAAAGACCGAAAATATACTTAACTGGCAAACTGTTAATTTAAGGAGAATTGTCCTTCTGTATCTTATGACTGGTATAACCCGTTTGTTCTCCCTGACCAATCATTGATCACCTTGCTTGGTTATCAACCAATCACTGTTGACCATTTTACAATTTAATCCCGCCCTTTCGTATTAGTTTTCAAATATGATGTTTCATGCAGTGTGTCATGTAGCTGTATGTCAACATAAACTATCTGCGTAACGTATTTGCAGAGGTGGAAAGAGTAATAAAATTCTGTACGTAAGTAAAAGTACTGTTATTTTAGTGAAATTTTACTGAAGTACAAGTAAAGTTACCCGTATAAAAATCTACTCGAGTAAAAGTGAAAAGTAGCTCATTAAAAATGTACTCAGAGTAAAAGTTACTGAGTTACTTTTTTTTTTTTAACAGAGGGGGATGGGGGATGGAACACCCTCGCATAAAATTACAGATTTTTAAAAACTACTTTAAAAAGTAGAAGTACACAAAAAACCTACTCAGTTACAGTAACGCGAGTAAATGTAGTTAATTACTTTCCACGTCTGCATATTTGCATAATGTCCGCCCACGTTCTACATCGCGAACAACTTGCTCGCCATCTTACAGTTAACGTTACCACACACTTGTTAACATGTGACACTTACCACTGAGAAACGTCCTGCTCCAGTCGTGCTAGATTCTTGTTGATGCGCCACTTCAACCGTTTCATCGTCAAGCTCCGGCTCGAATTGATACGGTAAAACCGACGCCATCTTTTCTATGTATTGACGGGTCTCCAGAGCCGTCGTTCAGTTATGGACATGGGCGCTTCGTTTCCGACACACACTAGCTGTGGACCAAACATAAAGGACATAAAATTACATCTATTTTTGGAGAAAACTAAAGTGTTTTTTGACCTTGCATACATGTAAACCTGTTTTAAGAGACTCATAAAGCAATATTAGCAACCTTTAAAATGGCATAACGGGCACTTTAAAGACTAGATTTGTAACACGCCAGCAGATGGCAGCACAGGGCTGCATGCACAGTCACAGGGAGCACCGAGCTTCATAAGTCAGTGCGCCAAAAGACATCATCCTGTGTACATCTGGAGCTATTCTGACTACGTGTAGTTACCACGTCTATTTCATCATTTACAGCAAGTTAGAACTAAGAGTGAATGTGATATTCTGCATGAAACTGGGCAGATCTGCCACAGAGACGCTTGACATGAGTTGGAAAGTTTACAACGATGCTGCGACTAGTTGCTCGAGGCTTTTTAAGTGGCACACATTCACACTTCGAGAGTGGAAGAATGTCATTGGAAGACTGAGAGATCAGGAAGACCTTCGACCAGCTCAAATGCTGAAGCCATTTTCGGGCAGCTTGTGTATGATTATCATTAGAGAACAATCCACAACACGTCTATCGTTGTCGGTTTGTCATACGGAACAGTCCAGGGGTCCGTTCTTCATACGCCGCTTGACGCATCCGAGATGAACTGACACATCTAAGATGAGATCATCGTGCTAATTACGATCTGGTTAAGTTGGTTCTTCGAGCACACCTGTTCATGATTGGTATAGCTATATTGAGTTGTCTAGGATTATTGCACATTCGTATGTTGGTTTAAAAGGCGATACGCATCGACAGTAGAAACACTGATCACAAGCCCTCCGATTGGTTGATGAAATGACAAAAGAACAAGTTAAAAAATTTTTTGTAACACGTGTAATGCGCTGAAATGCCCCCCCCCCCCCTGCCGTGGATTGCTACATAATCGCTATCAAATATTATTTTAGAACATAAATTCATAGGTTAATGGTTTACAAATTACTGTACATGAGACAATAAAATAAAATAAGCAATATGAAAATATATATATGTTGTATATGAAAAAATGTAAATATATATTTTTTTCCCAATACATCATGTATTCTTTTATATTGTTTATTTTATAATAAAAATTGTTTAGTCCAATTTTTCATTAGAAAAAAATATTTATTTTTATTATATTTATTTGCATCGACATGACAAACCTCAGGAAAAGAAATGTTACAAAATTAACATTATACAAGAATTTGTATTAATGGTCTTAACGGCTGTCTCGTGCCTAGAGTTTATTATAATTAGGGCTGCAACTAACGATTATTTTGATAATCGATTAGTTGGTCGATTTCTTTTCGATTAATCGATTAATCGGATAAAAAGTGACCGCTTTAATTTGCTGTTTTGCTTAACAATATAAAACCATAAATCAGGGTATTATTTATGTATAAAAGTAAACTTTAAAAAATGCAATAGCCACATAGAGTATAATCTTTAATTTTGACATTTAAACCTTAGTTTATGTAAATCAACATTCTTTTTTTAACAATAATTGCAGATGGCAAGTTAACAGTGTTGATACGGTGTATGTATGTGTGTGTGTTTATATATATATATAATGTGTGTGTATATATATATATATATATATATATATATATAGATATAGATATAGATATAGATAACACACACACACACACACACACACACACACATACATACACACACAGTAGTTTAAAAAATACACTGACATATTCAGTTGTTAAGAATGACCTCAATTTTAAATTCTCTTAAATTAATTCAACTTAATAATAAGAAGAATAGACTTCTAGATTATGATGATATTATTTTTAATGAAAGTGTCTCTTGCTACATCCTTGTCATGGTTTATACATTATTTCGATCCTCTCGGGTATTTTATCCTTTTTTGTTGTTTAATAAATTAAAAAATATATTTTTTATATATATATATAGACCATTTTGCTATACTAGACATTCTCGTAATACGGCGACGTGGGGAGAGAAAAAAAATGGCCGCTACTGGGTTCACTGTTTATTTTGCCCTTTTTCCCCGCATTTCCCTGTGTATAGCGTATAGGATGATGGGATATATCCGGTCCTCCGAGGTGTAAACTGAACGTGAAGAAAACGCACTAGAAGTGTTTTCCTTGGGTTCGTTGGGATTTGAACACCAAGAAAAAGCTGCATGCAACGTTTTTGTTTTTTTTTACCCCGTATAACCGCGCAGTCGGAAAAACGCACGTCACCAAAGCCCGTGTGAACTCTCACTCACTCCTATTTTTTTTTTTAGTCGTGGCCAATTCCTCCCCGTCGCTAGGGGCTCCCACATGTGTAGAAAACCCTCCGCGCTTCATCCGCGCTCAACGACAGAAAACCGCTCGCTTTTAATGCCCGATAAGAGGTGTTTAATGTAAATTGCTCCCATACCTTGGAGGACTTGGGGCGCTCGCGCTTTTTCCTGCAAACGCTTCTGTAACCTCCATTGCGCGAGCGACTATGTATCTGTGTGTGTCTTTGTGTATTTGTGCATCTTGTGGTCGCGCTCCTCAGTAATGTGCGCGGCCCAACTAATCGATAACGGCATTCGTTGACAACGAATTTCATTATCGATAATTATCGATTTTATCGATTAGTTGTTGCAGCCCTAATTATAATAGTAATATCATATTTGATAATAATAAACTTATGAGTTTATCTAATATAATATTTGATAGTGATTACGTGAGTGTGTGTGTATATGCAAGATACTTTTCTTTTCCCACGTGAGTCAGTCCGCGTCAGTCGTGCTCTTTAACCAATCAGATGTGACCTCACCATTTCAACCAATCATAACCCGGCAGGAGCGCAGCCTTAATCCTGTTTACATGAAATAAACCTGCTACCGAGCAGGTTCAAGCTTACGGGCATGTTGCTATGACAACAAATGCGAGATGAACATCGAAGAACGAAACAATCCAAGATCAGGACAAATCCACAAGAATCAAATCCGGCTAACTGAGTTAGCGACATACGAAGAACGGACCTCAGGCAATCCTCACGTGTGATTTGAACATGCGGCATGTTACTGCGAAGTTCAAAATCACATTGTACGTCAGGAAATTCATCCCTACGGACCAGATTATCAATAGCGATATTCTACTACCAGGTTTTAAGGCACTGAACCCTAACCCAGAGTTAATCTCTAGACTTTTTGATACCACCTTGTATAAATGAACCCATGACATCATGTATTTTTTCTTCTTCTTCTGTTTCTCTGTATCATATTGATATTTGTCTTTCTAATAGGTGAACCCTTCACCATGGGGGACATAAAAAATTTCCTCTATGCCTGGTGCGGAAAAAAGAAATTGACCCCCAACTACGATATTCGAGCGGCGGGAAACAAGAACAGGCAGAAGTTTCTGTGTGAGGTAAGTTACACCGTTAACCTCTTTGACTTTGACTCGGTATGAGATTTGTGTGTGTGTGTCAGCATCTAAATTGATGTGTGTATCTGCACACAATTTCTGCCATTAGGTACGAGTCGACGGGTTCAATTACATCGGGATGGGAAACTCCACCAATAAGAAGGACGCCCAGGCCAATGCAGCGCGAGACTTTGTAAATTATCTGGTCCGTGCGGGGCAAATAAGCGCTTCCGAAGTGCCTGCTTTAGGGGTAAGTATCAGTGACGGGAATGTCCCAGATAGTCTGAGTAAAGACATAGTGTGCTTTACATTTGTGGTGTTCTTTGTTCAGGCAGGTGTTCCAGATGTGCCTGGTGGTGGTGAAGGTGAAGATGGTGAGTTTGGGAATCTGCCTGCCAGTGGTCCTTTGCCTCCACATTTACTTGTGAAACAGGAGAGAGGTATGATATATGTACATCATTTTCTAATAGATTTTATCTTTTATCTATTAGATCAAGTTCTGGCTGTGCATTACTTTACACACCTTAAATACACATATTAAAAGTTACCGCTAAGTTTGGAGAGATCTACAATTCCAGGTTATGTTTTGTTCATTTCAAATTGTTAGTTTATGGGTGTGTTTAATGTAAGGCTTTTGGGATTATTAAAAAAAAAAAATTTGCGTGCTGTGATGAAGGCAAAAAAGTCACATGAATTGATGGAACATCAGATCTGAGCATTCAGACAGCCTTAATATCAGATCGGGGTATTGAATCAGTTATGGCTGGTAATGTGAACTTTCCCTCTGTCGTAAATCTTGCTGACTAAATCTTGTTCACGTTCTCAGATGCCGAACCGAGATCTGCTCCAGTTCCTGGAGTGACCGGTCTCGGTTACTCGGGCTTGAACAATCCTCAGTGGGACCGAGGAGCCAATATACAGGACTACTACGCTAGAAAAGAGGAACAGGATGCCAAAGCTGTATGACTTTATTTGTTTATTTTGATCAGATGAACGAATCAGCAAAAGAAAGAAATATATTAAACCTGCACCATAATAAGTACTTGTGGTTAATTACACTGCTAAGTAATTTTCTTAAGATTTTTTTTAAGTGAGTGGGTTTTTTTTTTTTTTTTTTCCCCGCCAGACCCTGGAATCGGAGGAAATAGATTTAAATGCTGGTCTGCACGGAAACTGGACTCTGGACAATGCCAAGGCCCGTCTGAACCAGTTCTTTCAAAAAGAGAAAATCCAAACCGACTACAAATACAACCAAGTGGGGCCGGACCACAACAGGTTTGGATGCCACAAAAGAAAAGAAAAAAAAAAAGAGGAATGCTTCCTTAGTAGCGCAGAATTTGTACATGGACACCAGTGAAGTACGGGTAGTCCCCTACTTACAAACGAGTTTCACGTTCATAAGTTGGATGTGTTCTTAAGTCTGACAAAGTAAGACTTGTACGCCTTTGACTGGATATACAATATAAAACATACCAATCCACTTGACTAAATCTGTCCCCTTTCCCAACACTACCATCATGTGGCCAAAAACAGTAAGGAACCGAATCTCTCGATGAAATGTTGTCTCTACGCCTTTAAATCTTGAGGGGAATCCTGGACGCCATTTTGTCTCAGAGCAAATTGCCCCATTAGAAATAATAAAACTCTGATGATTCGTTCCACAACCCCAAAAATATTCATATAGAATATATAAAGTAAAAGTAAAACTAATTATCCTGAACTTTACCTTTGAAAAGAATCGAGCTGTGTGTAAAGCAGAGAGAGGCGAGGAAGAGGGGGATTATCGTGTAGGACGACTTTCTCACACACGCCATTACGTCAGCTGTTTTCCACTGTATTGGACTGTGAACTCTATTATGTTGAGGATTTTCCGAAATTAGGATTATTCACCTTTTAAAATTTACATTAATCAGAATGATTGTCAGGTTGTCCCTGATAAGTGATAAACTGATTTCTTGTCTTCATCGTTCTTGAATGTTTCCACATTTGGTATCTGGAATAAAGTTATTGAAAGTTTATATTATTCATAATGTATAACATTTAGAATTTAGTTTGATTGTCTCCTGTATAGATAGAGTTATAAAACCCTGTTAGGCCGACTGCTTGCCTGCACATCTTTGACCTTTTAGTTTGAGTGTGTGTTTTTCTGTTGGACTTGTATTGAACGAGAGAACTCCTTGGTGTACATTAAACCCCAAAGGGATCTCGCCGAAAGAAACGTAAAAATCATTTTAAAACTTCTTCAGTTTCCTCTTCTGACTATTATACACTCAATGAACCGGTCCCAGGATTGGACTCGACCGAATGAAACAAGCTAGGGAGATAAACGATACCAGAAATCACAACCTTATTTGTGCAAAACATGCGGCATCGCTTAGGCTGCACTAAGCTGCCACATGGAGTGCTTGATTGGATGAGTGCGGGAGTGTTTGGGGTACGCTACTGGCTGGTTGTGATTTCTGGTGTCGCTCCTTCATCAGGAACGGAGGCTCCTGTAGCTGAGATGGAAAGTGTTCTGGTTGGAAGTCCTGCAGAAAAACATACGCACTCGAGATGAGGCAGTGACGCTCTTTCGACACTCTGATTGATGAAACGGTGTTCAGTTGATGGGTCAGTTTCTCTTATTAGAGCTGTGTACGTGTGTGTGTGTGTGGGGGGGGGGGTGGACCTTTCCTTTTGATTATCTGATGCTGTATTCATTTTAGTTGTATTCTTTTTTTTGTTCATTGACTTTTTAATAATCTGGTGTTTTTAGGAGCTTCATTGCTGAAATGACTATCTTTGTGAAGCAGCTGCGTAGAAGTAAGCATCTTTAATCTTTGTGTGACATCGTCATAACAATGTACAGAAAACATCAGCTTGTCAGTTTTGCATAGTGACTATAAATCCTTTTTTTTTTTTTCTTTTTTCTTAATGAGCGTTTCTCTTCAATGTTCAGATATTTTTGCTCGTGAGCACGGCTCTAATAAAAAGCTGGCAGCCCAGTCATGCGCGCTTTCCCTGGTTCGTCAGCTGTACCATCTAAGTGTCATCGAGGCTTTTACAGGACAGACCAAAAAGAAAGAAGGAGAGACGGTGAGTTGGGTACCTCACTCTTGTTTGCAGAACTACGGTGCATCCAAACAATTTGTGAAAAATAGTGTTTTGTTGCTGTTTTTTAATTGATCTTTAGAAAGATAAACCTCATGTTCTAGATTCATTACATGTAAAGATTTCAAGTGTTGTTTTTTTTTTTTTTTTTTTGTGGCTCATAAAAATTAAATAACTTTCTCAATGTTATTTCTTAATGTTTTCTGTTTCTTTGCTAGTTGGAGGTGTATAACGTAAACGTCAGCGACGAGCTCAAGCATCAGCTACGTAGCATCATCCAAGAGCTCGGCATCCACATTCCTCCAGTTGTAAGTCGTAATATCCACTCGTACACATCCTCCAGTTTAATAGGAACACTTACACTGGGTCAAATTGCATTCAGAAAAAAGAAATCTATACACATAATAAATCTGTAAAGTTAGTGTGTTTGTACATTTTAAATATATTTTGAGAAATTTTTTGGGGGGCGTAAGATGAGTAATACATTTTTTTTGTCTGTCTGCATGTTTAAAACTGGTTTTACTGTGTCACATGAGAACTACTGAATTAATATTAATGAGGTTTTCACAGGTGTATTTGGCTGAGCTTGAGGTAACAGGGTTTGTTTCATCGCTTCTTTTGGAAGAAAAGATGGGCTACTTCGAAATTTTTATGGAAAACAAGCATTATCATACAATCAACCTTGAAAGAATTCATAAGTTTCAAAACGCACTTATGAATGTGCAATTAAATTTCATGCGAGCAAAGTTGCAGGCACATCTACTATTAAAATATATTTATCGTAATAGAAAAAAAATCACCTCTCGATGAGGAACAACCATAGAAGCTACAAATGTGATCAATATGGAATATGCTGATTTATGTTCCTAATAAAGTGGACAGTGAGTTGATCGCGTTCCTACATCTTATTAAAACGTTTCTTGTTTTTGTTTTTTTGGTCCAGGATCCTAGTGCTCCAGTGTCTCTTGTTCAGGGAAAGTTGGCCCACTTCGAGCCTTCACAGAGACAGAATACGGGAGGTGTGGTGCAGTGGTCTCCTCCTCAGGTCAACTGGAACCCTTGGACCAGCAGCAACATCGATGAGGGACCTCTGGCTTTTGTAAGTTTGGTGGTTGTTTTGTGTTGGGATTTTACACTTTCTACATTTTTGCTTAAACAGTATCTGAAACCATTTTTTGTTGTTTTGCTTTAGTGATTTAATGACGACCTTTTTGGTTTTTGTGAACTCTTTTGGTTTTCAGTGCACCCCAGAGCAGATCAGTTCAGACCTGCAAAGTGAGCTGCACTACCAATTAGAGCATGACACCAACCTGCAGGAGGTGAGAGAAGGGTTTACACTGGAATCCAGACTGTCGTACAAACATACAGTGGAACCTTGGATTACGTGCATAATTCGTTCAAGAAGCGGGCTCGTATTTCAAAACACTCGTAGACCAAAGTGAATTTCCCCATAAGAACTCAAATAATTCGTTCCACAGCCCAAAGAAATAAATACATAAAATAATTATCATAAAATATAAAGTAAACGGATAAGTGTTTTCTTTTATACGTGTGTGTGAAGCTAAATCAATAGGAGAGTAGGAATCAGATCCCCCCCCCCTTCTCGTCTTAACACGGTAACAGAATCACTGCTGTAAAGTAAAAATAAAACAAATTAACCTGCACTTTACCTTTAAAAAGAATCGTGACAGAGCAGAGTTTCTGTGTAGAGCAAAGAGGAGGAGTGTGTGCGCGTCATTAGACACCGTTCCCCACTAACACACACACAACCGTCTGATACAGAGAGAGAGAAATTGGATCTTTAACCTCTCTAATGAGACTTTCTTTTGCTTTACATGCGCACGCACATGTGTGTTATAAGAAACAGTACACACGCATACAGACATAAAATAAAATATGTTTTATACGCACACACGTGGTCACAGTGTTATAGTAAACAGTACACACGTGCACGGATGTTGATTATACCAGTAAGAGACGAGCACGAAGACCCAGAAAGGGAGACGATTACCCACAATTCCGCAGCGCATGAGAGAAAAACCGTTGGCTCAGCTGTGATCACGTGACACTCGGCGTCAAAACGAGAAGCGCATGCGTGATACTTGATACTCAGTACTCGTAAACCAAGACTTGTTCGTTTTCCAAGTCAAAATGTATTAAAATCTTTGCTCGTCTTGCGGAACGCTCGCAAACCGCATTACTCGCGATCCGAGGTTTCACTGTACTTTCTTCAGGATATTAATTCAGGTTCGTACTGTGAGAATCTGATTCGCTCCTGATTCTGATTTTCTTCGACAGAGGCTGCAAGAGCGACAGCAGCTGCCAGTCAAAAACTTCGAGGAGGAAATCATGCGCACCATCAACAGCAATCCGGTAGTGATCATTCGCGGAGCCACAGGCTGCGGAAAGACCACTCAAGTACCGCAGTACATTCTGGACCAGTACATTAAGGACGGACGAGCTTCAGAGTGCAACATCGTCGTCACTCAGGTGAGTCTTTACGCTGGGCTGCGTTAGGAACGACAGACGGCCACACGTAGCGATAAACCCAGAGTAATTTGTCTCCGAACGTGTTTGGTGTAGCCGCGGAGAATCAGCGCAGTGTCAGTGGCCGAGCGCGTGGCGTACGAGAGGGCCGAGGATCTGGGGAAGAGCTGCGGGTACAGCGTGCGCTTCGAGTCCGTCCTGCCGAGGCCGCACGCCAGCGTCATGTTTTGCACCGTCGGTGAGTTAATATCAATAATTTTATTTATATATATATATATATATATATATATATATATATATATATATATATATTATTATTTTTTTTTTTTTTTTTTTTTTTCTAATTCGTAAAAGTCTTCATTCTTTGCATTTTGTTTCTTCTAAAGGCGTTCTCCTGAGGAAGCTGGAAGCTGGAATTCGAGGCATCAGCCACGTGATCGTGGACGAAATCCATGAGCGTGACATCAATGTAAGTAGGGATGGGAATTACCAATTACTTTATTTATTACTTTTAACTGCCGATTCAATTTCTTCTTGCACTTTTGGAAGAATTGCAACTTTTATAAATATCCCAATTCCACAATTTTAAACAAACTTCGCAAACACTTTTGAGGTTTTTGGGCCTTCGCATCTGCACAGTTCTCTTAAAGACCCAAGACCACATTTCCGTTGGGTTGAGGTCTACACTTTGACTCAGCCAATCCAAACCCGTGATTCTCTTATTTGTCAGCCGTTCTGATGTAGATTTACTGCTCTGCTTCAGACCATTGTTCTGGTGTTTGACCCAAAGTTTTATCTGTCGCACCTGATGGCCTGTACATCTGTTCTCTCGATAGTTCAGGACTGGACTTTCCTACAGTCTACCTGGACTCCATTTTAACTTAAACACATCTCTTGATATACTGAACTTCAAGTCTCACACAGTATAATGTGAGATCAATCCCTGCTATCCATTATCACCCACATGAGGATGGGGTTACCTGTTGAGTCTCGTTCCTCTCAAGGTTTCTTCCTATTGCCATCTCGGGGAGTTTTTCCTCGCCACTGTCGCCATCGTCCCCGGCTTGCTCATCATATCATTTTGATTCATACACATTTCATACAAACGTCAATAATTCTTCTGATTGTGTAAAGCTGCTTTGTGACAATCAGTTGTTAAAAGCGCTATACAAAAAAAATTTAATTGATTTAAAATATTTTGGTATACACAGAAGTTTATGGTCGACTCAATGACTGTAAGGTGACCAAGTCCTGTGGCGGCAAAAACAAGCCCAAATAATGACTAACTCCACCACTGTGCTTGGCATGAGGTGGGTATGATGTGTTTCTGCTGAAATGCTGTTTGGTTTTTGCCAAACAAGGCACTGGGCATTAAGGCCCAAACAAAAAAAAAACACCACCTTGTTCTTATCTGTCTATAGGTTATTGTTCTAGAAACCTTTTGTGGTCCTTTTTTTATATATAGAAAGAAGAGACATTCTCCTGCTAACCGTTCCAAGCAAAAAGTACTTGTTCAGTCTTCATCTAATTGTTCTGTCTGGGACTTTAACACTCAACTTGCTCAGTGAGGCCTGTACGGTCTGATGTAGCTCATGTACTTTTTCTCGATTTCTCTGAGCATTGCACCGTCTGACCTAGGGCTGAGATCTCCACTCCTTGGGAGATTGGCAACTGTGAATAATCTTTCCAATTGTTGGGCCTCCGAGTGGCGCAGTCGTAAATCGCTCGCCCTATCATCTGGAGATCGCTGGTTCGGTTCCCGGGTGATGCTGTAACCTCTCACAGCTGGAGGTCTAGAAGGAGCTGATTGGCCGAGTTCTCTCAGAGGGTCGGGATGAGGGGTACTTAGTGCTCCCACATTAATCACGTCTCTACAGCCAATCAGGGGCTTCTGTGAGTTCACGCAAGCGGAAGGAGTGGATAGCGCTGTCCTCCGAGTGTGTTACACCGCCCCCAGCGGAGCAGTTCGAAAAGATGCGGTCGGCTGGCGTCACGTGGTTCGGAGGAAACACATGATAGTCTGTGTGTGTGTGTTCCTCTTTATGTCCAGACCGATTTCCTGATGGTGGTGTTAAGAGACGTGATCCACGCCTTCCCTGACGTCCGCGTCATCCTCATGTCCGCCACCATCGACACGACCATGTTCAGAGAATACTACTTCAACTGTCCCATCATAGAGGTCTTTGGTCGCACTTTCCCCGTGCAGCGTAAGTCATTACTGAAAGATTAATATACAATTACAGAAACAACCTTTTTGTACTTGCCATGTTGAAAAAAAAATTGATCTGATGTTATTTCAGAGTATTTCCTGGAGGACTGCATTCAGATGACGCAGTTTGTTCCACCTCCGTCAGATAAGAAGAGGAAAGACAAAGACGAGGAAGGCGGTGAGGAAGAGGTATGCAGAAGCATTTTAGATCAAACGGGTTCTGAACGTCAAATATTCAGACTTCAAAGAGGTCCATGTTCCGTTATGTCGAACGAATAAGATGTTGAGAACATGAAACGGAAACCATATTTGCAACACGAGGTTGTTCCGTCTCCCGCAGGTGAACTGCAACTTGGTATGTGGACCCGAATATGGTCCGGAGACCAAACGCTCCATGGCCCAAATGAACGAAAAGGAAACGCCGTTCGAGTTGATCGAGGCCCTGTTGAAGTACATCGAGACGTTGCAAGTACACGGAGCCGTCCTAGTCTTCCTGCCTGGCTGGAATCTCATCTATTCTATGCAGAAGCACTTGGAGATGAACCCACATTTTGGTCAGTTAGACTAAATATTTCACTAATCTCGTTCATAAGCTTTGAGCCGACAATTAATCTTTGCTGTTTTGTGTGTCCTAGGGAGCCATCGTTATAGGATCCTGCCTCTCCACTCTCAGATCCCCAGAGAGGAGCAGAGGCTGGTGTTTGAGCCCGTACCTGAAGGAGTGACTAAGGTGTGTGTTTTATTTTGTAATCAAGTTCAAATCTCACTAGTTTATAGAGTAAGTGGTAACTTTGCTCACATTATTTAGTTGTACCCAAATTTAAAGTGGAACAAATTACACAATAATTTCTTTTTAAAAAGTTCTTTTAAATAAGAAACAATTGTCATGAGGGGGAAAAAAATTATTATAGTTTCCTTCAACTAATACGTCTTGATTTCACACCATTGAAGTAATGAAAGGAAGTACAATAGGAGAGCTACAAAGTTTTCAAGTTCTTCATTTTTTTTCCCTAATGTTCTTTGTATGTTGTGAATTGCAGGTTATTCTGTCAACCAACATTGCCGAGACCAGCATCACCATCAACGACGTGGTCTACGTCATAGACTCCTGCAAGTACGTTAAGTGTATAAATAAATTCAAATCAAATTCAAATTTTATTAGTCACATACACAATCATACACAGTATAATATGCAGTGAAATGCTTTATACGACCGCCAGTGACCTTAAAAAAAGAAAATAAAAGCTTGTATGTAAAAGAAATAATCAATAAAAAGGAAATACTAAAGAAATAATTTTAACTAGTAAAATTAACTGTACAATAAGGGCATAATAAAATATTGCAAAAATATAGAAATATAGGGTAGATAGAGTATATATGTATATAGAATTAAAGTGTCAGTGGTTGTGCAAATATGCATGAAAGGTGACATGTGCAATTGTCCAGATGTATGAGTATTTAGTGCAAGTGTGTATGAATGTGTCCATGATTGTCCAGTCAGTGTTATGAGCTTAAAAGATGTTATTAGTCCTGTGTGGAGGTGTGATTGAGAGACCTTATCGCCTGCGGGAAGAAGCTCCTCCTCAGTCTCTCTGTGTTGGCCTTTAGGGAGCGGAATCTCTTCCCAGACCGCAACAAAGAGAACAGTCCATTACTGGGGTGACTGAGGTCCTTCATGATCTTCCTGGCCTTAGTCCAGCACCGCTTGCTGTAGATGGAGTGTAGGTCAGGGAGCTCAGTGCGGATGATGCGCTCGGCTGATCGCACCACCCTCTGTAGAGCTCGTCTGTCCTGCATGGTGCTGTTCCCGAACCAGGTCGTGATGTTTCCCGTCAGGATGCTCTCTATGGTGCAGGAGTAGAAGTTCCTGAGCACCTTGGAGGGCAGTCTAAAGTCTCTCAAGCGTCTGAGGTGGTAGAGACGCTGCCGGGCTTTTTTCACCACGGTGTTGATGTGACAGGACCATGACAGGTCCTGCGTGATGTGAACACCGAGGTATCTGAAGCTGTCCACTCTCTCCACTGGGCTCCTGTTGATGACGGGGGTCTGGTAGTTCCTCTCCTGCTTTGTACTAAAGTCCACTATCAGCTCCTTTGTCTTACTGACGTTCAGGAGGAGATTGTTCCTCTGGCACCAGTTCTCCAGATTTCTAATCTCCTCTAGGTAGTCCGACTCATCATTGTTGGTGATCAGCCCGACCACGACGGTGTCGTCAGCAAACTTGATGATGGAGGTGGAGTTGGTAGTGGCCACGCAGTCGTGGGTGTACAAAGAGTACAGCAGGGGGCTCAGAACACAACCCTGGGGGGCTCCAGTGCTGAGAGTGAGTGTAGCTGAGACATGTCCGCCCATCCTTACTGCCTGTGGTCTGCCAGTCAGAAAATTGGAGATCCACTAACATATAGATGAGCTCAGTCCCAGGTGCTCCAGCTTGGTGGTGAGTGTGGAGGGAATTATGGTGTTAAAAGCAGAGCTGTAGTCGATGAAGAGCATTTTAACATAATTCCCTTTCCTAGTGTCCAGGTGAGTGAGTGATGTGTGGAGGAGATGAGAGATTGCATCGTCTGTGGAGCGGTTCTGACGGTATGCAAACTGTAGTGGGTCCAGTGTGTCGGGTAGTGAAGAAATGATGAAGTCTCTGATAAGGCGTTCAAAGCACTTCATCATTACTGAGGTGAGGGCTACAGGGCGATAGTCATTGAGGGAAGCAGGATGTGGTTTCTTCGGGACAGGAACAATGATGGACTCTTTGAAGCACGTGGGGATCACCGACTGAGATAAAGAGATGTTGAATATCTCAGTGAACACAGGTGCTAGCTGGTCTGCGCAGGCTCTGAGAATACGACCTGAGATGCCGTCTGGTCCTGCTGCTTTCCTGGTGTTCACTCTCTTGAAGGCTCTCCTCATGTCGTGCTCGGAGATGATGAGCGCGTGCTCGGAGATGAGGTGCTGGCTGTGTCTTCCTGTCTGCAGCCGTTAGCGCCGCTAGCATTAGCGCCGCTAGCATTAGCGCCATTAGCATTAGCATCGCTAGCGTCTTTAGCTGCAGCCTCGAAGCGAGCATAGAAGGTGTTGAGCTCGTCTGCCAGAGTCGCGTCCGCGTTCGTCATACCGGATGCTGGTGCTTTATAGTCCGTTATTGTTCTCAGTCCCTGCCACAGGCTCCTAGAGTCACTCTGTTGAAGCTGTGACTCTAGTTTTCTCCCGTAGCGCTGCTTCGCCTCAATATTGCGCAATTCTAAATTTGTCCTCCATGATCATCCGATTTTGGCTACAGCAGTACAGTATGTGGATTTACACTACCTTTACATGCATTAAGCTAAGCTTGAAAATGAAATTAAGTGTTTTCTGCGCGTATTTATGGTTTAAACTATAAAAATAGGCATTTATATGTATTTATTTTTGACCACATCCAAAATTTGCAATTTTTAAAATATTTTTTTTCCTCATTTATTTATGATTGTTTTTCTCTCTCTCTCTCAGGCAGAAGGTGAAACTATTTACCGCCCATAACAACATGACCAACTACGCCACCGTGTGGGCATCCAAGACCAACCTGGAGCAGAGAAAGGGCCGAGCCGGGCGTGTCAGGCCGGGCTTCTGCTTCCACCTGTGCAGCCAGGCGCGCTTCGAGAAGTACGTAAACGTTTATTTAACGCCTCCTAAGCATCGCATTAAAACGAGCACAAGCTAACACGTCCGATCTGTCAAATTGCTGCCCTACAGACTGGAGACGCACATGACTCCGGAGATCTTCCGCACACCGCTGCACGAGGTGGCTCTCAGCATTAAGCTGCTGAGACTCGGTGCTATCGGACATTTCCTGGCCAAAGCGATCGAACCCCCTCCTCTGGACGCCGTCATCGAAGCTGAACACACTCTCCGAGGTACCGCACACGTCTCGCCCTGCGTGGACCGGCGCTGTAATAATTGGTACATACTTTTCTGTTTCATTTTAAAGCACTAAATCGCACTGTGGAATGAATTTGATTTTTTTTTTCAGAGCTAGACGCCCTCGACACTAACGATGAGCTGACGCCGCTGGGACGCATCCTGGCCCGACTGCCCATCGAACCTCGACTGGGGAAGATGATGATCATGGGCTGCATCCTAAAGTAAAAAAGTCTTCACGTGAAATACAAAACGTATCAAACTTGCTTGTTATTGGTTTTAACTGTCGTCACTAATCTTTTTATTTTATTTTCCGTTATAGTGTAGGAGACGCCATGTGCACGATTTCCGCCGCTTCGTGCTTCTCCGAGCCGTTCATCAGCGAGGGCAAGAGATTAGGGTTCGTCCACAGGAACTTCGCAGGCACACGGTTCTCTGATCATGTGGCCCTGCTTTCTGTCTTTCAAGCCTGGGATGAAGTCAGGTAACAGTCCAGATACGGTTATACATTTTAAGATCTTAGTGTTGCTGCTGATTTCATGAATTAGCCAATGTTTAAAGAAATCGGGTTGGATGTGTTTAGGATGGGCGGAGAGGAGGCAGAATCTCGGTTCTGCGATCACAAGCGTCTGCACATGTCCACTTTAAGGATGACCTGGGAGGCCAAAGTTCAGCTCAAGGAGATCCTAATTAACACCGGTTTTCCTGAAGGTGTGTAAACATTCCCTGCTATGACCGTATCATCATACACTGTCGCACTGGCAATTCTGTTTCCTTATTCTTAGGAAAGAATAAGATCTAGTTAAGATCTGCGTGAATGTTTTATTATAATTTTTTTTTTTTTTTTCATTCTTCCTTTCCAGAGTGCCTGTTGAATCAGGTCTTCAGCAACGTGGGTCCAGACAACAATCTGGACGTGGTGATCTCCTTGCTGACGTATGGCTCTTACCCCAACGTCTGTTACCACAAAGAAAAGAGGAAGATCTTGACCACCGAAGGCCGAAACGCACTCATCCACAAGTCTTCTGTTAACTGCCCGTTCACCAGCCAAGACCCGAATTATCCGTCTCCGTTCTTCGTCTTTGGGGAAAAGGTGTGTCGGGGTGTTTTTATTTATTCATTTTAATGTTTTTCTTGACTCTAAAATGACCAACGTGACAATTATTTATGCGCAGCTGTTATAGCATCAACCGATTTGCTTATAATCATTGTAGATTCGAACCCGAGCCATTTCCGCCAAAGGCATGACCATGGTCAGCGCTCTCCAGCTCATTCTGTTCGCCGCCAAGAAAATCACATCTAACGGAGAGGTGGTCGTGCTTGACGACTGGTACGTTTAGAATCCTCACACTTTTTTTTGTTTTGTTTGTTTTTGTTTTTCCTAAAGGAAAATGCAAAAAGCTGCTCTACTAAATATTCTGCATGCCAACGTGAACCCGTTTTTTTCTCGTTCACAGGATCAACCTGCGCGTTGAGCACGAGGTAGCTGGCAGCATTGTTGGACTGAGAGCTGCGTTGGAGGCTCTCGTTGTGGAAGTGACCAAAGACCCAGAGTACATCAGAAGCTTCGACCCCACCAACGAACGCCTTTTAAACGTCATTCGGCTGCTCTCCAGACCCTCCTCCGCAGGACTCAACCTCATGACCAGCAATCCACGGTGAGATTCCAGAAAGAGTTGCATTATTTCACAAATGTACTCGCCGTGAGAACCCGTGCCAACATATTGACCGTATTGTATTAAAAAAATATTTATTTCAGTTTCGGCGACGGGCCTCGGCCTCCGAAGATGTCCCGGATGGATGGAGGAGATGGAGGGTTCCACGGTCGCGGAGGATACAGAGGAGGTGGAGGATATGGTGGTGGTGGAGGTGGAGGCTACAGGGGGTCTGGAGGATACAGAGGGTCTGGAGGCGGAGGTGGAGGTGGATACCGGGGATCGGGCGGGTATCGAGGAGGAGGTGGAGGTGGATACGGAGGGGGTGGAGGTGGTTACAGGGGAGGTCGTGGGTTTAATAGAGGTGGATATGGAGGAGGTGGAGGTGGCGAAGGTGGTTACAGGGGAGGTCGTGGGTTCAACAGAGGTGGATATGGAGAATTCTAGAGACGAACTGTAGGGAATTGTGTAATTGTTGATTCTGATTTAATGTTGCATGATTCATTTTTTTTTATGTTAAGAAAAGCCTTGTTTTGTGAAAACTATTGTATTTGGACAATTATTTTAAAAATGTAATTTAAAAAATGTATGCATGAAAGTAGAGCCTAGTACTTAAATAAATAAATAATACTTACATTTGATACATTATTTTTCATGTTTTCATTTACTGGAGTTTTTTTGTTGTTGTCATGCACTGTAAGGTGAGGGCCGTTTGTTTAATATGTAAATAATGAGTGGACATTACTAATATTGTTTGAGTTAAGAACTAACCTGCAGCTAGTACAGTGTTAAAGTACATTTATCAACATATGAACTGTTAATCAGAAATGTCATTAAAAGGTCCCTTTTAATATTCACTTTATTCTGTTTTATTCTTCTGTATCACATATTTTAGGGGAAAACCCCTAAAATCCCATGAACTTCAAAAGGAAACCCTTGAGTTATGTCGACTTTGGGCATCTTTAGACATCAGGATAGTCCTAGTTGTTCTAGATGTAGAAGTTTTATACTATAGCGATTTTAATCTATGAACTATTTCAAAAGTATAGTTCAAACTTCTTAAGGTTTTGTTATGATGGCAAAACTTAAATTCGCACATTTCATTTGTTATACAGTATATAGTAGTAGTTAAAATGTTTTCACAGCACTAGAGATAATCAGACTGATGTTGTAATGCTACGACAATATAATACAACGTGTGCTCTATACGTTGCATAGGATCAATGTGACCCACAGCAAAGGATGCTGCTGGGAGGATCAGATCATAACACTGATGACATCAAAATTATGATGGAACATGTATGAAATTATGTCATAAACAAAAAAGGGTTAAACAAACCAGAATATGCTTTAGATTTTACATTATCCAAAGTAGCTACATTGAGTTTTGAGGTCAGCTTGGGACTCTCATGGCATTCTCTCATCAGATTCACTTGGACTGGTTTTCAGGTCTCACGGGTATGTTTTCAATGTTTTATTTGTGACATTTCTCGCTTTCTTCATCTGCTTTAGACCATCATTTGTCTTGTGCAGAGGAAATGATGGGTACAGAGTCAATAGCCCTATTAGTGCTACTACACCTACTGTACACATCCATATTATCGCAAGAAACAGACAGTCCATTATTACTTTCAGAAATCAAGAACTTGCAATGTATTCGCAAGTGCAGTCGCCAAAACCTTTAAACGTTATGATGAGGATCGTCCCAGTTAAGGAAGACCAAGAGCTACCACCTCGGCTGCACAGAGCTATCGGTCCAAGACAGAGAGTGATGGATCAGGTGATTGGGTTTTCCACGATCAGATGGTTTGGGATGAGTTGGAGCGGAGAGTGAAGCAAAAGCAGCCAACAGGAACTCAACACATGAGGGAACTCCTTCAAGACTGATGGAAAACCACTTTATCCTGTGTACGTTTACATTTAGGCATTTGGCAGACGCTCTTATCCAGAGCGACTTATCTCATTAAACATCTGAGCAGTTGTGGGTTAAGGGCCTTGCTCAAGGGCCCAACAGTGGCAACTTGGTGGTTGTGGGGTTTGAACCTGGGATCTTCCGAACCGTAGTCCAACGCCTTAACCACTGAGCTACCCCTGGCCCCTGTGTACAAGGTCGCGGGGAGTCTGGAGCCTAACACGGGAGACTTAGGCCACGAGGTGGGGTACACCCTGGACGGGTTGCCAATCCATCACAGGACACAAACACACACTCACATGCTCGTTCACACAATACGGTCAATTTGTAAAGCAAACTCGGACCCTGGAGGTGCAAGGCGACTCCGTGCTGCCACCTGAAAATATTCATTTAACTTAATTGTATTTTTTAAGTAACTCAGCTTCTATACTGCTTTATCCTGTATCCCAGGAGACACACATACTAATCATACCTAATCTGCATGTCTTCGGCCTGTAGGAGGAAACTGGAGTACCCGGAGGAAACCCACCAAGCACGAGGAGAACATGCAGAACTCCATCCACACAGACCCGACATGGGGAATGAACCCGAACCCTGGAGACGCGACAGCTCTGCCTATATTTTTAATACGGAGTCTAGGGTATATATAATGTATTTTGAAAAAATGCCACACTCTGAATGTTTATGTGACATTAAGGCTTCGGTGAGGTTTACTAGATTTAAATAAATAAATAAATAAATAAAAAAAACAATTACACAATTCCCTTTAAATCATTTAAGATAATGGAAAGCAATGACAAAAAAAAAATCTTCTGTTTGTTCCATCAAGGCGGTTAGGGTTAGGGTCAGGGTTAGGGTTAGGGTTAGGGGTGCTCAGGAATCAATAACCGAATGAGTGGAAGAAAATCAAGTAGTAATAAACAAAAAAAAAGGCGGGGGGGAGCAAGGAAGAGAGAAGAAGAAGGAAGCAGCAGTGCTGTTGTGTAAGGTGCAGGTCGAAGACGAGAGTGTTCTTGGTGAAGTGCCAGGGAGACGATAATGCGCTGCTGTGTGCCTCTTGTTCTGAGTTTACTGACTGTGTGTGTGACAGACGAGTGCGTGGACGACGTAACGCACCGGCCTCAGCGCTGCATGCCCGAGTTCGTGAACGTGGCGTTCAACGTGACCGTGGTGGCCACCAACACGTGCGGCTCTCCGCCGGAAGAGTACTGCGTGCAGACCGGCGTGACCAAGTCGTGCCACATCTGCGATGCGCGAGACCCGAGGCAGCATCACAGCGCGGTCTACCTCACCGACTACAACATCCAAGCGGACACCACCTGGTGGCAGAGCCAGACCATGCTCGCAGGCATCCAGTACCCCAACTCCATCAACTTAACCCTGCAACTCGGTACGTGCGCACGCTCGTTCAACTTTAGTGCGTGGCAGCAGTTATATTGTTGTAAATCTCCTATACAGGATGAAATGTAGACGATCGTATATTGTTATTCAGTTCTATTTGTATAGTGGTTTTAAGAATGGTCAGTGCCGACTTCCGGTTGAGTTTTAATGGAGTAGGATGTGAGTTTGGGAGCTCCCGCCGATTTCGATTTTAAAATTGTATTTCATTTGCGCTTTTTGGCCATAAGTTTAGTCCTGTTTTATTCTTGTAGTTCATTGTGTTGAGAACTTTTACTCGGGACTGCGTAACATGGCAGCAAAATAAATAAAGAAATAAAAAATTAAAACTCGCAGCACTACTCAAACACAGCCGAGCCCTAGTTTGCAAACCGCGACCACATCCTCGAGTCGTTCCTTCTCTATCAGCTGGCAATATCGACCGCATGACGCATCCTATAATTTGTTTAGTGCTTTTAAAATGGTCCTTGTCTCAAAGCAGCTTTACAAAATCAAAAGAAAATTTATAAGAAATTTTAATTATATTATTATATACAATTATATACAAATGAAAAGTGATTATAAGGGTTGCATTGTAAATAAAGTTGTATTTATTTATAAATATTATAAACAAATGTTGTAGTATTTATTTTTTATTCAATGGAGTATTAGTATATACCAGTTTCGTTTGTCCATTGTGTGTGTTTTTATTTACTTATCTAATTATCCATATAGCTCATTGTCATTATGTTATTTGTACATAGCTCATTGTTAGACTACATCGACTAAAATTCAAATCGAACAACTCGGTCGCTTTACTTATGGCGCTTTTCCACTGCATAGTACGGCACGACACGATTCAGTTCAGCTCACTTTTGGGGGGTTTTCCACTGGGAACAGTACCTGGTACCTGGTCCTTTTTTTAGTACCACCTCAGCCGAGTTTCCGAGCGCGCCGAACCGTTACCAAAACGTGACGTGTAAACTCTGCTGGTCACTGATTGGCCGGAGAAAATCGTCATTACTGCGTCACTGAACTTGCGACACGAGACACAACAGAACCGCTATATTTAGAACAGCCAGAGAAGGATCGCACGCACCTTTTTGTATTAACCAAAATTTTTCTTTGGCTGCCATCAGCCTCTTTTAAAACAAACTCCTTCGTCTCGCTGTTAAAAACATCCACATGCCGAGAATGAAGAACACCATGCCGTCGATATGCTCCATTGTTGTGTGTTTGTTTGTGGCGTGTTTACGATGATGTCACGGCAGTAGAGGCGCCGCAACTATAACGACACGTGAATAATCCCGCCCACTCTAAAGCGTTACTAAACTGCAGTGGAAGCGCAAACCGAGCCGAACCGAAGTGAGCTGTACTGAACCGTGCTGTGCCGTACTATGCAGTGGAAAAGAGGCATTATAAACCTTTATTTACAACGCTTCCGTTAGGCGGTCGATAGTAGTGCCACTTGATTGGAGGAGAAACAGCCAATCAGAAGTAGTGTGTGGAAGTCTGTGATTGGCTGGTTTTGTGACAGTGTTGTAACTAGTGATGGGAAGTTCGAATCATTTTAGTGACTCGGTTCTTTGAATCTCGTTCATCAAAATGAACAAATCTTTTTTTGAGTCATTTAGTTCATTTGGTTCTTTTGGTTCTTTTGATCAGAAATAAATTAAAATGTTGCGTTTTCAATAACAATACTCCCAATACGTCTACATACACACATTTTGGCTATACTTGAAATATGAAAATATTACAATGCAACTAAGAACATATTATAATAAACAGAATGAGCAGCTCACCTCTCATATCTTCCAGTCTGAGTCGTTTGTTCTTTTGAAGCTGAAGAGAAGCTGAGCTTCCCTGGAAGTGACGATTTTGGTGCATTTATCCAATTACTGTCCAGCTTTTCTGCAGTAAAAAAAGCTCCTCTGTGCTTCGCCATAGAGCTCCAGTGAAGCTGGGCTTCAGGAGGGTTTAACGCGCTGTGCTGCACGGAAAAGTATGACAAGAAAATCGCGTCAAACTATCTACAATAAATACCTGATTCTGAACGAGCTAATCATGAAGTTGAACAGGTTCTAGCACACTTTTATTAAAACCAATATAAATACGATGCATATATGAGCATTTATTTTCTGACATAGTAGGGGAACCACGAGTCATTGTATGTAGGTTTCATTACCACACTGACTGTGTTGACATTTTACGACGCGCTAGAGAACGCCGACAGATTAAAGTTGGAGACCAGACCATCTCAGTCTTCCCTGACTACACTGCCAAGATAGCACGAGCTCGGGCTGCATTCAATACGGTCAGGCAGCAACTCCGTGGCATTGAAAGGTGTTCAGTATGGCCTGTTTCTTCCAGCGCGACTTCGCGCATCACACATAAGTGTGTTGAGAAGGACTTTGTTTTAGCGGAGGAAGCGAGTAGCCCCTGTCTGCAGACTGCAGATCGGGGCGGGGCTGAATCTGGGGCGGGGCTGCACGTATTGCCCCGCCCACTTAGTTTCTCATTGGTTGTAAGTACATTAATTGGTTAGTGAAATGGATTGAAGCCGCCGCCACGATAAACAGGAAATGCCGTTGGAAACAATACTTATGAACTAGATAGGTCCATTTCCTGAAGAAAATGTGAGTGGTGCTTGCCGTGGTAAAACTCGGGCGCCCCATGTCTCTATGATAATGGGATCTTAGCATCATGTTAGTGAATTTTCATGATGTTGCTAGCAACATGCTAATATAGCTAGCATCATGCTAGAAACATGCTAATCAGCTTAACGGCATGCTAGCAACATGCTACTCATGTTAAGCGCAAAATGCTAATATAGTAAGCATCATGCTAGCAAGTTAGCATAATGCTAGTAGCATGCTAATCAGCTAACCGTCATGCTAATTACTGCATCATGCTAGGAACAGTACATGTGTTTTTAGCGAAATGCCACTAAAATTAGCATAATGCTAGCGACATGCTAATAGCGTTAGCAACATGCTTGCAATGTGCTGATAAAATGAGCATAATGCTAGCGACATGCTAATATTGTTAGCATCATGCTAATGCAGCAAATGCTAATCGTGTTAGCATCATGCTACAGCATGCTAATGAGGGTGCTAGGGGGCGTGGCTTATGAGCATGACGATAAATGCAAAAGAGTGATTGGTTGCCTGAGTTAAATGAGCTTTCTCCCGTGTCTCAGATGCGTACAAATCTCAGTTAAGTTTTTTTTTTTTTTAATGTACGCTTATGATGGTTTGTGGTTCAAGGTTGCACACATTTACGAACAAGACTACCGCTGTTTAATTCTCCCATTTCTGGCAATCCGTGACTATAAATTAAAATGTCAACTAATCAAGTTTATTTACAGCTTTTTAAAAATATATTGTCAATAAAATGCATAAATGTGGAGTATTCTCAGCAAGAGTATCCACTATCCATATGTTATTAATCTAGTGAATAGGAAAGGGTTGTTAAACATCAGAATTGTTTATAAATACAAACATTCATGACACATGAATGAATTACGATGACACATAAATGAATTTCACTGTTCTTTATTTATGATGATACTGTTCACAGTTATTTCTGATGGAGGAGAAAGCATTAATTCTCCATCCCAATCTAATAATGGCACGCGAAACAGCAGTCTGGGTCCTCTGTACCATCATAAAATCCTTTTGCATTCTTTAATTTCAAAAGGCACTAGTAATTCAGCCCTTGATGTTTCACTCCATTTTTCCCAGTTCACAACACCTGTAGCCAAAAACACACACACACTAAGCAGAACTCATCTAGGATTGTTAGCCATGATACAGCTTTAATAATACAATAAGCAAAATTACATATAAAAAAAACAAACAAAAAAGGACAGATGCTTACTGTCAAACCATGCATAGTGTGCCTTCTGTCTGAACTGGATCCTGTTCACAACTGCACTAAAGCAACTGCAAGTAAGCGAAAGATTCATGTAGGCAGCATCTCCATCCTGTAGCACTACTTCCAAGATCTCCATGGGTAACTGGAAAGTATATGGAAAAGGTTTAACCCTTCATTTGCTTTAATGAAACAGGACAGTATTCCAGTACTTAAGAGACTTACATCCAAAAGTTGCAACTCAGGAGTCAAGTGATTATGTCAAAACTTTGATTTCTGGGTGAGCCTCAATAGCCCTTCAGTTTGGTGCTGTAATGTAAAGTGTTTATGCTCTCATTAGGTTTAATGCTACTTGCGCATTGTTTTCTTAGTGTGTTGCGCTTTGTTTTTTGAACGGTTAATGGCAATATAGATCCCAGGCTCAGCCATGCTTCTTAGATTCATTAGTTGGAATGTCAGAGGTATGGGTAACCCTGTTAAGAGATCTAAGGTTTTCACACACTTGAAACGTCTAAATTCTAATATAGCATTTTTACAGGAGACTCACCTTCGCAGTAAAGATCATTATAGGTTATATTGCCCTTGGGTAGGTCAGGTCTTTCAATCAAACTTTAATTCGAAAACTAGAGGAGTTGCCATTCTTATTAATAAGAAAGTTCAGTTCTCATCGACCAGTGTTATCGCTGATAAGAATGGTAGATACATCATTGTTGCTGGTACCCTAATGCAAAAAAAGGTTTTGTTGGTAAATGTATATGACCCAAATTTTGATGATGCTGAATTCTGTCCATTGCTCTGGGTCATTGATATTCAAGGTCCTGCTGTTAAAGGTTCTTTATCTCTGCTCCCTGTAGCCTCACTGTTCCACTTCGGTCCCTCTCATTCACACACATGCATTCAGTCTTGCTAACCTTCATTCCTCTGCTTTCCAGAGCGTACCTCCACCTCTATAGATTTTCCTCCACCTCTTCCCTGCCTTTGCTACAAAGCATAGTGTCATCTGCAAACATCATAGTCAATGAAATAGGAGATTGTGAGAGTGCTTATGACAGGCACAGGAAGACCTGACCGTTTGGGGATAGCGTGGGATTATTAATTAAGGAACATAAAAGGAAACCAAAAAACTGAAAACCCGCAGTCAACGCGAGAACGGACGGGACTCAAAAACTAAAGTTCCTCTGGGGGCTTATGCCCTTAACGAGGATTTAGATTTTGTGTGTGCTTTGCACTATAAACAAACAGCAGAGCAAACACGAAGGGGCTCAGAGCCGATCCTTGATGCAGACCCACCTCCAACTCTCACACCTACCTCTCACCACTGTCTTATATCTCTTACATCTCTTGTCCTGCATCACTCATACATTTTCATTTGTACGACCATGGTAGGTCCTGCTGGCAACATTCACACACTACAGGTAATCTGCAAACACCAATTAACCTAATCTGCATGTCTTTGTATTGTGGGGAGAAACCGGAGAACCCGGAGGAAACCCCACCAAAAACGGGGACAACATGCAAACTCCATGCACATAGACCCGATGTGAGAATCAAACCTGGGACCTGGAGGTGCAAGGCGACAGTGCTAACCACTAAGCCACTGTGCTGCCAATAATAATAATACACAATTGCAATTGGGATTCGTCAAGTGTGTCCGCAGGCCTGGCTGAAATTGTTTATAATGCCTTCAGGGGCGGCAGGAGTGTGATTAATATTTTCCAAGATGCTCTATTAACTGACCATACACAGCATATTTCAATTTATATACATGTAACATACTGTACTACAATGCACAAGTTGTGACTTTTAGTTTTTCCTATTTTACAGGGAAAGCTTTTGACATCACGTACGTGCGCCTGAAGTTCCACACCAGCCGCCCGGAGAGCTTCGTCATCTACAAGCGCACGCGCGAGGACGGCCCGTGGATCCCGTACCAGTACTACAGCGGCTCGTGCAAGAAAACCTACAGCAAGCTGAACCGGGGTTTCATCCGCACCGGCGAGGACGAGCAGCAGGCGCTCTGCACGGACGAGTTCAGCGACATCTCGCCGCTCACCGGAGGAAACGTGGCCTTCTCTACGCTCGAGGGCCGTCCCAGCGCGTACAACTTTGACCACAGCCCAGTGCTTCAGGTAGACAAGGCTGTACAAGCAGTGGCGGACTGGCCATCTGGAGCACTGGGACTTTCCCGGCGGGCCGCAGGCCAATATGGGGCAGCCCAGTCAGTACGCAAATATATAAAAAATGACGGAAACCATAATATTGCATCTCTTTTCTACGCATATGAATTAGAGCGATCGTGCGGGGGCCGCCGGCAAAGAGCGTGTGTTTATGTTACCGCGCATGCGGATGTATTGCCCTTCCGCAATATTAATTAGTTTGGTCTATTCCATCCGTGTTCTGTGAGGCTGGATCCAGCAGCCCACCACATCCCACATCATAATACACTGGCTCATTAAAGTGGAGATAATTTTTTAAAACTATTTACTAGTATAAAAATATAACACAATACAAAAAAAAGTATCACTGAACATATATTAGGTCATATTTGTAAAACAAAGAAACAAAGGAAAGAACAATAAGACAAACAACATATAAAACTACGTATAAAGACAATATTTTCAGTGTCCAGTATCACCAGTCTCACAGAGACCCAGGAGGCTTATAAACAGTTTAACAGCAAAATGAGACGTTCTGGCAGTATTGTGATTTTATTCATTCATTCATCTTCTATACCGCTTTATCCTGTATTTAGGGTCGCGGGGACCTGGAGCCTATCCCAGGAGACTCAGGGGACAAGGCAGGGTACACCCTGGACAGCGTGCCAATCCATCACAGAGCACACACACACACACACTCATTCACACTCTATGGTCAATTTAGGACCGCCAATTAGCCTAACCTGCATATCTTTGGACTGTGGGAGGAAACCGGAGTCCCCGGAGGAAACCCACCAAGCACGGGGAGAACATGCAAACTCCATAACTAAAATCCAAACTTAGGGTTTTTGTCCGTTCGGTGTCAGTCCTCCCACGGGTGATTGGTCCAATCGGATGTGGTTGCGGAGCTTAGACACGCCTCACATGGTTCCTCCTTCTGTGCATACATTAGCCCGGTGTTTCGGCTGTCACGTGGGGTCCATCCAGTTGGGGTGAAGCTGTAAAACTGTCTGCTTTGTTTTCCCGGATCGCCAATTTACACCCTTGATTTCGGGGTCTACTTCAAAACATCTGGCCTTGTGAAGTTTCTTGCAGCTTCGTCTCACAGACGCTCATATCTGATCGCAAATCAGATAAGCTTATCGGGATGGCGCCATGCATGCTGGGATAAGGTCTCTGGCATGTGGTCCATTGACTGCTGTCTCTCTCTTTGGGGGTCTTGTTATTCGCTACAATAGTCATGTTTTGAAAAATAGCAAATGATGAATGCCGTAATTGTTGATACCAAGATACGCACACACATTGTATCTGATGCACACTTAATAGCATTTCAAGCACTTGTAATAGGAATCTTCGGGCCTTACTTAAGAACACCTTAAGAAGCATTCTCATTCTCGAGACATTTTTATTTCATATAAGCTGTTTTTGATTTTAAACATGTATTTCATTTGAATGTTTTGCAGCATGTTTCGAACAGCCAATGAAACTTTTTTCGATCACACTGTGTTTAAATAAATGTATATATACTGTATGGGGTAACTGTGTCACCATTGTTTAGCACTTTACAGATTTTAAAAGAATGTGATGAAGCATGAAATTAAGGCAGATTCAGAGATTTCAGGAAGCATTTTTTAGCAAACATTGTGAATGTGAACGTGTGTTTCAGCGTGCAACTGCAACGGCAAGAGCAGCGAGTGCTACTTCGACCCGGATCTGTACCGCGCCACAGGTAACGGAGGACACTGCCGTGACTGCGCCGACAACACAGTCGGACCCAACTGCGAGCGCTGCTCGAACAACTACTACAGAGTGCGTCCGGGCCAGCGCTGCCTGCCCTGCAGCTGTAACCCTGTCGGTGAGCGACGACACGTTGATTCATACATGACCCCTGACTCGCTCCAAACTCATTCCATAGATGATAAAGTGTATTTCACAGTGGAGAGGCATCACATTCAAATCAAATCAAATCAAAATTTTATTTGTCACGTACACAGTCATGCACAGTACGATATACAGTGAAATGCTTATACGACTGATCGTGACCTTAAATCAAGATTATTGATAAGAAATAATGGATGGAATAGAATAAGAATCAAATATAGAAAAACTCTCATCATTCATCATTCAAAGAGTGCTTGCTCTGTTTTGCATAAACTCCAAAAAACCTTAAACTACACCAAAATAAACAAGTGTTCTGTCATATTTCAAGATTAAACAGAGAAGATCGCTCAAACTGTTTTACGAAGGGTTGTTTGATGTTTGCATAGAATCACAGATTTTTACATAGAATCCATGCATTTTCCCAAAAAATAAACCAACAAACAAATCAATCAATCAATCAATCAATAAATAAATAAAAACACCTAGTACATTTTTTTAAAACAATTCAGCAATCCTGAACCCAATTTTTTTTTCAAATTTAGCCATAAAACATGAAATAGCACTAATGGTTGAGGAAATAGGCGGCGCGGTGGTGTAGAGTTTAGCACTGTCGCCTTGTACCTCCAGGGTCTGGGTTCGATTCCCTGGCCAGGCTCGATTCCCGTTTCTGTGTGCATGGAGTTTGCATGTTCTCCCCGTGCTTGGTGGGTTTCCTCCGGGTACTCCGGTTTCCTCCCACAGTCCAAAGACATGCAGGTTAGGCTAATTGGCGTTCCTAAAATTGCCCGTAGTGTGTTATTGGGTGTGTGAGTGTGTGTATGTGTGTGTGCCCTGCAATGGATTGGCACCCTGTCCAGGGTGTACCCCGCCTAGTGCCCGAAGTCTCCTGGGATAGGCTCCAGGTCCCCCGCGACCCTGAACACAGGATTAAGCGGTATAGAAAATGAATGAATGAATGGTTGAGGAAATATCCACACAAAAATTGGCTCAGTCACGCGTTACTAAGAAAACCAGGCCAAACCGTACCCACTCGGTTTCTTTCCCTCCCCAGGCTCTCTAAACACTCAATGTGACAACACAGGACGCTGTAGCTGTAAACCGGGTGTTATGGGACATAAGTGTGACCGCTGTCAGCTCGGATACCACTCGCTGACCAAGGCAGGCTGCAGGTACGGTTTAAGCAAAAATTTCTACAAATAATTACAGAGAAAATGAATTAAAATAGTCATGAACCCTGTTTTAAAGCCTGTAGTTTGATTTGTATTTTAGACAAAAGTTGTCAAAAATGTATCTTGGGTCTGTATTGGTTAAATAGGGGGAGTTAAATTATAATTTTTTTTTTCATATTTCGTTATATTTTAGAACACAGTGTAAAAAGCAGTTGACCTGAACTCAAATCCGTTTTTCCAGCCATGCGATAGACTTCTGATCATGATTAGACTTGTTCTTAGGCGATGACCGTTTTAAGCCCTATGACATCACATACTACATGACTGACGTAATTCTAATTAGTTCTAATTAAAAATTTTATTTTCTCCTACTCGTTCTTTTTTTTCTCTAAGGAAGATGATACTTGCAGATGAGTTTAGTCAGCAGCTATAAGTTCATGCGCTGTAATATCTCTTTCATTTCGTCCACAGCTCACAGCCCACATCCCCGGGCACACGCACACAGGAGTGTGATGTCAATACAGGACATTGTGAAAGGTCAGCACTCTTTAGCATATACAGTATTCAAATTCTCTCTCTTTCCTCTTTCTTTTGCACTGTCTCTAAGCCAGTGGTTCTCAAACATTTTCTGTCATTCCCCACTTAAGGGGGTGAGCGAATTTTCAAGCCCCACTTGTCAACAAAATAATAACGAAATCGGCCAAGTTTACTGTTATACTGAAATATCAATTTCTAAACCAATACGATCAAACAACACCAAGTTAAAAATAGATAAAATACATGTGCAATTGTTATAAAAGGCTTACGTTGCCACTTATCGTTGTATAATTGACCCCATGTTTATTAGCTGCTCAGCAATGGTTTGTAGTTTTTTTGCACTGGCCAATTCTGTATGCAACTTTGAATGAAGCCATTTGTGCTTTGCTGTCCACTGATTCAGATTTTACCATGCGATTCTCCTGCTGTCTGTATTCTGCCAGCTTTCTTTGAAAGAAGTCTAGTGGTTTATTAACGTGACTGGAGGGTCGTTGTCTCTAATGTCTTCCTAATTTGTTGGGTCTCATGCGATCTGCTGCCAGCGGTATAAGACACAAAACACACACGGGTCTCTTCTGCCCCCACCATCACCACCATGAATCCAAGCTCAAGATAGGCTTCATTAGGGGTGGGTGATATAACCAAACTCTTCTATCACGGTAGAAGCAAATGTCTACCTCGATAAAGATATATATCACAATATAGCAATTTGTATCTGAAAATGCATCAATAAAAATCCAAACACAAAGAAACTGTTTTACATAATGTAATTTTATTTAAACTGTGAATTGCTGGGGTTTGCCGCATTTATTTTGGCCATATTCGTTTGGATGTTTGGATTTCAGATGATAGAAAAGGTTTGACGTGTTTCCACCACTTGTTAAAACAGTGCACTTGTGTACCTTGCAAATCACATTCATCTCATTCGTATCACTTTTCTTATACCCAAACCAATTCCACAACAGACGATGCACCTTTTTTCTTTACAATCTGCTCGTTGTCGGTTTTGTCACATGTAAGCAAACTCACTGCTGCTGCACCGTCTTCTTCCATCGCGCAGCGCCGCTCGAATCACAAACTTGCGCGACTCAATTTATTTAAAATGTCAGGACGGTTTAATATTGTTTCCGCCTTGCCATGCCTGGTTTGTACATGCGCATCCCAGCGGGGTAAAATGTAATTTGATGGTCGGCGCGGTCTATTTCTGTCAGAGTCGCGCAGCGCTGCCCAGTGGGTCGCGCAGGTTTGTGATTCGAGCAGCGCTGCTCAAGTTGGTCCGACGTTAAACTGTTATTGTTCCACTATGGTTCCACTTTTTCTCCCGGCCCACAACTGATATTATTTTAAATTTACTTGTATTAACGATCCATTTATTTGTGTGTGATTGTTTAGTTTTTTCCTATTATTTTCCACTAATTTCCTTCCGTTCATTGTGCCCCACCTGTCATGTCTGTATTCCCCACTAGTGGGGCCCCACACTTTGAGAACCACTGCTCTAAGCAGACTAGGAAATCATCATGCAGTGGACAAAAAAAGCCGTCGCCAGTTCACATTGTTCCTAATTATATCACAGTAGATTGACATAAATGCTACAGGTAAACAAAATTCATTTTAAATAAACTAAAAGGACAAAAGTATTCGGGCCAAACCTGCAATGATGTCGTATCCAAATACATATATTTCAACATGGAGTTCGTCCTCCTTTTTTAGCTATAAAAAAGCTTCCACTCTTCTTGGAATGATGTCCACAAGATTTTTGAGTGTTTCTGTGGGAATCTGTGGCCATTCATTCTGTACAGCATTTACGAGGTTGGAAGAGAAGGTCTGGCTCGTAATCTCCATTGCAGTTCATCCCACAGGCGCTCGATGCGGTGAGGTCACAGGAGTCAGTGTTAGGGCCAGTCAAGTTCTTCCACTCTGAACTCTTCAAACCATGTCTTTATAGTCCTTGATTTGTGCACCAGGGTTACTGTTAGCCAGTAATTGATGTTTTTTGACTGGTATAGTTTATAGAAAACCAATAAATTAAAAACATCCTTGTCAAAATATCTGGTAACAACATAGCTATCCATAGACAGAACGTTTATTTTGATACCGGAATATCCTTTCACTACTCGCAATTTAGCAATACGCCAGATTGGAGTGGCAGTGAAGACATCACTTCATGGTTATCAGATTTTTTACTTTTGCAAAACTTGCTTAGTGCATATTTGAATTTAGTTGATGATGATGCAAAGTCAGTTGTCTGAGGAGAGAAGGACGGAAGAAGCAAAGGGACATTATTTATGTGAGATGAGAAGTACGGAGTGTTGTCCAGAATAACACCATGGCTCTTGACGTGTAGAAATGGGCATGTTGCATCCAATGATAGGAAGAATGAAACTGTTAGTTTTGGCAAGAGTACCTCACTTTTGCTGCTATTAACTCTTTATCCATGTGGTGAATGATCATGAAGAGATGTAGTAATGCTACTAGGTTGAAAAGTAGAGATGGGCTTAGTAGAAAAATAAAGCTGCATATCATGAGCATAACAGTGAAACTGAATGGAAAAGATAGTACCAAAATAGAGTAAATGATAAAAAGAAGTGGCCCCATTATCTAACTCTGTGGGACTCCTTTGCAGAACTCTCATGGAACCCTGTATTGTATTTGGACAAATTGTGTCCTATCAATAAGGTACAATCAAAACCACTGATACACAGTGGCGTCTGGGGTGCCTCCTCCTTAAAGTTAGGCAGAGAAGAATACTACTTTAACATGTAATTATTTAACATAATAATTATTTATTTTAATAATGAAATAAAGTAATATAGTCCAAATATTCTGCTGTATTTCTTAATATAATTTATGTACAATTAAAAAAAATATTTCTAATCTGTTTTAGATTCATTTGTGTTCGTGTATGCGGGGCGCCAGACAAATGAGTGTCTATGTAGGCTGAGCTCTAATTTGATTTTTTAAAAATCATCCTTGGGGCGCAGCACTGTGCGCCCCGATCACTCCCACTTTTGCTCTTAGTGAATAAATTTTTAAAAAATATTTGGGCTCATGTGATTGGACCATTCTCAATGAGTCTTATTAACTGTCAGCAGATTGTTAGTTAATGTATTGAATAGTGATTGATGTGGAAGCCTGGTAAATATGAGAGAAAATTATGCAATTTCTTTGCTAAAAGACCCCTTTGCAAGGCGATTGGACGAAGAAAGAAAAAAAAAGAACTTGGACCAGATCGACCTGATTTTCTAATTAAGCAGCAGTCAAGTCATCGCGGCCGAACTTACACTCTGTGCTTTTCCAGCACTTCTTATGACTTTTTACAGGCGATTATTAAAATTGTAATTTTGTTTGCGCCCCCCCAAAAAAATTTTTTTTCCACTGCACAGAGCCTTGGACTCCAGTGTTAGTCAGATGTTCCGTGAGAAGTTGATGAGAGATGGTATCAGCAGTTGCACTGAGATCAAGAAGGATAAGGATGGAGAGTAGATCAGAGTCAGCTGCGCAAAAGAGGTTATTGGTGATCTTAATCATAGTAGTTCCTGTCCTTGGTATGGGGGGAAAAACTGATTGAAAGAGATTAATGGTTTTTAGGTGAGATTAGACACAACCACCCTTTTAAGAATTTTAGAGATAAATGAAGAAGTTGAAATAGGCTGGTAGGTATTCATGTCGTTGGGGTCCAAACACGAAGCTCTAACAGTAGCAGCTTTCAAAAAAGTACAAACAGCTCCTGTGGAAAAAGAGGTAGTGATTATGGAGGTGTGGGTGAGCAAAGCAAAGCAGACTGTAATTCGACTTTAGATACTTTGTGTGTAATAGTTTGCTGCACATTCATGTGAGGATGGATGGATGGATGGATGGACACATGGATGGATGGATGGATGGATGGATGGAAACATGGATGGACGGATGGATGGATGGACATTCAGTTTGCCTCAGATTGTTAAATAAAGAGCAGATATTATGCACGTGTTGGACAAACCTGCCCTTTCATTCATGTACTCGTTACTAATCTGTTCGAGCTGTCTTAATGTTCCTGGTCTTAGAACCACAAGGACAAGCTAAAAGCTCATTTCAATTCAAACTTGGTACTTTACAGTTGTTGAACACAATTGAAACAGCTTTTAAATCCCTTTTAAAATGTTATTCTAAAAAAAATTATATTGTTCACATTTTTATTAACCACTGAAGATAGTTAATGGCTATGTACTGATTTAGCAATAATAATAATGATAATAATAATAATAATAATATAAATTTTTCTCTGAACACTAATTGAAACTTTTTCTTCTATGTTATGTGCTCACTTTTCAGGTACTGCATTGTTACCTAAAGAGAATGAAGCTTCAAGCAGATTGTTCACTTTTTTCCTGCACTTTCCCACAGCCTGATGACCTCAACTAATTACATACATTTCCATTGTTTGACGGGTTTTTCCAGCCATTTTTATGCTTTGACTTCTAAGTGTTTTTGCCTTACAACTTATTTAATCAGCTTATCTTATTAAGTTCAAGAGAAAGCAAAAATACATACACAGCTTATCGTGCAATTAAGCAAATGTCCTGTACTGAAGAATCTTATGTGGTTGGAAATGATTAAAATGATAACCAGAGGAACGGGCCGGCATTACTTCCACAGCACAAAACTGATCTACTACATACAACGAACAAACAATAAATATGAACAAAATATTTTGATTTATTTGTTATTTCTATTCATTTCACATTCATTTCACAAACTCTACATGAGCTCCCCATCGTTGTTTTCAGATGTTTCTTTGACTAAAATAATACGAATAATAATTACTACTAGTACTCATTTTGTGAGTTGTAGATTTTTGTGACGTCATTAGTAAAAGCAGTCAAATTGACACATTTTTAAAAGAAATTATAACTTCAGTTCTTCATTACATACAATATCAGAAAACCCAAATGTTGTCCCACTATTTATGGATGATTAATGGGTTTGAGTCACACCTCTTTGAGTAAAATCAAAAAAATTCATTCATTCATCTTCTATACCGCTTAATCCTGTATTAGGGTCACGGGGACCTGGAGCCAATCCCAGGAGACTTCGGGCACTAGGCAGGGTACACCCTGGACAGGGTGCCAATCCATCTCAGGGCACACACACATACACACACTCACACACCCAGTCACACACTACGGGCAATTTAGGAACGCCAATTAGCCTAACCTGCATATCTTTGGACTGTGGGAGGAAACCGGAGTACCCGGAGGAAACCCACCAAGCACGGGGAGAACATGCAAACTCCATGCACACAGAGACGGGAATCGAGCCTGGCCGGGGAATCGAACCCAGACCCTGGAGGTGCAAGGCGACAGTGCTAACCACTACACCACCGCACCGCCTGCTCCCATTTTTAATCAAGATATTTTCAAGAAAGTTATAGGTTTCATTATAACATTATAAAATAAGGTTGAGCTGAATGTACTGAATGATCAGGTTCTCACATCTGTGGAGTTTTTCTTCCCTAATGGCACGGGCCATGTTCTAGGAATCAAATTGTGAAAGAATGCTTCTTGGAGCATGAAGAATCATTTTCAGACATGAACTACAGTATACACTACATTACATTGGTAATCAAAGCTATAGTTGATTGAAGGAAGTCTGAGATTGTGTATCAGTAGCATTAAAAAAACCAGGTAGAATAAAAACAACTGGAATTTGTTGCAGAACGTGCTAGATTGCCTCTGGGAGTAAAACAGGAATAGCTTTTCGGCCGGATGGGCATAGGTTCTACGACACCGCTACGACTCTACGACACCAATTCTTTGTCACCAGATGGCAGTCACAGGTTCTTCAAGTCCTTCATTCCAGCGCTCACATCTGTACACAGGATCTCTTTGATCTCTTTTCAAGTAGAGTATTTCTACACTTTGTCCCACTGAACAGTCATTTCAGTTTCATGAGTATGTGGGAAATCCAGCCTGTCGTCGAAGCTGGAGAGTCTTGCGTTGCTCATTCAGTAATCATTTTCCCGTTATTTGGGATGTACTGCAGAAGTGTGATGAAAGTTTTGGGGAAAAACAAAACCTCCCTGTAGTCCTCCGGGTACTCCTGTTTCCTCCCACAGTGCGAAGGCATGCAGGTTAGTCTAATTGGTGTTTCCACATTGCCTGTAGTGTGTGAATGAGTGTGTGATGGATTGACACCTTGTCCAGAGTGTATACCGCCTAATGTGGGGTCACCTGTGGGAGGCTCCAGGTGTCTCATGATGCTGAACAGGATAAACGCTATAAAGACTGACAGAGTGAGAGCGAGTGAGACCGGGTTCTCTTTATCCTTCCTTAGTTCTGTATCTTAAGATAAGTTTTACTTGGCACAGAATAAGGCCTCCTGATGGACTCAGTGTTTACAGTATATGAATGAATAAGCAGATCTGGATATGTGATGTAATGTTTTGTATCATTTGTTCATTTGCTGTGAATCGATATTTATCTTTTGTTTAGTCCTGTTCAGAACAGTACATGTTCACAAATGACTAAAGAATGACTATAATTTCCATTATATTTTCAAGTAGAATGGCAGTAAATCACTTTCCTGCAAGCAGAAAGAAAATAATAATCAGAATTGAACAGTAGCAGTGGTGTCAAATGCTTTTATCTCAAGTAAAAGTGTAAAAGTACTGGTTTCAAAACTACTTAAAGTATAAAAGTAAAAGTAACGTGAGGGGGGAAAAGCATTAAGGATAAAAGCTTAGGCTGTGCCATGGGCCTGTACACTCCTGTACACTAACACCTCATAAAAAAAGAAAAGAAAAATGTGTTGTTGTTTTTTGTTGTATTTTTTAACGGCCATAGTGATTTGGTATACTGTATATGGCAATTGAAAAAGAATGCATTTTAGTACAAGGCAAATACATTAAAGAACCATATATGTGTACTACTGAACATTAACATCTTTTATGGAGAAGAAGATATGATAACTAGTTGCCTATAAGTATTTAATGGTGCAAAAAGTCAAACTTCAGAGGCATGTCATCAGTAACCTTTATTGGAATGTAAATGTACATCCAAGCTTAGCTGCAGGAATCTGTGAGGGCAACATACAAGAAAATTAGTGTAGCCAGGGCAGGCTTAGTAACAATTACCCTTGTATGGTATATACAGTGGTGTGAAAAACTATTTGCCCCCCCTCCTGATTTCTTATTCTTTTGCATGTTTGTCACACAAAATGTTTCTGATCATCAAACACATTTAACTATTAGTCAAAGATAACACAAGTAAACACAAAATGCAGTTTTTAAATGAGGGGTTTTATTATTTAGGGAGAAAAAAAAATCCAAACCTACATGGCCCTGTGTGAAAAAGTAATTTCCCCCTGAACCTAATAACTGGTTGGGCCACCCTTAGCAGCAATAACTGCAATCAAGCGTTTGCGATAACTTGCAACGAGTCTTTTACAGCGCTCTGGAGGAATTTTGGCCCACTCATCTTTGCAGAATTGTTGTAATTCAGCTTTATTTGAGGGTTTTCTAGCATGAACCGCCTTTTTAAGGTCATGCCACAACATCTCAATAGGATCCAGGTCAGGACTTTGACTAGGCCACTCCAAAGTCTTCATTTTCAAACAACTAAAACTCCGACACAGAGGTACGTTATCATGTCTACCGTTCAGCTTGTTCAGTGTGTAGAGTGCAGGATGTTTAGACATTCTTCCTCCGTCATTAGTGATAACTTTATTTGTGATAGGTGTGTGTTAGTGAGCACTCTGACGGAGAAGATTTCAGCGTTAGAGGAGCGCATCCAGACTTTAGAGAGAGTTAGACAGTGTGAGAGCAGCGTTATTCCTGTAGCGGACAGTCTGGGTGCCACAGGCGGAGATAATCAGCCCCCGACTCCGGCATTAGAGCCCTCACAGCGGGGCGAGTGGGTGACGACTCGGCGGCATACTCGTTCAGCCAAAGCTAACGCTAAGGCTAGCCCACCGGAGCACACCTCCTCTGCGCCTCACGTGTCCAACAGGTTTGCTCTCCTCAGTGATGCACCCGCTGAGAAACCTGAAAGAGCTCTGGTTATAGGAGACTCTATACTGAGACACGTGACATTAGCTAGACCTTTAGGGGCGCCAGCGGCAGTGGTTAGGTGTATCCCAGGAGCCAGAGCACCGGACATAGCAGGTAATCTTAGGGCTCTAGGACAGCACAGGTTCTCTAAGATAGTGGTACATGCTGGAGCTAATGATATACGCCTTCGTCAGTCAGAGGTTAGTAAGAGTAACTTTACAGAGGTGTTTAAATTAGCGAAGGCGATGTCCGATGAAGTAGTATGCTCTGGTCCCATCCCAATGAGACGTGGTGACATGGCTTACAGCAGGTTATGGTCGCTGAACCGCTGGATGTCCAGGTGGTGCTCCAAAAATAATGTGGGCTACATAGATAATTGGAAGACCTTTGAGGGCAAAGCTGGCCTGTTAGGGCGGGACGGTGTCCATCCCACTCGGGAAGGTGCTGCTCTCATTTCCTGTAGTATAGCTCATAGTCTCAGTAGAGGTCTAGTTAATCGGTGACAATCCAGAGCCCAGGCCAGGGACAGCAGACAGACAGGCTAAACCAACCGTCTGCTAGCTGCATAGAGTCGTCACTCAGGGTTCACCATATTGAGACTGTGTCTGTTCCCCGATCTAAGCAAAAATGTAGAAAGACTCAGAAAGTCTGTTTCAATAATTTAATTAACATAAAGGCCACAAACTCAGATCATACTGAATGCGCAGCCGGCACCTCTGATCTGAAGCTAGGATTGTTAAATATTAGATCTCTCGCATCAAAAGCAGTTATTGTTAATGAAATTATCACAGATCAGGCGTTTGATATACTCTGTTTAACTGAAACATGGGTTAAACAGGATGAGTATGTAGCTCTAAATGAAGCTAGTCCTCCTGGATACAGCTACATACACCAGCCTCGGTTAACTGGTAGAGGAGAAGGCGTCGCAGTTATTCATAATGATAATCTGTCTATCGTACAAAAACACCGACACAAATTTAACTCATTTGAAATTCTCTATAGTAACATAAGTGTATTTAAGTATATTAAATCAGCTCAGTCGATTCCACTAATTATAATTTACAGACCTCCAGGGCCGTATTCTGAATTTCTTAGTGAATTTGCAGATTTCATCTCAGACCTGGTCATTTCTGTGGACAAAGTGTTAATTGCTGGAGTTTTTAACATTCATTTTGAGAATCCAGAAGACCCTCTGAGAACAGCATTTATATCCATACTGGACTCCGTAGGTGTAAATCAGTGTGTAGTAGGACCCACTCATAAAGCAGGTCACACTTTAGATTTAGTAATATTCTTCGGATTAAGTATAAGAAATGTATTCACAATTCCACTGTCTGAAATTATCTCAGATCACTATCTTGTCTCCATTCAAGTGTGTCACAGTGATAATGTACGCACAGCACCGCGCTACCGTATTAAACGTACATTCACATCAACTACCACACAGAGTTTTATCAGTAATCTCCCAGAGTTACCAACTTCGATTAGGCCACCGTCTGACCCCACAGAACTCGATCAGGCGACTGAATATTTAGAGTCGACACTTCGCTGTACCTTAGATAATGTAGCTCCAGCTAAAAGAAAAATTATTAGAGATAAGAAACTCGCTCCCTGGTATAACGATCACACGCGCACTTTAAAACAGACTGCTCGGAAATTAGAGTGTAAATGGCGTCAAACTAAATTATTGGTATTTCAAATAGCATGGAAAGAGAGCATCCTGAACTATAGGAAAGCTCTTAGTGTAGCTAGATCAACGTATCTCTCCACTCTTATAGAAGAAAATAAAAATAATCCTAGATTTTTATTTAATACCGTAGCCAAATTAACGAGAAATAAGACCACTACAGAAATCTCCACAACAACATCATGCAATAGTGAGGACTTCATGAACTTTTTTAATAATAAAATTGTAAATATCAGGCATAAAATTGAGGCTTTGAAACCAAACAATGTAATTGATACAAATGTTAACCTAGCCATGTCAGATTCAAACCTAGAATACTTTACTCCTCTTGAAGAGAATGAACTAATTTCACTCATCTCTTCTGCAAATTCATCAACCTGTATATTAGATCCTATACCGACACATTTTCTTAAACAGATAGTACCAGTAATAACAGAACCGCTGTTGAGAATAATTAATTCCTCACTCAGCATTGGTTATGTTCCAAAATCTTTTAAAGTAGCAGTTATTAAACCAATAATTAAGAAACCTGACCTCGACCCCTGTTAGCTGTCCAATTACAGGCCAATATCAAACCTCCCCTTTATCTCTAAGATTCTGGAAAAGATAGTAGCGGAGCAGCTATGCTCATATCTACATCGAAATGGCATACATGAACTGTATCAGTCAGGATTTAGGCCTCATCACAGCACAGAAACAGCACTCGTTAAAGTAGTAAATGACCTCCTATTGGCCTCTGATCAGGGTTGTGTAACTATGCTTGTATTACTCGACCTCAGTGCAGCTTTTGACACTATTGATCATGCTATTCTTCTTCACAGATTAGAAAATGTAGTAGGAATTAAGGGTACAGCCCTCTCCTGGCTCAGATCCTATTTGACCGATCGTTATCAGTATGTAGACTTAAATGGTGATTATTCTGCATGTTCTCTAGTGGAGTTTGGCGTTCCGCAGGGTTCAGTTTTAGGCCCACTGCTTTTTTCCCTTTACATGCTTCCTCTGGGCAACATAATCCGTAAGCATGGTATTCGTTTTCATTGTTATGCTGACGACACACAGCTATACGTCTCAACAAAACCTGATGAGAAAAACCATCTTACTAAAGTTGAGCAATGTGTGCAGGACATAAGAAATTGGATGCTAATTAACTTCCTTCTGCTTAATCCGGATAAGACAGAAGTTCTAGTCATAGGACCGCATACAGCTAGAAGTAAAATCTTAGATGACACCGTAACTTTAGATGGCCTTTCTGTTCCGTCAAGTGCAACAGTAAAAGACCTCGGCGTGATTATAGATTCCAGCCTTTCATTTGAAGCTCATGTAGATAATATCACCAGGATAGCATTCTTTCACCTCAGAAATATCGCCAAAATAAGAAATATATTGTCGCTAAACGATGCAGAAAAACTAGTTCATGCTTTTATCACTTCTAGGTTGGACTATTGTAATGCCTTACTGTCTGGTTGTTCAGTTAGGTGCATAAACAAGCTTCAGCTAGTCCAGAATGCAGCAGCGAGAGTCCTCACTAGAACCAGAAGATATGAGCACATCACCCCTATCCTATCTTCAGTGCATTGGCTCCCTGTGAAATTTCGCATTGATTTTAAAATACTACTCTTGACATATAAAGCATTAAATGGTCTCGCCCCGCAGTATCTGAGCGAACTGCTAGTGTCTTACGATCCGCCACGCCTACTTCGGTCAAAGGATGCAGGCTGCTTGTCAGTACCGCGTATTATGAAAACTACAGCTGGGGACAGAGCTTTTTCTTACAAAGCCCCAAAATTATGGAATAGTCTTCCAAATAGTGTTCGGGACTCAGATACAGTCTCAGTGTTTAAGTCTAGGCTAAAAACCTATTTATTTAGCCAAGCATTTTTATAAATAGATTTGCCATAAGGTAAAGGAGCAGATCTGGGGGACTCATGGACGTAGAGTATTATGGTGAACTGGTTTGTTTTAGATGCTGTCTTCCCCAGTCTCATTTGATCACTCAGGTTTGTTGACGGTGAGGTGATTGTTTGCTTTACATCTCAGGGAGCCCTCATGTTTGTGTTTCCTTCTGGCTCTCCCTTTAGTTATGCTGTCATAGTTAGTCCTGCCGGACTCCCTGCTTGCACTCTACAGTAAATATACATTCACATTAGACATTGTGACCGTGACCATACCTAACTGCCATCTCTCCTCCTCTTCTCTTCCTCCCCCTCTTTCTCTTTCCTCTCTCCCCCTGTCTCCCCCTTTCACTCTTTCTCTCTCTCTCTCTGTCGAGCTACACATGTGGTTCCTGAGCTGCCAGTGATCCAGACTCCCTCTGCCCTCCGGACCTGTCTGATCCATCCTGGTGCCCGGTTTCTGGTTAGAGGTCTCATCGCATGATGCCCCGTGTGTCTCTTTAGGATGTGCCTGGTGTCTGGGGATGATTCTATCTACTTAGAAGACGGTTCTGGCCTCGACTGGTGTTGTCAGCTGTTTCTCTGAGGACTTGACAATTCGATAGTTCAGGACTGGAACTTTCTACAAGTCTATCTGAGTCTCGAATAACTACTGGACTCCATTTTACATCAAGTATTATAACATCAATTAACATCAACTATTATAGCTGAACCTAACACTTAACACTGTATAAATGCAGATCATTTCCTGCTATCTGTTTCACCCAGATGAGGATGGGTTCCCTGTCGAGTCTGGTTCCTCTCAAGGTTTCTTCCTATTACCATCTCAGGGAGTTTTTCCTTGCCACTGTCGCCCTCGGGCTTGCTCACCAGGGAATATCTGACCATTTTGATTCATACACATTCACATTCCATACAAACTTAAATAATTCTTTTGATTGTGTAAAGCTGTTTTGAGACAATGTCAATTGTTAAAAGCGCTATACAAATAAAACTGAATTGAATTTTGTTTTTCTTCAGCCATTCAGAAGTGGATTTGCTGGTGTGTTTTGGGTCATTGTCCTGCTGCAGCACCCAAGATCGCTTCAGCTTGAGTTGACGAACAGATGGCCGGACATTCTCCTTCAGGATTTTTTGGTAGACAGTAGAATTCATGGTTCCATCTATCACAGCAAGCCTTCCAGGTCCTGAAGCAGCAAAACAACCCCAGACCATCACACTACCACCACCATATTTTACTGTTGGTATGATGTTCTTTTTCTGAAATGCTGTGTTACTTTTACGCCAGATGTAACGGGACACGCACCTTCCAAAAAGTTCAACTTTTGTCTTGTCGGTCCACAAGGTATTTTCCCAAAAGTCTTAGCAATCATTGAGATGTTTTTTAGCAAAATTGAGATGAGCCTTAATGTTCTTTTTGCTTAAAAGTGTTTTGCGCCTTGGAAATCTGCCATGCAGGCCGTTTTTGCCCAGTCTCTTTCTTATGGTGGAGTCATGAACACTGACCTTAATTGAGGCAAGTGAGGCCTGCAGTTCTTTAGATGTTGTCCTGGGGTCTTTTGTGGCCTCTCAGATCAGTTGTCTCTGCGCTCTTGGGGTAATTTTGGTCGGCCGGCCACTCCTGGGAAGGTTCACCACTGTTCCATGTTTTTGCCATTTGTGGATAATGGCTCTCACTGTGGTTCGCTGGAGTCCCAAAGCTTTAGAAATGGCTTTATAACCTTTACCAGACTGATAGATCTCAATTACTTTTATTCTCATTTGTTCCTGAATTTCTTTGGATCTTGGCATGATGTCTAGCTTTTGAGGTACTTCGTTACTTGACGCCTCTGAACAGTAGATGATCTTTATGGAAGCTCTCTTATTAATGTATTAGTGCCTTTAATTCATGTGCATCTCTTAAAGATTCTCAAACATTCCCTTAATAAATATTTTATGTAAATACAACCTGCTGTACAATAAACACAAGTGCTTATAGTGGATTAGTTATTACAGTTACGTCCTTCCATCAGGGTTGGGAGCTCGAATCCCCTGGTCTGTGTGTGGAGTTCGCATCTTCTCCCCCGTGCTTGGTGCATTTCCTCCAGGTCCTGGCATGGCTTGGCTTTTCTCGCAACCACACGCAGGATAAGTGTTTTAGACAAAGGAGCAATGCATGGACGAAAACACAAGTTTAACTTTACATCCATAATCTCCGAATATTAAATTGTCCAAAATATTCAAAATATCTCTCTACTGAAAACTTCAAATAACTATCGTTTTATTTACAAGCAAGCAGGAGTGATAAAAATGTGGGAATAAAGCATGCTCATATGAAAACCTATAATCAATAGTGTGTGATCAGTTCAGGATCAACAGTTGATTTGCTGTCTGTAGTTGATTCACACATCTTTAGATTTACAGCATTTGGCAGACGCCCTTATCCAGAGTGAATTACATTTTATTTCTTTTGACATCTGAGTGTTAGGGGCCTTGCTCAAGGGCCCAAGTGTGGGGTTTGAACGTATTACCTTTCAATCAATAGTCCAGCACCTTAGATACCAAGCTGAGCTTATCTTGGGTCAGATCACATTGTGGACAATAAACTGGTTAACTAAAGGAACTCCCCAGTGCGTCACTTATAATGGAGACTCGAAGAGATGCGTAATATTTATTTTGAACATAGTGTAATGTACATATAGGCGGCGCGGTGGTGTAGTGGTTAGCACTGTTGCCTTGCACCTCCAGGGTCTGGGTTCGATTCCCCGGCCAGGTTCGATTCCCGTCTCTGTGTGCATGGAGTTTGCATGTTCTCCCCGTGCTTGGTGGGTTTCCTCCGGGTACTCCGGTTTCCTCCCACAGTCCAAAGATATGCAGGTTAGGCTAATTGGCGTTCCTAAATTGCCCGTAGTGTGTGATTGGGTGTGTGTGTGTGTGTGTATGTGTGTGCCCTGCGATGGATTGGCAGCCTGTCCAGGGTGTACCCCGCCTAGTGCCCGAAGTCTCCTGGGATAGGCTCCAGGTCCCCCGCGACCCTGAACACAGGATTAAGCGGTATAGAAAATGAATGAATGAATGAATGTAATGTACATAGAGAAGATTTCCACACCATGAATAATCTGCTCAGATCATATTTTAAAAACTGCACTGTCAAGTGATCGATGATAGAGGGCGCCTCGAGACAAGTTACCCTAAGTCACTGATTTAACAAGACAGACCTTCTCTGGATCTCTGCCAAGAAATAAAAAGTGAAGTTTATATAAGTAATTCAGTGTATTCATTTTATATGCAATAACTTTGGATTGTGCAGTTTGTCTTCATAACCAAAAAGTTAATTGCGGGTGAAATATGGCTTCAGTTGGCTTTTTTTCCCCCCAAAAGTAGATAAAATTGTCAACTATATCTTTTAAAAGCTAGTATTTTGTGCTAGAACATGATGAATGTTAGTTTCAGCTTGTTCAGAATGAGCCGTTCAAGTCAAGCCAGGATTTTCATTGTGCAGAATAACAGAACACAGAGTAAACCCCCTTTATTCCTCTATATAATCCCCTGTTACACTCATGCACTTATCCCACAAGTGCTTGAATACCATCAAGGTAGAAAGATTTTCTTCAGTACACCGGAGCCGTGACTGATGGACTGCCTGCTTCACGTCTGGATCACCGGCCTCCCAGGAATTCCTTTAATCGCCCAAACTTTGGAGTGAGTTCAGGATTTTTTCAGGATTAAAAAAAATATATAAATTGCATGCTTGTACAAAGAACCTGACTCCGGTAAATCCTGGGTTTGCGAATTCCTCACAAATTGGGTCATTTTGAACATTTTAATTATTACTTCCAACAGACATTGTATGTTTATAGCTTTGCATAATGTTCCAGTGTGTAGAGCTCCTGACAGTCCCATGAGAAAAGAAATCTTATCTTCTATTGATCTTGTATGACATCATAATTGTCCATGTACTACTGGACAGCCAAGACTGAAAGTCCACATCGATTACAATTCTGATCTGCACATGAACACATTTTAAGGCAGTTTTCTTTCTCGTTATCATCAGTAGTTACATAAAGCACCATATAACCATCGTTGTATTAATTCTATATACTGCTTATTTACTTTGTCTGAATACAGCAGACAGATTGAACAACAAGAAGCCTCGGGATAAATTCGGATTGCTGCAGAAATCCTTTCAGAGAACAATTTGTTAATGAATGTTTAGATTTCCCGAGGCTAAGGAATTGAGATAATGTATGTTGAAGGCATGTCTGTACATGGAGCTCTCAGGCAGGAAAGGTGGAACCGGTAGATGACTGAGGGTGTTGACATGCCATGCGCATTTTGACACTGAATGACAGGTCAAATTTGTCGAGACAAAAGGTTGATTGATAGCGAGCTGCAATGATAGATGCCCGCATAAAGCAAAGCATTTGGAGAGCCGCAGAGAGAACTGTGTAGACAGAGAGATAAAAAAAAAAAACCTTCAGTAAAGAGATGGTGGTTATGTATTTATTTATTTATTTATTTATTTATTATCATAATTATCATGATGTTTTTATAGGACATGCTTGAGTCTCCTGAGAGACGCACGCTGATATAAAAGGTGTTCTGCATAAGAATTCGAATGGTTCTAAGCTATTTGCATGAATCCTGCATGATTGAGTTAAATCAATATGAGACTATAGGTATTGATTGTCAGCCTTTTGATCATTTAAGACGACTCTCAGTGTGCGAACAGATGCATAATGGAATTAGGATAACGAATGTGCCTTTCTGTGTAAAAGATAACCACTGGTTAGGAATAAGCTTTAAATGATAGCATTCTTACTGAGGAATTATCAGCTCCTGGTTATCAGACTGTGAATATCACTTTCATGCCATAGATAATGACATTACATATGATTTTTTTCTGTCTTAGTTAATAATAATAAAAAACACACACACACACACACACACACACACACACAAAAACTTTTACTCACAGAGGCGGGAATCGAACCTGGCCGGGAATCGAGCATGAAACCTCAAGGTTCAAGACAAGGGGACACTTTAACCACTATACCACCGAGCCAAAATCTAATTTTTTTATTTTGTATTTTAAATGAAATGAAATAATGTCGATGAAGTTTGGAGCAAATGTTTTACTGCAACAGGCTGCAAAGTGCCTAAAGATATGATTTCAAAAATGGGTTGTTCATGTACAGCCTCAGCAGCGACCTCATTTCCCCTCTCGTCTGTACCAACCACTCGGTATAATCATCGTCAGTATAATCCCGGCCTGTCATCATCTTTCATCATCTATTCCTCTATTCCTATCTAGGTCTATTCCTCCTGATTATGTTAAAAATACAAGACAGTTTGTTTCGTTGGAGGCGGCGCAACACTTTTGCACAGTACTGGTATGTCCAAATTGTGTTTAATCTGAAAAGGGTGAGCCGAAGGAGCTGTAGAAGAAGCTCCATGTCAACATAATGGAGAAAAATAAAATGTAGAAGTTTTGCTCTAAATAAGTTTTAGAGCAAAATTGGTAATTACATTGACATTCTTTTTTTTTTTTTTTTTTGAAGTGTTTGAATAATTCACCATGTGTTGTGTGAGCAGTTGAACAAAAGCTTTGGATGTTTACGTGGGGATGTGGAATTTAGCACTTAAACTGTACTTAAAATGCTCTTTATTGAGAAATCACTGTAAATTGTCCTTTGATCTCAAACCTGTTCTAGAAGCTTCATACAGTAGTTAGTTATTTTTCACAACATGTTCATCTAACAGTTTTACTGCTCATGAGGAATAAAGCCTGAGTAAACTTAAAGAGTTCTTTATCCAAAGGAAAGAAAGAAACTTAAGCTGGTTCAGGAGTTTAACTGGAAATGAGTGAAATTGTATATTCTGCTATCTTCTAATTCTATCTTCCCTCTTTTGCATGACCTCAAAGATGACTATGATTGGCTGGTGTCGTTATGATTAACAGTAAGAGTATGTGGTTTCTCCCACTTAGAGAACATAACCCAATTTACTGCACTGACTTCATGCCACAGGTGGTTGTGGCCCCACTGGGATCTGAACATTCCATCTCCAAACACTTTCTGTTGTAAAAATTCAGGACCCTGTTTTAGTTTTAAAAACGCTAAAAGGTCTTGTTCCTTCAGGGCTTTTAGGCATTTTATTTAAAATAGTGCCAGTGACGAATGCGTAGGTCTTGTTCGGTATCTGCTGGTTTAAGAAAATGTTGCACAAGTGTCAGTTATAGTAACGTAAGCCTGTACAGCTATAAATTCTTAACATCAACTGCTATTCTTGGTTTCCTGACCAAGGTATATTTAACCTGGCTTTTTGGCCCCTTTACGCACACCATGTAATGGCTATCTTCTATTTTATTCATAGCACTCATATAAATTCATCATCTTTAAAAATGCCCCTGAGAGATAACGTTGCGGTTATCTGAAACAAAAAGTTTGAAAATGAAAATAAGTGGGATTCTCAACAAGTTAAGAAAAAAAATCTTGGTTAATGGGTTTAAGGCAATTGAAGCCTTTGGGGTCTTAGATATAATTTAAACAATATTTATCCCTTTACATGAAGACAAAACAAATACACACAACTCCTTAAAATCTGAAGTTATTATCAAATTTCTTTCATTTTTTTAATTTAACTTTCTTTTTTGAGAATGCAAGACATTATGTCCAGGTTACTGCTTTAGTGAGAATACACGTACATTATTTTATGTTATATATATATATATATATATATATATATATATATATAAGGATAACATTGAGTGACTTAAGTGTAGCTTTGTGTGTGTGTGTGTGTGTGTGTGTGTGTATATACAACAATGAACAGCCAGCACCAACAATTACTGTTTTTTAATCTATTGATTTTAAAATTTAATTTCTTATTGTACTATAAAAAAAATACTAATATTAAAGCTTTTGAATATATATTTTATAGTGTTTTAGCACACACACACACACACACACAAAACATATATTTTCAACATTAATGTATAAAGTTATCATACACAGTTTGAATCATTTAAAAGTATTTTTACCATTCTTAGTACAATTGTTTTTTGTTGTGATCAGACTCATATAAAGCACCAAACGGTTTTTATTTCCAATCCTATAGATACAAAAAAAAAAAAAAGTATCTGGCCCTGCCTCCTGGCGCGCCTGACTGACTGACGGGGAAACAGACTAATAAGAACGCTGTGTCCTTTTAGACCACGCCCACGTATGTCGCAGCGATCCACACTCGTCTTTTCATTGGCTCGGCGGAAAATCAAAGACTTTCTCGACCGGAAGTAGACATGCAAACTTTTCTCTCTCTTTTTTTTTTTTCACGCTGAAGTTCTCTGACTTGCGCACTAGCTGGCGAGGGTGTAGCCTGGTCAGATGTAGGACTTTTCCTCTAAAAGTTTTGTTCTCTCTCTTCCATGGCGCTGATCAGGAATAAATAAACCGAGCCGAGTAGAGCGGAAGGACGATCGAGACAGAAGAAGAACGAAAGAAAGAAAGAAAGCGACACCCGTGTGGTTTTATTATTATTATTATTATTATTATTATTCTGACACCGCAGGAGTTTTTGCGCCGCGGGTCGAAGCAGGAGAAGTGTTTTTGGGGACAGGGCCAGCACGCACGGAGACAGTAATAATAATAATAATAATAATAATGCGCTGCTGCGTGCCGCTTCTTCTTCTGAGCGTACTGACTCTGTGCGTGACGCGCGCGCGCGCGGCGATGGACGAGTGCGTGGACGACGTAACGCACCGGCCTCAGCGCTGCATGCCCGAGTTCGTGAACGCGGCGTTCAACGTGACCGTGGTGGCCACCAACACGTGCGGCTCTCCGCCGGAAGAGTACTGCGTGCAGACCGGCGTCACCGGCGTGACCAAGTCGTGCCACATCTGCGACGCGCGAGACCCGAGGCAGCATCACAGCGCGGTCTACCTCACCGACTACAACACCCAAGCGGACACCACCTGGTGGCAGAGCCAGACCATGCTCGCAGGCGTCCAGTACCCCAACTCCATCAACTTAACCCTGCACCTCGGTACGTGCGCACGCGCTAAATCTGTTCTTTCCGTGCATCCTCCATGTGGTCTCTGCGCACGTGCACACGCGTGCTCGTGCGTGCGTGTTCGTGCTCGTGCTCAAGAGAAATTATTGAATGGTTATTGAATGCACACAGTGTCTTTGGTGGCCTGCACTGTTGCCTCGCACCACCAGGGTCAGGGTTCGATTCCCATCTCGGGATCTTTATGCATGGAGTTTGCATGCTGCTCCCACCAGTGTTGGCACACACCTGGAGCAGAAAAGGTTTTGTCTAAATTCCCAGCTGGGACTCCAACCGGTCCTCCCCTCTGGCTGTCTTTGAGTATCTATGTAGCATTTCTACCATTTCACCAGATCTCTCCATGACACGATCCATAGATAAGTTTTCTAAGCTTAATTTTCGAAAGTGCTCGATAAAACAGTGAAGCTTTAAAGTCCAGTAGTTTCATCTGGGTTGAAGTTCTCACTGTTCTCAGAACAGTGGCAGGCAGTATATCCGTGCTGGGACCGGAACCCCGAAACACCCTTCTAGGTGTCTGAGTATGTACAATTTTTCTTTAAGAGACCAGGATATAGCGGTAATGATGATGAGTGAGTTATTGAATGTATGGAGCGCGACTGTGTCTCCTCGCACCTCCAGGTTAAGGGTTCGATTCCCCTTAAGTTTATATGCTCTTTATAGTTTCTCTGGTTACCCAGCACACCTAGAGTTGTTTAAGTTCCCAACCGTGGCGTGGGGACTCGAACCCCAAATCCTCGATGGTTGGTTGAACCACCAACCCCCGCCCCTCTGGCTGTCTTTGAGTACCTATGTACAGTTTCTAAGAGCTTAAAATATCTCAGCGTGATGATATCCATGTGCAGACCTGTAGATAGTTCTCCAAGTGGTGTTTGTTTGACGTTTTCCGCCATTTGGCAGACGATTTTATCTCCGTCCTCATCTTGTATTCATCTTATTACACAGTTATAAACAGTTTAGAGTTAAGGGCCTTGCTCAAGGGCCCAACAGTGGCAGCTTTTGGTGGTGCTGTGGTTTGAACCTGAGACCTTCTGCACAAAACTCCTACATCTTAACCTCTAAGCTACCCATGTTCCTAATGTTTTCACAGAACAAGGGAACTCGATCTTGAATGAGCCGTTCAGAAAGCACATGTAATTTTTAACGTAGACGAGTGAAAAATACAATCTCAATACATCAACAGTCGACTCGTGCAGACACTGATCGATCACCCTTTCATAGTCTTGCTAAGATCAATGCAGGGTTTACTTTCTGACCCCCGCAACAAGTAGTTTGTTGTTTACGAATGATCGACCTTTGGGCTTTTTGAGAAAATGGCCTATAGTAAGAAAAAGCGAAACCTGGGTCTGAGTTCTTTTCCAGGCCAGAGTGTAGATTAGGGTTGGGTACCGAAACCCGGTGCCAATACGGCACTGGTACCTATAGAACCGGTATGTACCGGACCGAAACAAAATGAGAATTTCGGTGCCTCATTTCGGTGCCACTTAAATGCCTGAACTGTCGATTGAAATATTTGTTCTCTAGATTCATATATTTTTGTAGATTAATCGTTTATTAGATTAAATAAAAAAATTAAAAGCACAAATTATCCGGAAATGAGAGGCCATCCGACATGCGCGTGAATGCAGTAACTAACGTTACACTCGCTCTGACGGCAGCAGGCGGTCTACCGATAGCTTAGCATGCTAAAGTAAACACCTCTCGTTAAAATGCCTAAAACTAAACAGTCGAAAGTGTGGCTGCATTTCACAAGAAAGGATTCCGGCACCGCGACGTGCAGCGAATGTCTTACAGCAGTTGCGTGTAAAGAGGGAAACACGTTAAATCTAATGAAACATTCGAGGGCAGACGGAATAAAGTTAAAAGCAGAGGGAGGCACCGTGTTTAACAGCTTGTGGACAACAGCTGGCGCTATCGGTGTGGACGACCCTCAGTCCCAGTCACACCAACCATAGCAAAAAGGAGTCACTGATTATGATGACGTCAGCAGCCTTGCCGCAGGTTAGTAGTAGGATAATGTAATGTTAATAGCAAAATGCAAATCTTAATAAATAGTCAAACGATTTGTAAAAAACTAATGTAACATGGATTCTGTTTATAATTATGGCTTTCCAGCTAGTACTAGTAGCACTACAACAGTGACCCCATTTACCATTGTAAAGAAGGCTATGTATGTCCTGTGCAGGGCAATAAGTCAGGAAAGGATTCGTATTTTGACAGAAAAGGCAAATATGGTGAAATTTCTGCAAAAGAATTGCTAAAATTTGAAGCTTACATATTCATATATACTTTAAACTTTTAATATATTGTTAAATTTTAAGCATAAAATTTTTTGTTCAATAAAAATTAATTCTTGAGTCATCCACTATAATTTTTTGGCTTAAAAGTATCGGTTCAGGTACCGTTTTGGCACCGGTACCGTTTTCAAAGTATCGATTTGGCACCGGTATCGAAAAAAACCCAAACGATACCCAACCCTAGTGTAGATTTGTGTAGCATCAAGCTGGAGTGAGGGGGGGTTATTTAGTCGATCGTGATGTTTTCTGCAAAAAAACAACTATAAATTTACATCTAATTTGCACAAATCTTGAATAAAAGATGTTCAGCTTTACTAGAATAAAATGAGAACAAACAGTACCATGTGTTTTATATATACGTGAACGATAACTCCTACGTTCTTGCGTCACACATGAGTCTGAGTGTTAATGGTCTCTACTACAGCTGTTTAAACGGGAAGCTGCTGTGACGGCGATTGTCAGGCTTAACACGGCGTTAAGGACAGCTGGACGTGGTTTACAGAGTCATGTGTGGTTTACTCCTGATGAGAAGGCTTCGACGTCAACTTAAGTGCAAGAAAAATAGACCATAATCACATCAAGCCTTATGTTTATGGACTTGAAAACAGTTAAACCATCTGGCCTTTTCTGCCTTCCCCCCCCCCCCCCCCCGGCACAAATTAGGGATTTAAAAAAATTTATTCAGTCTGTTATTTTCACCAAAGACAGTGTTTTATTAATTTCCATTAAAAAAAAGCACATGGCACAGCAGCGGTTGTGTGCTTGGCGAGTTGTGAGCTCTTCACTACTTTCACCATGTGTGGGAAACTACTCGAGCGACTACACTGATTACATTTGTTTACGCAGCACCAACCGCTTCATTACTGCCAGATTTAAATGATGTGTGAGAGGAATGCAAGTCAGAATAAGCGTGCGGTGAGGAGACATTAAAGAGTTAAGATGCAGGAGGACGGCGTGGTGCACTACCTAATCCAGACTCCGCACACTGTCTGTGACTTGATCTGTTTTCCTGTAAAGTAGGAAGAGGATTTCCGGGGGTTATAAGGTTATGAGCTGTGGCGTCCAGGGAATACTAATGTGAGTAGAAAGCCGTGTGGAGTTTCAAACAGTGCGTTTTTTAAATCAATCACAAGCTAAGATAAATCTAGGGATTGATCCTGAGGTGATTGCTTGTGATTAATCGGTCGTTTTCACTTTCGTAGCTCCACCCACACGTCCATGTCCTGACGGCAGCAGTTATCTTTTACTGATCGATTCAAATGAATGTTCACTTCAAAATCTATCACACGTAAACATTAAGTTAAATCATAGCACTTGCACGAAATAGAAATCGTTTGCATCTTCTTGTAATAAAATACTCGTGTTTTACAAGAGTATCGCTGCTTCTTTCGTTGAGTTTGAGAGCTGCTGTTACCGGACGGGGGTGTGAAGCAGACGCTTGGTGGCGGTAAAAATCTCTTGGGATGGGACATGACATTTATAAACCATATAATTTTAATAGATTTCGTTACAATTCTAAACAAACTTTGCAAATAATTTGCTCCATGCACACAGGATGCTGAATGTGTGAATAGTTTAGAGTGCGGCAACTGTAGGATTATAGAGGAACAGCAACATTTCCCCCAATATGTCGAACGTAATACTTTTAAAACGTTTAAGAAATAAATCAGACAGTAAACAGTAGTGTGTTTGAATCAAATGGAAATGAAAATCAAATTGCTGTAAAGTTTAATCATAAGGGTGGCCCAATTGCGATTCACAGTTTTAGTAAGTACTCAAGTTATCGACGGACATTTTGGTGCCGTTCTGACCAAAGACAGTCACAAACTCTCGTGGTGTGATAGTCGCTATGAAGGTCTTATTAATGCCACCGATACTAGAGCGCAAAACTCAACAAATACAGTAGGTGTAATGGCAAAACACGGACATAAATGTAATGGACAGAAAATGCCTTTGTTTATCCAGCTCATGCTGATTTATGATTTAAACAGAATGTAGTCATGTTTTTAATCACCAGTCTATCGTCAAAGGATCTTTCCTGTAAAGCAGGCTGTCATCTGCATGTAATTCAGCCAAGATGTTTAACAGTATTGTGTAGTAACGATCTTAACAGAGGGCTGTAGTTGTCTCAAGGTATAAAAAGCCAGTGTACATCACCTGCCAAAGGAAATCATAACACAATGTTGGATTTCTGATTGACTGTCAGTTTTGTAGCCTTCATTGCAATGTTATTCTTTTTTCCTTTACTCTCAAGTCTTTCCATGTGAAATTGAGTTCATTTAATACATAGTTTTGGTTTCGGATGAGCCGAGTCCTCTTCATTTCGTGCCCTCAGGGACCTCGTCGCATCTGAAAGGTTGCATGGTCTTTCAAACTGATCAGCTGTCTCGTTTTAATGCTGGCATGGCCAGGGGTGCTAAAGAGACCCCCATCTGTAATTACAGCTGACTTAGCTGTTAATGACGGGCGGAAGTGGTCTCCCAGGCAGTTCCTCATACTTGGACTCAGACGCTGAAGCTTCCCCCCCCCCCAATCGTCCTGCATGGGAAGTAAAGTTAAAATGTCTGTCCCTAATGATAGTGGGATTCTTTTCTTTTTTCGATAGGATGTTTTGTGTGCATCTCAGTAGGTGGGAAGCCGCAAGAAGTCTGGGGCTTTGAGGCATAAGCTCTTATTTTTATATACTTTGCCTTTGATGGCTTTTTATCTCTATTCTGCCGGGTTTGGGCAGGAAACAGGCATGTCGGGACCTGACAGTTCCCTCAGTCTTCTCCGAACACTGGAGATGAAGCCTGATCTAGCAGCCAGACGGAGCGAGAGATGACTCTGTTCGATAAAAGGAAGTATTTTATATATAACGTGTGGGTTTTAAATACGTTAGACATCAGATGTGTGACAGCTTCCTGTATTATCTCTTCCACACCAGTCGTTTGCGCAGGAGGAATGTATGACTGATTTGAGTGTGAAATACGACACTTTGGCTCTTTGTCTATAAGTTTATGGTGAAGTGATGCATATTGGACGCCAGTCAGGATCCCCCCCGCCACACACACACCCCCACCCACTCCATGAATGCATCAATGCCACAATTTTTTTTTCTTTCTCCTTCTATCTAACACAGACCCCAGAGTTTATATCTGTTAAAATACCATTATGTTTTAATCAGGTTTAGTTAAATCACCATTTCAGCCTAGTCTAGTTTAATCAACATTATATCTCCCTTAAAACAGCTGTATACTGTGTACATACTGTATATATGTTTTTGAATATACACAATCCTGGTGAAAAGATTTCAGGCACTATATTGTCTTGCTGCATTATCATGTACAAAATTATTCAATATTTCTTTTAATACTTTATATTTCTATCTAAGAATGTAAAAAAAAAATAATATATATATATAAAACACATAAATTGCATTAAGAATATTTGCATGCCTGTAAAGGAAGCAACAGTACATAATAGAAAAGTCTGTTAATTTTTTTTTTTTCTGATGAAAAAAATTTATGTAGGGATAGAATTGTAAAATATTCAATTCAGTTTTATTTGTATAGCGCTTTTAACAATTGACATTGTCTCAAAACAGCTTTACACAATCAAAAGAATTATTATTAAAATAGGAAGGAGAAAATGTAAAAAGTTACCAGAAGAACTCAGGCATATTCTCCAGCACACTCAGTAAAAGCTAACCGCTGTTTTACTTATAAAACTACACAAATCTGTGTCTAACCTTACTTATTATTTTTAATCAAAAAGTTTTCGTGCCAAATATTGATTGTGTTTATTTTATTACTCTTTACTGCTTCTTTTAGAAGTTTATTTTTTTTTTGTAGAAATGTTTTCGGAAGCATCTATACAGTACTGCACCATACTGTAAGAGTTGGGAGCTTTTACTGAGTGTGCTGGAGAATGAGTTGTTCTGGTAACTTTCTCACACTCTCTATTTTCTTGCAAAATGCAGGAGCATACAGCATACTTTTTTCCCTCATCCCCCCCCCCCCCCATGTTGCTTTCTTCACCGGCATGTAAATAGTCTTCTTTTATGCTATTTATTTATTCTTTCTTAAATAGTTTGGAAAGAACGAATTATTTTGTACATAATTACGCAGACATGATAACATATATAAAACGGTAACATTGTGCATGCTTTGCAAGACATCGGCACTGCATTAATATTTATGCGTATATACTGGTATATAGTATATACACAGGTGGTGTATATATTTTTTTTAAACCAGACAAAAAGCTGGATTTCGAGTATTGTATTTGATAAGCTTTTGTTGAAACCCGAAGTTCTAATCTGATTAAGCATCATGCCAAAACAAAAAAAAATTCTGATAACGTACTTTAATTAACCCACACCATTGAAAAATCATTTTCTCCTCAGTTTGATCACAATGAGATTAATCACATCTCATTAATCTCAGCTGCGACGAATGAACGTGTCCCAGTGGTGCCTTGGCATTCTCAGCTTATCGGGCTGTATTTCCTGGCGGCAGAGGACCGACAGAAAGGACTGTTTACTCCTAGATAACCACTATCTTTTCTCTAATCATGTGTCATTTGCCGTCAAATTACATCTACATACACCAGTTCTGCCCAAGGGACCAAGGACGCTAATGAGCTGAAATCCCTTTCTAACATGGTTTCAAAAAATATACATTACAAGTCAAAGGTTTGGACACACCTTTTAACTCCTGATTGAAATTTTTTTCTATATTGTAAAACAATATTGAATGCGTCCAAAATATACAATAACCTTCTTGAAACAGTTGATATTGAGATGTGTCTCCTACTTATGCTCGATAAATCCTTCATAACGCCTCTAATCTGAGGTGCTGGTTGTTAATTGGTGATTTCTGAGGCTGGTGACTCTAAACGAACTTCTCCTCTGCAGCAGAGGTAGGATTTGATCTTGCTTTCCTGGGAAAGTCTTCATGAGAGACCGTTTCATCACGGTGCTTGATGGGTTTTGTAAATGCACTCGACACAATACTGTTCTTGCAAGAACTGCTCTAGAACAGCTGACCTTCAACTGACTGTATTTATTGTTACTCAGTTACCTCATGCCATATGTGTTCTTGTATAGTTTTGAACAAAAATCCAGAATTGTTCTGGAATGTAGAAAATATATTGCTAAACAAAAAAAATTGACCTAAACGAAGTGTCCAAACATTTACTGTACCTTGAGCTGTGTTTTGTGATACCAGTAGAGCTGTGATTCGTATGCAGACGGTTGGTTCGATTAGATTTTTAGGAAGTGAGATTGTTTGTTGTCTGATTTGCCTCAAGAATCTAGATTTCATACGGATTTCAAACTATTTAAAATTATTTTATCTAACAAGCATTGAAATGTTGTGATGCAAAACATAGATGTGGTATTGCACCAACCACCCGTAAAATCAGAAGAAGCAGAGATACTTTTGTAAAACGCGAGTATTTGCGAAAGACGCAAGCGGTTCATGTTTTCTGCAAAAGCTGAAGGATTTTTCTTTAAACATTTAAGATCCACTAACTTTCCGTGTTTCCATAGTTCGAGAAATATATAGTCTAGGGCTGCAACAACTAATCGATAAAATCGATAATTATCGATAATGAAATTAGTTGTCAACGAATGCCGTTATCGATTAGTTGGGCTGCTCACGCTATTGAGGCGCGCGACCACAAGATGCACAAAGACACACAGATACACAGTCGCTCGCGCAATGGAGGTTACAAAAGCGTCTGCAGGAAAAAGCGCGCGCCCCAAGTCCTCCAAGGTATGGGAGCAATTTACATTAAACACCTCTTATCGGGCGTTAAAATCGAGCGTTTTTCTGCCGTTTGTAGTGTCCGGTGAGCGCGGATGAAGTGCCGAGGGTTTTCTACACATACATAGGAGTCAGTGAGAGAGTTCACACGGGCTTTGGTGACGTGCGTTTGTCTGCGCGGTTATACAGGGTTAAAAAAAAAAAAAAACGTTGCATGCAGCTTTTTCTTTGTGTTCAAATCCTAACGAACGCGAGGAAAACACTTCTAGTGCGTTTTCTTCACGTTCATTTTACACTTCGGAGGACCGGATACAGTATATCCCATGATCCTACACGCTGTACACAGGGAATGTGGAAAAAGGGCAAAATAAACAGCCTGAACCCAGTAGCGGCGATTTTTTTCCCCTCTCCCCACGTCGCCGTATTACGAGAATGTCTAGTATAGCAAAATGGTCTATATTATTTATTTATTTTATGATTTTTTTTAATTGAGACAACAAAAAAAAGGATAAAATACACACGAGAGGATCGAAATAATCAATAAACCGTGAAAAGGATGTAGTAGACACTTCAATTAAATATCATATCATAATCTGGAAGTCTATTATTATTATTATTAAGTTGAACTAATTTAAGAGAATTTAAAATTGAAGTCTTTCTTAACAACTGAATGTCAGTGTATTTAAAAAAAAAAAACTAATATATATATATATATATATATATATATATATATATATATATATATATATATATATATATATACTGTAAACTTGCCATCTGCAATTATTGTTAAAAACAAAAATGTTGATTTACATAAAATAAGGTTTAAATGTCAAAATTAAAGATAATTAAACTATGTGGCTATTGCATTTTTTTTTAAAGTTTACTTTTATACATAAATAATACCCTGATTTATGGTTTTAAATAGTTAAGCAAAACATCAAATTAAAGCGTCTAGCTTTTATCCGATTTAATCGATATACATATCATGCATGTATGTATGTATGTAGATGACAAGTTGATAGTGTTTTTATATAAAAACAGTCAACTTGCCATCTGCAATTATTGTTAAAAACAAAAATGTTGGTATGGTTTTATATATATAATTATAAGCAAAACATCAAATTAAAGAAGCGCTTAGCGTCATCCGATTAATCGAAACAATAATCGGCCAACTAATCGATTATCAAAATAATCATTAGTTGCAGCCCTAATATAGTCCTAATTACAATTCAATTAAAACCCGACCGTCAGTACAGAGTGGAAAATATCAATCAACCTTGGCTTATTTCTGGCTACGTGAACAGAAAAGTAAATGAAAAACAGGTTGTGATGTCAGTTGTACATTTTGAGTGGTGCTTGGCAAAATCAGCGCAGATATTTTATGAACAAAACTGAAAAATGTGAGAAAACATAGTCTTGACTTTTTCACTTGGCTTAATCAAAAAACTATAATGAGTGAAAAATGATCCCGATTTTTGTTTTGTAGTTTTTTTTACAACTTTTTTTGTAGTGTAGGGGTAACTTGTGATTACTGCAGTAATAAAACTGCTACCCTGATAATTCTCATAACTTTTACTGTCACACAAACTACATTTATAAAATGATCAATGTTATAACTAGATGCAGTTTTGCTGATTAACTCTGATGGATGCTTTAATAGTATAAATCGACTCAGTGTTGCCACGCCTAGTCCTAAAAAAAATGTGTCAGAAGCTGAAATCTGTTTTTTGGTGGTCAATTTACCACAGAAGGTCGATTATGCAGCCGTTTTTAATTTTTGTCCAACATTTGTCTTGTGAACAGTATCTGTCCTGTTTTCAGCTGCCTTAATTCAAAGAAGCTGGCCATACATCTGCCTAACTGCCGAATCTGGGAATGTCATGAGCCTCGTTTATACCAGTCACAGCACGAGCCATGCCTGTCAGGACTAAGCGTGTTTGTGTCGGTTTACTCTATAGGATTCTGGAGTGTCTCCTAGAGTACTTCACTAGGGTCAAGAATTTAGGAAGAGAGTTCTCTTCCTGTTCTCGAGCTTGCATCAGTACAGTACCCCCCCTTTTCCCAACTGTCCTCTGCCACGGCTCTGTCTTTCTATTGGCCGGTTGTTTGGAGAGGGAGAAGCCCTACAGTGTGGGAAAGTAGATCTCAGAATGTTTCTTGGGCCCTAGGGTCCTTCTCCTTCTTCCCTTTTCCACCAAGCTCAAAGACCTTGTCATTTCCGAAGGGGACCAGCTGGGCCAAATTATACCAGTCGCACTTGAGAAGGTCGGAGTGAGTGCGAGTTATCTGTTTAGTGCCTGGAAGGTATGATCTCACTGTGGGAAACTTGAGCAGATAAATTAAAGACTGAAGTTGTGCATTCTAAGTGTGCACTCAATTCTTTGTTACACGCAACCGATAGTGTTTGAAGAAATGGACAAATTGATGCCAGAATGAGTCACAGGGCATTTGGTTAAGACTTGAAGTGCATGCCAGGGGACTGGGACTGGGATCTTGTGGGACGCAACATTAAAAAAACATTATGCTGAAGGTTCTTCTTTCCATACAATCACGAGGTTAAATACGATGCAAAGAAAGATCTGCGAAATTAATTTACCCGGGTTACTTTAAACTACTAATTAGTTTATAACTAATTAACGAATGTGAATTAGTCAGAAGATATCATGGAAAGGAACAAACCCTATAACAGGCTGATAGTGGACTTGAACAAACTGGTTTAGTGTGCACCCTCTCAGGGGTTAAATCTTATAACTGTGAGAGCGCTGAATGGATGCGGATACAAATCGGGGCATTTTCCAACCGCCCCATTCGGCAGGCACTGTCGTCGTCTTTGGCAGTAAAAGAAGTCGAGACTGCTAATTGCTTTTGTAATTGTGTTGCGGGAGGTGAAACTGGAGTATCAGACCACCCAGTGTGGCCAAAGTGCAAAGCGTTGCCTCATCTCCTGCTGATTCTGGCCAACATGGCCAAACACTTGAAGAATGAGCTCCTGCTGCTTTCAGATTGTACCTTGTATGAGCTGTCAAACACACTGGCCTTGCTATTGTCAATGGACAGAGCTGTTTAACCATGAAAGGAGCGAACCCCGAGGCCAGACTATTTACCGACCGTCTCTTATGACGGTTGTTTCGAAAGAATGGAAATAATACTGAGAAATTTTGACCCATACTTCAGGTCATTTTATTAGGAATTCCTTGGTAGCGGTGAGCGTGATTCATTTATAGATGACGAGATAAGCCTGTCCTAGAAATGACCCTGCCTTATTTCGTTCCCACCCTTTCGGCACACATGGCTGTGAAACGCACATGAAACCGCCGCACTCTTGCAAAAGTCTCTCACCTCCAATTAGTCTGTTTGAATTCAGCCTGCCTTTGTTTTAACTGGCTCTTACTTGCAAAGGGTATATGAATGGGAAAATTTGTGCTTGGTCAGAATTTGTGTGGCTTTTACGCTGATGGTTACACGCCTTAAAGATTGAATATCTGTTTCTGATGATAAACATAATCATAAACTTCTGCCTATAACGCTTAACTATTGGTGTTTAGCCAACTTGTAGCAATAAGCTAGTTTGAAAAGGTCTCATTGTGGTGTTTGGACGAATTTTTACCTCAGAAATTTGTCTCTCAGATTGTTTCGAAGAACATTTCCAACAGTCACTGTTCACTTTATTTCACAAAATATACAACACATTAGTCATTTAAAGCACTTAATTTTTGTGTTTTGTTTTATTTTCCTTTCAAACTTTTGAGAAGTACCTTTTGTTAATCTGTTAGCAAGCTTACTTTTTAGCTTAGCTTTTCGTTCAGGTTTTGTTCTTCTGAAAAGTCCCACCTTCTGTGATCTGATTGGTTACAAGAATTTGGTCTCATCTATGATTGGTTAGAACCTTGAAGAATGAAATGTGAGCCAATCCATGAATAACATGAAGGCGGGATGTAAACTGTGGTGTTTCTTTAGCGCAGTTTGACGCTAACTTTTAACTGTAGATAATGCTGAGTCATGAACATGATGACAATTTTGGTTAATGACGAGGAATATTTTGCAAAGTGAAATATGACCCGTTAGCACTGTCGCCTTGCACCTCCAGGGTCTGGGTTCGATTCCCCGGCCAGGCTCGATTCCCGTCTCTGTGTGCATGGAGTTTGCATGTTCTCCCCATGCTTGGTGGGTTTCCTCCGGGTACTCCGGTTTCCTCCCACAGTCCAAAGATATGCAGGTTAGGCTAATTGGCGTTCCCAATAAAAATAAAAATTGCCCGTAGTGAGTATATGTGTGTGCCCTGCGATGGATTGGCACCCTGTCCAGGGTGTACCCCGCCTAGTGCCCGAAGTCTCCTGGGATAGGCTCCAGGTCCCCCGCGACCCTGAACACAGGATTAAGCGGTATAGAAGATGAATGAATGAATGAAATATGACCCAATTTCTTTTTTTTTTCTTCTCTAATGTCCTTTTAGGCCTTCTGTACCAATCAGAAGAGGAAATTGGGGGTAAAATAACCCTGTACCATTACAAATTTTGTTGCTTGATTCTGGTCTGTGAACCTTCTTTGAGATAAATTCTATACCTTAATACATGTGATTTGATAAATGAGCAATTTGCTACAAGGACCCAGATAATTTCTTGTTGTTTTTTTTTTTTTTTTGGTCCTGATTTCCTGGTGCTACTCCTACCGAACTTTAAATAATCCCTATTTTTCTTTTACCATATGTAATTTTTTCCTTTAATTTAATAATTTTATCTTTGCGCTCATGTCCTCGTCACGTCATCGTGCCGAAGCAGATGGTGTGCTGCGCTTTCTAATTTACTTGCGCATCTTCTGAGCAAAGGCTCTCGCGTTTGAAAGCATATCCACCACCACCAGAGCTTTTCTTCTTTATTTCCCAACAAGCAGCTCTTCAAAGGCTTCAAAGTGAAGAGCTTGAAGTGTGAAACCGTGCGGGGTGTCAGTGGCCAAATACAGCTGTTTTTACACATTAATGAGGAAATGGGTAACCCTGAAAAATGAGAAGGTGTCAGGTTTTTCTTTTTGTTTGTGTGTGTTTTTTTTCTTCCCGTGACTGTAACTGGTGTAAGCCAGTGTGACTGCTTTGTATTATGATAAAATGTCCACCCTTAGGCTGTGATGTTAACACCTGCTTTTACACTGCAATGTTTTTTTTTTCCTTCCGTAAGGTAGTGCTGCTAATGATGAGAGCCTCAATCTATATCCATGGAAAAAAAAATTTCCAGGAAAGGATATGTTTTCAGCATGCATCAATAAAGCGTTTTTAGGATGTGTACTTTCCCCATGCCTAATTTTAAAGCATGTTGATGTTCAGCCGGTGTCACATCTTCATTTTAAATCAATCTCTTCACACCTCATGCTTAGACATGCGTTTGTCCTAACGAGCTCCTGTGTCGGCTTTGTTGCTTTCGGAGACGTTGTGCATTAATAAGTTTTAAGCTGGTCAGAGTCTGGAGTGATTGCAGTTTCCCTTTGCGTTGCAACCTTTCATACTGTTCCAAACACATAACCAAAGTAAAAATGCAATATTAGATTCGTTTAATATAACAGCAGCAACAGAAATGAAGCATCAAGGTTTAAAAAAATAAAATAATAATAATAAAAAACATGGGTGTTTGCTGGAAAATGCTTCGGGTTGAGAGACGGAGGGAAAACGAGAAATTGAAAGATTTTTATTTTTAAATAAGACTTTCATTTATGCTTCCCCCCCCCCTGGTCTTTTACTCAACAGCAATCATATGATGGTATTGATGGCCTTAATGGGTATATAATGGTGAACTAAAATACATTTGTTCCAAAGCTCAGTTGTTCAAAAGCCTTCTATAATATCATGAGTAAGTTCTCAGAAGGTCATTTTTGTAAGAGAAACTGGATGACAGCAAATGTTTAAAAGAACCCCGGTCCTTTTAACATTTTTAAAAGAAAAAAAAGCAGTTTGTTTTTTGTTTTGCCTTTGCTTATTTTTTTTTAAATTTTATTTAGTTTGTTTTGCTGTTGTAGTTGTTGTTTGTTTGTTTTTTCTCTCAGTTTTTTCTTTGTTTCAATGTTACATTTTCTGATCTGCTGTTGTCCCTTACAGTTGTTGCATCTTGAACCACCTTGTTTATTCAAAAAGGGGTCCAGCTTTCATTTTTGTGTCTGAATTCTACAGACCACTTAGTTTCGTGTCTTGTATCGTTCTTTTATCTTGCTATTTTATCTTGTGTGCTTTACAGTTCAAAGCTGTGCTAAGCTGATTGTTGCCAAACAAAATTTCACTGTGTCGTGTAACAGTGTCGTGAAGCGTTTTCTTTGATGTTGTATTTTCTTTTCTGTCGCTTAGTTTTTTCTTTATTAGAAGTATAGTATAAAGTATAGATTTCTGTGAAAGCTGCCTGTTGGAGCCCCCAAGCTCTTCCTTTTTGCAGTCTAGAGGTCAAACCTTACTGCGAAAGTAATGTAGGCAGCGTTGACATCTAAATGCGTTTATCATAATCTTGTCTTCACTATAGCTACGTTTACACTGCCAGGTAAATGTGACCCAATTCCGATTTTTTTGCTCATATGTGACACATATCGGATATGTTCTATGTCCACGAAAAAACGCATGCATTCCGATATTTCGACATCGGTTTCAGGCCTCCTCCATATGTGGAAATAAATCGGATATGTGCTGATGTGTTTGTCGTGTAAACAGGCAGATCGGATTTCCTGAGGCATCGTGTGCTGTACGTCATTAAAACTGCGACTTCTTCGCGATTTAATGACGTAATGTTATTCTCCGGTGGAAGCGCGTGTTGAATTACAACATCGCAGATGGAATGGGAAGGGCAAAAGAACAACGCCCCCCACTCCCTCCAACACACACACGCCTTGTGTTGATGCTTATTTGGGCTAAATAACATTAAATCAGTATTTGATGAATAAAGCATATGTGCAGGCTGCAATTATGCTGTTTTTTTTTTCTCTCCTCCTCCATTTTAAAACCATGGTGACGTTTCGCGAACTTTGCATATATAGCAGAGCGTTAAGCATATTTCACCGTCTTCTATCTTGGCTAGTGTGTAGCGCAAGAACCTCCCTTTAAGTATGCACGATGTTTCAGATGGTATGGCGAGTGTAAACACGTGAATCGGATATGAGTCATAGTGGAAATAACGTGTAAACAGACGGTCAAAAAAATCAGATATAGGCAACAAATCGGAATTAAGCATCGAGACCTGGCAGTGTAAACGTAGCCTATTAGTCTGTGGAAGTGCTTTTGCCTGATTAGTGAGTTTTTAAGGGCGAACACAGCTGTTTGTACACATTAACAAGGAAGACACTGAAATATGTATCTCTGAAAGATGGCTGTTTGGATTAGGTTGGTGTAGGATATCCTGAAGGAAGTGTTGAAACATGAACATGTGCAGCAGAAACATATCTACTGTTACGTATTATTTTCTGGATGACTAGCCAAACATAGCAATACCTCAAGGACATTCATGGTCTAACAAGCAAGAAACTCTTTTTGTTATAATAATAAAGTGTACCTAGCTTCATGAATGTGTGCGGTTTGGTCGGCTGGACGTTGTAGATTGGTGTGACGTGAATTTATAAACTATGCCTGGAAATATTTCCCAATGTTTGAGTAAAGCACTTCAACTAACAAACAACCCAATGACGAATGGGTTTCCTCATGAGACAGGATGTCCACATTTCTGGGGTTAAACTAATTTCACATGACCCTGAACCTCTCTCTTTCTTCATCTTCTGCACTGGATTCATTCACTTCATGTTCGCTTGGTCTTCAACTGGGAATTAGAAAATCAGTTTGATATTCATGCAGTGCACTGTCGGAGAACTCGCGTTCACATATTGTCAAAGTTCTGCATAGAAAAGACGAATCAGTAATAGCATATGGTGTGAAACCCAGGGGATATACGGTACATAAAAGCACAGTTTCTATACTAGTCCCAGCAGCTGCAGTGTTGACTGGAATGGCTTGGATTTAAAGTTTTATCAATTTCCTATTGAGTTAATAAATATCATTAGGTACTGTTCTAGTACTATAATCAGCATCGAACATTTCAGGATGCTTAAGTTACAATAGAACGTTTAAAGTTTAAGAAGGCTGAATTAAATTACTGAAGAAAAAAAAAACTGGACTTAATTCTGCTAAATATTTAGATTGTTTTTACAAATTCTTCCTTTCATGCATCAGGGAGTAATAATAATTTAAAGTGCAATTTAATAAGTATTTACATAATTTGCTGGAATCTGGAGTCGTGTTTTTTTTTTTTTTTGTCTTATATTTATTTTATTTTTTTCACCTGATTTTAAACTGCTCTGTTGGACATTTTCAATACAGATTTGTCCTCAACATTTTTCGCTGTCTTGCTGCTCTTGCTGAGTGTCCAGAAAAAATAATAAATCTGCTGAACAAACACAATGATCTGATGATCAGCGCCATTAAATTATTTGTATAATGTTCATTATAGGCCTGTTGAATTTATTGAATATTGTTGAAATACGTCAGTTTCTAATGGTGAGTATATATTTATTTAATGTTAGCCGTTTGAGATGAGTGAAAATCGAATCAGTTGCGTATCGCAATTCTTTGTGTGCCAATTAATGTATCGCAACACTCACTCCCAATTTTTTCAATACATTTTTAATTCATATATATTTGCATATTTGTCAATGAACAGAAATATTTGATACGTTTGTTTAGAATTGTAACAAAATAATAATAAAAAAAACATTAAATTGGGATATTTATTAAAATTTTAATCGCAATACAGATTGAATCGTCACCATTCGGTTATGAATCGCGATTCTTTCGCGTGGAGATTCATGTATCACACTGACTCCAAAATAGATTTTTTTACATTTATAATAGAGCTGAAGATCAGCAAATAGAGCAAAAATCATGCACGTTAAAAGCCTTTGATGTGTCTTTTTTTTTTTTCTTCTCCAAATTGTTAATGAATTAGTCTCAAACTCTCATTACCCAAACAGGTCTCAAAACATTCGCTCAACCCGTGCACTCACTGTTGAGTTTTCAGACTTTGAGGAGGTAAAATGTCGCTCTTTATAATCCTACAGGCAAACTATTCACACATTCTCATCCCGTGCAGGAGTGAATTATTTGCTAGGTTTGTTTAGAAATATTAATTATGGCGGGTGACAGACGTATGCGCTGCTCCGTTAAAACTTTAAACTTTTCTATTTAAAGTTAAGTTAGTTTGTATTGTTCTACACATTTTAACTTAATTAATCATCGCACTTTTTTAAAGGTTTAAAATTGTAACAGAATCGTGTGAAAATGTAATATCGAATCGGAAATATGTATAAAAATCATGATGGAATGGCAATTTCAATGACATCGTATCGGCCCCATCCCTACTGGACGTCCTAATAGCGTGATATCGTGTAGAGACTAATTATCGCTATAATCACATCAGCCTGAAATAAACTCTGATGCAACCGAAGTTTGGTCTCCAGCGGTATTTTTATTTATTTGTTTTTGTTCAACTCCACCTTTACAGTCATCCCCCTCCTTCCTGTTGTCGAACCAGAGGTCAATGGGGCTTCCGGTGCACCAGGAGAAGTTGAGCCGGGCCTGTAATTGGATTCCACTCGGTCGCTTCCTTTTGTCTGGCTTGACTAAACATGCTGTCCTTTTATATGTCAGCCAGGCAAATTCTGCACTTTGTTGTGACATTCCAGCATGCTTTGTGCAGTGAGCGCACCGGGGCTCGTACGCTCGCCTTGACACGGCTCCTTTGGATTTTCTCCTGGTGTTTATTCAGTATCGCGCCTCAGGACCTCATACTTAATTTGGATCCCAGAACTACACTGGAAATGTCTTTCTGCCAGAAAAAGGGAGTGAATGTTGCAACGGCGAGGACGTGGAGGATTGTTGCAGCCGAGGTTCACGTCTGTGATTCAGTAAAGACGTACAAGATGTTTAACGTTAAGGAATGTATACTTAACAGTTCCTGGAGTGGTGGCCAATGGATAACATCGAGAAGTAAATGGATAACTTAAGAAAAAATAAATACCTGTATTCTTTCAGTTTTTCTCTACTTCCACATTGTGATGAGGAGAAATCAGGACTATACGCTAGTTCACTCCGCTCCATACACGCCTGAATAACACGGGGACAATCACACACCCTGTTAATCATCCATGCTCACATCAGTTCATAGCCTTCAAGCTAAAATTTATTTTATAAATCCTCAGATAAGCGCTTACCTTACCTGAAACGTCAGGTGACACTTCAAAGAAGCTGTGTGTGTGTGTGTGTGTGTGTGTGTGTGTGTGTGTGTGTGTATGTAACGAAGGCAGCAAGAAAGAGAAGAGAGAGAGAGGGAGAGAGAGAGAGAGAACAGAGAAAGAAAGAGCTACAGAGTTGGAAAGAAACGCATACTGAGAAAGAGACACTCGTGGACATCGAGCAAGGGATGTATGACAACGGAAAGAGACATGCGTGGAGGAAGACATCCATACAGACACATGGACTGGGAGGCACAGAGACGCACGGCCGAAGAGAGACGCACGGCCGAAGAGAGACGCACGGCCGAAGAGAGACGCACGGCCGAAGAGAGACGCACGGCCGAAGAGAGACGCACGGCCGAAGAGAGACGCACGGCCGAAGAGAGACGCACGGCCGAAGAGAGACGCACGGCCGAAGAGAGACGCACGGCCGAAGAGAGACGCACGGCCGAAGAGAGACGCACATAAGAACAGAAGAGAGACGCACATAAGAACAGAAGAGAGACGCACATAAGAGCCAAAGAGAGACTGGGACATGAGAACAGGGAGAGGGAGACATGAGGGCAAAGATGGCGACATGAGGGCAAAGATGGCGACATGAGGACAAAGATGGAGACATGAGGACAAAGATGGAGACATGAGGACAAAGATGGAGACATGAGGACAAAGATGGAGACATGATGATAAAGATGGAGACGCGAGAAAAGGGAGGAAGAGAGAACAGAGTGAAACACACAAGAATATGGACAGAGACGCACATGAGATAGAGGGAGACATGAGAATGGAGGACAAGAGAGAGATTCTAAAATACACAAGTACAGAGGGAGAGAGACAAGAGAGAGACCGACACAAAAAGATCGAGGGACGCAGGTGATGACAGAGAGACGGGTGTAGTGAGAGACAGGTAAACAGAACGAGACATGCAGTGTGAGACGGGGGCCAAGACGTTAGGGTCCTATCTTTAGATCTGAGGTATGGCTTGTCTCTCTCCCCCTCTGTCTCTTGCCCACCTCTCTCAGCTCTATAACACCACAAAACCCCTTTGTCTTTTTCTCTGTGTTGGGGGAGGGGCGTCCACTCACTGAATTACTCTTTTTGTTTGCTCATTCCTACTCATCTGTCGACCTCTCGCTCTCTTTTTTTTTTCCTCTTGTCTTCTCTCATTTTACTGCTGTCCATCTCTCTCTCTCTCTCTCTCTCTCTCTCTCTCTCTCTCATGCTCACTCTTACACACACATGCACACACACACACATGCACGCACACACGAGAGACACAGGTCAAGGCTTCATCTCCTTCAGATTTCTCCCGCTTAAGAGTTTTTCTGTCCTTTCATCAGTATTTACTTTGAAGTTAAAACCTCACATTGTCTGACACTCGAAGCTGAATGAACGTTGAAAAAAAGGTCCTGTGACACGCGGTGTCTCGTCTAGTTAATAAATGGATCTAGTCGTGTTTTGCACCACATCCTCAGAGTAATTAGCTCCTTAACAACCGCGTCGCTTTCAACACTTATTCAATTCTTGGATAGGTTGAGTTTTTACACTCGTCTTATCGTGTTTTTCTTGTTGTTGCTTTATCATTTTTTTAAATCGCTCCATTCTAAAGGACATCTTGTCCCAGAAGTTGATCTGCTCTCGTTCACGATGAGGCTCCTGATAATGTCTTGATCTCACTGCGCTCGCGCCGAACCCCCTCTCTCGTACGACCGCCGTTCCAGTTCGCAGTACTCCTGCGTGGTCACGCGCTGTCACCATCCCGGTGTTTCACGCTGTCTCGCCGTGAAGGAAAAGGACGAGCACGAACTCTGTATTGTTATTTATTTGTTTATTTTTTGTGGACTAATGGTGCTGACCCAAATCTAACCTGTGGGATTGCGTCATGCAGGTAGACAGCCCGCGTGCCGAGACTTGTTAAAACGTGTGGTGTATTGCTGCCTTCAGGATGCAGTCGGCCTGCAGCCGTTACCCGAAAGCTTTCAATTACCTCCTGACCTGTCTATAGATTTTATTTTTTTTGTGCTGCGAATATTCCAGCTTTTGTTTGTTTATTATATGCATTTTTTTCAAAGCAAGACGGAAAATTCACACACCTCTAGTAGCAGAAAGCGGTGCGGTGTTGCTGGAGAACGTAGAGAAGTTACATGTGAGATGTGGGGAAAAATCGATTCAGTTACGAATCATGTTTTTTTGTGTGTGTGTGTGTGTGTCGGTTCATGTATCGTCACATTGACTCTAAAAAAACAAAATGATTTTTACGTTTATAATCCAGAAGAACCGATCGATTAGCCAGGGATCAGAATTGGCTGATTTATATATAAACGATTCTGTACCGAGAGAAAAAGCTTCCGAGTGACGCGACAAAAACACATTTTTATGTTTACGCCATTAAAAATTGCGAGCGTACACCTCACGTCTCAAAACACCGCAAGGACTAACGAAGCCTCGTCTACCCGCGTAAGAACACTCACGTGCTCGCGGCCACACACTTTTGAGTTTTGAGATTTTGGAGGCATTTGAGGCGGTAAAACATCACAGTTTCTTTATAATCCTGCAAGTAAAGTATTTACACATTTTTGTCCCATGTGGAGAGTAGGAGTGAATTATTTGCCAAGTATAATCGAGATATTTATAAAATCGTGATACTTATAGAATCACGGCACCGAGGTATCGTGGCACCGTCATATCGGGAGGTGACTGGCGGTTCCCTTCCCCAGTACAAACCATTTCCAGACAGATGGACTAAACGTTTTCCAAATGAAGTGCCCTGTCTAGAGGAACTATAAAGAGAGTGAGTGAGTGCGAGCTACTTGCCGTGCTCTCTCCTCATGTCATAATTACATGGATGGATATAAGCAGGATTTACAGGCTTTCCACAGCATGCAATATTATTGGCCCCGTACAACACTGCGAGTTCCTTCTGGAGCGGAAATTTGCTCGGATTACAAGCCTGTGTAATGGTAGGGGAAGGCTGCCAGCTCATTCTCTCTCTTTTTTTTTTTCCCCCTCCTCTTTGCTCCACTCATGATGGAAACATGTCATGCCCAGAAGTGTATTATTACACAATAAAATCGAAATTAGGGAGAGTTTTCTTTTTTTGTTTTTTCTTTTGTGCTTTCTTTCCCCCCGTTCAGGTGAGTTGAATAAAGGCTCATTATTGCTGATGAAGAACAGACCTTCATCTCAGGCCTGTTGGTCAAAGATAAGCCAGGCCCAGGCATGCAACTAGTAGCACAAAGGTCTTCCAGCTCAGATTGCCTTGTCAGTGGTTACTGATTAAGATGGAAAGACATGGCACATGGCTGCCATCGTGGTTTGGCAATGTTTGTCAGTGGAACCAGAGGATTTATTTCATGGGGCATCTGTTTCTATTGATCACGTTCTCAGACTTTCCACCCACTTGTAAGTCTACTCTACCAGGTGACAAAAATCTGTTGAGCCGATGTTGGCACGCAGCAGCATTACTGACACTGGGACAACATCATTTCGCCAGCATTGGGTACTAGACTTTTAAATCCACTTTGGCGTAGTGTTGACATCCAACAACAGTCCAACAGAATGATTGACTTTAGGCCAACATCGTTTTGTCTTTGGGGCCGTTGACGGGTAATAGACTAGACCTACTGTAGGTACTAGGCACTTTTAAATCCACCTTGCCAATGTTGATTCTTCATCTGCCATTCAATTGAGAAGTTTTGTTGGCGATGCTGCCTCACCAGAATTTTGTCTCTTGGGCCAAAAGGGGCGAGAGATTTAATTCCACCTTAAAATTCCCCTTGGCACACAACTTGGCACAAATGTATGACTTGGTAATTTTGTCCACTAATTAAAAATTAATTAAAACATTTACTTTTTACCAGCACCAGAAGTGTCTTATAAGAACATATAGACCTCTATTCTTGGGAAGACTTGAATTTGAGATTTTCAGGCCCAACACTGTCAGAGCAGCTTTAAAATGAAGAAACGAGATACTAAATGATAAACTCATCATGTGTTGGGCTAATTTATCCCACTTTGGTTCACTATGATATATTTCCGAACATCTCAAGATAGAATTATGGCCCTGAATGAAAACCAGACAATAGATCTTTGTGTGAAGTTTGATCATATGAAGGGAATGTCAGTAGACATGTTTTATAAATCACAGCATTACAAACTGTGAAAGAATGCAGTTGTACATGGTATTAGAGGTGATAATTATTGCTCTTTACATCTCGTGCGTGTTGTTACCGTATAGCAGTCAGGGCCGAGAATGTAGGTTACTGTATTATTATCCGTCTGCCCTTTAGCCATTTCGAGTCCTGGAGTAGCGGAACAGCGGCTGATTTCCCCCCCGTCGCTCCTACAGCCTTGCGTTAGCGCTAACAGCTGTTCAATAGCAGCCTGTCCTGTTCTAGTCTTTTCAGAGCCGTATTTAGCACCAGCAGATAAGGCCAGTCCAATTAACCTCCGAGTATTTGCTTTTGAGGGATTTTCAGGTCTCGTTTGTCCCAGGCTCGGGTTGATGCTAATTAACATGCCTTGCGAACTTCAGCTAATCCTTCACTAAGCTTTTCAAACTGGAAACGTGTCATCAAGGCACTTCTTATGGCGCTTTTCCACTGCATAGTACGGCACGACACGGTTCAGTTCAACTCACTTTTGGGGGGTTTTCCACTGGGAACAGTACCTGGTACCTGGTCCTTTTTTTTAGTACCACCTCAGCCGAGGTTCCGAGCGCGCCGAACCGTTACCAAAACGTGACGTGTAAACTCTGCTGGTCACTGATTGGCCGGAGAAAATCGTCATTACTGCGTCACCGAACTTGCGACATGAGACAACAGAACCGCTATATTTAGAACAGCCAGAGAAGGATCGCACACACCTTTTTGTATTAACCAAATTCTTTGGCTGCCATCAGCCTCTTTTGAAACAAACTCCTTCGTCTCGCTGTTAAAAACATCCACATGCCGAGAATGAAGAACACCATGCCGTCGATATGCTCCATTGTTGTGTGTTTGTGGCGCGTTTACGATGATGTCATGGCAGTAGCGGCGCCGCGACTAAAACGACACGTGAGTAATCCCGCCCACTCTAAAGCGTTACTACACTGCAGTGGAAGCGCAAACCGAGCCGAACTGAGCCGAACCGAAGTGAGCTGTACTGAACCGTACTGTGCCGTACTATGCAGTGGAAAAGAGGCAATAGACAATGGAACGGCACACCGTTTTTAGATGAGAAATAAAACAGGGCTAGAGGTGTGAAAAATGCGAGAGAGGTTTCTCAGCTGGATCATTAAGAACAACCTGAAGAGAGCCACATACGGGATCTTTAAGGTGGTCTAATGCAAGTTTATGGCTGGCCGTCGGTCCTGGCGATCATGTACACTTTTTGGGTGCCTTGTCTGATCATATTTTACAAATCTGCCTCATTTTAGTTGTTTCTTTTGTACCGTAGTCCCCATGTTTAAAAGACTCCGTACGTCTCCGTAGGTCATAGTTCCTGTTATACATTAAACTAAAGTTTGTATAGAATGTTTAAAACTTCATAAGGAGAAATGCTGATCAGCTCGAGCCAGGTCCTTCTTTTAAACCTGTTTCATGCAGGTTCAGACTAAACACGTCTGAGTTTCATGATGGCAATCTTTAAACCAGAATATGTTCCGCTGGTGTGACTTTATCTCGCAGCAGCAGGTAGCCTGAGCTCGTCGCTCACTTTAGATTGGTCCGGTGATAACGCTCCAATTATGGCTTTTCTTTTGGGCTAAGTGAGTTGCCTTGTGGTTTCTTTTTTTCTTTTGTTAATGATGAAGAATTCATCCAGGCTGAGCACAGGACCTGCTGGGTCTTGGTGTCCTCCTTCTTCCTCCTCCTCCGTTGACCCTGACCCTCGTTTCGTCTGAGTCAGCCAAGGTTTCCAAAAGCGTAGGTAGAAAGAGCGGATGCTGTGTGTATGTGTGTGTGTGTGTGTGTGTTTCTTGGCTTAGTTTGGCTTGGCTTGGGTTGGCTAGTATCCATGTTTGTATTTTTTTTCTTTTCTTTCCGTTTCACAGGAAATACTACATCGCTTCAGGGAGTGGAAAACTGTTGACTTGAGAGAAGTCAGACCCAGACTGGAAGAATACTTGTGCATAAGCGTGTGCGTGTATGAAACATGAAGCACGAGTTGTACACATGCAGGTTTAATGTATGATTGAATTTAAATAGAGAAAGTTTCACATCGACATTACAGTTAATTCTGTCCGACCTTCATCTCTTCTAATACGCGACACACCAAATGGAGGAATCCGTGCGAATTTCCAAGCGCCGATCACGACATCGTAAATCCTCTCATGTTTGCATCCTCAGCGAAACGCGATAACGACAAACGCCTTGTTATGTCTCTCATACTTCTTTGTCTTGAAATGGGGGTTGTTTGTGGAATTAAAATCTCATTGAAGTGTGATAACCCTGCAGCCCTGCAACCTAAACCCAGACTACGCTTATATCCTTATATGGAAAAAGGTTCTAAATAAAGCGTTTAATGATGTCGCTTGGTTTCTTCATTTTTGAACTTCAAAGGCTAAATTTGTTAGATGTATCGACGCGAGAGGAAAAACTCCAAACGAAAAAAAAAAACAACAACAAACAAGTAATAGTTCTAAAAACGAATAAAGGTTTACTTTACCTCAGAAGGAGGAAGTCCGAGCCTGGATTAGCCATTTCCGGCTCTCAAACTACTAAATAAGGAAACTCTTTTATATTCGTGTATTGTACAGCAGTAGGAACCAGGTTCTGGGTTAAGAATAATCTAGTATAATCCTATACTTCACTAGTTAGTGTAATTGCATATTTTTTGAAATTCCCTGTTGTTTTTAAAGGATCATTATTTATTTACTTATTTATTTTTACGAGGGTCGTTCGAATCAAACCGGGACTTACGGTGATGAACATTCAGCGAGTGTAACTTGTCGCCAACTTGTGGAAGATAAAAAAATGCATCTAGTCTGTGGGAACTGTACATATCATTAGGGCTGCAACAACTAATCGATAAAATCGATAATTATCGATAATGAAATTCGTTTGTCAACGAATGCCGTTATCGATTAGTTGGGCTGCTCACGTTATTGAGGAGCGGGCCACAAGATGCACAAATACACACACAGATACACAGTGGCTCGCACAATGGAGGTTACAGAAGCGTTTGCAGGAAAAAGCGCGCGCCCCAAGTCCTCCAAGGTATGGGAGCAATTTTCATTAAACACCTCTTATCGGGCGTTAAAAGCGAGCGGTTTTCTGCCGTTCGTAGTGTCCGGATGAAGCGCCGAGAGAGTTTTCTACACATGTGGGAGCCCCTAGCGACGGGGAGAAATTGGCCACGACTAAAAAAAAAAAAAAAAAAAAGTTCACACGGGCTTTGGTGATGTGCGTTTGTCCGGCTGTGCGGTTATACGGCGTAAAAAGAAAAAAACATTGCATGCAGCTTTTTCTTGGGGTTCAAATCCCAAAGAACGCAAGGAAAACACTTCTAGTTCGTTTTCTTCGCGTTCATTTTATGCTTCGGAGGACCGGATATATCCCATCATCCTACACGCTGTACAGAGGGAAATGCGGGGGAAAACGCAAAATAAAGAGAGTGAACCCAGTAGCGGCAATTTTTTTTTTTTCTCCCTACGCCACCGTATTATGTTTGTTTAAAACAATAAGATTAATGTCTAGTGTAGCAAAATGGTCTATATATATATATATATATTCTTTTTTTTTTTTTTTTATTATTGAGACAACAAAAAAAGGATAAAATACACGAGCGGATCGAAATAATGTATAAACCGAAGTCTATTATTCTTCTTAAGTTGAATTAATTTAAGAGAATTTAAAATTTAGGTCATTCTTAACTGAATATGTCAGTGTATTTTTTTATATATATATATATAGACTTGGCGCCTGCAATTTTTGTTAAAAACAAAAATGTTGATTTACATAAAATAAGGTTTAAATGTCAAAATTAAAGATCATTAAACTCTATATGTGGCTTTTGCATTTTTTAAAGTTTACTTTTATACATAAATAATACCCTGATTTATGGTTTTATATAGTTAAGCAAAACATGAAAGTAAAGCGTTCAGTTTTATCCGCTTAATCGAATAATCGAAAAAATTATCGCCCAACTAATCGATTATCAAAATAATCGTTAGTTGCAGCCCTACATATCATCATTCCTGAACACCACTTGCATATTACAGGAACTTAAGAACTTAAGGGGAGGACGTGAAGAAGGTAGTGCAATCAAAACGTTCTACCTTGATGGTATCCAGTCATTAGTGAAACACTAGGGATAAGTGCATTACGTAGCAGAGGATTATATAGAGAAATAAAATAAGTTTTCTTTTATTCTGCACAATGAAAAGTCCCGGTTTGACTTGAACGGCCCTTGTAATTGAAAATAGTGACGTCTTTTCCTCCTCTTCCTCACAACCAGGGCCTTAAAATACTTCATTCTCCCCCCTCTCTCTACCCCAGAGCAGGTTGTGCTATGTTGGGATCTTCTCCTCATATGAAGTTTGACAGGACCTTAGACTGTTTACGCAGCTGTTCCACGTTCATCACCAATGTTAAAATAAAAGTACGCAGGCTTGGATTTATAGCAGGAAAACTCGCCAAGTCAAAGATACAATTTGTTTCTTCTTGTCCTCTGGTGAGCATGCGATTTCAAATGGACACTGCTATCTGGGACGAGAGCCTTACGTGCGGAACGAGCTCGAGGTTAATGAGCAGCGAAGTAATAGCACTCCCTCCGGAGAGATTTCACTGCCGTGCCGTTGCGGACGTGATTTGGAGTTGATAATTAACCGCTCAGATATAGGTTAAGCTGAACGCCGTTAGGAAGCTGGTCTCGGGTTGCAACACGCAGTATTTCAGGTTCTCTATGAATGCCTTTAACTGTACGGGCTAAACTGCGTTCTGGGCTTTGAGTGTCTCGTTCCTGGTATTTACAAGAACTTCCACAAGCATGCGCTAGCATGTCGGAACAGCTAACAATTAAGTGCAACTTGATGACACTTATCCAATCTTCCACGATCTTCGTCTTTGCACATTGTAGTCTTTGGTATTCTTGGTTTCATCTAACAAGAGAGGAACCTGATGTTATCTGGTATTGTTGTAGGCCTCAAGGTTCGACATGTTGTGGATCTGCGATGCTTTTCTTCTCATCCTGGTTGTGAAGACTTTATTTGTAGAGCGCTATTAACAATGGACGTTGTCCCAAAGCCCAAAGTTTTACAGAAATACTAAATCAAGATATAAATTTATTTAAAACAAAAAACCGTCTAGAAGGGAAAATTCCTCGAGGCAACATGAGGAAGAAACCTTGAGAGGAACCGGGTTCAAAAGGGTTCATTTAACATCAAATCCATTTTTTAGACGTTAGCAACCGATGGAGATACAAAATAGTTCCAATAATTAATCAGGATATAAAATTTTTATTATTGTCTATAATTATATATTATGTTCCGGCTTTATGATTTCATATTTGTTTTTTTTTTTAACACGTACAGGCCATCAGCGTCCTGAGATGCTTTTCAGCTCACCACGGTTGTAAAGAGTAACTGATATTACCACAGACCGTCTGTAATTAAATAAAATCCGAGACCTTAAAGTCGGACCTTGCGGGTGTCGTGAGAGTCGAGTATAGCTCGCCGTTGATGTCAGCAGACCGGATGAGCTCAGACTCTCCACTGCTGGTGTCCTTGAGCTGTCTTCAACTCAACAAGTTACCAGCATGTGTGTTGCTGCATCAGGCAGAAAAGCCCATTGTTATGACTAGTCCATCACAAAGACTTGTCTGTGAATTGTCTCTGATGTGGTTCCTGAGTATATGCGGCACACGTGTATATATACGTGTGTGTGTGTGTGTGTGTGTGTGTGTGTGTGTGTGTGTGTGTGTGTGTGTGTGTGTGTGTGTGTGTGGTGTAAAGACCAGCACTCCCTCCAGGCTGCCCTTTTAAAAATGAATGGGTTCAACATTGTGTTTGTACTAAACACTGAAACACGGTGACGTAATACGATACCCGAAATAAAGGACGTTGCGGTTTGTTTGGAGAAAACGTTCTGGGTTTTAAAGTGTCTGAGTTCGAGTGTCGGCCCTTTTGAAGTCAATAGTTATGGATGTTATGTCAGTAAAATATTCGTCCTGGTTTGAAAATGATGTTTCTGTTTTAGAAAGCAAAGATTTAAAAATTTTATTTTAAGAATGGCGGATGAAATATTTTGTCCGTTTATGGTTGCGTATCGTGATTCGGAATACGCATGAGAGTTAGTGAAAGGTTTCTGGTAGTTAATATTATATAATCGTTCACTCTAGAACTGTTGATCTAATTTCTTAAAATTCCTTAAAACAGACTACAGTTTCTTCGTAAAATGTGTTCTTTTTTACGAGAATATCGCTGTAGTGCTGCAACAACTAATCGATAAAATCGATAATTATCGATAATGAAATTAGTTGTCAACGAATGCCGTTATCGATTACTTGGGCTGCTCACGTTACTGAGGAGCGCGACCACAAGATGCACAAATACACACAGACACACACATGGAGGTTACAGAAGCGTTTGCAGGAAAAAGCGCGCGCACCAAGACCTCACAGGTATGACAGCAATTTACATTAAACACCTCTTATCGGGCATTAAAATCGAGTGTTTTTTATCCTGCCGTTCGTAGTGTCCGGTGAGCGCGGATGAAGCGCCGAGGGTTTTCTACACATAGGAGTCAGTGTTCATATGGGCTTTGGTGATGTGCGTTTGTCCGGCTGCGCGGTTATACGGTGTCAAAAAATCCCAACGGACGCAAGGAAAACACTTCTAGTGCGTTTTCTTCACGTTCATTTTACACTTCGGAGGACCGGATATATCCCATCATCCTACACGCTGTACAGAGGGAAATGTGGAAAAAGGGCAAAATAAACAGACTGAACCCAGTAGCGGCGATTTGTTTACTCTCTCTACGTCGCCATATTACGAGACTGTCTAGTATAGCAAAATGGTCTATATATATAATATATTATTATAATTTTTTTTATTGAGACAACAAAAAAAGGATAAAATACACGAGAAGAATAATGTATAAACCGTGAAAAGGATGTAGCAAAAGACACTTAATTAGCAAGAGACACTTATTAAAAATAATATCATAATAATCTAGAAGTATATTATTCTTCTTAAGTTGAATTAATTTAAGACAATTTAAAATTGAGGTCATTCTTAACAACTGAATGTCAATGTATTTTTTATATATATATATATATATATATATATATATAGAGAGAGAGAGAGAGAGAGAGAGAGAGAGAGAGAGAGAGAGAGAGACTGTCGATTTGCCATCTGCAATAATTGTTAAAAACAAAAATGTTGATTTACATAAAATAAGGTTTAAATGTCAAAATTAAGATCATTAAACTCTATGTGGCTATTGCATTTTTTAAAGTTTAAAATTACTTTTAAACATAAATAATAACCTGATTTATGGTTTTATTTAGTTAAGCAAAACATCAAACTAAAGCGGGTAGTTTGTATCCGATTAATTCGATTAATAGAGAGAGAGAGAGAGAGAGAGAGAGAGAAATAATCGACCAACTAATCGATGATCAGAATAATCGTTAGTTGCAGCCCTATATCGCTGCTTCTTCTACTGTATGTGCGGTTGCCGCAATAGCACCACTTACTGAACTGGAGTGGTGAACAAAAACTTGTTGTTTAACTCAAATCAAACAATAAACAGTCGTACTAGTGAGTCAGATTTAATCAGAAATCGCAATGCCTCAAACTTGAATTGAATCGAACCGGTTGTTTCGTTCCCTCTCAAGTCAGTGAGTGTTGCATCATTGAAAGTCTTGGAGGCAGGACATAAACCCCTGCCACTGGAGACGTCTTCAACAAATATTAATTAAACAACTTCTGTATGGAAAACGTCCACACGTCAAGTCCCTGTGGATGAGCCGCTGTTGGGAAATTAATCAACACCTCCTGTCCAATCAGATCTGAGACGTCACCAGCACTCCGGTGTTAATTTTACCCCCTTGGTTTCCAGTAAAACTAAGGTGTAAAAGTCGATATGCATCCTGAGGCCTCGGTTGAAAAAAGGTTCAAATCTCATCAGCCACGGGATTAACACTGAATTCAGCACACAACAGGAAGTCTTTCAGTTGTGTTGTTTGTTCCTCTTGTTTTGTTCGCCGTCAGGGTGGGCTTCGGGTTCCACTGGCGTGCAGCTTTGTTACCAAATTGCTCGAAGTGGAAGCAAATGAAGCCTCAGAAAATGTGACCGGATTGAACTCGACTACGCTGGATCAGATCTTGTGTGGAATTCTTTAATCTTGCAAAAAAAAAAAAAAAAAACCCCCAACAGCTGTAATTATCGCCTGTTTGTTCCTTAATGCCCCCTTTCATGCCATTATCGATTCTCACCCCGGTGTTTTCTCCGTCTGTCTGCTCTCTAACAAGCATTCCTGTCAGTCATTAGCAGGCCTTTTAGTCATCCTGTTTCTTCCCGCCCTGCCCAGAGAGCCACCCCAGGGGTCTGAGCACCCTCCCGGGCCCCGGGACTCGGCACCCTAACGTTGTTGACTTCTCACCGAGTCGATGTGAAGCCCTGAATAGCCACCCGGGTGTCGGCTGAATAGAGGATGATGATGATTTAAGAGGATTTCTCCAGACGGAAGAAGTGAAGAGCTTAAGGTGCAGGCGCGAAGCCACACACACATACACACTCCTGCTTTTTGTGCTAATGCACGTCCTTTAATTATCTTAACATAGTAATTAAAAGCATGCAACTCCCACATTCACCTCTGACCCCTTTGCATTTGCGCCTGATGTTCCCGCGAGCATCGAGCTTCGAGGACTGTACGCGAAGACAAATCTGGGCAAATGTGGAGATTAGAAGACAGACGCTATCATTTTTCCCTCCATAATCCCACCCTCAGATGTTCTCTCATCCCCTGTGTTTAGCAAAAGACTATCAGCCCGTCTCCGGCGATGTGTTTGAGCGCATTCCACGCATTCCTCCATTGTAAATGTGCGCCCTCCTCCTCCTCGTCCTCCTCCTCCTTCTTGTCCTGCTCCACTTGTGATCTCCAAATAAACCCTCAGTGTTTGCTCACCGCTTAATCTAGACAAGATTTGCTTTATTCCTTTCATTCCTAATCGTAGCAAGTGAACATCGTAAGTGTCTATACTTTACAAACGACCGAAAGAGAGATCTTTCTTTTTTTTTTTTCCTCCAAGCAGGCCATGGTGCGTGAGCTGGAAGTTAAACCAGGCTTGCACGTTGCTGGGAAGCTGTGCAAGTCAAGTGGCTAATGTGCAAAGGTTTTTTTTAAAGTATCCATGACTCCCAAGCTTCTCCAGTCAAAGGTACACCATAAGTGTACAAGAAGGCATGAGGGGGGAAAATTATGTAGGAAATAAATGAATAATAATAAAAAAAAAAAAAAGAAACATGCAATCAGAATTGTAACAGTTCTCGTAGTATAAGCTTTGAACTTGTTAGGATGAAAGTGTCTAAAAAAATTTTAATATAAAAAAAAAATACACTAATATAAACAAAGATGAAAGTCATAAGTAAATTAATTATTATTTTTAAGTAATTGTTTCTAGTTTTGATTGTATAATTTTTGTTTAATGAGATTGTATTCCAAAAAATTACGTTTTTGTGCATTTATCAATTAATTATGAGAAATTAGTTTTTATAAATTAAATGTCATGTTTATTTTTAAATAAAACATTTCCAAAGATTTCCCAAAAAATAATCGAAAATGTATTTATCTACTGAATAATTTGCTTGTTTTTTCCGAACCTCACTTTCCCTTCATTTTTCATCATGATGGGACTTTCCAGTTTCAATCAGCCGGGCAAAAACAAACCGGTGATTAGCTGATCCTTGCAAATTCTCCCAACTTTCTTTTAATTCTTGGCTTACGGTGCTGAGGAGACGATCGCTGCACGCTGGACAACATCAGGGAAGTGAGGACTTCATGCACACGTTTGCCGATCGTGCTTACGTTTGACGTGAGCGGTCGGATGTACATGGCTGTAGACTTGTTTGTGTATCGTATCGAGTACTGTATGCGTCAGTCTCCCGGTTGGTTCCGTGGGAGTGAAGAGTCAAGCAGATGTTCTTCATATCTCCCAGCTGGACAGCTGGTGCAAACTTTTGCACAGGGAAAGAGAGGACAGTCATGCCCACTCGTCAAGAAAGTCAAAGCTGCGATTGTTCGCTTCGTGAGGGAAGAATGTGATGAGGTCATGGGAGGAAATTTTAATCGAGCCAAAGCGTTGGACTGAGGCGTCCCTCTGAATTCTCACAGCGCCCCCTAATCCTGGCTTCTCCCAGGGGGTCTCTCTCTCTCTCTCTCTCTCTCTCTCTCGCTCTCTCCTTTTCTCTCTCTCTCTTTTTCTTGTGTGTACGTGCATGTGTGCACTCCTAGAGCTGTACGCGGGCCTCTGACAGAGCGATGCTTCCCTATCACCTCCCTACTTCTAGTCCAGCAAACACACATGACCAATCAAAGAGAGGAGTGTGTGAGCGTCAGGAGGTCGTTCCATCTCGAAGTCAAAAATACGAAACACAATGTTCACATCTGGGAGTATTTTGACAGGAAGTGTTTTTCTCGACTGAGACAAAGCGCATGGACGGAGTCCAGCTGAAGCGCAACACGTCACCCGCCGATGAGTCATCCGAGTGTGTGCTTCGGAGGTTTTCAGACATTTGTGTCTTTCCAAAGCCGATGCCGAAGTGTGTGAAGCTCGGTTTAGTCTGTAGCTCACCTGTTCTGGTGAGTAATGACGGAGCACGCTGCTAAAGGACGAGCAGACTCTTGCCTGGCTTTAGCGCCCTGAAGTGGTGGAGTCTCGTGGTTGGGGGCGGGGCGAGGAGTGTTTTCATTTTTTTAATCATATGGAATAAAACACTTGACTCGAAAACAACTTACAGTTTACATACGGAACTTCTTTCACTCTTTATCTTCTTTCACTCTTTATCGTATTTAATTTATTTTGGATTGATTTGCCAAATATTATATTATCATCACTTTATGCCCCCTAAGTATTTACAGTTATATTACACTGTAACAGCTGCCAACAGTTGTTCTGTCCATCTCCCCCACCCCCCACCCCACCACACCCCACCCCACCCCACTGTACCTTGAAGTTAACAAAACACAGCTTGTCCTTTACTGAGAACCGTGAAGTTTTCATAAGACTTTCCCATGGTGAAAAATCTCAAACATCTACTCACAGAACGCTTTACCATATACTGTGTGAGTGGCGTTCAAGTCAAAGCAGGACTTTTGATTGTGCAGAATAACAGAACAGAAAGTTGGCCTCCCAGGAACTCCTTTAATGTGGAAATGGATTGGAGAGAGGTCCGGATGTGGCACTAGCTCCCAGCTTGAGTTCCTGTAATGCTGGTGAATGATCGTGTGTATGGTTCCCACTGTCTGATGCGTCTCTTCTGCGGATTGGCGACAAGTTTTCTGTCGACGGTTCAGACGCCCCACTCGCTGAACGTTCACGGGAACGACTGCATTGGGGTCTGAGCCACCTTGGACGGGATCGCCGTTTAGTGAAGTATGGCCTTTAAAACGTTTGTACTGTTCAAATGTTTATTGGCGGCTGAGCGTTCATGTTCATGTTGAGATGTTCACGATCGTGCCAAAATGAACGAGATTTAGGGGTCAAGTGTTTTGGGAAACGATCCCAGGGCGTTAATGTTAAAACTCGTTAAAGTCTCATCACCATGCTGGTTCTCCAAGTCTTCTGTAAATATGAATCGGTTCTGCGCTTTCGTTCAAAAGAAATTTCTACCACAAGTCCCGGTTTGACTTGAACATCACTTGGATTAATTTGTCAAGCTTTGATTATGTGATTAAGCCCTTGTTAAAGCTGGGAGATTTGAGAATTCATCTTCGCTGAGGTAAAAGTTCAAACAACAAACAAAATGAAGGATGTCTTTTAGATGTAAACAGGAAAGCAGGTGCCGAAATGTCTACATTTACGTTTTAGCCATAACATTTATGATGGTTGATCCTTGATGTGGCAAAACACTGGCTTTTTTCCGTCAAAGCAAAACTCAAACCCAGCATGTGCTGTTTGGTCTGACGCTTCCGCTGTTAGCCTCAAGCGCTCTTGTCCATCTTGCGCTGGGGTTTCTGTGGTAAAAGTTCATTTATTTTTCACCCCTATCTATGTTTTTGTAAGATTTATTAATTTTTTTTCCCTTTTCAGTAAACATATTCTAGGTTTTGTAACTTCTGGCTAACGTCCTGTGAGGATTCGTGCGCGTTTGGTCTGTTCTGTTGATTCTGCTGGTTTGGTGTTAGCGACGTTAGCTCAGGAAAAAGTTACCTGTCTATAGCCTTTGAAGGTCTCTGGCATGATTGAAAGGTGAACTGAAAAGGCGTGAAGTCTTTTGTCAAGTCTGGGAATGTCCACGCTCGAAGGAATCCCTGTAATGAAAAAGGCGGGATTGACCTTTAAACCTGAACGAGCAGGAGGGAAAGCGCTAACGGGAAAGCACGCTATTTTTAGTCAGGGCTAGTCACGAGTTGAAGTAGATGATGGGATAACGATCCTTCAGCCACAGTGTTTAATCTAGCCTGAAAACAGGCTTTAGTCAGTTCGGTACATTATCCTGTGTCGCACTCAAAACCAGCATGTCATCTGATCTTATCCTGCAAATAGCACGGCTTGTTAGCACCTTCTTCTGAGCGATGATTAGTGGACGTTGTGTGAGGACGGACTCTACGGTTTCTAACGTGACCAAACGCCCGAATGGTTCTGGCACGCTTCCACGGCGAAACTGTCATGTCGCATTCAAGACTCGACTTATTGTTTGTTGAATCGTTTTCCTCAGACCTTCTGTTAAACAGACCGTTTAAGGAGGAGCATCACAATCGGATACTCTGTTAATGAAAGGCAGAGAAACAAAAACCCAAGTGTGCAGAGCGTACAGTCCGTTTCGTAAGCTCTCGTATTCTCAAAATGTGTTCAGCCTTCCAGTTCTGTAGTGGTTGAGAAATCACTCGTGTGGAAATGTTTGTATTTGAGGAAAGCAAAGCCAGTTTTTTAAGGCTCTGTGCTCTTCCATGCGTTACTGCTTCATTACTCAAGCAGCTCTCCAGACACTCATGACAAGATTATTATTATTATTATTTTTTTTAATATACTTGCATTATCATAAATGAAGGACTTTTTACCGGAGTGATTGTCATTCTTATATCTGTTTAATAGTAGATGGCATTGCTTTCTCACGTCAGGATTCCAAGGTTTGTCTTTCTGAATGTTCTACGCACCCCACCACCACCACCTCCATGTCTTCATGGCTTTTACAAAAAAAAAAAAGAAAAATGTCCCAGGCAAAGATAAATTGCTCCCAGGGTTAAATATGCACACACGGTGCCCTCCGACAACCTGGCGTCTCTGCCAAGCGGGGGTTCCCCCATCGTACCCGGCGTTCCTGAAATAGATCCACGGAAACGTTGATGGTTAGAATAAACACGTACTAAATGTTTCTAAGTGAGTTCCTGCATTGAATGGTTTTAATCCAAAACCCAAGTAGCCTAATAAAAAAAACATAATGTCACGGTCAAGTGCTCGGGTTATGATCCAAGTTGCTTAAATAAATACAGTATAATAAGTTCGTACTGAGGTGAATTTATCTTTATGTTAAAAGGGTTAACGTCTACTACAACAACAACAAAAATCAGAAACCCTTGATGTTCCCCTGCATAAATTGAGCCAACCCAACAAAAAAAAGACTCTTTCTTCAAAGTAAAGGACAGTATAATGCTTCAACTTTTCAGTTAATAAAATAACGTTGGAAAAATCTAAATTTCAAAAAAGAACTAAACTGTGAAAGTTATGGACGTTATGGCGATTTAGTTAAAAATCCACCTTGATGTCCATTAGGGACGGGAATCGACCTGTTTTTCAATTCTAAACCAAATTTTTCCTTCCTACCACTCGCGACGCTGTCCTGCCTGCCAGTGTGGGAATAGTTTAGAGTGTGCCACCTATAGGAATACAGAGGAACTGCAAAGTTTTCCAACGTCAAATGCAAATTCAAAAATAAATTGCCATACAAAAGAAATTTGATGAGCAACTGAATCGCTTTTCCCGCTCATGTCTAAGGTCACTGCTGAGATAAGTGCGGGTCAGTCCTCAGGTTGTTGTGGTGGTGGTTTTGAAAGCTTTGGTGCTTTCACAGGCATGTCCTAGATCAGACGGGTTGAGAGGCCTGTATTTAAGCTCGGTATATAAGCCTCAGCACGCTGCTGTAGCATTTTCCCCATGTTCTTTAATGAGCACTTAAGCTCCACTAATACCACACAGCGGGCTTTTTGTTTTGTTTTATGTCGTTTTTTTTTACTGTCTTCTAACATGGAGTTACGAAACCGTCTTCTCTTGTCCACCTGTTGTGAACGAACTAATTTAGAATTTAAGCTCATTAATTTCTGCCGAGCAGTCTTGGTATTTCGCCTCACTTTAAACCAAACAATGGGCCGTATTCATTATTATTATTTTTTTTATCTTCGAGCTCCTCTTCTATAATCACCGTCTCTTGTAGTCACTTGTCACCCGCTTTCTTTTGATCGTCCGCCTCCCCGGCTTCCCCCCTGCTTCCCCGGCTGGCGTCACTCTGCTCTGTGGACGTGCATTCCACTAGGGAACCAGAGACGTATTACAACCCCCTTCTCTGTCTCCGAGCTTACAGACACTGAACAAGTCATACAGTCTCAGAAAGTTGTGGAGGAGTCCTGGAGTTTGCCCCAAAGGCTCTCTGTGAAGCTTAATGTGAGCCGTCTCATACAGTCAATGGGGAAATAAAGGCTGCTAAAGCGACACTGTGCTTAGACTTGGCTTCCATTCACAAATGCACAGATTTTTTTAAAGACAAATCCTTGTACAACACCAATTTTTTAAAATCTGATCAGTCAAATAATGTTGCGTTTTTCTAACAGTCTATATAATAGTATTTCCAGATGTTGTTCTGAAGATGTGATGGTCTGGCGGCCGAGCTCCAGTACATAACCCAAGATCAATAATCACAAATGCAGTCATTTAACAGAAGACAATCCATCATGGGTGATGTAATAATGTATTCATTAAAAAGATGTTTATGTAACATTAACAGAAAGTGTCTCTCCCATGTCCGCCATTGGAAAATCTTCGCCACAAGCTTTCCCATTACTCAGAACAACTTTTCTTTTTTAAACTTACTAAACTTTCCAGGAGCAAGAGGAGAGGCTAGTGAGAGATGACTGTTAATGTATACTATAATGAAATAATACTATATAGGAAAAAAAAACATGCTGTTATGAGACAATCTCTCCCTCCCTGGAGAAATTGTTGACATTTACAGAAGACTTTAAGGCCACCGTACGTTGATGGAGACTCCTAACTGCAGTAAAACATTTTGAATGGTGCTTCGAATGTTTTAAAGAAGGCCATACGGACGTGAAAGACGATCCTGGTCGAGGTGGCAGTTGAATGGAGTTCCTGGGAGGCCGGCGTGTCAGTGTGACCATGGCGCTGATGTACTTAGAAAGCTTTCTACCTCGATGGTGTCCAAGCACTAGTGAGAGGCAGTGCAGTAATGTAACATAGAGGATTATTATAGAAGATTTTACTCTCATAACTGTGTTCTGTTATTATACGCCGGCTTAAAATCCTTCTCGAGCACAGTTCAGATGAGGTTCAGGCCATAATTTCTTGCTCACTTGGTTCTCTCAAGCTGTCAGCCATTATTTATTAAACATTAAATGCATGTTTAACATGGTGAAGAGTTTTACTGCAGTCCTGCTGCATGCTCGTTCCTCTCTCCTGGGATCCGGAGCAGTAGAACGTTTCCCTCAGGCTGGTTCCCAGGTCCAGGGAACACCTAGTGCCGCTTCCCGTGCAGCTGCAGTAAAGAACAGCACGGCTTTATTTTATTTTTTTTCCATTTTCTGGTCTTGCTGAATTTCCAGCAGCTGTCCTACAGGAAGTGATACACGGCTCTCAGGATATGCTCAGTTTTCCGGTGGACAATCTGTGATCGAGCGTGAACTTAAACGTTTTGTACAGTGAAAGTATAAAACTATTTGGGAATGACTTTTTTTTTTCTTCTTCTTGAGAACTTGTAGAGAAGTTTGTGACATTGCTCAGTGTTCCTGCACCTCTTAGCAAAGTGTTGGAGTCACAGTTGGTACCAAAGCAGAATGTCACCAGAGCTAAGGTCGGTGATAAGGCCGCCATTTATGTTTCTACAGGGCATAACCCTGGCCTTGGCCATGCCTCAGAGCTTCAGCACCGAGCACCTCGACTGCTGAAGTACTCTTTGTACGAGCACATGTTGCTGAAATGAAAGGCTACGGTGTGTTTGTTGAGCCGTGTGCTGCTGAGCCAGCAGATAGTAGTCTTGAACATGGATACCTCGAGAGTAATTCATATTTCCTTCTTCAGAACAGTGAACTGTAAAGTCAAAATTTTAAATTTGACAAGTTTTTATGTTGATTTGAACTGAACTACAACTGGGACTTAACAGACCAGTAAAAATTCCCTTTATTTCTTGATCTAATCCCCTCGTACACTAACGCACTTACTCCAGAGTTTCACTGGTGGTCTCAGATCCTCTGCTTCACGTATGAAACTCTGAGCCATTAAAGGAGTTCCTGGAAGACCAAACATGTTGAAAAGGCTCGGAGCGAGGTCAGGACCGTACGGCGGATGTGTCGGTAACTCCAAGCCGAGTTCCTGTAATGTGCAAGCGGTGCAGCGGGTAGTATCAGGTTGAGCGTTGGCTTACAAAAACAGAATGCCTCCATCGATTACTGGATACCAGATCGTTTTTTCTTAAGAGCGTTCCAGTCACAGGAACGGTTGTAGTGTTCTCCGAGCCACCTCGGTCCAGATCATCGTTCACAGGTGTACAGCTTCTTCAATTCAATTTAATTTATATAGCGATTTTAACAATTGTCATTATCAGGAAGCAGCTTCACACAATCAAAAGAAATTATGGAAGTTCGAAAATGATTCATTTTGCACAAACTGATGGCCGCAACGACCCTATATACAGAAAAACTAATTTAAACATAAGACGCGCTGCTCTGTTTTCTTCTCATGTTTTGAGCCGCCATGTTGATTCGACATTCCTTCGTAAACAGAGTACAGATTTCTGATCGAGGTTGCGGGTTGCGACCTCAAGTCGAACACACACACAGGGTTTTTTAAACGAGTGAACTGGGGCCTCCGAGTGGCGCAGTGGTGCCCTATCATGCGGATATCGTTAGTTTGATCCCCGGGTGATGCTGTTAGCCGGAGGTCTAGAGAGAGCTGATTGGCCGAGCTCTCTCAGGGATGAGAGGTACTTTGTGCTCTCACATTAATCGCGGCTCTACAGCCAATCAGGGGCGTCTGTGAGCTCGCGCACGCGGAAGGAGCGGCTAGAGCTTTCCTCCGAGTGTGTTACTCCGTCCCTAACGGTGCGCGAGCAAGCAGTTTGAAAATATGCGGTCGGCTGAGGTCACGCAGTTCGGTCTCCCGACTGAGTGGTAGTAGTAGCCTTAATGTGGGAGCCCCCTAGTGACGGGGAGGAATTGGCCACGACTAAATTAGGGAGAAAATCTGGGGGGAAAAAACAACAACAACGAGTGAACTAGTGGGGGGTGGTACGGTGGTTACCTCCAGGGTCTGGGTTCGATTCCCGGCCAGGTTCGATCCCCGTCTCTGTGTGCATGGAGTCTGCATGTTCTTCACCATGCTTGGTGGGTTTCCTCCGGGTTCTCCGGTTTCTTCCGGACGTACGGATTAGGCTAATTGACTCTCTACAAAAATTTTTTATAATTGCCACAGTGTGTGTGTGTGTGAACGTGTGTGTGTGTGTGTGTCGCCCTGCGATGGATTGCGTACGATGGAAGTGCTTCGTCATACTCGTACTTCATCTCCAAACCCGTCATCTGTAATAATAAATTGCTGTGAGGGTCATTTCAGTAAAGGCTGTGAGAAATAAATAGCTGTCCCGCTGCCAAGTTATTTGTATAGAGTGGAATTTAAAGTCCTCATTAGAAACGTGAGCACCGCCTGGATTAGTTCCTGCATTGTTGGAACCTCACACTCTCCTGCTCAGGCGCTTTGACCAGCTCCAGTCCTCAACAGGTTTCTAGTCATTTCCTGCTTTTATCTGTGACGTGTTATATGATCTGTCTTTGTTTTTCTTGTTATGAATGAAGCGGACATACTGAAGGCCTTCTGTTCAAATATTCTCTCGCTCGAGCTGAACTTTGTACTTTACAGGTCACCGTGTGTGCCTGAAAGTCAGCGAGGTTATTGTCACGGTAACCCTCACAATACGGCCTCCGATAACGGTCGACTTCAGCCTGGACAAACTTCCTCCTCCGCCTTTCAGGCGCAGTTTTTTCCCTTCGGTCTTTTATATCCACATAGTTTAAGCCTGTTTGCTCAACAAATAACTGGTTCTCCCTGCTAGCTTTCGCAGATTTGTTTGGAGAGCGAATTCTTTGCCAGAGCAAACACCGCTAACTCCGTCGCCCCCCCGCGGCCCCGTTGAAAGACGGCCTCGTTTTTTTTTTTTTTTTTTTCCCCTTCGCGCAAAATAAATGACGTCCCTCCGTAAGGTTTGTGTTTGCTTGCAGTGTGTAGATGTATGCTCATCCTCTCGAACATGCCTAGCCTGCTCGGGCTTGCGGAATACGTCCCTGCACGCTCGGCCGTATCGCTCGAGGACCCGGCAAGCTGCTTTAAAGTCAGACCTGAAAAAAAAAGAGGAGAAGAAAAGACATTTCTGTACAAGTTCAGCACTTTAGGACTGCACTTCCAGGCTTATTCTGTGATCGAGATCTACTTAATTGGAACACTTTTTCTTTTAAACTTGTCTCTTTGTTGTTGTTCTTTCTTTCCTGGTCAGTCGTAACAGATGTAAAAATTCACAACCGTGCATAAACTCTAGCTCCATTTGTCGTGTCTACTATATTTTTTCAGGTCAAAACAAGGTCAAAAATTTGATAAAATGTTTTATTTTTCATTTTATAAAATACTTTCTTGCTTTCCAGATAACATGCACGACCGTGGGGGAAGAAATAAAGAATGTAGAAAGAAGGAGCAATAATTGTTAAATTGTTGAGACGTGAACAAAATATTTTGCATCAAATCAGCTACTGTTAATGCCAGTTAGTAATTGCTATTTGTTTTTTTTGTTTTTTTTTTATACATTTTAAGAAAATTATATATTGGGGGGGAAAAAAAAAAAAAAGCATACCATGGTGGACATAAAATATTTTTTTTATCATCTCTTACAGTCTTGTTTGTAGTTTGTGTTTAATTGTTTTACAAAAAAAAAATCAATCTATTAAAAAAGATGCATTTACACCCTAATATTCTACTAATAGTTGGAAAAACTGACTAATTGGAATAAAAATGCATCAATTAAAGAACCAACAGTCAGAATCCGTCTCATACGATCCGTCTCAATCACAATGTATTTTTGAATCAGGATGTCAGTGAGGTATAAACTCTTGTTGGAATATATGTATCGTTTCTCCACATTTGCCCCACATGGGGGTAGTAATTGTTTCAGCTTCTGTTCCTGATCAGTAAACTCCTTCTGTATTATCTTTATTTGCACCCACTGGGTCTGGAGGAGCACTGTGGCCTTGCACCTCCAGGGTCCGGGTTCGATTCCCGTCTCTGTGTGCATGGAGTTTGCATGTTCTCCCCGTGCTTGGTGGGTTTCCTCCGGGTACTCCGGTTTCCTCCCACAGTCCAAAGATATGCAGGATCGATCGATCATTTTTTAAATTCAGAAATTATTTAAAAACTTTGAAATTAATCATGCAGCCATTAAATGGACGAAAACTGACGTATGTTTTTAAAGAAATGCCACCAATATAAACCATGTCTGTCTACTTGCAAAACACTTTAGTTTTTTCAGAGAATATATCAAGCTGTTGCGTATCAAGCTGGTTCATTACTGCCACCTAATGGACTGGAGGGTGGAGCAAAAGTTTGGCCTGGGTGAAAAAAAAAGAGGAGATTATGGCTTTGTACACAACATGACCTTGAACCAATCAGCTAAACAAGTCATAAAGCATTTTAATGTTTATTAACTCCTCTAAATATTTTTTTTTAATACTGAAAAATCGCTGCTCTTGAATAGTCCTAGTAAAGTGTTTTACTTCTTTTGTGGGAAGTTTGTGAAAACTCGGCAAAATCTGTGCACACGTACGCGGCAAGGCAGATGGGGAAAAGCTTTGAGGTCTAAGACCGGGATCCTGAACAAAAAACAAAACAAGAAAACCTATCAGGATTGACTTTTTTTCCTCTCGTTAACTCTCACGCGCCGCCGAATCCGAAGCCCAAAGGACAAAGAAAGGTCATGGCTATTAGCATGAGAGCGCATTAGGTCCTTGTACGGCGCTTTGATTTTTTCATTCATCACTAACTGCTTAATGTTGGACAGAGTCACAAAGGATTACAAATACGTCTTTGTTTATCATCCGACATGTTAAATCCATGAAAAAAAACCTCACGTGCAGGTGCACGCGATAATAACTGCAGTCGGGATCGGCCCAGAGCGTCCGCGAGAGAGCCACGAGAGCCAACAGGGATGGGATTCATCTGTTCCTTTTGGAGGAACGCTCTGTTCTGAACAGTGTGGAACTTTCGCTATGGTGATTTTTGCAGACCTGATGTCTAAAGCGCCAGATTATTTTTACAACCGGACGTCTCTCGGGTCCGAGAGTCCATATCGCCCGAGCCTGATGAGTGTTCAAACGTTTACACTTCAGCGCTGATATATTTTTTTAATTCTTTGTTTTTTTTTTCTTCTTCCATTTTACAGGGAAAGCTTTTGACATCACGTACGTGCGCCTGAAGTTCCACACCAGCCGCCCGGAGAGCTTCGTCATCTACAAGCGCACGCGCGAGGACGGCCCGTGGATCCCGTACCAGTACTACAGCGGCTCGTGCGAGAAAACCTACAGCAAGCTGAACCGGGGTTTCATCCGCACCGGCGAGGACGAGCAGCAGGCGCTCTGCACGGACGAGTTCAGCGACATCTCGCCGCTCACCGGAGGAAACGTGGCCTTCTCTACGCTCGAGGGACGTCCCAGCGCGTACAACTTCGACAACAGCCCAGTGCTTCAGGTAGACAAGGCTGCATTTTAGCTCGGATGTCCTCGTTAGGATCGTATTCGGTCATGTTGTTTTTGTCTAGTGTTGAGCGTAATTATAACAGGTAGTTATTTTTGGGGAACGTAAGAAGAAAGATTTCAATGGTCGCGTTTTTTTCTTAGTAGTTAGAAGAAATGCTACATAAAGATTAGGTTTTAAACATAGACCTGGCAACCGTGGTATCACTTGTGAATCTCGCTTTTGTTGGACCTTGTGGCCTCGGTAGGCGCGGATACATAAACACAAGCTCAGTCTATTTAAATCGGTGACGATGGTGAGAACTGTGAGTCAGCTAATCGTCTGGGTGCGAACGCGCCTCATGTTTGTGGAGGGGCGGGGCTCGTGGAGGAGGGAGTACAACTGGCCCCGGACTGGTGATAACAGAAGCTCCCACTGTACATGCACATGTGTAGGAGTTGCAGCAGGTTGCTAGGTGACGCCTCCAGCTTTCCCACCCCGGTTCCCATTTCACTTGGCACTAACGTGGCCACAGCTGGTAATCGTTTGTAGGTCTGGTTGTCGTTTTTTTTTTTTTTGCGTCCGGTGCGAGCCAGATGTTCTTACGAAACATGTGCAGGCTGTTGCAAACCATGTGTGACTAAATGCGTGAGACTCGTGGAAATCGTTTGGTTATTAATTTGACACTATCCGGAATTTATGATGCGCGTGAGTAACTTAAATAAATAATAGGAAAGTTATTGCGCGAGATAGACGTTGCGAAGCGAGTGAGCGATCTTTGCTCTTAAGAGAAACGGCGACAGTAGAGTGTTTGTTGTTGTAGCACTTTGATGGGAATTCTTTTCTTTTTTCATGAATCGTCAGCTTAGTTATAGCTGTAGTTGTATACAAAACTTATGATAAAGTATAATTCAAGGGACTTTTGATCGTGCAGAATAACAGAATACATTTATAAGAGTAAAAACTTCCTTTATTTTTCGATATAATCCCCTGCTACACTAATGTACTTATCCAGAGTTCCACTAGTGCTTAAATACCATCAAGGTAGAAAGTTTTCATCATAAGAAAACCCGCCTGCTTCCCGTCTGAAACCCCGGCCTCCCAGGAACTCCTTTAATGCTCCCAAACGTGGGAATGGCTTGGAGTGAGGGCAGGACTTTTACGGCTTCATTCATCAGACATTTCATCAAGTCTCAGTTTGACTTGAACGCCCCTGGTTTATATTACTACTAAACTTTATACGAACCAACATGTACCATGCTGGACATCACAAAGCTCCACGGTTTTGTTATAGTTGTTTATTTTGTGTTTTTTAGACCATGCCTGTTGCTTCGAAACTCAGGGATTTCAGTTTTTTTCGTAAAGAAGGGCAGTTTTGATGATCAGCTTTTTTGACTGCTTTAATTTATTTTGTTAGTTTTTTTGCATAGTTTTGTTTCGCTTTATGACGCCATAGTCAGGAATGAACGTAACTACTGCGATTGATCAATAATCAATTACGTCGACTAGTTTTCTTTTTTTTTTTTTTTTTTTTAGAGTTTGACATTCCATATATATTTTCACTTTGGATCTGAACTTGACCTTTAACCTGTCACTCTGGTTTTCGGGTTACCCTCCCTCCCTCCCTCTTCCCAGGGACCTGGTGACTCTTAATAAATGTGATGGTGGACTTTTGAACGGTTGAATAACTCGTGTAGTGATTTGTGGATTTGACGCAGGCTGTGAGTCTCGGGAAGCTGCGTATATCTGATCTGAAGCATCTGAGCTGGACGGATGCCCGGGACCTGCAGTAAGGGAGTTGGGGGGGGGGGGGGTGTAGTTCTGACGCTTCCTCGGATGCGTCATTATCTCTCCTTTTTATTGTCTCGCAGCACCGTTTTAAGGAACCTCAGCTATTTATTTGTAAGCCATTAAGTTAATGTGCGCAATTGAGTTGTTTCAAACTAAACCAGCATCACCTCTCATCCTTTCGAGATTATTACTAAGTGCCAGTGACTCAAACCCTGCGTGTGTGAGGGAGACGGGGAGAGAGAGAGAGAGAGAGAGAATTTGGTGTCCTGCCTGAGCAGGAACTCACACTGGATCGCAGCTGTGTGCTCTCCAGGGTTTTGTGCTGCTCTTCAGCAGCTGGACGTTACACATTACAGATCGTTTCTCATGCTTAGATACATTGCGTGAAGATGAACAGAAGTCATGTGATCAAACCCAGCGTTTATAGATAATCCAATCTTAACAGCGATCAATATAATCTTCCCTGACGCATCAGAGAATAAACTCCACTTGTTTCATCCACATGACGATCTTTCCGGCCGTGTCCATGAAAAATGAACAGTTTTGTGTTTGTGTATTTTTTCGTTCTCTCTCTCTCGTGCTCTGTCCTGCTCTTTGCTTTGTCTGTGAGAGCGTCTAGCTTAAGCCTACTTATGTTTGCAGGACTGGGTGACTGCCACAGACATCAGAGTGACCCTGAACAGGCTGAACACGTTCGGAGACGAAGTGTTTAACGACCCCAAAGTGCTCAAGTCATACTACTACGCCATCTCCGACTTCGCCGTAGGAGGAAGGTGAGAGCTTTTATTGTAAAGTGCAGTGTTCATTTCACAGGTTTGTTCCTGATGATGATGATGATGATGATGATGATGCAGCATCTGGCGTGTCTGCCACCAAGAATGCACGAACGCATGAAAGCACATGGTCATCTGGACCGATCTAAATTTAGGACACAGAAATTGATTAAACAGTCCAGGCAAGGATTCTCACTTTCCAAAAGAAAAAAAAAAATGGATTCAACAAAAATGAACCCAAGCGCTTTTCCTCCAAGTTCGAACACGTCCAAGAGCGATGATGTAACCTCCGAGCTGATACGTACACGCTGCGGAGTGCGCCGCCAGCATGCGGACGTCTAACACGGCTTCCTTAAAAGACACGACTCCTGACTCACATCCAGGTGTTTTTTTTTTTTTTTTTTTTTTTTTTTGTACGACTCAGTAAGAAACTGGAATTTTTTTTGGAAAAATGAAAAATAAATATTAAAGGACAAGAGATGAATCAGGCTGGTGTTGAGAGTGTGTTAAGCAACTCCCCGGGCGCTCTGCATCGCGTCTCCTCACCTCGATCTGTTTGAAATGTCGATCAGATTTCCATTACACAGCCCACATTCCTGACATTCCTGCACGGGAGAGCGGGATTACAGCAGAACAGAACAGAGCGGGGCGGGCCGGGTCGATCCTGTATCCGTGTGACAGCCCGAGGTGTTGATTAATCTTACCCCAAAAACCTAGCGGTTAATAATGCACACGGGGACGTTAACGTTCGGAAAGTTTTACTCTTATGATGACCTTCCCAGGAAAACACGACCAAAACTCACCTCTGCTGCAGACGAGACGCTCATTTAGAGATACAAGTTACCTCAGAAATCACCCATTAACAACCAGCACCTCAGATTAGAGGCGTTAAGAAGAGTTTACACACACACACACACACACACACACACACACACACACACACACACACACATATGAGTAGCAGATGCGTCTCAATATCAACTGTTCAAAGAGATTATTGTGCATTGTGTCGCCAAACGTTGAGCTGGTAGTGTACAGTAGGTGTAACCGAACATATATATATATATATATATATATATGTGTAAAGCATAAAGGAAAATTCTGTGTGTTCATTTTAGGGTTGGGTACCGAAAACCGGTGCTAATACGGCACCGGTACCTATAGAACCGGTATGTACCGGAACATAACGCGAATTTCGGTGCCTCATTTCGGTGCCACTTAAATACCCTGAACTGTCGATTTAAATATTTGTTCTTTAGATTCATATATTTTTGTAGATTAATAGTTTATTAGATTTAAAAAAAAAAAAATTAAAAGCACAAATAATCAGGAAATGCCAGACCATCCAAGATGCGCGTGAATACAGCAACTAACGTTACACTCGCTTTGACGGCAGCTGGCGGTCTACCGATAGCTTAGCTTGCTAAAGTAAACTTTCGTTAAAATGCCTAAAACTAAACAGTCGAAAGTGTGGCTGTATTTCACAAGAAAGGATTCCGGCACCGCGACGTGCAGCAAATGTTTTACAGCAGTTGCGTGTAAAGCGGGAAACACGTCAAATCTAATGAAACATTCGAGGGCAGACGGAATAAAGTTAAAAGCAGAATAAATACACGGAATAAAGTTAAAAGCAGAGGGAGGCACCGTGTTTGACAGCTTGTGGACAACAGCTGGCGCTATCAGTGTGGACTACCCCAGTCCCAGTCACACTAACCGTAGCAAAAAGGAGTCACCGATTATGATGACGACAGCAGACTTTCCGCAGGTTAGTAGTAGGATAATGTAATGTTAATAGCAAAATGCAAATCTTGCATTCATGTCCTGTGCAGGGCAATAAGTCAGGAAAGGAGTCGTATTTTGACAGAAAAGGCAAATATGGTGAAATTTCTGCAAAAGAATTGCTAAAATTTGAAGCTTACATATTCATATATACTTTAAACTTTTAATATATTGTTCAATTTTAAGCATAAAATTTTTTGTTCAATAAAAATTCATTCTTGAGTCATCCACTATAATTTTGTGGCTTAAAAGTATCGGTTCAGGCACCGTTTTGGCACCGGTATCGATTTGGCACCGGTATCGAAAAAAAACCAAACGATACCCAACCCTAGTTAATTTTCCAGGCCAGTATTAAGTGTTATGTTTGTTATACAGTATAAATATAATCCATTCACACACTCACTCGCGTATGAGCACGTCAGAGACGTGTCGGTCATTTCTGTCTGTTTCTGTCAGGTTTCCATCCGCGTTGAACTAAAAAAATAATTACAATGTTGAACACGCTGAGAGTTTGCATGTTCTCCCCGTGCTCGGTGGGTTTCCTCCGGGTACCCCGTTTTCCTCCCACAGTCCAAAGATATGCAGGTTAGGATAATTGGCGTTCCTAAATTGACCATAGTGTGAATGAGTGTGTGTGTGTGTGTGTGTGTGTGCTCTGCGATGGATTGGCACGCTGTCCAGGGTGTACCCTGCCTCATGCCCCGAGTCTCCTGGGATAGGCTCCAGGTCCCTGCGACCCGAAACACAGGATAAAGCGGTATAGAAGATGAATGAATGAATGAAAACACTGACTTGAGTCTGAGTTTATTGGCGTTGGTACATCCCAAATTGAAAACTCTGACCTTCCACCTAAAGGTCAAGACTAAATGTCAAACAAAAACAAGGCCCTACCTGTGTTCCAATATTTATGGACCAGTCTCTCTCTCTCTCTATCAATCCGTTTTTGGACACACCTTCTAATTCTGTTATTTATTCCTTTCTCCATGCTGAAGGCGTCCAAAATATGTAATAATCTTTGAACAGTTGATGTCGAGATGTATATCTGCTACTCATGATCTGCAAATCCTTCATAACGGCTCTAATCTGAGGTGCTGGTTGTTAATTTGTGAGTTCTGAGGCTGGTGGACTCTAAATAAGCGTCTCCTCTGCAGCAGAGGTAAGTTCTGGCGCTTGGTTCCTGGGAAGGTCTTCATGAGAACCAGTTTCATCATCATGGTGCTTGATGGGTTTTGCAAATGCACTCGACACAATACTGTTCTTGCAGGAACTATTCCAGAACAGATTCCAGTACTGTTCTAGAATGTTGAAAATAAATCAAAACTTGTGTCCAAACTTTTTCCTGGTGCTGTACACCTTTTAATTTCTGATGTAGGTTTCATGCGCTGGTGGTTTAAATCAGAATATTTTAAGCACTGAACATGTGCAGGCCATGGCGTTGCATTGCACCACCGTGTTCCCGATTCGTCACCGACCTTAATCATAACACGCAGTGAAACATGACCTGTGCATGTTTTTTTTTTTTCCTTGTTCCTTTTCTGTTCACTTTTTCCATAATCCCCTGCCAAGAAACACCTGAGACAATAGCTGACTAGCCACACAAGTCCTCACTTGTTCGGCGGAGCCCCTCGTCAAAGCGGGAGAACGTTCCTGCTGCCTCGTGCTTGAGCAGCAGCCAGGTGCACAAACGGAACGTTGTGCCGCGGCTCTCACGGACTGCTCCTGAACCCTTACAGGACGCCGAGCATTCGATTTGGTAATCAGGGTGATACCAGAAGGACCTACTCTGGTGGTCGTCCCTGGGTGCTCCTTGTAGCGATGGGACGTTCATGAACGATCCGTTCTTTTTGAACGAGTCTTTAACGTAAACCTCTGTAGGTTACGTACAAGAAACAGAAATGATTAGTTACCTATGAGTCTTTTGGTCCGAGTCGTTCGTTGCAATAGACTCAAAAGAACGAACGACTCGGACCAGAAGATATGAGAGGTGAGCTGCTCATTCTGTTTATTATAATTATAATAATTATGTCCTTAGCTGCATTGTAATATTTTCATTACTGGAACTGTAGGCAAAATTTGTGTATGTAGACGGGTTGAGGGTCTGTTAATGGAGAATCACATTTTATTTTATTTCGATTCATTCATTTCGATGAACGAGATTCAAAGAACCGAGTCACTAAAATGATTCAAACTTCCCATCACTAGCTCCTTGTAACGTCTAATTATAGAAGTTTGTAGTAGAAACGGCGAATAAATAGCATCCAGTGTTCGAGTACTGCATTTAGCATGAATGTGTTTTTGTTTTAGTCGCTTGTTTGAACAGCCCGGAGTCTGTAAACCGAGCCTGTTAGCACAGAGGCTCGGGAGAAGTAGAAGACAAAAAGCTGCGGCTGCTCTCGGTTACTGAGTCAAAGGTCAGACTTCTAAAGAAACGTGATTAGCCACGGCGAAGGCGTGGTGACATACTGATAGGCTCCGTAAACACCGCGCTGCGTGCGCTATTTGCACACTTCACCGTTTCATGACCGTGTCTTTCCGCTCTTGTCTCACAACCTTGAATCGATGTTAAACCCAAAACACAGACAGGATGTGTACACACACTGCAAGTCTGCTTTATGGCAGTGCTTTAGAATATGGTCTCAGTGTCTGTGTGTGTGTGTGTGTGTATATAATGGGTTTATGACCACCTGCGTTTCTCGGCTCTTTCAGGTGCAAATGTAACGGTCATGCCAGCGAGTGTGTGAAGAACGAGTACAGCAAGCTGGTGTGTGACTGCAAACACAACACCGAGGGTGATGACTGCAACGTGTGTAAGCCCTTCTACAACGACCGCCCATGGAGGAGATCCACCTCTGAGGACTCCCACGAGTGTCTGCGTGAGTGTCGACTGATAATAGACCGTGCAGTCCGGCATGGTGCAGGTTCTGACTCGAGCTCGATCTGTAGTTTCCTCTGTGACAGTTGGTAGTTGTGAAAGGAGAAGGAGGCGTTTCTCAGATTCCCACCAAGCGAAATCCTTCTACGTTACTGTACATACTGTCCTATGCCCCTATAAAGTATCATTATAACACCACTGTCTTTACTGTAACACATATAAACAGCCATTATAATGCCATAGTGTCTTCATGACACCACCACTACACTGTTGTTATAATGCCACAATGTCTTCAGTGTAACAACGCTACATTGTCGTTAAATGCCTAAATTGTCATAATGCCGCTTTGTCTTCACTATAACGCCGCTACAACATAATTATAATGCCGCGATGTCTTCACTGTAACAAAACTACACTGAAGTGTTATATATGCTATGTGTTCACTACCACTCCGATTCAATGTCGTTATAGTGCCACTATGTAGTGAATACAACACCACTACACCATTGTTATAATGCCGCAATGTCTTCACTATACCACCACGTCAGCTTCATCGTAATGGCGCCATGTCTTCCCTACAACACCTGCACAATGTCATTATAATACCCCAATGTCTTCACTATGAGTACTACAACGTCTCCACTACGACGTTGTTATAATGCTGCTGTGTCTCCACTATAACTCTGATTTCAGAGAATGAATTAGGGACAGGAATGCCGCAGCGTCTTTGCTGTAACGCGGCTACATCATTATAATGCCACTGTCTCCACTATACCATTATAATGCCTCTATGTCTTCATCGCTACAGTGTCATTATAACACCGCAATGTCTTCACTATAACACGGCTACACAGTTGTTATAATGCTGCTATGTCTTCAGCATAATGCTACAACGTCGTCGTAAGGCTGCAACAATTTCAGTGTAACATTTCTACAACGGTGTTATAATGGCACAATATCTTCACTATGACACCGCTACAACATCATTATAATGCCACTTTGTCTTCGCTATAACGAAGCTACATTGTTGTTATAATTCCACTGTCTTCACCATCACTCCGATTCGACATCATTATAATGCCGCAACATCTTCGCTATAACCCCACGACGTTGTCGTTACGACGCCGCTATGTCTTCGCTATAACCCCACGACGTTGTCGTTACGACGCCGCTATGTCTTCGCTATAACCCCACGACGTTGTCGTTACGACGCCGCTATGTCTTCGCTATAACCCCACGACGTTGTCGTTACGACGCCGCTATGTCTTCGCTATAACCCCACGACGTTGTCGTTACGACGCCGCTATGTCTTCGCTATAACCCCACGACGTTGTCGTTACGACGCCGCTATGTCTTCGCTATAACCCCACGACGTTGTCATTATGACGCCGCTATGTCTTCGCTATAACCCCACGACGTTGTCGTTACGCCGCCGCTATGTCTTCGCTATAACCCCACGGCGTTGTCGTTATGACGCCGCTATGTCTTCGCTATAACCCCACGACGTTGTCGTTACGACGCCGCTATGTCTTCGCTATAACCCCACGACGTTGTCGTTACGACGCCGCTATGTCTTCGCTATAACCCCACGACGTTGTCGTTACGACGCCGCTATGTCTTCGCTATAACCCCACGACATTGTCGTTATGACGCCGCTATGTCTTCGCTATAACCCCACGACGTTGTCGTTACGACGCCGCTATGTCTTCGCTATAACCCCACGACGTTGTCGTTACGACGCCGCTATGTCTTCGCTATAACCCCACGACGTTGTCGTTACGACGCCGCTATGTCTTCGCTATAACCCCACGACGTTGTCGTTACGACGCCGCTATGTCTTCGCTATAACCCCACGACGTTGTCGTTACGACGCCGCTATGTCTTCGCTATAACCCCACGGCATTGTCGTTATGACGCCGCTATGTCTTCGCTATAACCCCACGACGTTGTCGTTACGACGCCGCTATGTCTTCGCTATAACCCCACGGCATTGTCGTTATGACGCCGCTATGTCTTCACTATAACCCCACGACGTTGTCGTTATGACGCCGCTATGTCTTCGCTATAACCCCAAGACATTGTCATTATGACGCCGTTATATCTTCACTACAAAACTACTACAACTATGTTATGATGCCGCTATGTCTTCACTCTAGCACCCCTAAGAAGTCCTTATCATGCCATTATGTCTTCACTATAACACTGCTACGACATGGTTATGATGCCACTACATGCCTTCATAGCGGGACTTGTGGTGTTGTAGTAGCATTATTATGACAATGTAGCGATGGTACTGTGATGATGGTGGAGTTAAGAGTAATGACATGTTATTGGTGTTATAGTGACAAACTGGCATAATAGTGATTATGATGATGCAAAGGAAACCTGTAATCAATTCATCCTGCTTCTGTACAACCCCTTAATGTCACCCTCTTAACGTCAATCCCTAAATCATCTGCGCTCATCGAGGACAGTCAAAAATGTATTTATTATTATTATTATTATTATTATTATATATTTTTTGATACCTTTGCACCTACTTATCATACAAGCATGCACGTCCTATAAACGCGTGACTAATGCACACGTCAGTGCGAAGTGTCCCAGTGCGCGGCTCTCCCACACCCTGTCTGTCCTCTCCTCTCCTGTTCCACTGTTTTTCTTTCCAAGCTGCTCCTTATCATCAGGATATGTTCACTTAGTCATCACCGACCCTGGAACAGTTGTGACACACACGGAACTATTTCCAGCTTGTTTATCCTTCTCAGTTCTTCTTTATTTATCGTCTGACACATCACAGTGTATTTCTTTCTTTATAGTTTTTTTTTTTTTTTTTTTTTTGTGAGAAATGCTGCAATTGAGATAAGACGGAATATTTTTTTTACGTCGTGTGTTTCAGCGTGCAACTGCAACGGCAAGAGCAGCGAGTGCTACTTCGACCCGGCGCTGTACCGCGCCACGGGTCACGGAGGACACTGCCGCGACTGCGCCGACAACACGGACGGACCCAACTGCGAGCGCTGCTTGGACAACTACTACAGAGTGCGTCCGGGCCAGCGCTGCCTGCCCTGCAGCTGTAACCCTGTCGGTGAGCGACGACACGTTGATTGTGTGTGTGTGTGTGTGTGAGAGAGCGAGAGAGAGAGATTACAGATTTACATTGTTTTTTGTTTTTTTTTGGTTCCCCCTTCCTCCACAGGTTCCCTGAGCACTCAGTGTGACAACACGGGACGTTGTAGCTGCAAACCGGGTGTGATGGGGGATAAGTGTGACCGCTGCCAGCCCGGGTACCACTCGCTCACCGAGGCAGGCTGCAGGTACGGTTTAAATATATATTTCTCCAGGTGAGTTTCGTCTAGTCACGCTCTGTAACGTCCCCTTTCGTTCCGCTCCCCCGCAGCCCCTGCTCGTGCCACCCGGCCGGAAGCACACAGGAGTGCGACGTCGGTACCGGACGCTGCCAGTGCAAGGAAAACGTGGACGGCTTCAGCTGCGACAGGTCAGCTCTCACCGGCGCATGCTCAGACTGCCCCCTCTCTCTCTCTCACACACACACACACACACACACACTCGCTCTCAGCACAGACTGGGACATGCCGCAGCGCTGACTCATGCCGCGGAGAAAAAGAGCCGCCAGTTCACATTGTTCTGGAATAAGCTGGTGTCACCAGAACGAACAGGTCATGGAGGTGTTGTAGAGATTCCCAGCGGTAACGTCCGTCTCCGAGGAAAAACAACGTCTGCTGTTGAGGATTCAAAGCTTTTTTTTTTTTTTTTTTTTGGAAAGTCCCTGCATGTGTGTCAGTGTGTGTGTGTGTGGGAGACAGACAGCTAATTGGGGAAGAATGTGTGTGAGACAGAATTAGGGCCAGCGTTGGAGTCAGGAGAAAATAGCGCAGAGATAGAAGCAACTGCCCTGAGCACCGCCATGTAAGGGGTTCAGACGCCGAGCTTCACCAGCCGCAGCATTAACTTTACACACCGTCACCCTTTATTTATACATGCATACATCCACACACACACACACACACACGACGGTTGAGTTTTAACAGGAAAGCGCCTTGCTTAGCACGTAAACACCTTTAAATCACAGTAACTTTGCTTCCTGTTCACGTTAATAGCATACAGTGTGTACAGAGTTCAGTTATGGATTCCTGTTTCGAGTAAACATGCCAGTACGGGACAGGACCAACACATCCGAAGCATTCATCATGTACTGTATATGTATATAGATGGAGGAATCACCAGGGACCAGCCGATTCGATATTATCACGATACCTCGGTACCGATTCAGTGTGTATTGCGATTTCTGTAAATATATCACAGGTATATTATAAATATCCCAATTTTGTTACAATTCTAAACACACTTGGCAGATAATTTGCCCCAATTACACATAATCCAGTTCCGTGTGAATTGTTTAGAGCGCGCCATCTGCAGGATTCTAGAGGAACAGCAACAGTTGACAACAACAACGTGTAAAGCATAGAGTGAAAATATATAAATATACAAATATATATTTATAATCTAGATTATTCATATAAAATATATAATGGGATATTGGCATCACAATTTCCCTACCTGTTTTATTCCTATTTATTTATTTAATTTCATTTAATATACATTTTATTTTGCCATCCGTACTGGATTCTTTGCTATTCAGCAGATTTATGAGATTTCTGTATTTCTTTGTAAGGAAGCGCAGCAGCACCACTCGGTGGTATGAAGAAGTGCAGCTGGACTTTATCACCTTCTTCCTTTTACTTCTCATTATTATACATTTATGCAGTGACTGAAAACTTGTCTTGGCCACTTGCAGAATATTGTCTTTTGGCTTTACATTAACTGCACACACACCGCTTACACACACCTCCGGAGAGACACGATTCAGCGTTGCATACACAGATAACATATAATAACCCCTAAAGGAGTTTGTGTCTCTGTTTATTAAATGCAATATGCAGTTCAATAGAAATGAATGATGGCATCATATAACAAACTTGCATTTACGTTTGAATTTGAGTTTTTAACCTTTAAATAAAGGGCAGCGATGACGCGTGACTTGGTCAGACCTGCACATTTCTCCATGCACCACTAAGCTGTTTATTAGTTACTGTACCAGCAGCGCCATGTGACCAGCCTTTAAAGGGGACCTGTGAAGCAAAGTTCACTTGTTTTTAGTTATTTGAAGACATTTGGGTCTCCAGTTTGCATGTACCACATACGTTGACATAAAGACAATTTTTGCAAATTCTTAGACAATCTGGGGCTCAGTGTTTAGAAACAGGCAAACTGGCACTGAGAATATATATATATATTTTTTATTTTTTTATTTATATTATTATTTATTTGTATTATTATATTATTATTATTATTAATATTATTGTTTTACTATTATTGTTTTATTATTTATAATTTTATTATTTTTATTATTATTATTATCAATAATATAATTATATTATTATTATTAATATTATTATTGTTTTACTACTATTATTTTATTATGATATTATTATTATATTATTGATATTATAATTTTTTTATTATTATTATTAATATTATTGTTTTACTATTTTTATTTTATTATTATTATTTTATTATTATTATTTTTTGGTCTTAAAATTTATTGTTATTATTTATTATTTTATTATTATTATTTTTATTATTATTAATATTTTACTATTTTATTATGATATTATTATTATTTTATTATTTATTTATTTTTTTGGTCTTATTTTTTTTTATATTATTATTTTATAATTTTTTATAATTTTATTATTATTTATAATTGTATTATTATTATTGTTATTTTAGCTGTATTGCTGAGCCATTTTGGATGTACAGTGGTATCTCGGTACACAAACGCTGCACCTCGTGAATTTTCGCCTAACTTAAGTTTTACAAGAAATTTACCTCAGCAAACACAACATTTTTGTCACACGAGTGGCCGAACTGAACTAAGTTCTTTGCATTTTGTGTAAGATTTAGTGGAAGACGTAGCACCATGGGTCGCTAGAATGTTAGCAAGGACGGTAGCAAGAGGAAAATGGAGCCGCTTAGTTTTAAGGTTCAGGGAGGATTATTTATTGTCTAGTTATTGTCAATCATCTTGTAATTCATTTACATGTCTCTTCCAAATGTTTTGATTTGTTTTTTAATATGCAAAAATATTACTCTAGTGTTGGAAATCGGTAATATCGGTAATACCTTTGGGTGGCTGGAACAGATGATATGCATTTACATTATTCCCGATGGGAAAACATGTTTCATTACGAAATTTCGGATTAAATCCATATGTCGAGGCACCGCCATACACAGCAGGAAGGTGTGGCGTTTGAGTTCCTGAGAAACTGTGCACACCGCCTGGGACACACTTTCCTAACCTCCTGTGATGGTCTCCCTCTCAGGTGTAAACTCGGCTTCTTCAACCTGGACCCCCAGAACCCTCAGGGATGCACGCCGTGCTTCTGCTTCCATCATTCCACCGTGTGCGAGAGCGCCGAAGGCTACAGCGTTCACACCATCACGTCCACCTTTGACCGAGGTGGGTCGCGTGTGCGTGTGTATATGAACGTGTACATACACATGCTTGAGAAATCACGTTCCTGTGCGTTCTCTTTGTGTTTCACTTATAAACCTGTCGCATATTTATTTATTTTTTATTTTTTGCTGTTGCTAGGCGACGAAGACTGGAAGGGGCAGCAGAGAGACGGCTCCAGCGTGCCAGTGGAGTGGTCTTCGAGCGCTCATGAGATCTCGCTCTCTTCAGAAGATTATTTCCCCATGTACTTCGTGGCTCCAGGTACAGCTGCTGGTTCATTTCGATTGCTTCCGCATTGACATTGACATCCGTATGGACAGGAGGACAAATGAAACCCACAATACAGAAACTTAGGCTTAGGAACACGCATCGTCAGAGCTCGAACGTCAGTCCCATGTTTGTGTTCGAATCAAAGCAGGACTTGTGGTGATATTTCTCCTGAAGGTGTCCACATGGAAGGAACTCCTGATTTTTGAAAATCGACAGATATCTTGTCACCAGATTGTGGAAGAGACGCATCTGCCTGTGTAAACTGTACACGCAATCATTCACCAACACCACTTGGACGTTACTGAAATTACTCTCTCCAAGCTATTTCCACATGTTTAAGGAGTTCCTGGGAGGCCAGGGTTTCAGACCTGAAGCAGGCAGTTCGTCGTCATCGTCAGTCATCGTTGCTTGCAACTATATTGTTATTATTATTATAAAAATGATAAAGATTCTGTGTGAAAATTGTACATTACGTACAGAAGTTACCATAAAAGAAATACAGTTTAAACTAAGGCCCATAAATTATTCAGGATTTACAGTCAATTTAAAGTGTAAGAATATAGTAGTGTAAAAGCATGTCGTGTGGGTATGACTGAAGTATTATTTGACTTAAACGCCTGTTTAACGCTTTGCTCGTTCTTGTAGAGAAATTTCTGGGCAATCACATGTTGAGCTACGGTCAGAACCTGACCCTCAGCTTCCGGGTGGAACGGCGCGACCTTCGCCTTTCGGCCGAGGACGTGGTGCTAGAGGGGGCAGGACGCCGAACTGCCGTGCCCCTCATCGCGCAGGGAAACGCTTATCCCAATGACCAAATGCAGACGTTTGTTTTCAGGTAAGCAGATGTTCGATACAAGGAATGTCATAGCCAGGGCTGTCTGTTATGTAGTGTTAGTCTTTGTGTATATATTTTGTATTCATGGAGTTTGCATGTTCTTGGTGGGTTTCCTCTGGGAACTCCGGTTTCCTCCTACAAATACAATCACCATTGGCTTCCACAGGTTCCTAGAATAATGATGATGATGATTAAATGTACACTAATTACGTTAAGGCTAACAGATGAGAGGTTAAATATGTAGTTTGTATTCGACAGGCTCCACCACACCCCAGAGTCTTCCTGGAGACCAGATCTGAAACATGCAGAGTTCCAAAAGCTTCTCCACAATCTTACTTCCATCAAGATCCGTGGAACCTACAGTGAGAAAAGTACGATTCTGTAGATTACAAACATTGTAGATTTATGCCCTTAATCGATCCAGCCACAAACCAACGAGAGCCAGGACTATATATTTAGGCGTCTTCAAGGTAATTTGACCGTCTTTTCGTTTTCTAGGTACCGGATATCTGGATAACGTGTCTCTGGTGACTGCGCGGCGAGGACACGGTGAGCCGGCGCGCTGGGTGGAGAAGTGTTCGTGCCCGCCGGGATACGAGGGTCAGCACTGTGGGAAGTGCGCTGTGGGATACAGGAGGAGCCGCCCTGAGCTGGGTCAATTCAGCCCCTGCGAAACGTGCAACTGCAACGGGCACAGTGACGCCTGCGACCCTGTAACAGGTCACTCACATTTGTGACGCATCACTTCCTCTTGCGTTTATTTACATCGTCCTGGTGTAACTTGGCCACATTGTCACATTTTTTTATTATTACTATTTATTTTTTTTAAATAGGAATGTGTGACTGCCAGGACAATACCGCTGGCATGAGCTGCGAGAGGTGTAAGGACGGTTTCTATGGCGACGCCACAGCGGGTTCGACTTCTGATTGTAAACCGTGTCCGTGTCCTGCTGGAGCCACCTGCGCAATCGTGCCCAGAACCAATGAGGTGGTGTGCACCAACTGCCCGCTCGGCACCACGGGTACGGCCTTCAAAACTGAGAGGATTCCAGGCTCTCTATCTTCTTTTTTTTTTTTTTTTATAAAAATATTTTGCCGAGTTTAAAAACTTTGCTCATCCTAGTCAGTAGATCCGCGTTTGATTGTCAGCTCTGAGGATCCTAATGATCTCACGTCTGTGTCCAGGAAGACGCTGTGAGCTGTGCGACGACGGATTCTTCGGCAACCCGCTCGGTAGTAACGGTCCCGCGAGGCCGTGCCGGGCGTGCAACTGCAACAACAACATCGACCCCAACGCCGTGGGCAACTGCGACCGCGATAGCGGCGAGTGCCTCAAGTGCATCTACAACACCAACGGCTTTTTCTGCGATCGCTGCAAGGACGGTTTCTATGGCAACGCCTTGGCTAGCAACCCGGCGGAAAAGTGCAAACGTGAGTATCTTCGGAGCCGCCGCTTCTTTTTTTTTAACCGGCACATGGACGAGGATCGTTTCCTCCCTGTTTTTTGGTAAACTTGTGAGTGGGTTAACATTATTGCGCAATCTTAAATACTTAACCAATTAAGTGAACTGAATCGGAGAAGGATTTCTGACCCGCGCCTCTCACCTCCACAGCTTGTGCGTGCTCCGCGCACGGAACGGTGAACGGAGCCCTTAACTGCATGATGGTCACGGGACAGTGCGAATGTCACCCTCACGTCATCAACCGAGACTGCAGCGCCTGCGAGCCCGGCTATTACAACCTGCAGAGCGGAGAAGGCTGCCAGCGGTAACTCGACTCACTTCACAGTAACAGTGACGCCGTCTCAATTTTCTGCAATTCTGTTTTTTTTCTAATAACTGCTCTGTCTTCAGGTGCAACTGCAACCCTGTCGGCTCCTTTAACGGCCAGTGCGACATCGCGAGCGGCCAGTGCGAGTGTCAGCCCGGGGTCACGGGTCAGCACTGCGATCGCTGCGAAGTCAACTTCTTCGGCTTCAGCTCATCTGGATGCAAACGTAAGAGGCTTTATTAATCCGTTATTATTTCGGGAAGTTCTATTCTTAAGCGAGCGTCCCAGTCATCGCGCTACTCTCGTCTCTTTTCACAGCCTGCGAGTGCGACCCCGAGGGTTCGCGGACGGCGCAGTGCAGAGACGACGGCCGCTGCGAGTGTCGCCCTGGCTTCGTCGGGACTCGATGCGATATGTGTGAGGAGAACTACTTCTACAACCGCTCCGTTTCCGGCTGCCAACAGTGTCCCAACTGCTACAGTCTTGTGAGGGACAAGGTAAGACCCGTCTGAGGCTAGAGAAGAGAAAGATTAAATGGATGGTATTAAAGATTCCAGCTGTGACCTTTTACACTGTTTAGATCAATTCCAAGATCGAATCAGGTAGCATTAAAAACCCAAGGAACATTTAACCACTTGTTTTTGAGAAATCTTTAAAAAGTCATACAAAGTGGCAGAGCTTCAGGGTATGTCTTCTTATAAAGGCTCACTGAAACGGTTACTGGCTCAGAAGAACCTTCGTACACAGCCGATGAAGGACAGATTCAGAAGGTCCAGTTCTTTTAGGTTCAGCTTCCTGGCTGATGGGAATAAAACCTGAAATGCTCTGATGCTGTTCTGATTTGCTTTTCTGCTCACCGTGACTGTAACGAGTGGTTATTTAATCCCTAGTCTGCCAATTTGCTTCCGTCTACTCGCTCGCTAGATGTGTAAACTGTAAACTGTGAATACTATAAGAGATCTGATGTGTATCATCTGTATCTACCCATATTATATTATGCCATAGCCTGGAAACGAATTCCATTATAGCGCAGACTCGTGTTGTAAAAAAGTTGTGAAACCTCGGCTGTGTCCCGTTATACAGTGGACTTCAGAGTGTGCTCCGTGTGCTCCTCGATAACATCTGAAACACCATGCAACATCACGTTACCACGGTAACGCACAGAGGAATACCCCTCGGATACCCGTCGCCGCCACAGTGGAAATTCTGCACTACAGAAATTAAATATTTGAAACTGATACCATTATGAAATATATACAAATGAAATGTGTATAACTCGTGAATAAATAATTATCATTATATTGCAAGATGTAAAAGTTGAGAGAAAATATTTTCTAAAGATTACTAGCTGAAGTATTTATTGATTAAAGTGTCCTATTAATATCATGTTGTTCTCTTTAATAAAAGTAATAGATATGATAGTAATAGCTCCTTTTTTTCACGCTCCAGCGAGGCTCAGTGTCTGATGGGAAATTTTTCCATGTCCACTTCTGGTAAAGTGAAGAACCGATGTCCACTTGTTCCCTACAACCTTTCAGTTCACTCTCTGCGGTTTGAAATCGCACTTAACACGGCTTGACGGCGTTAAGATGAAATCTCGTATTGCAAAGCACATTTTAACAAAGAAAATAATGTAAATGTAGACAATCCGTTCCAGCCACCAGAAAATATTACCAATATTACTATAATTTCCAACATTATAATCATATTTCCTGCATATAAAAACAATCAAAACATGTAAATGAAGTAAAATATACAAATAAATATACATGAAACCTCATCCTTTTTTATCCAATAATTATGATTTATAATTTATTCTTCTTCTTAAAAGCAAAACTGACTGTTTTCTTCTTCTTTCTTCTCCCTTGAGGAATCTTGAATGAAAAAAAAAAAAAAACACAAAAATATGTAAACTCGCTTTGCTTGGCTTTCCACTGACACAAACAAGTTTTGATAGACTCTTAGAGGCACACATGACCAATTTGGTCACTCGTATGTCGGAAATGCTTCGTTGCCGAGGCAACTATCTGGCAAAATGTTAGGTCTTGAGGTGTAAATTTGAAAGGCGGGGGCGTCCGTACAGTACGTCGAGGTACCACCTTACATCACAGGGAACTTCAAAAGTCTTCATACTTCATGAATGAAATTTTTTTTTATAAAAAAGCAGGACACCTAACTATCAATTTTTTTTGTTGTTGTTGTTAAACAGGTGAACCAGCAGAGACAGAAGCTCCATGACCTGCAGAATCTGATCGACAACTTGGGCAGCCAGGATACCGTCAGCGACAAAGCCTTCGAAGACCGCCTGAAGGAAGCCGAGAAAACCATCATGGATTTACTGGAGGAGGCTCAGGCCAGCAAAGGTAGCGCCGCACGATCTCGCTCATGTCCCGTTTAACTTCAGATTTCCAAGTCTCCCCTCGGCGCTAACTCGCTTGTCTCGTTTATCTTCCGCAGAGGTAGACAAGGACCTCCTGGATCGTCTTAAGAGCGTCAACAACACGCTGACGACGCAGTGGAACCGCCTGCAGAACATCAGGAACACGGTGGAGGACACCGGAAACTTGGCGGACAAGGCACGCGGTAGAGTGCGCGAGACCGAGAAACTCATTGAGCGGGCGCGAGAGGAGCTGGACAAGGCGAAGGACGCCATCAGCAAAGTGGTGAGATGTTTTAGAAGACAGCATGAGTTAAAGTTGATCGCTGCTTGTGGACTGATGTGGTGATGTAATGAACGTTTTCCTCATCGTACCAGGATATCAAAATCCCGACAACCACCGGAGAGCCGAACAACATGACGCTCCTGGCTGAGGAAGCTCGCAGGCTGGCTGAGAAGTAAGAAGAGACAGAGTCAGGACATCTTGCACCTAAAACTCTTACCCCATCTGAATAGTACCTCACTCGCCTTGTTTAATTTTTTACTTTTAGGCATAAGACCGACGCAGATCAGATCGAGAAGATCGCAAAGGACGCCAACGACACCTCGACTAAAGCCTACAACCTGCTGATGAAGACGCTGGACGGCGAGAACAAGATCAACAAGGACATCGAAGATCTGAACAAGAAGTACGTGTCTTTATACAGTTGGATTAAAGTGCGACTCTCTGTACACTCTCTTCACGAAATGTATCACTTCTGCAGGTACAATGAGGCCAAGGATCTGGCGAAGAACCTGGAGAAACAGGCCAATAAAGTACAGGCTGAAGCAGTCGAAGCAGGAGACAAGGCTATGAAGATCTACGCTAACCTGACCAGCCTGCCTCCGCTCGACATCAAGTCACTCGAGGTAGAGATGCTGGTTATCGTAGAGTTTGAGGTTTTAGCTGAAAGGTTTTGAAGTGTAAATAACGATGGATAACTTTCAGGACGAAGCCAATAAGATAAAGAAGGAGGCGTCTGACCTGGACAAGCTGATCGATAAAACTGAGAAGGACTACAACGATCTAAGAGAAGACTTACGAGACAAAGAGAACGATGTCCGCCGGCTGCTGGAGAAGGGCAAGACCGAGCAACAGGTCCTTTTTTTTTTTTTTTTTTTTTCTTTCCTTCCTTTCTTTTTTCTGTTTTTCTTTCCTTTTTTCCTTCCTTTCTTGCCTTATTCTTTGTTCCTTCTTTTATGGCTTCTTTCTTCGATTTTTTTTCCCCCTTAATTTTCTCCTTCCTCCCTTCCTTCCTTGCTTTATGTCCTTTTTTTTTCTTTCTGTCTGTTTGACATTTTTCTTTTTTGCTTTCTTTTCCTGCTTCATCTCTTCTTTTTGTTTTTCTTTTTTCCCTTCTTTCTTGCTTTTTCCTTCCTGCTTTCCTTTTTCTTTTGTTCCTTCTTGCTTCATCCATGGCTTATTTCGTCCCTGTTAATTTTTTTTTTATATTTTTTTTTATTATTATATAATTTATTCATATTTATATTAATTCTATATTAATTAATAATAATTATATATTATATATAAAGTAATTATTATTACTTTTATTACTTTATAATCCGTATATTTGTTTTTCTTACCTCCTTTATTTGTCCTTTTCCTTTTTTATCCATTCATTTTCTTTAATTCCTTCTTTTTTTTTCATTCCTGCTTCATCCGTGGTTTATTTCCTCCCTTTATTATTATTATTATTATTATTATTTAAATTTGTATTATTATATAATTTATTCATATTTAAATTCATTCTATATTATTAATTAATAATATATATTATATATAAAGTAATTATTAATACTTTTATTACTTTCTCATCCTTTCTCATCCTTCATTTCAGTTCATTGCTTTTTTTTTCTTACCTCCTTTATTTGTCCTTTTTCTTTTTTTATCCATTAATTTTCTTCCTTTCCTTCCTTCCTGCTAATTCACTTTTGATTCTCATACTGTACGTTTCTAGAAACTCTCAGCCACCACTTCTGTCCGCATGCGGTTTTGTGCGTTACTGGTGATTAGTGTTTAGACCCGGTCCGGTTCTGTGGAAGGCAGCAGGGAGGTCCAGGTTTAAAAGTGATGAAAGATGAGAAAGATGATGAATCTTTTATTCTGCAGTCTCGACCTGTTATACCTGAGTGAAATGTCGCAGTAATGAAAGAGCTGAGCCCTGAACACACACACACACACACACACACACACACACACACACACACACACACACTTTATAGGAAGAAGATTCCACTGCATGGACACACACCCCGGCTGTGTAAAATGATCCTGGCAGATTAAATCATAAAGTCATGCTTTCATTTCCTCGTTCCTATAATTATAGTTAAACACATCAGTGAAATGCCTTCAACGTCTTTAATGTCTTTAATTACACGGATAAATCATCAAGATTTCATCCTTTACTCATTCCGTTTCATTTAGCTTTTCCTATTTAAGTTTATTTGACTTTATTTCTGTGCTGTTCAGACAGCGGATCAGTTGCTGGCGCGGGCCGATGCAGCCAAGGCCCTGGCAGAAGAGGCGGCCAAGAAAGGCCTGTCCACATACCAGGAGGCAAAAGACATTCTCAACAACCTCCGAGGTAAATGAGGATTGCTCGTAGTAAATCAGGTGTTTTTTGTATGTTTGCGTGTGTTGAGTTTAATGATATTCAAAATGACATGAAATTCAGTTTTTACTTTAAGTTTCAATCACAGAACATTCAACTGGTTTAGAGCGCCATCTGTTGGCTCCACACTGTAACACATGTCACATGATGGATAAATCTCAACCACTGAGCTACCCCTGACCCACTATAATTCATCATAAGTCTTGAAAAAAATGTTTCATAATGTTGTCTTGGACCTCAAGACCGCTGAAATATTTCTTATATTTATATACGGGGCAGTGGAGGCGCTGGGTTGCGCCCCCTGCTAATGCCAGTTCGCCGCTGTTGGCAAAACCCCTTGTCCCAAATGCACCAGCCCCAAATCCAGTTAGAAAATTTTGTGTTTCAAATGATCTGATGTCGCATCCCCAGGATAAAAGGGACAAATACAGTAAATAATAATGTAACAGACGCTCAGAGCTATTCAGCTATTCTGACCGGAATCCATTTGAAAAATCACGTCTTATTTCAGTACACACGCAGCTCTGTAATCATACCGTAACCTCGAATTCATAACGTTATAGAATTCAAATTCCCTGAAGACGTTCCTCTCAAGATTGCACCATTTAATTTTTCGTGTCTAGACTTATGATGTTCTCGTCTCTCTGCAGACTTCGACAGGAGAGTGAACGACAACAAGACCACGGCCGAGGAGGCTCTGAAACGTATTCCACAAATCAACGCGACAATCAATGCAGCCAACGAGAAAACCCGCCAGGCTGAGGCGGCCCTCGGCAACGCGGCGGCCGACGCCAAAGATGCCAAGTCCAAAGCTGAGGACGCGGAGAAAATCGCCAGCAACGTCCAGAAGGTATCAGATAGGACCGAGTTCATGCACGAGGTCACACACACACACACACACACACACACACACACACACACACACACACACACACACACACACACACACACACACACAGTAATACACGGAAACACACAGTAACCGCTTTCTCATTCTCCCGAGCAGGGTTCAGCTAAAACCAAAGCTGACGCAGAAAAAGCCTTCAACGACACGATGGATCTGGACAAGGACGTGATGGACATGATGAAGCAACTGACCGACGCAGAGAAGGAGCTGGAGAAGAAGAAAGAAGAAGCGATGCAGGATATGATGATGGCCTCTATGGTAAATATCCTATATTAAACTTAGTTAAAATTTGAGATGATTTGAGCCTCCGAGTGGCGCAGTGGTAAAGTGCTCGCCCTATCATCCGGAGATCGCTGGTTCGATTCCTGGGTGATGCTGTTACCTCTCGCAGCCAGAGGTCTAGAGAGAGCTGATTGGCCGAGCTCTCTCAGAGGGGAGAGATGAGAGGTACTCCCACATTAATCACGGCTCTACAGCCAATCAGGGGCGTCTTTGAGCTTTGAGAAGGAGCGGATAGCGCTGTCCTCCGAGTGTGTTACTCCGCCCCCAACGGTGCGTGTGCGAGCAGTTCGAATGGATGCGGGCGGCTGGCGTCACATGGTTCAGAGGAAACACGTGATCGTCTTCCGCTCTCCCGACTGAGGGGTAGCGGTAGCCTTAATGTGGGAGCCCCCTAGTGGCGGGGAGGAATTGGACACGACTAAATTTGGGGGGCAAAAATAATAGAATAAAAATGCAATAATTAATGCATCTGAATTGCTATTCTGAAAAAGGAAGTAGGGGGGTAATAATACACGTCAGATCTGACCAAGTGTCACATCCACATCGTGAATCTCATCCACAGGCATCAGACAACGCGAAGGAAGCAGAAGAAAACGCCCGCAAGGCCAAGAACTCCGTCCGCACCGTGCTCAACATGATCACCGAGCTACTCGGCCAGCTGGGTGAGCTCGCCGTACAGAGTTCTCTTCATTTTCACTCAGAGGTCAATTTGACCCTTTTGTAACGCTGCCTCTGTGTGTGTGTGTGTGTGTGTGTGTGTGTGTGTGTGTGTGTGTGTGTGTGTGTGTGTGTGTGTTTAGGCAACATTGATAAGGTGGACCTGAGCAAGCTGGACCAGATCGACAGATCCCTGAAGGAGGCCAAGGACAAAATGGCAGGCAGCGACTTGGACAGGAAGCTGAAGGAGCTGAACGACATGGCCAAGAGCCAGGAGGACATGATCAACGATTACGACAGGCAGATCCGCGAGATCCGCGCCGACATCACCAACCTCAATGACATCAAGAACACGCTGCCAGCGGGCTGCTTCAACACGCCGTCCCTAGAGCGGCCTTAACCTCTTCGCTCATCCTCTCATCCTCCCCGCCATACACACACACACACACACACACAATGTCGCCATCTAACATTTGGGCCAAGTTAGTCCCATCCTTTACCAAAATCTCTGTTTGTTTTAGCTGTGTCTTCTTATTCATCACTGACAGCATTTTTGTTTTTTTGTTGTTGTTGTTGTTGTTGTTTTTTTAAATCATAAAAGCCCAGACACTCGCAGATATGCAATCATACTACCGTGTGAGAAGACCGGCCTGGAGAGGTGGCTTCTCGAGTTGACCGCACCACCTCCATCCTGCCTACACTCCCAGTGCCATGAAGCAGTTTTTTTGTTTTTTTTTGTTTGTTTTTTTAAGCAACACTTTACTTAATAACTCCAGATATTTACCATCGGTTCAGAAAACGGACAGTGAAGGAATCTTGTTTGCTGTTTTCTTTGTAATCTGCCTCTTCTCTCTCTCTCTCTCTCTCTCGAAGTCCTAGACACCAGCGAGCTCTCCGTGGTCGTGCAGAGAGAGTCAGTAACGCGCACCACACTCCTCCAGTTCAGTATTCAGCGCATCACGTCCTGTCTCGCGACACACAGATGCGGTGTAGATTCAGACTTCACGTTAACGTCACGTCACGCTCAGCTCAGCGGTCGAAACACATTTCACGTAGTTATTGTACAACACTACAATTTTTTGTTTTCTCTCGTTTTAAATAAAAGCTGCTGCTTACTTACTTACAGGTGTCCTGCGAATCACACGATAGCGTTTTTATTTTTCAAGGCAGAAATCCAACACTATGCAACTTTGTACATTTGCGTAGCAAGACTTATCTGATACACTGGTGCTAATAATTATTTCAAATGTTATATTTTTGTGTGAATGTTTTTTTTATTATTATTATTATTATTATGATATAGAGTGAGGATTTTTTTTTTTTTTTGTGTAAATATATTCTTAAATGTTTCATGAATGGCTGATTTTATTAAAACTCCACCGCCACCCAGCCAGCTGTAGGTTATTTCACAAGAAATAATCAGCTAAAATCTCCACCTTCATAATATATAAATTTATATATATAAGTCCTGTGGTATATAATATGCTTGCTTGTATACATGGCTATTTTTTTCCCCCCTTATAGCGCTGTCATTTATTTTAATTGTGTTTTATTCTCAGCGGGTGGTTAATAAATAATAAAAAAGAAAAAAAAGATATAATGCTTTCGTAAGCAACACTTCTATAACTAAAACTCCCTAAATATGTACACTATGTCTAACATTTAAAAAAAAAAAAAGTGTTTCAACATCAAGCTGGTCACATGACCGTTTTAGCAGATGTGATGGATAACAGCTGGAGAAGGTCGTCAGCCCACGGTTTCCATAACTTTTTATAATGATGTGCACACACCATGTAATTTTATTTTTTATAGAACCTGTTGAAGAGTATTACACACTCCACTACAGATACAGCGCCTCAGAGAAATTATTATTATTATTATTATTAACACCTCATTTCTGGTCAGAGGTCTTTACCGGCTCTGACACTCCTCCTTCCTCCTTTTTTGTATATTATCTGGTGAACGCTTCCTCGAAACCTCTCGCCTTACCAATGTGGACACGAGTGCAACATGTACACAGCTATATGTATATGTACAACAGTATTTCTCATTTTTTATGTAACAAGTATTTTTTAAGCTGTTCTTCAGTATGTGGGTGAGTGCTGCTTGCAGTCTTTAGCTTGGCTTTACGCTCCAGCTTTGCTCTGTTCATCTTCAACGCACTCTACTACACACACACACCTACCACACACTCGAAAGGGCCTGAGAAACTCCAGTTTGTCACTCGTTTGCTTATAACATTTGAATAATAAACAGTGGTTATTTCCGGACCTGATAATGTGTGTGTGGTCATGTTCATCATTTAATTGTTAGTCACCGACTCGTCTAGACGGCACTGATTCACTTTTCACACCTTAACTACACAATGGTAGAGCTATAACTCCCCTGATTTCTTTTGTCAAATGTGACAAAAAACACAATTCTGAATATTGAAACCATATATTTCTTGGCCTCCTATATAAATATGAACTTGTGCAGTTTGTATAATCAGTATCATTTGGTTTAAAAAAAAAAAAAATGAGGTGCAGTCAAGTGAAACCAGGACTTGTGTTGAAATTTCTTGTAAAAGAAAGCATAGTGCTGATTGATTGCATGGTGCAAACGCTTTAAACTAGGCCAACTAAAATAGCTTTATACTGGCTGTTACTGGTGCGATTTAGAAAAGTTAAGCATGCTGGGTGATTAAGCTCACAGATCTAGGAAAAGTCATGAAAGGAGGGTCCTGGATTTTGCTCGAGTGTGAAGTTTTTTGTTTTTTTCCCCCCTTGCGGTCAAAATGACCGTGCTCGGCGCTTCTAGTGTTAATTCCACGAAAGACGATCCCCGCCGAGGTGCCTCAAGAGCCGAGCACCTGATCCTTGAAAATCAACATGTATCTTGTCAACAACTTACCAACACCACTTGCACGTTGCATGTTTGGGCCTTAAAGGAGTTCCTGGGAGGCCAGTCTGATCACGGCTCTGGTCTACTGAAGAAACTTTCTACCTTGATGGTGTCCAAGCAGTAGTGAAATGCTGGGATTAGTGTAGCAGGGGATTATATAGAGAAATAAAGGAAGTTTTTACTCTTACCTCTGTATTGTTATTCTGCATAATGAAAAGTCCCTGGTTGACTTGAACACCCTCAAGCACCCTCATCATTGCAAATAAATAATTTTGCAGCATCAGAAATCAATTATCAATTATTGAAATGATGTTGACCTGTGTGCTTGAAAGGCTCAAGTTCTCAGGAGAACATACGTGAACAAATGAGCATCACCATGAAATCATCAACACTATGGAGATGGCAAAAACAGTCCTGGATGAAATTCTGTAAAAGAACAAAAGCAATAAAATTCTAGACGGACCAACATGACTTACTTGAATTTAATGACAAATTTACTTACTTACTGACTGACAGACTTTAATGGTCTCCAAGGGGAAACAAGGTCAAACATTCCATACTTTAAATACCCTTAGTAAATTCATTTGAAGTTGGGAAGAATTTGGCACAACCACCAAACATCTGTGACTTGGTGAGGAGAAGAAGGCAAGTCCATGAATGAATATACTGTAGAGTTCCTTAGGTCAAATGGAAGGAGCTGTTCACAGAACATCGGTAGCCTGGACACTATAAAGCTGGACGTTATGGTAGTCCAATAAGCCATATACAGTATGATTTGTTTCCCGATTTTCTCCCTAATTTAGTCGTGTCCAATTCCTCCCCGTCACTAGGGGGCTCCCACATTAAGGCTACTAATACCACTCAATCTGGAGGACCAAAGACTATCAGGTGTCTCCTCCGAACCACTGGCGTCACGCCAGCCGACCGCATCTTTTCGAACTGCTCGCTCACACACCGTTGGGGGCGGAGTAACACACTCGGAGGACAGCGCTATCCGCTCCTTCCGCTTGCGTGAGCTCACAGATTGAGCTCTCCCTCTGAGAGAGCTCGGTTCGAGAGGTTATGGCATCACCCAGGAATCAAACTTGCGATCTCCAGATGATAGGGGAAGCATTTTACCACTGCGCCACTCGCAGGCCTCGATTTGTTTGATGTTTGTCTAAAAAATGGTTAAAATGGTTCTCTGGTGTGAACGTTTTGACTATGGCTAAAGAGGCTATAATTGGCGGAGACCAGACATTTTTAAACACCCCAAGAACACCATTCTCAAAGTGAAGCATGGTGATGGAAGCATTGTATTGGGCATCACCCTTAGCTCCAAATTTATAGCCTAATCTTCCTTTTTAAACCATAATGACTTTTGAGGAGACATCCACTTCTAGGAAGAGTTGTGTTTCTGCCATGTTCTTTCAGTTGCTAAGTGCTGGCTGCTTGTTTATTAGTGATTCTAGATGGATGGGTCACCGGATTTGGCTAGATTGATTGTAGCAGCTACAAAATAGGACTGTTAAACAAAATCACTGGTGTTAAGCATTAATCATAATGAGCTGCACATTCTAATCTCTGACTCAGCAGGTATGGTTATCCTGTCATGGTTATGACTAGCCGCAGGCTGTGTTTCTACTGAATTCAGCTAAAAAGCCTGTGACACACATCACAAGGGCCATTATTGTTCCATGTTTGGTCTTTGCAGACTGTACACCACTTATTCCTCCAAGTCATTTCCATTGATTTAAATAAAGGGGTTCATGAACATGCTAGTCTAGTCATTCTGCATAAAGATTTCCCTGTTCAAAGAGCCATTAAACATATGGCCATTAGTCTATAAAAAGTGTAATGAAATTCCCCATGTGATACACGGAATGTTGAATGTTCCCCGACGTTTGTGTCACAGACCTGACATGGTATTAATCATGAGCTATTTGTACTTGGTAATTTTTCCGCATCCATTTGAGCTCAGATTTTTCGATTTCAGCTAGACAGGTTGTTTCTTGTATAAGTATTCCTTTATCGCTGTTAAAACACAAACAGTGAACGGTACAGGCTAAATCATGCATGTATAAGAGCTTGGCTTTAAACTACAGTATGGTACACAGAAAGGCGAGTCGTGTGTGAGACGTGTGTTTATGCAGGGTGTGGTATTGACAGGCTAGATCTGGACAGGATGTGACTCGGGACACTCCATGAGTGCGGTGTGTGTGTGTGTGTGAGTGTGTGTGAGGTGAGGTTCAGGTGCGGCACGGTGTGTTCGAACCAGGCAAGGCGTGGCAGTGTGTATGTGTGTTTGGGTATGCCTGGAAACCTCTGACTCAGCCCATGTCTAAAGTACGGTAGACTCTGACTCTGATGTTTGACACTCAGGGCGTAGCTTCTTCTGCACAGGAATGAAATCACAGCCTTTGGTGTTGCATTATTTTTTTCACCCAGCTGGAATGTCTTTCCTTGCTGCAGGCTATGTCTTTATCCTGATCAGCTGGCAACTTTCCCTCATCTCGCTTATAATTCTAGGTGTGGCTGTACATGTATAATAACAAACATGTAACACAAATATGCATTACGGTCTATGTTCAGGCAGAGGATGTTTGTGCCAAATATAATGATGAACAATATTTGCGCATTTATTCATGCAATGTCACTCACTCATCGTCTATACCGCTTTATCCTGTATACAGGGTCGCAGGGGGCCTGAAGCCTTTCCCAGGAGACTTAGGGCATGAGGCCCTGGTACAACTTGGACAGAGTGCCAATCCATCTCTGGTTATGCCATGTCAGTATTTAAATGATGCCCTTTACACAAATTAAGGATTGCTTAACACAGCTTTAATTCTCTTTGTATCTATCAGTATGCATACTGTAGTTACACTTACATCAACTTTATATCTTTTTCCAGGGCGTTCCCTGCTGTTTATTCTGTTGTTATGAATCCTGCTTCTGTGAGATGTTTATTAGGACATTATAAAACACTTATAATTAAACATTAATGCTGCTTAATGTAGCATAACAACAACCAAGACATGCATTATCTCTCTCTCTCTCTCTCTCTCTCTCTCACACACACACACACACCACACACACTCACTCTCATTTACTACTGTATATCGTAAACATTGTCCAAAGGACAAAACTGTACTGAAAATAACACTGTTATAAATAAATAAAAACAAAATAAAAATATTACGCACACTCTAAAATGGTTATTTGTTTAAAACATGCGTGAAAATGATTCCTCATGTTCACAGAACCACTCTTTTGAAATATGGTCGAAGCATCAGCGACCAAAAACTCCATACATGTAATAACCTGGTCATTCAGTACATTTAGGTCGTCACCTGACTTGCTGAGCCTCGACCAGAGCAACTGAAGCAACCCCACGTCCTAATCCTACACTATCCTCTAAGGTTTTTTTATAATGTGTTGGACAGTTCAAAACCCAATTCAAGATGAATAATTTCAGATTTCCTTATTTGATCTTATCTTTACTTGATGCAGGCCAATAAAATTGAGTGAAAATAACACTGCATAGTTTATTAAATTGGTGGGGTAGAAACATCAAACTTCTCTTTTTCTCGATATTGTTGTAATCAAGGCGGCACGGTGGTGTAGTGGTTAGCACTGTCGCCTTGCACCTCCAGGGTCGGGGTTCGATTCCCCGGCCAGGCTCGATTCCCGTCTCTGTGTGCATGGAGTTTGCATGTTCTCCCCGTGCTTGGTGGGTTTCCTCCGGGTACTCCGGTTTCCTCCCACAGTCCAAAGATATGCAGGTTAGGCTAATTGGCGTTCCTAAATTGACCATAGTGTGTGTGTGTGTGTGTGCCCTGCGATGGATTGGCACCCTGTCCAGGGTGTACCCCGCCTAGTGCCCGAAGTCTCCTGGGATAGGCTCCAGGTCCCCTGCGACCCTGAACACAGGTTTAAGTGGTATAGAAAATGAATGAATGAATGAATGTTGTAATAAAAAAAAATCATTAGGATTACTCTAAACGGACCTGGAGATTTGTTGGGTCTGATTTCATCCATCCATTTAGGTCCAACTAGGGACCATGGAGGCCAGTGGTGACCATTGTATTTATTCCTTTTTATACAGACACGGTAGGATCCAATCAACATTCATACACCCATTCACACAAAACGGGCAATTTGGGAACACCAATTCTTCTTTGTCTTTCGGCTGTTCCCTTTCAGGGGTCGCCACAGCGAATCATCTGCCTCCATCTAACCCTATCCTCTGCATCCTCTTCTCTCACACCAACTAACTTCATGTCCTCTCTCACTGCATCCATAAATCTCCTCTTTGGTCTTCCTCTAGACCTCCTGCCTGGCAGTTCCAACCTCAGCATCCTTCTACCGATATATTCACCATCTCTCCTCTGAACATGTCCAAACCACCTCAATCTGGCCTCTCTGACTTTATCTCCAAAACATCTAACATGGGTTGTCCCTCTGATGAACTCATTCTTGATCCTATCCATCCTTGTCACTCCCAAAGAGAACCTCAACATCTTCAGCTCTGCTACCTCTAGCTCTGCCTCCTGTCTTTTCTTCAGTGCCACTGTCTCTAAGCCATAGAGCATCGCTGGTCTCACCACTGTCCTGTACACCTTTCCTTTCATTCTCGCTGATACTTTTTTATCGCACAACACACCTGAAACTTTTCTCCACCCTGCCTGTACCCGCCTCTTCACCTCCTTTGAACACTCTCCGTTGCTCTGGACCGTTGACCCTAAGTACTTAAAATCCTTTTTGGGAACACCAATTACAGTAGCTTAATCTGTATGTCTTTGGACTATGGGATGAAATCCACCAAGCATATGGAGACCATACAAACTCCATGCACACAGACCCTGAAGGAATTAAACCCAGAACGGACAATTTGGGAATTAGCTTAACCTGCATGTATGGGAGAATTTTTTATTTGATTTCATTTGATTTTACTTACTTTTGGGGGGCTAGAAGATACCTTATCAGTATATAATCGTGGATGTGTGTGCAAGCTGGGACATAGGCTTCTTTGTGTGCATTGCATATAGGAAACCCGAGCTTTACATTGGGGGGGCTAAAGACGGCCCTTTAATGAAACCCAGATGTTGCAGAGAGGAGGGGCAGGCGCTGCATATGTACTATAGCACACAGCAAGAGAATTCAGTTGCTCCACGGACACAGCTCCGGCCTTGTTGTTTGATAATAAAGGTCGTAATCTTCTGTAAGCAAGGCCCGACTCTGAGTATTTTTCCACAACATAATGGCGCTGCGAGCAGGGTGGAGAAAGGGCAAAGGTGACTGACCAACGTGGGCTTCCTTGGTCAGCAACACAACCAGGTGGCCACTTACAAAGGTAAGCAACTTTTGCTTATATACTTAGGTTGTGTTGTTGGCTGAGGATCACCCATGGTGGTAAGGACACCTAATAAAGGCCTCTCCAACTCAAGTAATTTAAAATGGGCTTTGTTTCCAGAAGAGAATGCATGCATCAGATTACTAACAGTTGTACTGATAGTGAATTGAGAAGATAAGCATTGCATTGGTCTGGGTGTTGTCAAGTGGGCATTGATTGATGGCAACAGTAACAGACGGTATGAGGAAGCGCATTTGAGTGTCTATTTGTTTTGTTAAGTGGGCTTTGATTAGATAACAGGACAGGAAAAAGGTAGATAATCTCGGTATTAATTTGTACTCATTGTCAAGTGGGCCTTGATTGGATGGCATGGGTGGTACAGCAAATTAATAAGGAATTGCGCTTAATTAGTTATATTGCTTGTGTAAGGTTACCCAGCAATTAATAAAAAAAATACCCGTTGTATGAGGAACGTACTGTTGTATGTCATAAGCAATTTTTGTAGCCACCGTAAATGTTATATGGTATGAGTTGGGTGGTGTGATAATTAATTAATATCTCTTCGTATGTGGAATGTACAACTGTACATCATAAGAAATCACCCCTTATGTTTTATTGATATGAGGGACAGGGGTAATTAATATCTCTTCGTATGGGGAGCACGATTTGTGCCATTAAGTTGATTTAAGTTGAACGCAATTGCAATTGTTTGTGTCTAAGTGATGTTTTGTGTCTATTTGTTTCTGTCTGAGTGTGTCAGAGCTCTGTGTTTGCCTAGTGTGTGTGAGTGAGAGAGAGAGAGAATTGGTTGAATGAGAACCATAAGCTCTGTGTGCTGTGAGCAGGCTGGACCTCCCGAGGGAATTGTGTGTGCAACCCTCAGAGGGGGGCAGCTTGCTGCTAGACCAGAGACGTGTGTCTGAATGAGCCCTATTTAAGTAATAGCTAGCCTAATAATTAAATAGATAAATATTAATCAATAAAGGGACACGTGTGAGTGGAACAATGAGCCCTTTTAGCAGGGGGACAAGTATGAAGAGAATAAGCCCAATTTTCTAGGAAAAGAGGGATAAGAATGCATAGGCCTCTGAATAAATAAATAAATAAATAAATAGTGTGGAGTGGTGAATGTGTATGAACCCCATATTAATATTGTGGCATTACACACTTACTGATAAAAGTGTTCACGGTGCATAAAAGCACTATGCTTTTTACCAAGTGTTAATTTGAAAATAGGGAAGTGGTGTAGATTCAGGAGTGATTATCATTGATGAGCCTTGGTAAATGGAGGTGGAGACTTCTGTGATTCTAAAAGAGTGTATATTGTTGTAAGTAAATTTAGCCATTAAGTAAGTACACAGGCATAAAATAAAAAATAAATATCTAAGTGGTGACATAGGCTACAGCATGATGGCAGCCTCTCCGGTGGAGACTTTAGTGCTAAAGCATCCGTTGTGTGCAGAACTCATAAATAAGATCTCAAATAAATGGCAAAAGAGAACTAAAGATATGATTGCAAAATGGCCAAAGGAGGGGACATTTGATTCAGCACTGTGTTCTGAGATGGACACCTTGATAAGAAAGTTACAAAGCGGCGGCAAGAGAGAGAAAGCATGTCTGGAGAAGTTGAAAAGACAGCAGGAAAGAGTGGTCCTGGCTTTGGTTAAAAAAGAATCAGTGAAGTTGGTAAGAAAGAAACAGGAAGTGATGGAAAAAGTTAAGAAAGTCAGGAAGTGAGGCCGAAGTAGTAGAGAGGAGTTAGTTACACCTCCCCCATATAGTAGGTGCAGGAAGACAGTCGAATTCCTAAGCGTAAGGGAATGGGGGAAGGTGCAACACGAGTGCAACATGTACACAGCTATATGTATATGTACAACAGTATTTCTCATTTTTTATGTAACAAGTATTTTTTAAGCTGTTCTTCAGTATGTGGGTGAGTGCTGCTTGCAGTCTTTAGCTTGGCTTTACGCTCCAGCTTTGCTCTGTTCATCTTCAACGCACTCTACTACACACACACACCTACCACACACTCGAAAGGGCCTGAGAAACTCCAGTTTGTCACTCGTTTGCTTATAACATTTGAATAATAAACAGTGGTTATTTCCGGACCTGATAATGTGTGTGTGGTCATGTTCATCATTTAATTGTTAGTCACCGACTCGTCTAGACGGCACTGATTCACTTTTCACACCTTAACTACACAATGGTAGAGCTATAACTCCCCTGATTTCTTTTGTCAAATGTGACAAAAAACACAATTCTGAATATTGAAACCATATATTTCTTGGCCTCCTATATAAATATGAACTTGTGCAGTTTGTATAATCAGTATCATTTGGTTTAAAAAAAAAAAAAATGAGGTGCAGTCAAGTGAAACCAGGACTTGTGTTGAAATTTCTTGTAAAAGAAAGCATAGTGCTGATTGATTGCATGGTGCAAACGCTTTAAACTAGGCCAACTAAAATAGCTTTATACTGGCTGTTACTGGTGCGATTTAGAAAAGTTAAGCATGCTGGGTGATTAAGCTCACAGATCTAGGAAAAGTCATGAAAGGAGGGTCCTGGATTTTGCTCGAGTGTGAAGTTTTTTGTTTTTTTCCCCCCTTGCGGTCAAAATGACCGTGCTCGGCGCTTCTAGTGTTAATTCCACGAAAGACGATCCCCGCCGAGGTGCCTCAAGAGCCGAGCACCTGATCCTTGAAAATCAACATGTATCTTGTCAACAACTTACCAACACCACTTGCACGTTGCATGTTTGGGCCTTAAAGGAGTTCCTGGGAGGCCAGTCTGATCACGGCTCTGGTCTACTGAAGAAACTTTCTACCTTGATGGTGTCCAAGCAGTAGTGAAATGCTGGGATTAGTGTAGCAGGGGATTATATAGAGAAATAAAGGAAGTTTTTACTCTTACCTCTGTATTGTTATTCTGCATAATGAAAAGTCCCTGGTTGACTTGAACACCCTCAAGCACCCTCATCATTGCAAATAAATAATTTTGCAGCATCAGAAATCAATTATCAATTATTGAAATGATGTTGACCTGTGTGCTTGAAAGGCTCAAGTTCTCAGGAGAACATACGTGAACAAATGAGCATCACCATGAAATCATCAACACTATGGAGATGGCAAAAACAGTCCTGGATGAAATTCTGTAAAAGAACAAAAGCAATAAAATTCTAGACGGACCAACATGACTTACTTGAATTTAATGACAAATTTACTTACTTACTGACTGACAGACTTTAATGGTCTCCAAGGGGAAACAAGGTCAAACATTCCATACTTTAAATACCCTTAGTAAATTCATTTGAAGTTGGGAAGAATTTGGCACAACCACCAAACATCTGTGACTTGGTGAGGAGAAGAAGGCAAGTCCATGAATGAATATACTGTAGAGTTCCTTAGGTCAAATGGAAGGAGCTGTTCACAGAACATCGGTAGCCTGGACACTATAAAGCTGGACGTTATGGTAGTCCAATAAGCCATATACAGTATGATTTGTTTCCCGATTTTCTCCCTAATTTAGTCGTGTCCAATTCCTCCCCGTCACTAGGGGGCTCCCACATTAAGGCTACTAATACCACTCAATCTGGAGGACCAAAGACTATCAGGTGTCTCCTCCGAACCACTGGCGTCACGCCAGCCGACCGCATCTTTTCGAACTGCTCGCTCACACACCGTTGGGGGCGGAGTAACACACTCGGAGGACAGCGCTATCCGCTCCTTCCGCTTGCGTGAGCTCACAGATTGAGCTCTCCCTCTGAGAGAGCTCGGTTCGAGAGGTTATGGCATCACCCAGGAATCAAACTTGCGATCTCCAGATGATAGGGGAAGCATTTTACCACTGCGCCACTCGCAGGCCTCGATTTGTTTGATGTTTGTCTAAAAAATGGTTAAAATGGTTCTCTGGTGTGAACGTTTTGACTATGGCTAAAGAGGCTATAATTGGCGGAGACCAGACATTTTTAAACACCCCAAGAACACCATTCTCAAAGTGAAGCATGGTGATGGAAGCATTGTATTGGGCATCACCCTTAGCTCCAAATTTATAGCCTAATCTTCCTTTTTAAACCATAATGACTTTTGAGGAGACATCCACTTCTAGGAAGAGTTGTGTTTCTGCCATGTTCTTTCAGTTGCTAAGTGCTGGCTGCTTGTTTATTAGTGATTCTAGATGGATGGGTCACCGGATTTGGCTAGATTGATTGTAGCAGCTACAAAATAGGACTGTTAAACAAAATCACTGGTGTTAAGCATTAATCATAATGAGCTGCACATTCTAATCTCTGACTCAGCAGGTATGGTTATCCTGTCATGGTTATGACTAGCCGCAGGCTGTGTTTCTACTGAATTCAGCTAAAAAGCCTGTGACACACATCACAAGGGCCATTATTGTTCCATGTTTGGTCTTTGCAGACTGTACACCACTTATTCCTCCAAGTCATTTCCATTGATTTAAATAAAGGGGTTCATGAACATGCTAGTCTAGTCATTCTGCATAAAGATTTCCCTGTTCAAAGAGCCATTAAACATATGGCCATTAGTCTATAAAAAGTGTAATGAAATTCCCCATGTGATACACGGAATGTTGAATGTTCCCCGACGTTTGTGTCACAGACCTGACATGGTATTAATCATGAGCTATTTGTACTTGGTAATTTTTCCGCATCCATTTGAGCTCAGATTTTTCGATTTCAGCTAGACAGGTTGTTTCTTGTATAAGTATTCCTTTATCGCTGTTAAAACACAAACAGTGAACGGTACAGGCTAAATCATGCATGTATAAGAGCTTGGCTTTAAACTACAGTATGGTACACAGAAAGGCGAGTCGTGTGTGAGACGTGTGTTTATGCAGGGTGTGGTATTGACAGGCTAGATCTGGACAGGATGTGACTCGGGACACTCCATGAGTGCGGTGTGTGTGTGTGTGTGAGTGTGTGTGAGGTGAGGTTCAGGTGCGGCACGGTGTGTTCGAACCAGGCAAGGCGTGGCAGTGTGTATGTGTGTTTGGGTATGCCTGGAAACCTCTGACTCAGCCCATGTCTAAAGTACGGTAGACTCTGACTCTGATGTTTGACACTCAGGGCGTAGCTTCTTCTGCACAGGAATGAAATCACAGCCTTTGGTGTTGCATTATTTTTTTCACCCAGCTGGAATGTCTTTCCTTGCTGCAGGCTATGTCTTTATCCTGATCAGCTGGCAACTTTCCCTCATCTCGCTTATAATTCTAGGTGTGGCTGTACATGTATAATAACAAACATGTAACACAAATATGCATTACGGTCTATGTTCAGGCAGAGGATGTTTGTGCCAAATATAATGATGAACAATATTTGCGCATTTATTCATGCAATGTCACTCACTCATCGTCTATACCGCTTTATCCTGTATACAGGGTCGCAGGGGGCCTGAAGCCTTTCCCAGGAGACTTAGGGCATGAGGCCCTGGTACAACTTGGACAGAGTGCCAATCCATCTCTGGTTATGCCATGTCAGTATTTAAATGATGCCCTTTACACAAATTAAGGATTGCTTAACACAGCTTTAATTCTCTTTGTATCTATCAGTATGCATACTGTAGTTACACTTACATCAACTTTATATCTTTTTCCAGGGCGTTCCCTGCTGTTTATTCTGTTGTTATGAATCCTGCTTCTGTGAGATGTTTATTAGGACATTATAAAACACTTATAATTAAACATTAATGCTGCTTAATGTAGCATAACAACAACCAAGACATGCATTATCTCTCTCTCTCTCTCTCTCTCTCTCTCACACACACACACACACCACACACACTCACTCTCATTTACTACTGTATATCGTAAACATTGTCCAAAGGACAAAACTGTACTGAAAATAACACTGTTATAAATAAATAAAAACAAAATAAAAATATTACGCACACTCTAAAATGGTTATTTGTTTAAAACATGCGTGAAAATGATTCCTCATGTTCACAGAACCACTCTTTTGAAATATGGTCGAAGCATCAGCGACCAAAAACTCCATACATGTAATAACCTGGTCATTCAGTACATTTAGGTCGTCACCTGACTTGCTGAGCCTCGACCAGAGCAACTGAAGCAACCCCACGTCCTAATCCTACACTATCCTCTAAGGTTTTTTTATAATGTGTTGGACAGTTCAAAACCCAATTCAAGATGAATAATTTCAGATTTCCTTATTTGATCTTATCTTTACTTGATGCAGGCCAATAAAATTGAGTGAAAATAACACTGCATAGTTTATTAAATTGGTGGGGTAGAAACATCAAACTTCTCTTTTTCTCGATATTGTTGTAATCAAGGCGGCACGGTGGTGTAGTGGTTAGCACTGTCGCCTTGCACCTCCAGGGTCGGGGTTCGATTCCCCGGCCAGGCTCGATTCCCGTCTCTGTGTGCATGGAGTTTGCATGTTCTCCCCGTGCTTGGTGGGTTTCCTCCGGGTACTCCGGTTTCCTCCCACAGTCCAAAGATATGCAGGTTAGGCTAATTGGCGTTCCTAAATTGACCATAGTGTGTGTGTGTGTGTGTGCCCTGCGATGGATTGGCACCCTGTCCAGGGTGTACCCCGCCTAGTGCCCGAAGTCTCCTGGGATAGGCTCCAGGTCCCCTGCGACCCTGAACACAGGTTTAAGTGGTATAGAAAATGAATGAATGAATGAATGTTGTAATAAAAAAAAATCATTAGGATTACTCTAAACGGACCTGGAGATTTGTTGGGTCTGATTTCATCCATCCATTTAGGTCCAACTAGGGACCATGGAGGCCAGTGGTGACCATTGTATTTATTCCTTTTTATACAGACACGGTAGGATCCAATCAACATTCATACACCCATTCACACAAAACGGGCAATTTGGGAACACCAATTCTTCTTTGTCTTTCGGCTGTTCCCTTTCAGGGGTCGCCACAGCGAATCATCTGCCTCCATCTAACCCTATCCTCTGCATCCTCTTCTCTCACACCAACTAACTTCATGTCCTCTCTCACTGCATCCATAAATCTCCTCTTTGGTCTTCCTCTAGACCTCCTGCCTGGCAGTTCCAACCTCAGCATCCTTCTACCGATATATTCACCATCTCTCCTCTGAACATGTCCAAACCACCTCAATCTGGCCTCTCTGACTTTATCTCCAAAACATCTAACATGGGTTGTCCCTCTGATGAACTCATTCTTGATCCTATCCATCCTTGTCACTCCCAAAGAGAACCTCAACATCTTCAGCTCTGCTACCTCTAGCTCTGCCTCCTGTCTTTTCTTCAGTGCCACTGTCTCTAAGCCATAGAGCATCGCTGGTCTCACCACTGTCCTGTACACCTTTCCTTTCATTCTCGCTGATACTTTTTTATCGCACAACACACCTGAAACTTTTCTCCACCCTGCCTGTACCCGCCTCTTCACCTCCTTTGAACACTCTCCGTTGCTCTGGACCGTTGACCCTAAGTACTTAAAATCCTTTTTGGGAACACCAATTACAGTAGCTTAATCTGTATGTCTTTGGACTATGGGATGAAATCCACCAAGCATATGGAGACCATACAAACTCCATGCACACAGACCCTGAAGGAATTAAACCCAGAACGGACAATTTGGGAATTAGCTTAACCTGCATGTATGGGAGAATTTTTTATTTGATTTCATTTGATTTTACTTACTTTTGGGGGGCTAGAAGATACCTTATCAGTATATAATCGTGGATGTGTGTGCAAGCTGGGACATAGGCTTCTTTGTGTGCATTGCATATAGGAAACCCGAGCTTTACATTGGGGGGGCTAAAGACGGCCCTTTAATGAAACCCAGATGTTGCAGAGAGGAGGGGCAGGCGCTGCATATGTACTATAGCACACAGCAAGAGAATTCAGTTGCTCCACGGACACAGCTCCGGCCTTGTTGTTTGATAATAAAGGTCGTAATCTTCTGTAAGCAAGGCCCGACTCTGAGTATTTTTCCACAACATAATGGCGCTGCGAGCAGGGTGGAGAAAGGGCAAAGGTGACTGACCAACGTGGGCTTCCTTGGTCAGCAACACAACCAGGTGGCCACTTACAAAGGTAAGCAACTTTTGCTTATATACTTAGGTTGTGTTGTTGGCTGAGGATCACCCATGGTGGTAAGGACACCTAATAAAGGCCTCTCCAACTCAAGTAATTTAAAATGGGCTTTGTTTCCAGAAGAGAATGCATGCATCAGATTACTAACAGTTGTACTGATAGTGAATTGAGAAGATAAGCATTGCATTGGTCTGGGTGTTGTCAAGTGGGCATTGATTGATGGCAACAGTAACAGACGGTATGAGGAAGCGCATTTGAGTGTCTATTTGTTTTGTTAAGTGGGCTTTGATTAGATAACAGGACAGGAAAAAGGTAGATAATCTCGGTATTAATTTGTACTCATTGTCAAGTGGGCCTTGATTGGATGGCATGGGTGGTACAGCAAATTAATAAGGAATTGCGCTTAATTAGTTATATTGCTTGTGTAAGGTTACCCAGCAATTAATAAAAAAAATACCCGTTGTATGAGGAACGTACTGTTGTATGTCATAAGCAATTTTTGTAGCCACCGTAAATGTTATATGGTATGAGTTGGGTGGTGTGATAATTAATTAATATCTCTTCGTATGTGGAATGTACAACTGTACATCATAAGAAATCACCCCTTATGTTTTATTGATATGAGGGACAGGGGTAATTAATATCTCTTCGTATGGGGAGCACGATTTGTGCCATTAAGTTGATTTAAGTTGAACGCAATTGCAATTGTTTGTGTCTAAGTGATGTTTTGTGTCTATTTGTTTCTGTCTGAGTGTGTCAGAGCTCTGTGTTTGCCTAGTGTGTGTGAGTGAGAGAGAGAGAGAATTGGTTGAATGAGAACCATAAGCTCTGTGTGCTGTGAGCAGGCTGGACCTCCCGAGGGAATTGTGTGTGCAACCCTCAGAGGGGGGCAGCTTGCTGCTAGACCAGAGACGTGTGTCTGAATGAGCCCTATTTAAGTAATAGCTAGCCTAATAATTAAATAGATAAATATTAATCAATAAAGGGACACGTGTGAGTGGAACAATGAGCCCTTTTAGCAGGGGGACAAGTATGAAGAGAATAAGCCCAATTTTCTAGGAAAAGAGGGATAAGAATGCATAGGCCTCTGAATAAATAAATAAATAAATAAATAGTGTGGAGTGGTGAATGTGTATGAACCCCATATTAATATTGTGGCATTACACACTTACTGATAAAAGTGTTCACGGTGCATAAAAGCACTATGCTTTTTACCAAGTGTTAATTTGAAAATAGGGAAGTGGTGTAGATTCAGGAGTGATTATCATTGATGAGCCTTGGTAAATGGAGGTGGAGACTTCTGTGATTCTAAAAGAGTGTATATTGTTGTAAGTAAATTTAGCCATTAAGTAAGTACACAGGCATAAAATAAAAAATAAATATCTAAGTGGTGACATAGGCTACAGCATGATGGCAGCCTCTCCGGTGGAGACTTTAGTGCTAAAGCATCCGTTGTGTGCAGAACTCATAAATAAGATCTCAAATAAATGGCAAAAGAGAACTAAAGATATGATTGCAAAATGGCCAAAGGAGGGGACATTTGATTCAGCACTGTGTTCTGAGATGGACACCTTGATAAGAAAGTTACAAAGCGGCGGCAAGAGAGAGAAAGCATGTCTGGAGAAGTTGAAAAGACAGCAGGAAAGAGTGGTCCTGGCTTTGGTTAAAAAAGAATCAGTGAAGTTGGTAAGAAAGAAACAGGAAGTGATGGAAAAAGTTAAGAAAGTCAGGAAGTGAGGCCGAAGTAGTAGAGAGGAGTTAGTTACACCTCCCCCATATAGTAGGTGCAGGAAGACAGTCGAATTCCTAAGCGTAAGGGAATGGGGGAAGGTTCTGGTTAGACGGATAAGGAATGTTATGCAGAGAGGTATAAGGAAAGTGGGGGTAGATTTACAGAGAGTGGAAAAGCTATGTGTAGAGAAGGATGTAGAGGAACAGGAGGGGGTGCAGACATGTGGAGAGAGGTCAGACAGAAGTACTAAAACACCAGTAAAAAGCAGATAGCTACACCATTAAAGACTGGACATAGATCTTTGTACAGTAGAGAGGATGGGGGTGAAGAGGATTTGTTATTTAATATGGGCAGTTCCACAATTACCAATTTTAATTAAAGGTGGGGGCATGAGGGTGTTCTAGAGGGTGTTGTCAACCGCCTCCCCAGCATTCAACGAGGGTGCAGGGACATGGTCTTAGACGAGCAGACCTCAGGCAAGCTTTTATCGGTGATTGATATAAAAACTCTATTGGTGAAGACTTTGTGGAGAGGAAAAACGTGCTTCGGACTCGAGTGAGGCTGTACATACATACCACATAGATGGACTGTCTTTGAGGCTTTGAGGCTGTTGTATGGCAGGCCTTGCACGCAGAGTGTTGACCCAAGGACATTAAAGGGTGACCTGGAGGCAGTTACAGCTTGAAACCTTACAGAGCGAACCAAGAAAAAAGCTCAAGCTACTCTGATTACCAGAAAAAACAGAGAGGGCCACAAGCAATCCTTCATCAAAAATCCAGCCAGCTTCAGTCAGTGATGACATCACCAGCAGCATTTTCTCCAAACTCAAGCCAGATGCCTGCGTCTGTCACCAACGTTTTCACTCCAAGGCCAAGCATGAGGGGATATGGATTAAATTGCCTCGCATAGCCATTGCCCGGCCCCGAGGGATGAAGGGGGGGGGGAGACAACATTCCAGGTCCGATAAGTCATGCCTCTCACATCTGGAAAAGTTTGCCAGAACCGTAGGATTCTCGTGAAGAAAAAAGTAGTTACTACAACCCAACAATAAGAGTGTGACTATACCTGTATTAGTCTCAATTCATATTAGTCTCAAGTTAATTTACTAGGAAAAGAATTATTAGGTGAATTAGGACTGCGAATATGGTGTTCTCCAGAAGGGGTGTATGTTGAACATAAATTCCTGAAGCACAATTACCCTGTCAGACTTTCACTGTACAATGATGTATGACCCATCACAACACATCATCATAGGTCGGCAAGGAGCAGCTATCAGTGTAGAGGAGTGTGATTTTGTAAAAAGGTGATTCAATGTAACTGATTCTGTTCTTCAGGTGACATTGTATGTACTGCAGGATAGAATTGCAGCTCATAGGATTTATGTTGATTTCATTCTGCAGATAAAACCTGTGTAAAAATCTTGTGTGGTAATAAATTGATTCGTACTTCTTAAGGAAGTTGTAGTTAGCCACAATTCACAAACACAACTGGCATCAGCATCTGAAATCGACTATGGGAAATTAGCTATATAGGCAAATGGATAGTCAAATCCCATCTGAATTATAGTCTAAACAATCAGCCAGCCAACTTCAAGTCCAATGTAAACCAGATGTAGAACCCCCAGAGTAAGACAATATGCTTTACGACCTGAGGCAAAGCGGGTATATAGAACACTATTGAAGGCCTTTTAAAAGCATCTGTGCTAAAACAGACCAGTTGTTGCAATACTCCTATTTTTCCCAGTGATTAAGCCAGGTACAAATAAATGGCATCATGTGCATGATTTACATGCAGTTAATAGTAAAACAGGAAAGTATCCAGCAGAAGTTCCAAATCCACACACACTGCTGACTAATGTCCCTCCCTAAGCCAAATATTTTATTGTAATGATATTTGTTCAAGCCTTCTTCAGTGTTCAAATGGCAGAAAAGAGTAAACTACTGCATTTATTTGCATTTACAAGAGCAAGTTGACAAAATAGATACCAAAAATGCCACGGTGGTTCAAACATTCACTGTATATATTCAATCAGAGGTGGAAGCTGATTTAGGAGGTTAAAGGATAGAAGATAGCCTGGGTCAGCATATGGGTGACGGTTTAATATGTCTATCATCATTAGAAACATGCCAGAATGATTCCATTAAGGTACACCGTAAGCTAGTAAGGAGGTCATAAAGTGTCATAAACTAAACTACAATACCGTAAACCTCAAGTTAAATTGTTAAGGTGACTAATTTCACATGATACGACAGCCGTAGTACATACATAATTAGAAGGCATAAGTAAGGCACCAGTGTCACAGCCTGATAAACAGTGATGGCTTTAATAGGGTTAACAGGTTTCATGCTGACTGGAGTGAGGAATATGCAGGGAAAAAACAGCTCCACTAAGGGAGATAATAATGAGAAAAGAAGAACTGCAAGATCTAAGTGCTCCCTTAAAATAGAACACAGATATACTGTTAGCATTTGAATTCATCAAAAAGAAATGCAGACTGCACCTACGTTAGGTATACAGTACCAGATTATAGCAATCCGTTCTATCGGTATGTAGTGAACCAAGCTGATGGATCTACCTCAGCTATACTGATGCAGGAAACTTGCAGTGATAGGAAAAACCAGTCCCTAGCTTACTACAGCACTAAGCTAGATAATATAACTCAAGGTGACCCAACATGCTACCAACAGGGTTTTGTAGTTGTACATTATACATATAGAACAGCATCTTCATTGACAACATGTTACCGATAGATTGTATAAATTGATAAAAACAAGGGGAAGGTGTTCTAACCCAAGCTCGCCTCCAAACATATTCTTCACTGCTCACATATCCCGACATTAATATAAAGCGATGTGACACAGTTAATCCAGCTAAATCACTCACTTAAACCTATAAAGGAGTGACTCATAGTTTTGTGGTGAACTCATTGGCATTTACTAGGTTATGACCTGATTTTGAATCTAAGCCTATAGCTGAAGCGGAAGTGACTTATTTTGTTGATGGATCTAGTTTAGAGACCAGGTAGAAAGTCACACAGGGTATTCAGTAGTGATGAAGGATGGAGAAGATTTTAAACCTATCCTATCTCAGCATTGTACACAACCGTGTTCAGCTCAGTTAGCTGAGTTGAAATCGCTCACCGCTGCTTGTCAATTAGCCAAAGGTCTAGTGGCAAATATTTTTGATTTTTGAATTACAGATTCAGCCTATTCCAGGGTGTATGTCATCTGTTTGGAACCGTATGGAAGCAAAGGTTTAAAAAGCATGAAGGAACTCCCATTCAAAGTGCTGAACGGATAAGTAAACTAATGTCTGCTCTGATGCTACCAAGATGATTGACTTTCATTAAATGTCAGACCTGTAAAAAAGGGAAATGACTGTGTTGCTAAAGGTAACAACATGGCAGATTTAGAAATGAAGTGTGCCTCAAAATGGCAACTAGCTGTGCAAGCACATAGTCCTTATAGAACCACAGCCTCAGTAAGAGGATATCATTTGTACTCAACATCAAGCAGGTCCGTACGAGCACTCGATGTGGCTCCAGAGGGGAGCGCAGGAGGACACACAGGGTATTTGGTGTCCACATGAAGGTCTGATTATAGCACCCATAGCACTGGTGAATATTTCTGGTTTAAATGCTCATGGACTGGGCCATTGTGTAAGAAGACAGGTTGTGAGAAAAATCAGGCAACATGGGTATTGGTCTTTTTATCTGCTATGGTTGAAGAGTTCCTAGCTTCATGGGAGATATGTGCTAAGCATAATGTCAGGAAGGAAACAGCGACACCTATAGGCTATACACCGGTACCAGAATGACCATTTAATCACTTAGTGGTGAACTATGTGGGTAGGATAAAGTAGTGTTCAGGGCGAAAGCTACATGCTTGTAATAACTGACATATTTAGTAGATGAGTAAAAGCAATAATATCTGCAGATGAAGAGTAAGGAACAGTTATCAAATCGTAAGGGAAGTGATATCTAGATTTGAAATTCCATCAGAGATGAGTTCCGACAATGGATCAATATTCATTCAGAAAATGTAAGACAGGTGCTGCAACGGTTGGGGAAAAGCTAGGATTTGTGTATGTCCACAGTCTCAGGGGACGGTAGAGAGTGTAAATGGTAATCTCAAAGCCAAGGTTAATAATAATTGTAGTAGTACAATGCTACACTAGGTTTTAACTGATGCTGTACCAATGAGCTAACAAGCATGCAACCTAACACAAATACACATCTAACCCCGCATGGAATGCTTACGGGTCGACCCATGCCTGTGCCATTCTGTAGAGGCCATATAAAGGCCACGGCTTAAACAATTTAGAAAATCTTATATGAAGAAACTAACTGCCGTACATGAAGTAATCTATGTGCAGGAAAAGAACAAGGAGGAAGAGACGCTCCGTGTCCCATCACTCCAGGAGACCAGGTCTATCTGCGAGTGTTCAGGAGGAAGTGGGACAAGCCCAGGAGGGCGGGGCCCCGCAAAGTGTGGCAGCCACTCCAGCAGTGATTCAAGTGAAAGACAAGACCGTGTGGTATCACTTGAACCATTACACGAGAGTCACAAAGAGCTATGGGTACCGAAAACGAAGGAAGAAAGAAAGAAGAACCGAACATCAGAAAAATACAAAGAAATGAAATCATTATTGGAAAATAACCAACTATTGGCACAAGTTGGATACCAAATTGCACAGCGTTGAACACTCCGCTGCTCCAAATTAAGAATGAGAAGCTGCTTAAGAGCAGCATCCACTACGAATACAAACGAGACTGACTGACTGACTGACTTCAACCAGGTTTCTCCTGACACAATTAACAGGACAAACAATTGTACAGATTATGTGTGACAACTAACTGTGTCCTTTACATTGTATGAATGCATTTCTGTTAAACTAACACTATATTGCTTTTACAGATAAAACAGCAGCAGCGACAACTAATTTTAATTTCCTCCACAGGAAAAATGCACGAGAAGGAAGCAAGCCTTAACCAGATTATGACAATATGTAATGCCACTAAACACAGTTCTCTTTTATTCCAGGGGCAGAAATTTAATTAAAGCAGTTAATGGGTGACTTTACTGTGTCAAGTAAATTTATGAATGTGATTTATGAATTTATTAATCAAAGGTTTCCTAAAATTAACAGCATTTCCCAACAACAACAGACAAGGATGAATTTTTGGACACAGTCATAGAGGATATCCTGAACGCAGTCATATATATCTCTAACAAGAGACGTTACTGGTTCATATATTGAAGTGTACAGTATCTTCCACGGCATGAGCCCACAATGACGTGCTGGCAACCTCTCTTGTGGGCTCCAACTGACTCCCTGCGGTGTGCAAAGCACCTGAGTTGAAGACTATTATATTACGACAAGGCTGTTTAAATGTATATCCATTCTTACAAATTGTATTGTGTTATTGTGTAATTGTATGTTCCATTGTAGGTTATATGATTTATCCAATTGATGTAATCCTAGAAAATCACTGTATTAAGTACATGTTCATGCCATGTTATTGAGTAATGGGAAGTACGATGTCATGGAGGTCGAGTCTTTTACTCCTATTCCTTGTCAAGGGTGGAAGGAGAGGTTTGGCCGAATCTCCACTAGAGGGCGAGTCCATGGGTCGGTCATTGATAAAAGTCCAGTGATTTAATTTAATCACCAGTTAGTATAAGGAAGACTGACGCATGGAGTCGCACTCTAGATTAACCAATTAGTGTGGGACTTATAAGTCCCAGAGGGGGGGATATATGGGAGAATTTTTTATTTGATTTCATTTGATTTTACTTACTTTTGGGGGGCTAGAAGATACCTTATCAGTATATAATCGTGGATGTGTGTGCAAGCTGGGACATAGGCTTCTTTGTGTGCATTGCATATAGGAAACCCGAGCTTTACATTGGGGGGGCTAAAGACGGCCCTTTAATGAAACCCAGATGTTGCAGAGAGGAGGGGCAGGCGCTGCATATGTACTATAGCACACAGCAAGAGAATTCAGTTGCTCCACGGACACAGCTCCGGCCTTGTTGTTTGATAATAAAGGTCGTAATCTTCTGTAAGCAAGGCCCGACTCTGAGTATTTTTCCACAACACATGTCACTGGCACCGTGGGAGGAAACCGGAGTACCCGGAGGAAACCCACCAAGCACGGGGAACAAATGCAAACTCCATGCACACAGAGACGGAAATCGAGCCTGGCCGGGAATCAAACCCGGACCCTGGAGGTGCAAGGCGACAGTGCTAACCACTACACCACCGCGCCGCCCATTTAAAAGCCTGCTACATTTAATACCATGTAAAAGATAATAATAAATAAAGGTAAAAATATGTATTTAGGCTAACATGCCAATGACAAGTTTTGAAGGTAATTAAAGGTAATTAAGATCCAGTTATGTACAGTAACTTAAATTATGTTTAAAGTTACACAACTTCAAGATTTCGAGTGAAACAAACAGTATGTACCCAAAATACAAACGATGTACCGCTCATGTATCTCACGTACTGTTCGAGTACCACACGAATCAGAAGGAAAGGTTTTCCTAAAAGAAAAAGTGTCTCTACTGTGACAAATAGCACATGAGCGTAAGTAAATAAGGGTTTATATCATTTATAAACCATGGGGAAATTCGGAAAAGAGAAATCTGACACACCTTTTGCATTTGTCCAGCACTCTTCATTTAATGTCCTGTGACACAAGAACAATTCCAAATGATCAAATGTATTTAGAAATAAAACTCTTTTGTTTAACAGTGACACCAGTGACTGAGCTTGGGGTGACTGATATTTATTTTATATTATTAATTATAGGCGGCACGGTGGTGTAGTGGTTAGCACTGTCGCCTTGCACCTCCAGGGTCTGGGTTCGATTCCCCGGCCAGGCTCGATTCCCGTCTCTGTGTGCATGGAGTTTGCATGTTCTCCCCGTGCTTGGTGGGTTTCCTCCGGGTACTCCGGTTTCCTCCCACAGTCCAAAGATATGCAGGTTAGGCTAACTGGCGTTCCCAAATTGCCCGTAGTGTGTGATTGGGTGTGTGAGTGTGTGTATGTATGTGTGTGCCCTGCGATGGATTGGCACCCTGTCCAGGGTGTACCCCGCCTAGTGCCCGAAGTCTCCTGGGATAGGCTCCAGGTCCCCCGCGACCCTGAACACAGGATTAAGCGGTATAGAAAATGAATGAATGAATGAATATTAATTATAATCATTTATTGTTACATGTGTGCCCTGTGATGGATTGGCACCCTGTACAGGGTGTACCCTGCCTCGTGCCCTAAATACAGACCCTGAATACAGGATAAAGTGGCATAGAAGATGAGCGAGTGAGTGAGTATTGTTACATGATTTTAGTGTTTCAATTATTTTATAAGATATTGATGTTAGTGTGATTACAATCAGAGGTGTCAAGTAACGAAGTACAAATACTTCGTTACCTTACTTAAGTAGATATTTTGGGTATCTATACTTTACTGAAGTAATTATTTTTCAGCCGACTTTTTACTTCTACTCCTTACATTTGGACACAATTATCTGTACTTTCTACTCCTTACATTTTAAAAATAGCCTGGTTACTCCTATTTTATTCCAGCTTGTCATTCAAAAAACAAACAAAAAAAGCATCCGGATGAAGCGAATTTCATTGTGGTTGGATGATGTAGTGTTTGCATGTAGTTCAGTTCCAAGTTTTCTGTTCAGCATCCTGACTCTGACATAAACTCGTAAGCACGTCGTATACACACACACACACACACACACACACACACAAACATATATATATATATATATATATATATATATATATATATATATATATATATATATATATATATATATATATATATATATGAATCATTCATTCTGACAGCACTAATGTTTATTGTAGACAACCATACAAGGGTAATTGCTACTAAGCCTGCCCTGGCTACACTAATTTACTTGTATGTTGCCCTCACAGATTCCTGCAGCTAAGCTTGGATGTACATTTACATTCCAATTAAAGTTACTGATAACATGCCTCTGATGTTTGACTTTTTGCACCATTAAAATACTTATAAGCAACTAGTTATCATATCTTCTTCTCCATAAAACATGTTAATGCTCAGTAGTACACATATATGGTTCTTTAATGTATTTGCATTGTACTAAAATGCATTCTTTTTCAATTGCCATATACAGTATCCCAAATCACTATGGCCATTAAAAAACACAACAAAAAACAACAACAGATTTTTCTTTTCTTTTTTTATGAGGTGTTAGTGTACTGTAGTATATACAGTGGTGTGAAAAACTATTTGCCCCCCTCCTGATTTCTTATTCTTTTGCATGTTTGTCACACAAAATGTTTCTGATCATCAAACACATTTAACTATTAGTCAAAGATAACACAAGTAAACACAAAAAGCAGTTTTTAAATGAGGGGTTTTATTATTTAGGGAGAAAAAAAATCCAAACCTACATGGCCCTGTGTGAAAAAGTAATTGCCCCCTGAACCTAATAACTGGTTGGGCCACCCTTAGCAGCAATAACTGCAATCAAGCGGTTGCAATAACTTGCAATGAGTCTTTTACAGCGCTCTGGAGGAATTTTGGCCCACTCATCTTTGCAGAATTGTTGTAATTCAGCTTTATTTGAGGGTTTTCTAGCATGAACCGCCTTTTTAAGGTCATGCCACAACATCTCAATAGGATTCAGGTCAGGACTTTGACTAGGCCACTCCAAAGTCTTTATTTTGTTTTTCTTCAGCCATTCAGAGGTGGATTTGCTGATGTGTTTTGGGTCATTGTCCGGCTGCAGCACCCAAGATCGCTTCAGCTTGAGTTGACGAACAGATGGCCGGACATTCTCCTTCAGGATTTTTTGGTAGACAGTAGAATTCATGGTTCCATCTATCACAGCAAGCCTTCCAGGTCCTGAAGCAGCAAAACAACCCCAGACCATCACACTACCACCACCATATTTTACTGTTGGTATGATGTTCTTTTTCTGAAATACTGTGTTACTTTTACACCAGATGTAACGGGACATGCACCTTCCAAAAAGTTCAACTTTTGTCTCGTCGGTCCACAAGGTATTTTCCCAAAAGTCTTGGCAATCATTGAGATGTTTTTTAGCAAAATTGAGACGAGCCTTAATGTTCTTTTTGCTTAAAAGTGGTTTGCGCCTTGGAAATCTGCCATGCAGGCCGTTTTTGCCCAGTCTCTTTCTTATGGTGGAGTCGTGAACACTGACCTTAATTGAGGCAAGTGAGGCCTGCAGTTCTTTAGATGTTGTCCTGGGGTCTTTTGTGGCCTCTCGGATGAGTTGTCTCTACGCTCTTGGGGTAATTTTGGTCGGCCGGCCACTCCTGGGAAGGTTCACCACTGTTCCATGTTTTTGCCATTTGTGGATAATGGCTCTCACTGTGGTTCGCTGGAGTCCCAAAGCTTTAGAAATGGCTTTATAACCTTTACCAGACTGATAGATCTCAATTACTTTTGTTCTCATTTGTTCCTGAATTTCTTTGGATCTTGGCATGATGTCTAGCTTTTGAGGTGCTTTTGGTCTACTTCTCTGTGTCAGGTAGCTCCTATTTAAGTGATTTCTTGATTGAAACAGGTGTGGCAGTAATCAGGCCTGGGGGTGACTACAGAAATTGAACTCAGTTGTGATAAACCACAGTTAAGTTATTTTTTAACAAGGGGGGCAATCACTTTTTCACACAGGGCCATGTAGATTTGGACTTTTTTTTCTCCCTTAATAACGTAAACCTTCATTTTAAAACTGCATTTTGTGTTCAATTATGTTATCTTTGACTAATAGTTAATGGTTTTTGATGAACAGAAACATTTAAGTGTGACAAACATGCAAAAGAATAAGAAATCAGGAAGTGGGCAAATAGTTTTTCACACCACTGTAGGCCCGTGGCACAGCCTAAGCTTTTATCCTTAATGCTTTTCCCCCCTCACGTTACTTTTACTTTTATACTTTAAGTAGTTTTGAAAACAGTACTTTTACACTTTTACTTGAGTAAAAAGCTTGAGTTGATACTTCAACTTCTAAAGAAGTCTTTTTAAACCCTAGTATCTATACTTCTACTCAAGTAATGAATGTGAATTCTTTTGACACCACTGATTACAATATATATATCTACTGTATACAGTACAGGCCAAAAGTTTGGACATACCTTCTCATCTATCTGTCAATGTGTTTTCTTTATTTTCATGACTATTTACATTGGTAGATTCTCACTGAAGGCATCAAAACTATGAATGAACACATGTGGAGTTATGTACTTAACAAAATGTCTCTACATTCACCGGACTTGAACCCAATCGAGATGGTTCAGGGTGAGCTGGACCGCAGAGTGAAGGCAAAGGGGCCAACGAGTGTTAAACACCTCTGGGAACTCCTTCAAGACTGTTGGAAACCATTTCAGGTGACGACCTCTTGAAGCTCATCGAGAGAATGCCAAGAGTGTGCAAAGCAGTAATCAGATCAAAGGGTGGCTATTTTGAGGAAACTAGAATATAAAATATGTTTTCAGTTATTTCATCTTTTTTTTTTTGTTAAGTAAATAACTCCACATGTGTTCATTCATAGTTTTAATCCCTTCATGTTTAGATGAAAATAATATGGTCCCACTTTGATTTATGATCACTTTGATATATGATCAAAGTCACAAGGCATTTACTTGAACTTGGCCTTAAAAAAAAAAATGCTACAATTAAATAGTGAATATTAAATTAAGAAAATGTATTTCATGACCCTGAACATATACAATAGTCTGTCTGTTATGGTAATTTCAGTGATTTTTGGCATCAACAAAGCTACAGTAAGTGTAAGCACTTTTCATCAAGACCCATACAGTATGTCTTTCCACAAAAATGTCAAATTACGCCGTATACAAAATACACTTGTATACGTATATACGACTAAACATTACTAATTAGCGGTCGTTTTCAGAAAACTTTCTGTTTGTGTGTGCTAACCGCTAACATCCAGTCAGCAGATCGCGCGCGTTTGAATCAGCTCCTAGTCACTACGTCATTGAGTAAGGCGCGCGCGGCGTGTTGGCGCATGCACGAGCCCCTTAGACCGTTTAAAAGCTCGCGCACTAGGAGACACGGGAACAAACAAGCGTGTCGAGAGGCTTTAACTACAGCACGCGCACCACCCCGGGACTTTATCACAGTATCTGGAACATGAATAGCGCGTGGATCTTTTTGTGCGCGATCTGCATCTGGCATCCGGTTCAAGGAACTTATCCATGTAAGTGCAGCTTTATTATTATTATTATTATTATTAGTCATAAGAAATAAACAAAAAGAACCATAAAAGCATGTGATCATGTGCACCTGTGCTATTTCTTTGCCTGTTTGACACATTTTCAATAAAAAAAATAATTAAATAAAATCATGTTTATTTACTTGGCTAAAATAAATAAGATTGATCATATTGCTTAGGTTGTGATGGAAAAGGGTCTGCCACTCAAGACTTCACTATCCTGAGCCTTATATATGTTTATTAAAATAAAAACCCAGCAAAAGCAAAAAAAAAAAAAGCCTAAAATGCTTTATCCTTAGTTTTAGTTTTAAGGGCAAATAAAAAAACTTTGGAGGGTGTGCTGTTATAGGAAAATAATCCATGATGATTGTGTTGCATTGACTGTCATTACACCATAGCTGATTATTTTTCTATACCAGCAACCACCAGGTTTAAAATTATATCAGTCCTATCATGCCTAATTTATTCATAAGTTTGGACAATTCTAATTTTGCTGTCATGGTTCAAGGGTTCAAATTTGAGTCTGTGTGTGTGTGTCTGTGTGTGTGTGTGTGTGTGGAGTGTGCATGTTCTCCCCATGCGAGTTGGGTTTCCTCTGGGTACTCTGATTTCCTCACACACTCCAAAAACATATAGGTTATAAATCATAATTGGCACTTCCAAATTGCCTGTAGTGTGTGTGTGTGTGTGTATGTGTGTGTGTGTGTGTGTGTGTGTGTGTGTGTGTGTGTGTGTGTGTTTGTGTTCTCTCTCTGTCTCTCGCTCTGTGATGGACTGGCACCCAATCTGGGGTGTATACATTTTGGGAAAAGAACTTTCTCTAAATATCACTTATGATAAAAAATATAAACATAAATCAATCCGTCTTCCAATATCCGAAAAATCCTGAATGATGCAACAGTATATATATATAAACTTTAAAATTATATCGAAGTGCTTAGTGGAAACATTTTTCAATTAAAATTTATTGAAGAGTTTCTTTTAATGTAAGTTAATACAAATAGAAAATGGCAAAAAAAAAATCTAGTTAAAATTATACTAATGGGCTTCAATGATTTGGAGATGACATTTGATAATTTTTTATTATTATTATTTTTAAATATTTAATTGGGACCATGTCCAGGGTGTACTTCGCCTCGTGACCCTGTACACAGGACAAAGTTGTACAGATGATGAGTGAGAGAGTGAGTGAGTTTAAATCTATTTAGGTGGAGCTTTACTTAACTTTTTTAAGTTAGACTTGTTACTGCAGATCTCAATAAACAGCTGCCTTTATTACAAACCCTGGCAGAGAATGAATCAGTACAGTCTGGGTATGTTAGTGATAAGACTATGTTTGCCGGGAGCTAAATAAAAATTGTGCAATTGATCTTCATTAATACTTGACTAATAAATCCAAATGATTGGATCAGCCTGGTGCTAAATACCTCAGAGTACAAGAGCAGACCTGCCCAAAGACACGAAATATCTATTGTTCAGCATACAAAAAACAACATCATTTCAGGATCTTATGTCGGCACACCTGTGATTAACTCACTTTATAATTCTCGATGGTCCTGGACCTGTTCTTACCCCTTCTTCCGTATCCCTTTCACATTCTTTGTGTTTGTACAGCATTGCCTGGTATTGTCTATCTTCGGGCGTGGCTTAACACTGGTCTAGGAGTTACTTGTACAATAGACGTACTAGTTTGTTGGATAGAGTTTTGATTATGAACTTTTTCCTTTTATGAACTTTAAGCATCATCAACAGCAATTGCCAACTTATTCTTAATGGGTTAGATTCCTGGTGGAACGTGGCACTGAAAAGTGTCACATGATCTTAATATGAATGCACCTGGGTTGGTTAAAAAATCGACCCCTAACATCCAAAGAAACACTATTAAATATATTGTCCAGAACTACTGTAATAATCACGTCTCATCCTCAGCTCTTTTACTAGAAGGCCGTAAATAGGATAAAACTGTGTGAGCATAATGCAAAACGATGCCACCACCACCATGCTTTTGTGCATCATGTATGTTCTCTAATAAACTCTGAGGCCTTCTTTGAATATGGGTATTTATAAACACCATTCAATTAATTATCCAAGCTTTGGTTTCACCCAAACTGGGCGTTCGAATCAAACCCACAATTTTTTTTCGTGAATGAAGGCGTAAAATCAATTGACATTTACAAAAGACTTGTATGGTGATGAGATTTTTATCCTCAATAAAATATTTGAATGGGCCAAACATTTAAAGAAAGGCTGTTGAAAAACATACCGAAATACCGGAGCCCATTCCTGTGAACATTCAGTGAGTGTGACGCCTGATCCTTGAAAACTTGGGGCCAACATGTTGACAAGACTCCAAGAACTGCACTTGCATATGCATCCATCTGACTTTCTGCTTTTTGTTGTGTAATTGTAGCCACGGGCTGCACATGCAACGGAAAGGCTCTGTACTGTGTGCGCGACTCCTTGGGCTTGCGCTGTGCAGACTGTCAAGACAACACTGAAGGCCGGCACTGTGAGAGCTGTACGGAAGGATACTTCCACCAGAGAGCAGGAGAGGGCTGCCTGCCCTGCTCCTGCAACCCTGTAGGTAGGCAAACATCTGGATGAAGCTTATTCCTTTAATCATCTGCTCAACCGTTTGGTAGAGCATCTTCCAAGTTAAGATATATATCGAACACAAATGCAATGACAAATATTTTAAGCATGTTACAAGTAATCGGTTTTCTTATATTTAGGCTCTGAGGGCCCAGGATGTGACAGTCAGGGACAGTGTGTGTGTAAGCGAGGTATGCAGGGAGCCAAGTGTGACCTCTGCGCTAACGGATCTCCAATCACAGCCAATGGTTGTGCATCGCTGCAGTAAGTGAAGGATGATGCATACAAGCAGTTCTGTCTGTTTATGGATCTATTACTGAACAGGTTATTTTTTTTTATTGTGCACAGGCAGAAAACCTGTTTCTGTAACGGTCATTCAAATGAGTGCTCCCAAGCCCAGGGTTACTCAGTTTACAACATCATCTCAACATTTGATCAAGGTCAGTGAGCAGATGTTTATGTCGGTTAATTTGCATTACAAATCAATCAAAATGAGGAGTATTTACTCAAAATATGAATTATTATCATTTTAAATACAGGGATGGACGGCTGGAAGGTCATCACTGCTCCGAGCGTGAGTCCGTCCCACGTGGAATACCGCTGGTCTCCAGCACACCACAGCACTGAGGTCTTCTCTTCAGATGTGTTACCTGTTTACCTGTCTGCTCCAGGTTCCACATTTTACTCAATTAACCATTTATCACCATTTATCAGTGTGATTGTAATGATTAAATAGTTTTATAAAATATATTTTAATGTTCTTTAATCTCTGTGTCATGCTCAGCTCAATATCTCGGAAACCAGGTTCTGAGCTACGCTCAGACTCTTTCCTTCGTACTCCGCCTGAGCCGAGGAGTTCGCTATCCTTCTACCTCAGATGTCGTGTTAGAAGGATCTGGACTGACGGTTTCTGCTGCGCTGGGAAATATGAGATCTGCCATCCCCTGTGGAAAGAAAATCACCTACACTTTCAGGTAAGCACTGCTGGTTTGCTTCAGTAATCTGAATTAACTAGATCGCTGTATGGCTGATGAAGACCGCATGCTGTATACGAGGCATCATACATGACGATTTGTTAATTATAAAGATAATTAGACAATTAGCTTGATAATGAAACCCCACGTAGTTTTAAATGTCAACCATGAAATGGCAGGTACATGTTTTAATTACAAACATTTATGTCTAGAAGAAGAAAACATAAATGTCAATAAAAACAATATCACACAAGAGAGAGTGCTATTGTAGCGAATATCAGCATAACTGTGAAGCTGTTGCAGGCATGAGGGCTGATATTCAGTACAACAGCATGACCTCGAGTGTGATATTGCTTTTCACAAAAACAATTTATTATCAACAGATTATGATTTTCTTTTTTAAAAAATTCAACAATTTACATTGTTGGTCGCCAACTGTCAGTCGCCTGCTCCACTAGTTGCGGTTAGTTAGTTGCAGTGGTCGTGGATAATCTGTTGATAATAAATCAACAACAGTGGTGAAAGTAGTTTTAAATTCTTAACAGTACTATGTAGTCAAAAGCTGAGGAGAATAAACCATCGAAGTGACAGACAGTCCTGAAAAACTTATTCTGGTTTAGAATATCAGCTACATTCAGGTTTTTAGTGCTACAGTAAATCTCAAATAGCGTTAAATGAAAGCTTGTGCAGTGAACGATCCCTTGTTCCACATACCAAGTAGTGCCCTTGATCAGGGGTTAGAAAGGGATTTCATATTTAGCTTTGTGTTAGAAGCTATTTAGCTTTTTATCTTGCGTGAGCCGCGAATAGAACAACACTACGACTTCCAAATAAGACATTTGGTAGACAGAGTTTTGGTAGGCAGCCTGTCTCTCCTCTTTCCAGTACCGTGGACTGTACCGACCCACTTTCACCCATGCTGCCGACCAACAGATGTAATGATGTTAAAATATTCTTAATCATCCTTCGCTGCATGGATAATGGACATGCATTAGTGTGTTTGTCTCAGCTTCATAGTAGATTCTGATTGGATTTTCTGAATAAAAGATTACTAGGTGTGTTGCTGTTTCTTTGTATAAATTCAGTCCTGGCATGACATTTTTAGACAGGAATTTTGCTGTTTAGCGGGTGCTTTAAAAAAAAAGACTCAACTGGTGCATTGCCAGTCTTAATAGCCTCCCAGCTGCAGTACTACCTGAGTTCAAACCTTTCAAAAAAGAAACAAGTTCCAACAATGTGAGAAGAACAACACATTAACCAACAACCTGTACATACAGAGGATGAATGTGTTGCTGCTTTAGTGGGAACTTCACGATACCATACAGTACCACTTACAAACACTGGCTGAATAAATATTGGATTTGAGATACAGTATATTACCAGATCTCGTATCAGATGGATTAGAACAATATCTGCATGTTGTATTGATCAAGGTTAACAATACACCTTATTACACAGCATATGTGCTTATTGAATTTGTTCTGTACATGACCATTCTGGTATTGCCGTTCATGTTATAGGCTAGACGAACAACCCAGCAGCAAATGGAAACCCCAGCTCTCAGCGCAAGCATTTCAAACCCTTTTGAGTAACCTCACAGCCATCAAAATCCGAGTCACATTTGGTGAAGGAGGTACGTGCATTTAAAACGATTGAGTTTCCGGGTTCTCTTGGATAAGCTGGTAATCATTAACTGGTTTTGTGTTTTACAACAGGACGTGGTTATTTGGACGACGTCGTTCTGGTCTCCGCCCAGTTGGGTCCTGGCTCCCCTGCGTTCTGGGTGGAGAAGTGCCGTTGTCCGACAGGTTACGAAGGACAGTTTTGCGAGCGCTGTGCTGCAGGGTATAAAAGACGCTTCCCAGAACAGGGTGTCCGTAGCCAGTGTGAGCCATGTGCCTGTCTGGGAGGAAGCTGCGATCCTGAAACGGGTACTTTACTCAGAAACCTGTTGACAGTTAATGGAATTAATGTTAATTTGAATTATTCAAATTGTAAAGTTGGGGTTGGAGAACTGTATGTTTTTTGTTGTTTCCAGGGGACTGCTACTCAGCTGATGAGACTTCTACTGGACAAGTCTGTGATACTGGTTACTACAGCGACCCTGAGCATCCTGGGGCCTGCAAGAAGTGCCCATGCTCCACAGGCCAGACCTGTTCGCTCATTCCAGGGACCCTAAAAGTAAAATGTAAATGCCCACCTGGGACCACAGGTGAGTAGCAAGCAACATGACCGGGGTCATCACTAGAGAACCAGATATACTTTTCCCCATCAAGCCATAAATAATACCTGTTTATTTTCCTGTGTTATATGACAGGCTCTCGGTGCCGAAAGTGCATCGATGGTTTCTATGGCGATCCTCTTGGAGAGAGTGGAGTTCAGCAACCCTGCCAGCGCTGCCACTGTAATGGGCACTTGGACTTAAATGCCGTGGGCAACTGCGACCCTTTAACGGGGGAGTGTTTCAAATGCATGAACAACACCACAGGCTTTCAGTGTGAGAAGTGTGTGGAGGGATTCTTCCACAGCAAAGCTGGCGATTCATGTCGAGGTAAGTTAGATGAATACTGTCACTCAAGAAGGAGTCTAATCGAATGCTGGAACTGTGAACAAACCCGTCATTACTTTGTCTTTCTTCTAGCTTGTAAATGCAACCCAAAGGGATCGATCTCCAGCTTGTGCAATGAGCAAGGCCAGTGCAAATGTAAAGATGGTTTTGATGGACCAAAGTGTGTCAAATCCACCTGCCCATCATGCTTCAACCCGGTTAAGAGCCAGGTGGGTGAAATGTTTCCTCAAGTATTGTCCCTTTTGAATGAACTGGTTATCCAGAATGTAATGAAGACGAGTGTGATGTGATGCTGTGCCGAACAGATTCAGAAGTATGTGAAGAAGTTGCAGCAGGTGGAAGCTCTTTTTAATGAAGTGGGGAACGGTGGTGTGGACATCAATAGTGCCATGGAGGAAGCAATCAGCACCGCTGAACAAATGGTCAAGAGTGTGGAAAGTGAAACAGACTCACTTATTGGTAAAACACTCGCTTTTTTGTCTAAAAATGTAATTTGTTAAAATGAATCCTCTTCAGATTATTTCCCTTGCATGCACATATTTAGGAGATGAATTGTATAAGAGTGCTTTCTACTTCTGCTATATGGTGATCATTTTCATAATTCAACCTGTAGAGGCGGAGAAGAATCTTCAAGCCCAGCTGTTAGCCATCGGCGGCCGTCAGTTGAAAGACGAGAAGAAAGTCCAGAACATCTCGAAGATCGTAGAGAAGGTTGTCAGGCAGGAACGGCAGTATCAGAGCGAAGTGGCGGACATCCAGAAACTCATCAGCGATATTAGGAAAAACCTGCAAAAGGCCAAACAGGACATCCAGGCAGTCGTGAGTGATTTTGAGTATAGTGTATTAACAGCTGGAATCAATTCTGTTGAAATGGAAAACTGGAAGATGAATGTCTGATACCCCTTTTATGTCTCCCTTGACATTACTTGACATGGCAACAAACACTACTGTATGTTTTTACATACATTACCATTTCGCTGCCTTATTACTGTAAGTTCATATTTGGATTGAGTTGTACGTATATCTGCTCTATTGTAGGACCTCCCCTTGGGTGATGCGGTACCCGGCACAAACTTCGTGTCCGATTTGGTTCAGAAAGCAAGCGATCTCGCTCAGAAGTGAGTACTGCATGGACGATACCACACTGAATCCTGAACATCTTATTGATTACGTAGAATATTATCCTAAAAAGTCACACAATGCGAATAAAATGTTTTATTTATTTCGTTACACCATTATTGACCTCTGAGTGTTCTTTTCCTCTTTAGGCACATGAGTCAAGCGGCTACAGTGGAGCAGACGGCGAAGAGCTCTCTTTTGGAGTCTGAGAAAGCTCTGGCTCTCATGCGCACCGTCATCAGCGGAGAAAACAAAGTGAGAGAGCAACTCAATGGCCTCAGGACGCAGTAAGTCACAATGCTTCGGCTATCAGCACATATGTATTGTATTGTGTATACGGTGTATATAATACTGTATAATCATTGTGGCAGGTACGATGCAGACATGGACCTGGTCAATACCATGAACAAGCAGGCGGCTGTTCTGAGTAACGCGGCGGAGACGGAAAGCTCCGTGGCACTGGGTACTCTGAAACAGATCGCTGACCTGGAGAAAAACCTTCCACAGGTTCCAAAGGTACTAAGCAGAGAACTGTAGATTTCACCTTGTCATATGGAATGAGTTATGTTTAAAGTATTAGCCTTGGTAGTATTGTAGTATAGGCTATAGGCTAGCGTATATCTGTATACACTTAACCACTGCTCTGTCTACTGAAGGACATCACTGGCTTGGTTGCCTCACTGGATGGTCTGAAGGCTTCATACGGGGATGACGTGTCAGGGTTCCTGGAGCTGCATAAGCAGGTTGGAGCTGATCAGAAAGAAGCAGTGGATCTAATGACTCAGATCAAAGGTGCTCAGGAGGTAAAGAAACAACACCACAAATGCATAATAATTACCATAACCGTATTGTAGCTCTTTGTTCAGGAGTCGTAAGCTTACCATTGCTTTGCACTGTTTCTTCTAAGGTCCAGAATAAGCTGCTTGCCAGGGCCAACATTGCCAAAGGAGATGCAGATAAAGCCCTGAATCTCTTTAACAATCTGGGCCATGTGGATCAAGCTCTGGAGAAGCTCAAAGGTTAGGATACATTTGTGTCTCATATTTTACTGTGCTTTATTGCTTTCGTGCTAATGCTAGCTATTCGGTAATGCATGATTTCAGTCCGAAAAAACTGAAAAGGGCTTCACTCCTCCTCTGAATGCACTGTTTCACTGTTTATGTAAATGTGCCACTGCTGAGCTGCTGGACGTCCTACCAGAGGACAATAGAGTTGAGCAGAGCTGTGCAACAAGCTGGGGGAGGGGTATATTTTTATTAATTTATTTTATATTCCTGCCGTGCTGTTGCACACATCAGGCAATGGGTTTTGTCATTTCTATAGCAGTCGTTGTTTTTACTGAGCTGGCTTGCTAGCAATGGCATTGGGATAAGGGTCTTGCCCAAGGGTCCAGCCAACCTAGTGGTGACGGGGCATGAACTCCGTCTGATTAGAAACCCAGAGCCTCAGCTGCTTGAGTCACCACATAAGGTCACATTAGGGGGAACTATAATTGGCTTGTTTAAACCCTGTATAAATACCTAAACACAAGGAAGATCCCAAAAATATTTTTGCATAATAGGTGTCCTTTAAATTGCATATATCTTGTTTCATTTTGGTGGCATGGTGGCTTAGTGGTTAGAATTGTCGCCTTGCACCTCCAGGGTCTGGGTTCGATTCCCGTCTCTGTGTGCATGGAGTTTGCATGTTCTCCCCGTGCTTGGTGGGTTTCCTCTGGGTACTCCAGTTTCCTCCCACAGTCCAAAGACATGCAGATTAGGCTGTTTGGCACCTCCAGATTGCCTGTAGTGTGCGAATGCTGACTGGAGGTCCTACCACAGTCGAAATTTGGGAAAAAATATAATGGTAATCACCTTTGGCCTCCACAGTCCTTAGGTGGACGGATGATGTTTAGTTTTAGTATTATTATTACATTTCAGCATTATACCACTTATATAGTAAATCCCAGTCCTGAATTTGTTACCATATTTGGTGAATGGGATGACTTTACATCTCTCAGTGGAAATGTTGTATTGTATCTTTTGGCATTATGCCAATAAAAATATCTTTACATTTTGCCTAGGATTTGAAACCCAGATCGATAATAGTAAGGCGCTGGCTGACGATGCTCTCAGTAAACTTCCCATGATTAGTGAAATCATTAAGACAGCTGTGGTCAACAATGACAAGACTCAGGGCATTCTGGACCAGATGGGTGACTACAGTGATACTTTCAACAACCTAAACCTCTCTCTGGCCAAATTGGAGGTATGACTTCAGGTCTCATTAACTCATGAGAATGAATTAAATGACAAAATGCAAATGTAAGCTCTGTTATCGAGTGTTAGTTATTCACAAGACAACGATCCATTCTGCCTTTTCTAGAACGATGTTTCTGTCTTTTTAATGTTCTCCTGCTTGACTGGAAACTTTTGAATAAACTGTTGAGTGAACGTGTTGCGCTCATGAGGCTGTTCTCTCTGTCTCCGCAGAAATTGACGGGTTCTCTGCCGCCCTCCACTGATTTTTTGAAAACAGCTTCGACACTAAGGGGAGGTCTGGAGGGGCTAAACAGCCAAGCAGACGCAGCCATGAAGAAACTGCTGAATGAGAAAACAAATGCAGAGAGAGACCTGAAGCAAGCTGAGGAGGTAACACCTTCATGTCTACATTCATGTTAACTTTACATCATGTTAAGTCTTGAGTATACTCAATTTCATTTTTATTATTATTATTATAATTTCAGGTTGAATGGGGGGCCAGTGGAGCATATATTAATGCTAATCTGACTAGAGATGCTGTGGGAGATGCTTTGCATAATGTTAATAACCTTTTAGGACTACTTGGTGAGTATTGATGACAAATGTGGCATTTGAACTCAATTAATTAATTAATATAGTTAGAAAGTTGTGCCAGTTTAAAGGAATTGACACCTTTTTTTTATCATTGACTAGATGTTAACTACAAACTAGACACTAATTAATATTATAATTGAGATTATCTTTGATTTATTGATCACTTTTATCTTATCTTAAACATTATTCTCAGAATCGCAAGTAACTAATTTACCAGAAGAACTCATATTCTCCAGCATGCTCAGTAAAACCTAACAGCTGCTTTCTTATAAATCGGAACAAATCTGTGTCTAAAACTTTTAAGCAATGAGTTTTCACTCCAAATATTGACTGTTTATTTTATTGCTCTTTATAGAAGTTTCTTTTATGCAGAAATATTTTGAAAAGTATCTTTTGCTTATGCCATATTTTTGCATGTACCCAAGACTTTTGCACAGTACCATAAGTAAAACTGCTGTTAGGTTTTACTGAGCTTGCTGGAGAATATTAGTTCTTCTGGTAACTTTGTCACACTCGCTCCTTTCTATTTTTATGCAAATCCCAGGAGCGTACATGAGGTTTTTTGTTTCCATCTGAAAACTGGTCTGTCTTGTACTATATATTTTTTCTTTACAGTCATGTATATATTCTCCTGTAGTGTTATTTATTTATTAATTTTTAAGCAATATATGGAAATACTGATTGATTTTGTACATAATTATGGAGACATGAAAAACATATATAACAAAATTGGCATATAATATGGTGCCTAAGACTTTTGCACAGTACTGTATGTCTGTAACATTTTACACCTAATCACAACATTATTTTGTCTCTGCAGTTAGTTCCCATTCTTAACCATATTTATATATGTGTTTATTTATATAAGCTACTGTTGGGTGGGAGTGACTTTTCTGTCTTAACTCCTTTTCAAAAGTCTGTTTGAGACATGATCAAGTTTGTTCATTCCTAAAATCTGGCTCTCGTCCCACAGGAAAACCAGGAGCTGTAGATGAAAAGAAGGTGACGGATCTGGAAAAGGCTATAGCTACAAGCCGTAGACGTGTCGATACCGAGCTCAAGCCCAGGCTCAGAGACCTAGAGGACAAAGAGGCTTTACAGAAAGCTTCCATCGCTCGTATGATCAACGATATCGACACCATCCTGGCTGATATCGACAACCTCGAGCACATTTACCGAACCATTCCAGACGGCTGCTACAACACTCCGCCCATCGAGAGGGCTTAGTGGTCTAATATAAGAAATGGACTATAGAAAAATGCCTCAGAGACTTTTTGAAATTGACATTGCTTTACATTTAATGTGCATTTTTTTTTTTTGTATTACGTCAGTAGATGATACTAACTATATTTATGTGTTCCTTTGGGGAAGAAAAAAAAAAGATGAAAGATTAGGGTACTGTTCCATTTTATTTTTTTATCCACACACATTCATTTTGTAGAATGTAGTAATTAAAGCAAGTGTGTCTGCAAACAGTCATGTAATTTTGCAACCTGACAGTATTTATTGTATGTATGGTGCTGTTGAATAAAATGTTGAAGATATTTATTATAGTCATTGCTCATTTAAAAACAATTGTTCAATTCCAGAAACTGAAGTAGAATTTTAATAAGCAAATCATCACTTGAAGAAATCACAATTTAATTTATTTATTTTAAAGGAAGCCCTTTTATGCAAAAGACAATCTTAAATCAATTTTAGACATCAAGTCAGGGCATGCTTTAAAAAAATCAATATGTTCCTTTGGCCAGGGATTTATACCAGCCAATTTCTTTCCCCTCTTAATCCGACCTCATGTGAAGAAACCTTTACTTTGGCTTGTTGTTCAGTTCTGCAGTTCTGGGTGGGGCTCAGTAGTGCAGTAGCTCATTACACATAGACACCAGGGTTTAACATATTGCATATTTCTTTTAACTAATTGTTGAACATGTTGAGGATCGATCATCAATGAATCATTCATAATTAATCAATAATAACCAGGTGCACTCTTCCCCCTCAGTTTAAGTTTCAAAATTAAAAAGCGCCACAATCCAGTATTTCTCCATACACTGATTTATTCATGTTGGTCGACCACAATCTCGACACTGTCTTCCACATAGTACATTTTGGCATCTCAACCCTTTCTCTGTCTGGTCTGCCTGTGAATAGTATCGCCCCTCCACACACACACACACACACACACACACACACACACACACACACATCGGCTGTGCATGTGAAACGCTAGTGAAACACTCACAAACATATTTTTCACAGTTCACGCCCAGTTTGCAGAAAGTGTTTTTGAGTGATCGGTTTTGTGATGGAGAAAAATAATGATGAGGAAAGGATGAAGTGGCTGGTAAGAAGACTGTTCATGAAAGGACTCCTGTTATTAGCGAGCATGTAAGGACCTGGCTATAAGGAGAGCTGAGCTGATTACAGTTGGGTTTTCAAGGTTACCATTACATGCAAAACAAACCTTTTCAGTTATTACATTTTTAATCTGTTCAATTATTGACGGAAATAATCTGATTAACGATTAATCATTAGCATCTCTAATAGATACTTAAATGGCATGATTGAGCAGTTTTAAATGTTTGTTGTATTGTGTTTAATAAAACAGTTACTCCCTGGTCTTTAGGGTTGCACATGATAACAAAGAAAAGCATAATGGAAAAATATGGATTGAATAAAGGATGCTGACTTTATCTCCAAAACATCTAACATGGGTTGTCCCTCTGATGAACTCATTCTTGATCCTATCCATCCTTGTCACTCCCAATGAGAACCTCAACATCTTCAGCTCTGCTACCTTCAACTCTGCCTCCTGTCTTTTCTTCAGTGCCACTGTCTCTAAGCCGTAGAGCATCGCTGGTCTCACCACTGTGCTGTACACCTTTCCTTTCATTCTTGCAGATACTCTTTTATCGCACAACACACCTGAAACTTTTCTCCACCCATTCCAACCTGCCTCTTCACCTCCTTTCCACACTATCCATTGCTCTGGACTGTTGACCCTAAGTACTTAAAGTCCTGCACCTTCTTTACCTCTGCTCCCTGTAGCCTCACTGTTCCTCTTGGGTCCCTCTCATTCACACACATGTATTCCGTCTTGCTGCGGTTAACCTTCATTCCTCTGCTTTCCAGAGCGTACCTCCACCTCTCCAAATTTTCCTCCACCTGTTCCCTGCTCTCGCTACAAAGCACAATGTCATCTGCAAACATCATAGTCCATGGAGACTCCTGTCTAACTTCATCTGTCATCCTATCCATCACTAGAGCAAACAAAAAGGGGCTTAGAGCCGATCCTTGATGCAGACCCACCTCCACCTTGAACTCTTCTGTCACACCTACAGCACATCTCACCACTGTCTTAGCGCCCTCATACTGTACATGTCCTGCACCATTCTAACATACTTCTCAGTTTCCTTTTTCGTAAATATATAATAACATATATTTTTGTCTACAGTACAGTTTTTACAGGGTCCACTTGTAATACTTTACAGAGTCTTAAATCTTATCTTATCTAAGCATTAACATTCAACCCTTTTTTTTTTTGCCTATGCCTATGCAAAAGCAACAGGTGTTTACCCATGAGAGAGGTTAAAGGTGTAGCTGGTGTAACAAGTGTGGCTATTACTACAAAGTAAAAAGCAGAAAACTTTGGGAAAATATGTATGGTTGCAACATTAAACCAGAATGGGTTCCTTTTTGAGTCTGGTTCCTTTCAAGGTTTCTCAACTCAACTCAACTCAACTTTATTTGTATAGCACTATAACAACAAGAATGCCCCGAAGTGCTTCACATAAATAATAAAATAATGTAAAAAGACATTTAAAAAAAAATCACGCACATCTCTAATCCAGAATATATAAAATCAACATCTCATGTTGGTTTAAATGCCAAAGAAAACATGTGAGTTTTTAGGGACTTGAACACCCTCAGTGATGTGGCCTCAAGACATTTGCTCATATTGCATATTTTTAGATTTGTAGGGTACATTTTAAATGCTCTCTCTATCACCACAATACAGATCAAATATCTGCAACACACATTTTCCTGCCAGGCTGACATATCTGGCTGACTTCCATGCATTGTGGTTTTGGATAAACAGGCCTGTGTTTTGGTAAAATCATGTCAATGTATCTGTCTGACTGGCCAGCTGGATGAACTGATTGAGAGAAAATCATGCTGTGAGATTCTTACATTTCTTTTAAACCCTGTCCAAGCACAATCTTTGGAGCCAGATGGTTCTGCCTGTTTTGCACTGCAAGTGGATAAATGTTCAGAGCAAAATACATGTCTGGGAGATTCAGCTGGTTTTAGCTCAACATGTCTCAACAGAGCTCTCTAAACCTCACTCTCAAAAATAAATAAATAAATAAATAAATATATATATATATATATATATATATATATATATATATATATATATATATATATATATATATATATATATATATATATATATATATATATGTAAATGATTAGGGTAATGGCATTAAATCAAATACGGTGGACGCCCAGGTAAATGATTTTCTGGTATAAAAATATAAGATCTGATATTGTCCTTGTTGGGCCTCTGGATTATACCTACAGAAGGAGAGCTGGGGCTGAAAATAAAGCATTTCACAAGAAAGTTACTGCATTTACCAGGAGAACCATTGTAAACTTTGGACAGATAAATAGATGGCTAGAACATGTTTATGTTCTTGGTTCACAGAGGGAGATGAATTACCTAATGCTAGTAGCTGGATGTTGCTAGGGTGTTGAGAGGAACTCCACTCTTCAGGCCTGGATGAGTTCCTTTACAGTGGGGAGAATATGGTGGAACTCCTCAGCGTAAGCACAAATCAACTGACCTTGAGAATTATAAAACCTTCTTAGCCAGTCCTCACCTCTTTGCAAAATCCAGTGGTCCAGGGTCCCTCCTCCCTGACCCATGCAAACCATATTTCATTGTCACACATATTTCATCCCTCAACACTGTATGTTTCCAATTTACATGTAAATTATAGATAACAATGCTATTAATTATTTTGATCAGTGGCATCGGGCCCATTCAAACAGACCCTCCACTCCCAGATTATCTTAGTTTTACAATGATTTTTTATTTAAATGCTGTATATGCTCCGATAATCCCCCTTATACATTCAATATTTAGACAGTAGTCATTGTTAATACATTATTTCTATAAGTTTATGTCTGAGAGACTAGATAATAATCGTCTTGCTTTAAAAGTGAGTGACACATTGAAGAGTGCCATCATGCCAATACATGGACAAGTCTGGCCTGGGCCCCACAGAGTTTGCTACTGAAAAGTTTCATTTTGTGCATGCTAATTTTTCATGCACATTCTCATAACCAATATGGTTGTTGCAGTTTATGAATACTTTTGCCTACTAGCTTTTATAAATAGTTGTTTTTCCCTTTCACTTTTACTAAATAAAGTTGCAGCAGGCAGAACTGAAAGTGTAGACACAGGTAGACAGAGAGCTGCACTGTTAAACTAGCACATCAGCTTAATCTCACTATTTTTTGATGTCATCAAAAGTTCTAGAGGAGAGCTCATAAGCTAAAATCATTGCTGTTCACTGTAACAAGTAATTTCTGGTATATGGCCTGACTTCCTGTATAGTGATTGTACTTCCTGTATAGTGCATTGTTCATACACTATATATATATATAAGCATATAAAATTGTAAAATTGGCACATCTGTGCATTGAACTTATTTGTGAAAAAGTATTTGGGGGGATGTTAGATGAGTAATAGAACATATCAAGATGTTTTTTTTGGAATTTTTGTCTGTCTGTTTGTGCATGCATCACATAAAAAATACCGAAAGAGTTTTAATGGGGTTTTCACACATATATTTGGCCGAGCTTGATGTAACATATAGACTTTGTTTCATCACAATCGGCCCGCGGGAAGAGGAGATATGCTACTTTGAAAATTTAATGAAAAATGTTCTTATATCATTAAAAAAATTTGCCTTGAAAAAATCATTAGTTAATCTCAAAATTGAAGGTGGTGATCTACATTTTTAATACGCACTTATGAGTGTGCAATTGAAATCTGCCTAATAAATGTCATCTCACACTTACATTCCACACACTTCAAAGGGACACAAAAAAAACCTTACTTCATTGAAAAATTCAACAAATGTCGCTGTATATTTAAAAAAATTAATTTCCAGCATAAACTGACAATGCTATTGTTTAAACTTCACAAAGAATGGCCAAAGTTTTGGTTTGCAAACCATAAGAAAGTCACAATTAGAAATAAAGTGGCTTAAAGTCCACATAACTTTCTATGGTACTGTACATGTGTGTGTTAATGTTCCAGCTGGAATATGCCTCAGATAATCGATATTCATTCATTCATTCATTTTCTATACCGCTTAATCCTGTGTTCAGGGTCGCGGGGGACCTGGAGCCTATCCCAGGAGACTTCGGGCACTAGGCGGGGTACACCCTGGACAGGGTGCCAATCCATCGCAGGGCACACACACATACACACACTCACACACCCAATCACACACTACGGGCAATTTTAGGAACGCCAATTAGTCTAACCTGCATATCTTTGGACTGTGGGAGGAAACCGGAGTACCCGGAGGAAACCCACCAAGCACGGGGAGAACATGCAAACTCCATGCACACAGAGACGGGAATCGAACCCAGACCCTGGAGGTGCAAGGCGAGAGTGCTAACCACTACACCACCGCGCCGCATAATCGATATTTTCAGATCTCAAACTCCTTTTATGTAAAAAAAAAAAAAAAACTGAAAAAAATGTCCCTTAGTCTTTTAAGTCTGCATAAGAACTAGACAAACCCTCCATAATGTCACATAGATTTTCTCAGAAGCTGAAATTAAGCTCTGGAAGTTCTGGTGGTCGCCATCTTGGAAGGAGCTGACTCTGTCTAAAGCCAGATTAATCCATAAATGGGCAAACGAGCAGAACAAATAGAGCCTGGTTGTTGGTTGGAACATAGCTACTTAAATAATAATAATAATAATAATAATAATAATAATAAGTATTTTATTAATCCCAAAGGGAAATTAAAATTTTCACACATCTCAGTTGGGATACAGAACCACTGGTAGATACTGTAGGGTAAAGGGTCTCACTCAAGACCTCAACAGTGGCAACTTGGCTGGGCTCAAACCTGCGATCTTCCGATCAGAGAACAGCCTTAACCATTTAAGCCACCACTGGCCCCACTGCTCCACTTAACTCAGCTACTGCATGCTAGCTATCTTAGCCTTTTGCATTGGATTGAACTACTAACCTAAATGCTGTGCTGTGTCAACTCTACATTTCTTGAGGTAAGTTCAACTATAATGTTTCCGGTTAGCTATTAGCTAAAGTCGTGCATGGCAGATAGCACCAGTTTGACACCTGCAAAGCAGTTGTCACTCAAATTGGTCACACCCCTAATTATGCATAATGTTTATGTGTAACGTAATCATAACTGATGACTGTAAACTTGTTATGAATGGGAAATCTACCTATTGAGACCAAAAGAAACTTTCTACAGTATATTCCTGTACCTGCAAACAGGTTTAATTCTATTATTTCTATTTATAAAGTTAGACATTTTAACGAGAGGCAATGAGGATTGACTCAGTTTGGAGCCAGCATGGATCATTAGAGGAACTGCACGTTTTGGCACTTCTGTTTTTCCCTCAATTTTCAGAACTGTAGGTTGCCATTAGCAATATACTATTATTATTATTATTATTATTATTATTATTCATGATGTGTATCATAATGCCTCCATTGTTCTACACATGGCACTTTAAAGCATGACATGTCAGAAAATAAAACACTGACACCACAATATGTTTTTATGTCGGTTCCATTATGTGCACATCAATAGACACATACATTAATAATTAAGCATTACTGTAAATAATAAATGTGTTTGAAAAAATAATAAAAATAAGATAATCTGAATCTAATCTAAAAGGAAAACTAATGCGTACGTAATGATTTGCACTAAAGTTATAGTTATGTGTAGGAAACTGCGTGAAATATATTACCACAAATATGGAGGATCACGTAAGCCATGCAGAGTGAGATGCTTAGCATGAGGCTATTGTAACCCTGTTATTGCATCATGCACAATGATTTGATGACAGAGATTGCTGTAGTAACCTTACCATAATTACCTAATCTAATGTATTCACTTGAATGACGTACAGGCACTGGTCACAGTCTTTAAGTATATAATACATGTTTTAGTTTGAATTCATTCGTCACAAAACAGTGAAAAAATAGACCTTCTACAAAAGACAATACAACCGCCAATACTACCTAATACTCCATCCTGTAGGTAATCACTATCCTGCCTTACTTATTGCACAAATGACTACAATGAACTTTCAAGCTTGAAATTGTAACTTAACTTAACTTAATATTACATGAAAAAAGACAAACTTAATTAAGATATGTGTGTGTGTAAGACTTCAAAGCCGTCGCAGAGCGTAAGGAAATATCCTGAATAATATGACTTCATGATCTGCAGGTCATTTAAGTAATCTAATTTTGCCATATTAGTATTTATGCCATATTAATAACATTGCCATCAAAAAGTTGAAAATAATTAAAATACAGTGCCAGTAATAGGAGCAGGATTGATCTCTTATCTTATGACGACACATCCTTCCCTTCTTCACCACCTCCTGCTTTAAACCTCTAAAACGTCACTGTCACTTCGGGATTCCTAAACGCAGAGCACTGTTCAGCAGGAGAAAAGGCATGACTCTGATGGGTTCATTTAAACAAGGCATTGCCCATATAAGCTGATTAAACAACTAAGGTATACAGTTATAGTGCATAATAATGTAACTGACATGCATACAGGCATTATGATTTACATTACTGTAACAAACTTTGGACATACTGTATATTTGCAAGATTCCAAGATCAATAGTTATTTTTATGAAATATAAAATCAATTGCTGCTTATCCAGTTATCCAACTGGCCAATCATGTTGCAGTAGAGCTAATGCAAAAAGTCATACAGATTCAGGTCAAAATCTTCACGTCAATGTTCAAATCAAACATCAGTACCATTAGAGATTCAGCATGGAATGATGCCGAGATAGAAATACAATCGGATAAGAAAAGGTAAACCTTCCTGATCTTGACAAATGTTCCTGTGCCAGCTTACTTACAATAAATAAATAAATAAATAGCAATGAATATGTTAAGAATTTGACACCACATTGGACTAAAATGAATAAAAAAAAAATTTTTTTTTTTTTTTTTAATTGGGTCCTTTTCCAGTCCACTTAGTAGCGTCCGCCCTCTTGACCTGCATTTGCATGCTCTCTGCAACAGCTGATTGGAGAACTGCATGAATGTGAATGTTGACACCTGCACCTAATGGCTGGTCAGAATATATTAAGGATGGGAATTCCAAGAATCTTCTGATACAATATTCTCATGATATCTATACGATTCTGTAAGTATCACGATTTTATAAATATTCTAATTAATTATATTTATTTATTTATTTTTCAGAAGTTGTTAAACTATAAATTGGACGCATTATAGAGGAACTTTTACCATTTCAAATACAAGCATTTATAAATGATTTCTTCTTATTATTATTTTTTCGCCACGCAAAAGAATCGTGATACATAACTGAATCGATTTTTTGCCCAGCTCTAGTAAATATATTTAACATCAGTTATTCTCAAGCTACTAAATAAAGCTTCAGATCTGAGACATTGAAATCAAGTTGCTTCGACTCCCTCCGTTAAACAAACTAAATTTCATTAAGTAAGTGTGTTTGTCTTCTGTAAGTGTGTTTGTCTTCAAAATAAAATGAAAATGTCAGCCACAAGGTATGCAAAGTCCCGGCAGTGATTAGTTTTTACTCAAAGCATTGTATTTCCTTAAGCATTTTGGCGAGCAAAGACAGCCTTAATAGACGTACTGCGCAAAAGGAAAGGTCATTCTTTAATGTGCAACCAAATACAAATGTCATATGCATGAATGCACGCAGAAGACAAGAACAGAAGAGTGCAGCAGAATAGTTGCAGTTGCAAAAATGACAGCAATCCAAATTCTTTCGTACACAGAGTCATATTAATACAAAATGAAGTAAGGGACGCGATGCGCTGAAGCACTTTTTTCTTGTGAACATTGTCACAGCAGACTACAGTCTACAAGGCTATTCAAGCACCCGTGCGATAAAAAGAAAACCTCTAGACATGCAATTAGAGGAAAAGACAGTATCAAACTGACAGCAAGGCCAACATTCAAGCCGGTAACATTTCCCGTATCACTCACTTTCTTCTCCAACCTCATTCCTTCCCCTCACCTCATTAGACCCCTATGTCCTCCATTTCTTTTTTCTCAAATCACACTGGTTCAGGACAGATCTGTCTGACACAATGCAGTGCGCACTTACTCCTGACAAGCCACTATGATACAGTTAGAAAGGATGAAAGATAGGTTACACTCCTCTATATGGAAAAAGCAGTGGTGGCAAGAGTGTGGCAGGACTACACTGTTAATCACACACAGGGAGACAGACAGGGCAGCTTAAAGAGAGGCGTCCAGTTGCATCCCCTGTCCTATCCAGAGGCGGTGATGTAGAGCTGGTTCTGCAGGATGTAGTCAATCACTGGCTGAGTCAGGTAGTCCACCACGTGGCCGTCTCCATGCTGGAGAGCCAGTCTAGAGAGAAAAAGAAAGAAAGAAAAATGACATGGACATGATTTCATTCCATGAATGCAGCTATCCATCTGTATTTACCATTTCTAGTCTCTGAATAGCAAGCACTGATAGGCTGAATCTACAGCCTGGGCAAGAAGGAACTCGCCCCTACTCCAACCCCTTACACTTCATGACTGATAGGACAGTATGTGGACACATGACCGTTACAGAGCTTTCGCAAAGTTGGCTAGAATGTCTTCGTCTTTGGTGCATTAAGACTTCCCTTCACTGGCACTCTGGGGCCCAAACCTATTCCAGCATGACAATGCCCTTGTGCATAAAGCGAGAGTCATAAATACATGGTTTGCTAATGCCTATGTTCTCAAAGATGGTTGAACACAGTACGAGCTGGTACAACTTGATCAGGCAATGGTGTAACTAACACATCTTACTGCAAGCATGGTGCAGACACCATACAGGAAAGATTGGATAGTGTTCTGACTGAGTTGTCCATAGGATGTTGCTGTGTTGTTGCTTCAACAATGGAGATCTCAGAACAGCCCTTCAAGACTTGGGCAATGACCATGGTAGGTCCAAGGATTAAGTTCATAATACGTTCTTTTAGTGCTTACCGTGTTTATGGTGCAGGTCATCAGACCATCAATGTCATGTCCAGGACACGATACAGAGAATGAAGTATAAATACTGGAGCGAATACCTCAGACCATTACGTCATGATGAAAAGCACTGTGTGTGTGACTGGAATTTATACCAACCCTGCTGGACGCAATGCCAATGTAGTACATATGTAAGGGCCCAGGTGTAGCTCAGTGGTTAAGGCATTGGACTACGGTTCGGAAGATCCCAGGTTCAAACCCCACAAGCACCAAGTTGCCACTGTTGGGCCCTTGAGCAAGGCCCTTAACCCTCAACTGCTCAGATGTGTAATGAGATAAAAATGTAAGTCGCTCTGGATAAGAGCCTCTGCCAAATGCGTAAATGTAAGCAATAAGCGTCTTTTTAGAGAGGAATGCGATCTCATCGGACATACAGATCAGTTCTCAGTGGACCTGGTGAACATGTGATTATGAGCCTGATTAGTGAGAACATGATAGACACTTGAAGAACCCGACAGGAACATGGATAAGAAGTAGAGTGGACATTTTGACCCCGTTCCCGCTGGGTTCTTTACGGTCTCCGTTGGAGTGTGACCAGGCCACAGTGGAAGAACTCAATTAGTCTAGACAGAGCTCTTACCGCAACCTCACTGAGCACTTCTGGAACGAAATGAAACGGTGAATACGTGCCAGGCCTCCTTGCCCAACATCAGTGCCTGACCTCATTGATGTTCTTGTAGCAGGAAAGACAAATCCTTTACAGGCTATAATCTAATCGAAAGCCTTTCCAGTTATTCTAAAAGTAAAGGGGACTACATCTGGAATATGATGTTGAGCCATGACAGAGATGTGTGGTTAGTCAGGTGTCCAAAGGCCATACGTATATCGTGTCCTGGTGACTCATTATTTTTGAATATCATTCATTCATTCATCTTCTATACCGCTTTATCCTGTATTTAGGGTCGCGGGGACCTGGAGCCTATCCCAGGAGACTCTGGGCATGAGGCAGGATACACCATGGACAGCGTGCCAATCCATCACAGAGCACACACACACACTCATTCACACACTATGGTCAATTTGGGAACGCCAATTAGCCTAATCTGCATGTTTTTGGATTTTGGGAGGAAACCGGAGTACCCGGAGGAAACCCACCAAGCACGGGGAGAACATGCAAACTCCATGCACACAGAGACGGGAATCGAGCCTGGCCGGGAATCGAACCCAGACCCTGGAGGTGCAAGGCGACAGTGCTAACCACTACACCACCGCGCCGGCCTTTTTGAATATCAAAGGCAAAAATTCTAAATGTCTAAAGCCTGAATGGACTGAATTGAAGATTAATTCCATTAATTAATTCCATTAATGCCTTGTTTAACTGCTTAAGATGCTTAAATCAGCCAGAAACTTATAACTTGATTTGGCAAAATGCTGTAGTTTAAAAGGTATTATACTCTTGCAGGCATGCTATTAGAAAATAACAGGATGTAGGTGTAGAGTAGCCTGATGTGAAGAATGACAGGGAACATATTCCTCACCTGCTCTTAGTTGAACTGACAACCGACATCGGATGGTTCATATCGTCCTTCACCACAGTGATGTTGCCCTGTCACAGAAAAGATGCAGTACAATTTTCCACCGATTTGCTTCATCATTTTGGTTAGCAGTCCCGAAAAAAAATGACATAGTTTAACAAAATATAATACTAAAATAGTGTTCGAACAAATCCAGATGTGTGAAAAACCTCTGCTGGTGCAGGTCGCCTCTGTAGTAGATTACCTTGTGCTTACGAAGCACCGAGGAATGATTCATTATCCTTTCTGTGTCAACTCCATCCCGAGGCACCACCACTATCCCAAAGTCACCTACAATCACCTCCATCTGCAAAATCACAGCGTAATGGAATCTTATCTACTTGTAGCGAGTAAAGCAGAGGATTGCAGGAATATTCATTCACTTACAACTTGTAAGATATAAGAGTTTGTATTATATATCATGAATACACACAAATAACCTCATAATGACTACAGGGCAAAATTCGGAAAAAGATCGAGGGGTTGCATGTCAAAAGCGAGACTTGTGATTGTGCAGAATAACAGAACGCAATTCTGAGAGTAAGAACTACCTGAATAACTCTACATTAATGCACTTATCGCTGCTTTTAACTAGTACTTGGATACCATCAAGGTAGAAAGTTTTCTCAGTACATCGGAGCCATGTTCGGAATGCCTGCCTCATGTCTGAAACGCTGGCCCCCCAGGAACTCCTTTCAATTTCCCAAACGTAAAAAAGACTTGAACCCAAGATTGTCATTCACGGATGTACAGCCGTCGTTAAATTTGCCACTATTCAAATGTCTTAAAGTGGCTAATAGCGTAAAATGTATCATCAATGTACTGTGCTTGAAGTCTTTTGTATATCAGTTTTACGTCTTCATTCACGATAAAGTTCATCACGAGTCCAGGTTTGACTTGAACGGCTATTGAAGCAGTCAAGGTATGGTTAAAAAACTAATTCAAGCATATTTAAATTCAGGAAGCCATCCAACTAAATCAATGACCAGTTCAGGAGCTCACTGCTGAGATTAGCTAGAATCCAGTGACTAAGGGTAATGAAGAAACACACACACCACAGGAAATCCTATTTGGAGTTTGCCGAAGGGCAAAATCACAGATTTTTCTTTAGAACATAACTAATAATAAGGCCTTGTTCACAAAATCGAGCGTTTTTCTGCCGTTCGTAGCGTCCGGTGATCGCGGATGAAGCGCAGAGGGTTTTCTACACATAGGAGTCAATGACGGTGTTCACACGGGCTTTGGTGACGTGCGTTTGTCCGGCTGCGCGTTTATACGGTGTTAAAAAAACGTTGCATGCAGCTTTTTGTTGGCGTTCAAATCCCAACGAACGCAAGGAAACCGCGTCTAGTTCGTTTTCTCCGCGTCCATTTTACGCTCCGGAGGACCGGATATATCCCATCATCCTACATGCTATACAGAGGGAAATGCGGAAAAAAAGCAAAAATAAAATGCTTAAAAAATAAAACTTGCGCGTAAATGTTCGCATTTCTTCATAAACCACAAAAAACTTCCTTTAATCCGACGTTGTGCAGTCAGAGGGTGAACCCAGTAGCGGCGGCGATTTTTTTCTCTCCCTACGTCGCCGTATTATTTTTAAAAATATTTTAATAATAAAATATAATAATTTAATTTGAATTTTTAACACAATAAAATTAATGTCTAATATAACAAAATGGTCCATATTAAAAGGAGGCACCTCAAATAAAACGACAATGGCTTTCATATCCAGTTCCCGACACACTGCCCCCTACAGGTTAAACACACAAACTACAATTCAGGCTGGCGTTAGACCGAGACAAACGAACGCCAGTGTAGAGGTCAATCGAGCGGCACTACAAAACACAACATCAACGTACAGGACATTCAGAGCTCGTTCGTTCATCCAAAAATTTTACGTCCGTGTGAACAAGGCATAAAGAAAATGCTGCGTTTTTTCCCGATTTGCAGGTGCTCTAGGAACGGAACGCTTGCAAAATTTGGTGGGTCGACTGTTTACAAGTTCTTTGGTCAGATGAAACCAACACCTTCTAACCTGCTACGTTGTTACAGTAGATCCCCATTACTGGTCATACAGTGAAGTATGATGGTGCTGAGATGTTATTATTTTTCAATCTGCTCTAGACTGTGGGTAAGACTGATGGAGCCAAAGGAGGTTAGACAGGAACAACTCCGACCTCAATTCAAATTCAAATCTATGGCAAGGCATGGTTGTTGTTTTTGAGAAATTTGACAAAATGCAATGGAAATGTCAGGATCGAGATGAGTAATCATTTCAGTTCTGGAAGTGAATAATTATGTACAAGACACAGGATTTCAGTCAAGAACAGAACAATGTAGGTCAACATGTCCACAACTAAAGCATGAATCACTGTGCAGCATCAACAACATCACACTGTACACTAGATCTACTGAATTGTTCGAACTTGTTTGTGTTGGTACATGTTCGGATCTTTTGTACGTGTTGACGATACTCACGTCACTCTCGTTCCACAGCCCAGGAATGGAGAAGGACTCCAGTAGATCACTGCCACACAGGAGCAGGATACGCAACTCTACAGAACACGGCACAATGTCCAGTCACACAGTGTAACACAATGCAGTCACGCTTACTGATTGAGCAGTGCACTGTAAATATTAATCATCGCGCTGGTGAAGCCAGAGACTGAGACTAAAGACCATCAAATTTGTTCCTTCATGAGAAGAACACTAGGAAGCGAAACGAATGTGTATCTGTTCATCATCACCGTGTGTGTCAGTGACTCACTACGGCAGCGTGTGCTGAGCTAGACATGAAAACTGGAGATAAAATTTACCCACCGATTTCTTCATAGCGCACTGCGGTGCCGAGGTTTGCGTTTTCATCTGTTCAAACGAAACAGAAAGCAATTGACGGATCCATTACTTGCTCATGTAATATGTATGGATCTCACTCGTCTTAAAAGTAACGAAGCCTAATTATAGGCTAGAAAAGGAAAAACTTTTATCATATCTTAATATTTGATCATATCACATGGTAATATTGTGGTACACACCAACAAAGGTGAAACGTTCCACGTGTGGACGGACACAGCAGATTTTTCCCAGACTCTCACTCATCTTCCCCCACATTTTAACTGATGCAGAGAGAGAGAGAGACAAAAAGAGAGCAAGATCATTTCAAAATGCAATCACTGTCCAATCACAGCACTAAGACATACCTATGTAGAGGCGTGGTACTGTAGTAATCAGAGTCAGGTCGAAGGAATTGTTTTCTCATTCCTACCCATTAAGCTTTTCAAAAGGTTGATGTTCATTATGATGGTTTTTGGCACTGATGTCTCACTTTGTCCGTTTGCCTGAACATCACATTCAACCTCATACACCTGCTTCATACATAACAGGGAAGAGTTATCATAAAAACCATGATGAGTCGTATCAAATCAGGTCTTTTAATTTTTGAGCCTTAGAAGGTGTCCAATAGGTGCAGAAGGCGGAAAATCTCTGAAAACAGCAAAACCCGTTTAATGTAGACCCCCTTCCTGATGCTTTAACAGAACTGAAAAGGTTAAACATTAAAAACCCTGAACATTGTTTTAAAACATTCTAATTAAGACTCTCCATGCTGGTTACTCCAGATCAGGCATTTGTTTTTGTTATACTGTAAATTCGTAATGCTGAACAGGTTTTTTTTTTTTTTTTTTTTAATGTTGTAGGGAAAACCTGGGGTCAGAATAAAGCTAAAGGTTGCTTCTTTCTTACTATATCCAGAGGTGTCAAGTAACGAAATACAGATACTTCGTTACCTTACTTAAGTAGAAATTTTGGGTATCTATACTTTACTGGAGTAATTATTTTTCAGCCGACATTTTACTTCTACTCCTTAAATTTTTAAGCAATTATCTGTACTTTCTACTCCTTACATTTTAAAAATAGCCTCGTTACTCTATTTTTATGATCAGAACGCGCAACCCCCCCCCCCCGCCCCCCGTCACATGATAAGACCGCACATAACGCATCACCCCCCTCCCCCCCCTGCGCATGATCAGGAAGTGAGACCTTAATGTTTTTGTCGCCCCTCACGTTACTTTTACTTTTATACTTTAAGTAGTTTTGAAACCAGTACTTTTACACTTTTACTTTAAGTAAAAAGCTTGGGTTGATACTTGAACTTCTAAAGAAGTATTTTTGAACCCTAGTATCTATACTTCTACTCAAGTAATGAATGTGAATACTTTTGACACCACTGACTATATCACACATATAATTCTCATTAAAATTTGTAAAAATCAGGATTCCCCCCCCCCCCCCGATTTGGCCATTGTGAAGAAACTCCAAACTTGAACCATGAAGCCCCAAAATCCTACTTAACACCTGATTTGATTTGATAGGGTCATAATACATCTCTAGTGATTAATGCCAGCAATTATTTAAAAAAATCTGAAAAATACATTAGAAAATAATCAATGTGCTTCATTCGCATTCTTTCAACCTTCTTCATAAAATGAGTCCAAAATGTAATATTTCACCGGACTATCACGGCCAGACAAAAATCAGCTCCAGACTCATTACTGCATACAAACCCAACGTGATGCTATTGTTCTTCAAAAATAGTCCAAATATAATCAGCATACTCAAAAGAAAGGAATGGCCTATTTATACTAGCTTCTTCTGTTTAATGCTGTTCTTCGAACACTATACGGTACATACAGTATAATTACATATACTGGACTTTACAGAACTTTACTGCACAGAACTTTTGTCCATAATGACTGTAAATCTCCAATGGATATAGAAAGACATTTACCAGCTGTGGGTTTGTTCACTGTGTTGTGGTTCTGATAGATAGGAGAAGTGGTGTTCTGCGGCTGGCCGATCACAGGAGTTGTAGAGGGTGTGTTCACATTAGACAGAATACATCCTGTTACTCTCTGCAGGGAGAGGGATGAAAAGTCTTCAGTATTAAAGTGGAATGTCTGATGCAGTCTGATGCGAATTCAACAATTCGGTCAACATTTCTCACCTTCATGAGATCTCTGTGGTGTTCCAGTACGCTACAGGTTGTCTGCCAGGTGTCCTGATAACATTCCCAAGGGTCGACCCTGCCGAGGAAAAACAGCAGATTGATCACTCACTCACTCTATCCCAGGAAACTTTGGGCAAGCAGCTGGGTACAACATGGACAGGGTGCCAATCCATCACAGGGCACACACATATACACTACGTGCAATTTGGGAACACCAGGAGACAGGAGAACCCGGAGGAAACCCACCAAGCACAGGGAGAACATGCAAACTCCATGGACACGGAGACGGGAATCGAACCCGGACCCTGGAGGTGCAGGGCGACAGCGCTAACCACTACACCACCGCGCCGCCCATATTGATCATATCTTCTAAATATTAAAATACAAAGAGCACATTGTTCTGCCTGTTTGACACATACTGTACCTGATCCAGTCAGATGACTGCACTGCCAGCTGACACATGGTGAGCCGATGCCTGCTGGAAATAAGACCCTAAGAAAGCACAGGGATGAAGCAGTTCATGTTATTCCCACACGTATTATACAAGCAGAACAGCATCAAGCTCAGACTCTGGTCTATATTTAGACTCGAGTTAAGTGCACATAGTGAGGAGATCATACTGAAATTACTCCCATTGATATTCAGATCTCAGACATAACTACAGACATAAGTGCGATCTTAAGTGGATCCTAACCTCGAACCTAAGCACATGTTTCTTATACAAATGCGCTATTAAGTTCAGCACCACTGACTAACAATTTGATATAACTACAGTACAGTATGTCATGATGAGTCATCTTGAAATGCATGGGCACGAGCTTAACATTGCACAGGCAACTAGTCTCCATAAAACACAGTACAGCAGGAGGGGAACATAGTGAGGCTGAGGCGCAGGTGCATTAATGCTGAGGTTGCTGCAAAAAAAAAAAAAACAAGAAAAACAAGAAAAAAGAAAAGAAAAGTGGAAGTGTGTGCTGTTTTATTTTATTTTATTTTATATAATTAATAAAGATTTGCACTCAAATACAGCTATTATTAAACCGGATGAATAATGTATGTACTTGTATACACACTTGTGATTATCTGATTGCTATTTACTAAGAGGTTCTACTTTACTCAATTATTTACTATACTGATTCTTTATTTATGATATTGATGTTGATTTTCTTTTAGCTTTTTAAAAATATTTTTCAAATGAAATCAGATTCTTTGTTTTTATGCTCAAATTATAGCAAGTTACTAGATATACAGTACAGTACGTGCTAAACACACAATGAATAAATAGGAATTTTCAGTACCGACTGTATGTTGTTCATATGCAACTCTGATAAATACATCGGACCAGTGAATCTGAGCCTCTGTACAGTAGGTCCATTACATTTGATTCACTTTATTAATACATAGAATATGTCTTATACATTCATTCATTCATTTTCTATACCGCTTAATCCTATGTTCAGGGTCGCGGGGGACCTGGAGCCTATCCCAGGAGACTTCGGGCACTAGGCGGGGTACACCCTGGACAGGGTGCCAATCCATCGCAGGGCACACACACATACACACACTCACACACACACTCACACACTATGGGCAATTTAGGAACACCAATTAGCCTAACCTGCATATCTTTGGACTGTGGGAGGAAACCGGAGTACCCGGAGGAAACCCACCAAGCACGGGGAGAACATGCAAACTCCATGCACACAGAGACGGGAATCGAGCCTGGCCGGGGAATCGAACCCAGACCCTGGAGGTGCAAGGCGACAGTGCTAACCACTACACCACCGCGCCGCCTCGTCTTATACATGTAGAATGTTAATTCTTTGGGAGTACATACACTTTTTCTTAAAACATGTAATGTACATGTTTAGCAGCTTAGAAGCTTTTCTTGTGTACTACATTTAGACTTCATAAAACATAATTATGTACTAGGTTTTAATATACTGTACATCAGTCTTTCATCTAGTCCTAATAAGACGTGAAGATCTCTTGGGGCTCATGTGAATTAGTTTCTCTCTGTCTCTGCATACCAAAACACTTATTTAGTGAATCATTTTAAATCTTATAATTCAGTAATCAGTATGAAAAGCGACATAGTCTTTCTCCTGGGTTCTTCACTTACCGGTTTGCCATAGGAGTCATGTACAGGAGAAATGATCCCGCCAATCACTATGAAGCGCCCCGTCTTTTGCAGGAACTCTCTGGCTTTTTCTGCAAATCACAAAATTGGATAGTTCGAGTTACGGCGAAGTCAACATGCTTGTAATAAAACACTTGAGGCTGTGCCGTTATAAGCTATTAATCCATATCAAGGTGCTGTGATGCTGACAATATTCAAAAGGAAATTGTTTTTCTTCCAGTAATAGCACTTTGTAAAATGTTTGATTTCTCTTATAGTACAGTGAGCCCCACCGTATCCAGTATAACCACCTCTGTCTTATCCACACTGCATTGGCTGCAAGTTAATTTTTCATTCTATTAAAAATACTCCTAATATTTATTAACAGTGGTGTCAAAAGTATTCACATTCATTACTTGAGTAGAAGTATAGATACTAGGGTTCAAAAATACTTCTTTAAAAGTTGAAGTATCAACCCAAGCTTTTTACTTAAGTAAAAGTGTAAAAGTACTGGTTTCAAAACTACTTAAAGTATAAAAGTAAAAGTAACGTGAGGGGGCGACAAAAGCATTAAGGTCTCGCTTTCTGATCATAAAAATAGAGTAACGAGGCTATTTTTAAAATGTAAGGAGTAGAAGTAAAAAGTCGGCTGAAAAATTATTACTCCAGTAAAGTATAGATACCCAAAATTTCTACTTAAGTAAGGTAACGAAGTATTTGTACTTCGTTACTTGACGCCTCTGTTTATTAACTATATTGCGCCACAGTGGCCATGTGAACTGCTGGTATTTTATAATCTACTTTGATCAAAAGGTGCAGGCTATTTGTTAGTACCTCTAAGGGACAAAGTTCCACAGTTGGTTAGGACTCAGACACAGTCTCAGAGTTTAAGTCTAGGTTTAACATATTTCTTTAGTCAAGCCTTTTGTGTATAATTAAGTAGCATAGAGTTTTACAGTAATATCGTATGTTAGGACGCTGTCTACCTTCACTCTGGCAAATTCACTTGTTAGTGTCGATGAAGGAGTGTCTGGCTGCTGTACTTCCTTCATGTCTGTGTTTGTGTTTCCGTCTGGTTAATTTTACTTATGCTAATAGCTGGTTCTGCCAGAGTTCCTGCTGGCACTCTGCACAAAAATTACATTGCCTCTCATTGATCTCTCTCTCTCTCACACACACACACAACACACACGCTCTGTTTCGCTCTCATCCCCCACCTCCCCTTTCACTGTCTCCACTCTCTGTCCAGCTGCACATGAGCACATGACACTCCTGAGATTGCCGTGTGCTTGATCCCCTCTGCCTGAACCATCCTGATGCCCCACTTCCGGTTCTCATTACACAAAGGCCACTAACTGCTGCTGAGGACGGCCCTATACGGTCTGCTTACAGATGTGACTACTGAGGACAGTTACTCTTAATAATTACAAAGATGGCTTTGTGCAAACCATTTTGCTACAGTATAATGGTTTATGACTGCAGTTGCTCCGATAGTTTTAGGACTGAAGCTGCCTCTAAAACTTTCATACCCAAGTCTCCATCAGTGAGCAATTGTTAATCTCAACAAAGTGGACTTACATTTAGGCATTTGGCAGACACTCTTATCCAGAGCGACTTACATTTTTATCTCATTATACATCTGAGCAGTTGAGGGTTAAGGGCCTTGCTCAAGGGCCCAACAGTGGCAACTTGGTGGTTGTGGGGTTTGAACCTGGGATCTTCCGAACCGTAGTCCAACGCCTTAACCACTGAGCTACCCCTGGCCCTTTCATGTTAACTGCAATGAATTTCCTGTTATACTGTATAATAGCACTTTTGACCTTTCGACATACAGTTACAGAATGGGTTTATTTCTGGTCGCGCTATCCAGTATCATCCAAATGATGAGGATGGTTTCTCTTTCGAGTCTGGTTTTTGTGGAATGTCCACGAGACACTGGACACTCCTTCCATAAATGCCAAATAAACATCTCTTTATAGAAACATCATCAATTATACATTTTGCAAATACTTAATACATCAGTATTAGATTTAGTTTACATAGATTGCAAGGATGACCCTGAGAAACAGCTGTACAAGAAGAAGTACTTTAATATCAAAATATATGAACCACAGCTACAACTATTGTCTAAACTACTTCACGATATTTAACATACGATTCAACAGCAGTGGGGTCTAATTTTAGCAGCTTCAGGTAGATAACTAACTTCAAACGTAAGACTTTGCTATCTAAAGGAATGAGGACATGAGAACAAGAACAGATTGTCACAAGCTTAGAAACTACAGCTGTAATAGCTAAAGACAAGGACAGACAGCTCTGTGTGCATGGGGTTTGCATGTTCTCCACGCGCGGGGTGGGTTTCTTCCGGGTACCCCAGTTTCCTCCCACAGTTCAAAGATATGCAGATTAGCCTAATTAGCGTGCCCAAATCGTCCGTAATGTGTGAATGCTTCCCACGACTCATGAAGTCATGAAGGATGGATGAAGATGTTTTTTATGATCTAGGGGATTCTCATCTCATTCATCATTTTGAGCAATATAATGTGGAGGGTGGAGACAGGGAATAGGAGATGGCTTCATGCCAGTACACACGCTTTTATTTTAGCAAGGAAACCATTTGAGGATCGAAAAACCATTATGTGCATGTTATGAGATCATCCTGTACTAAGGTCTACAATCATACAATTATCACAGAAAGATCTCTTAACTTTATTTAAAGATGGATTTTGACCCTGAATGCATGAAATTAGCTACGTAAAAAAGGCTTATTTACAAAAGAAATATGATGCAGACATGTTACCAGTCCCATTTCTGCTTTGAAATGTAGATGACACTTCACATCAGAATGATACTATTTTCACACAAGGCTTACAGCCATCAAAAAGGGGTATTAATAAGAGGATCAGAGATTTTAAGAAAACGTAAGGCCAACAGAAGCCTACAGTACGTGTGCAGCACAAATCTGATATCACCTGGCTTGCAAACTCTATGACCTTTTGTCCTATAATGACTTACTGCATATGACTAATTGTATTCCAAATTATTTGACCAAATAATCTATACATGTAATATACTGTATTTATGAAACTGCATTTGGTGGACACTTTTTTTTATTTTTTATTATTCATTGCCAAAAGAGCTGAGTAAGGTTTTCTCAAGGGAACAGCACTGCTTATCGGGAATATTTAATCTGTCCTTAGTCTACAGTGGTGTGAAAAACTATTTGCCCCCCTCCTGATTTCTTATTCTTTTGCATGTTTGTCACACAAAATTTTTCTGATCATCAAACACATTTAACTATTAGTCAAAGATAACACAAGTAAACACAAAATGCAGTTTTTAAATGAGGGGTTTTATTATTTAGGGAGAAAAAAAAATCCAAACCTACATGACCCTGTGTGAAAAAGTAATTGCCCCCTGAACCTAATAACTGGTTGGGCCACCCTTAGCAGCAATAACTGCAATCAAGCGTTTGCGATAACTTGCAACGAGTCTTTTACAGCGCTCTGGAGGAATTTTGGCCCACTCATCTTTGCAGAATTGTTGTAATTCAGCTTTATTTGAGGGTTTTCTAGCATGAACCGCCTTTTTAAGGTCATGCCACAACATCTCAATAGGATTCAGGTCAGGACTTTGACTAGGCCACTCCAAAGTCTTCATTTTGTTTTTCTTCAGCCATTCAGAGGTGGATTTGCTGGTGTGTTTTGGGTCATTGTCCTGCTGCAGCACCCAAGATCGCTTCAGCTTGAGTTGACGAATAGATGGCCGGACATTCTCCTTCAGGATTTTTTGGTAGACAGTAGAATTCATGGTTCCATCTATCACAGCAAGCCTTCCAGGTCCTGAAGCAGCAAAACAACCCCAGACCATCACACTACCACCACCATATTTTACTGTTGGTATGATGTTCTTTTTCTGAAATGCTGTGTTACTTTTACGCCAGATGTAACGGGACACGCACCTTCCAAAAAGTTCAACTTTTGTCTCGTCGGTCCACAAGGTATTTTCCCAAAAGTCTTGGCAATCATTGAGATGTTTTTTAGCAAAATTGAGACGAGCCTTAATGTTCTTTTTGCTTAAAAGTGGTTTGCGCCTTGGAAATCTGCCATGCAGGCCGTTTTTGCCCAGTCTCTTTCTTATGGTGGAGTCGTGAACACTGACCTTAATTGAGGCAAGTGAGGCCTGCAGTTCTTTAGATGTTGTCCTGGGGTCTTTTGTGGCCTCTCGGATGAGTTGTCTCTGCGCTCTTGGGGTAATTTTGGTCGGCCGGCCACTCCTGGGAAGGTTCACCACTGTTCCATGTTTTTGCCATTTGTGGATAATGGCTCTCACTGTGGTTCGCTGGGGTCCCAAAGCTTTAGAAATGGCTTTATAACCTTTACCAGACTGATAGATCTCAATTACTTTTGTTCTCATTTGTTCCTGAATTTCTTTGGATCTTGGCATGATGTCTAGCTTTTGCGGTGCTTTTGGTCTACTTCTCTGTGTCAGGTAGCTCCTATTTAAGTGATTTCTTGATTGAAACAGGTGTGGCAGTAATCAGGCCTGGAGGTGACTACAGAAATTTAACTCAGGTGTGATAAAACACAGTTAAGTCATTTTTTAACAAAGGGGGCAATCACTTTTTCACACAGGGCCATGTAGATTTGGAGTTTTTTTTCTCCCTTAATAACGTAAACCTTCATTTAAAAACTGCATTTTGTGTTCAATTATGTTATCTTTGACTAATAGTTAACGGTTTTTGATGAGCAGAAACATTTGTGTGACAAACTTGCAAAAGAATAAGAAATCAGGAAGGGGGCAAATAGTTTTTCACACCACTGTATATGCTATGGCCAAATTCCTGCTTGAAATTCATTGCAGCACTTTCTCCCTGGCAACTACTGATTATCTATCTGAGATGATGAGACCTTTTAAAGGGGGTTTTAAACACTCACAGTACATTAGCATGCACAGCAAACACCGATTACTAGAGATGCATCGATCCTGATACTAGTAAGGTGGGTTTAGTCAAATACAGTGCTTATTTACATTTAAAGAAAGTACTCCAGGACCATCATCTGATACCACATGATACTATATGATATAAGCCTAGTGTATGTCGTCCTGGTAATGGACAGATGACATTTTTTTCTCCCCCTTGTTACCAAGATCTAAGTTGCATCATCTGCTCTCAACATTATGTTGAATGCACTTTTGAAAGCAAGATGAGCTTCATCACCCAGCACCAATTAACGTGAACAGAGTGGCCAAAAAAGTCTCCATAAAGCCCCTGATTCACTAATAATTATCTGCATTAGCAAGCATTCACACTAATTCTCTGAGGGGAAAAAAATGTGATGCTTCCCTATGAATTGCCATTAAATATTGTGATACGTAAGGTGTATGAAGATAAGGTCTTCCTGCTATAGAATTCCAACATAGAAACTTTAAAAAGGTTTGACCTTTTTCTAAGCATATGGCAAGACTCCAAATGGCTAGCCTTCAGGTTCTTACAGTCATTTTCATTCTTTCGATATTCCTCTAAGCGCCAGTATCCTGGTCAATCCCAGTCATCAAATTCCTAATTGATTTTTTAATCACATCCGATTGAGCAGTTGAGATTTTTATTCAGTGCACCTACAATAGCGGTTAATGATTTTGAGGATTTTATCTCAAGCTTCTGGTCATTAAAGCTTAATTTTCACTCCAGGCCAACTATGATAAAATACAATATATTATGAGCTGAGAAAAATATATTAGAATGAAAATATGATGAGATGGCATACATATACAATCTGTGCAGTGTTAGATTGTATAATGCAATGTTTAATTATCTGATTGAGTACTCATTGCAGCTTTCATTGCCATTCTATTCTAGTTTGTTTGTTTAGCACTTTAAAAAGTATTTAAAAATAATATATATTACAAGTCTGCTATTTAGAAATCTGGATGTTAGATCCCAGAGCAAGTCATGGTATCTAAAGCATGTGTACAGAAATTTAAATGTACATTGAAATCCCTAGTGAACAAGCCAGATGTAATCTTGGATAAGAAAAAAAAACGAGAGAAACTAGACCTAAACCCACGCTTATATATGTGGGATTTTTTATCTTATCAGAGGAAATCAATAAGCCGAGGTTTGTAATTAGGATCGGATACTGGCAGCTTATTTTATTCCTAGTCATGCCTTGATGTCATCTTTTTTTGGGTGACTCAGAGGGGATTTTCAAAGGTTTGCTATCATCACAGACAACAATCACAAAATTTCGCATTTACTCGTAAATAATGTTAGATTCACACGATCTGCGTTGTGTTTTTCGAAGGTCACAGCCTATCTAAGGCAGAAATCTGAAGGTACAGTACATTTAGATCCAGAGGTGATGCTGGAAATAATAATAATTTAAAAAAATAAAAAACTGATAGGAACCAGACTCAACTCTACTGTTCGAGATGATTTTATCTCATGAGAGGAAATCAATAAGCCATGGCTTGTAACTAGGATTAACGGAAGCTTATTTTATTTACATTCATTCATTCATTCATTCATTCATTCATTCATTTTCTATACCACTTAATCCTGTGTTCAGGGTCGCGGGGGACCTGGAGCCTATCCCAGGAGACTTCGGGCACTAGGCGGGGTACACCCTGGACAGGGTGCCAATCCCTTATTTTATTTACAGTGATGACTTAAATGTTTTAGACAAAAATAGATTTGGATTTTTTTTTTAAGTAAATTTAAATTACTTGCAGGCGGCACGGTGGTGTAGTGGTTAGCACTGTGGCCTTGCACCTCCAGGGTCCGGGTTCGATTCCCCGGCCAGGCTCGATTCCCGTCTCTGTGTGCATGGAGTTTGCATGTTCTCCCCGTGCTTGGTGGGTTTCCTCCGGGTACTCCGGTTTCCTCCCACAGTCCAAAGACATGCAGATTAGGCTAATTGGCGTTCCTAAATTGACCATAGTGTGTGAATGAGTGTGTGTGTGTGTGTGTGCTCTGTGATGGATTGGCCCGCTGTCCAGGGTGTACCCCGCCTCGTGCCCAGAGTCTCCTGGGATAGGCTCCAGGTCCCCGCGACCCTAAATACAGGATAAAGCGGTATAGAAGATGAATGAATGAATAAATGACATGCTTTATATTTTGGTGTAAACCGCATTTCTGTGTGGAAAAGAAAACATGAAGGTCTTAAAAGGGGCTCCAAAAAAAAAAAACTATTTCCCGGGTGATTTGCTCTCTGATGAGAAAATCAATAAACTGATGACATCCGGTGTTGACTGGATGTCACTTCTCTTTAAGTGATGCGAAGTGATTTTTGGAAACGTTTCCGACCAAAAAAAAATGTAATAAACAAGGATGAAAGGAGGAAATAAACTGTATTTTTGCGAGTCATGTATTACAGTAATGTTGACAGCAGATTGTGTAACCCGGCCTGTAAAGCATTGTCGCAAACATCTGCAAGAAAAGCTTGATGTGTTAGTGCTCATGGACTCGTGGAGGCCTGGCTGCGCCACATGATCGCGCTACGTGGATGGTGATTGACGTGTCAGCAGCCGGCGCCCATTTCAGCACCGCGATCTGGACAGCGACCCGAAGTGTTTCTACTAAACCAAGTTCAGTCATCTCTCACTAGTTCCTCATGCGCTTATAAACATATACAAGTATACATCTATATAATCATAATGATAACAATAACAATAATAATCATCATAATAATAATAATAATAATAATAATAATAATAATAATAATAATGATAATAATAATAATGACGAAGATAAGATAAGGGTGTGTTGCGGGTTTCTCTCCCACCTTTTCCATGAGAAACAGAAATTTCTTACCGAACATATGAATGTGTCCCTTTGTGATGGGGTTGAAGCTCCCGCATGAGAGCAATATAACGTGGGTTTTGGTCGTTTCTGTCATGTTGATTGTCGTCCACTTGATCTCTTTCTCACATACGTGTCCGATTTGCAGGCCTTTTGTTTGGTTGTTCCAGGAAAAGGCGAGGTTTGGTCTCAGCTGCGGCAGAGTCGCTCCACTCCTCCAGGCGCAGAGCTCAGCTCTGATAGGCTCTCTGCCCGGCTGTCTTAAAGCAACACACGTCTGCTATTAGATTTTAGTCTTTATATTTGTACTTGTAGAGCTACTGTGTCTAACATTCTAAATTAAAACTAGAAAAGAAAAAGAAAAAAATCATGCTGAATGTGATACGCAAACCCGTACAAACCCGTACAGTTCCCAAAAGCATCATCATGTTCAGAAAACAGTTATTCATTCACCAGCACATTTCCAATCTTTCACAAGTGCAATCTGTACGTTAAATAAAAGAACTTGAGTTTTATTTATTGTAGTGACACAGAAGTTATTCCATGATTTCAGACACATTCCAGGTCAATTAATGTTAAGTATACTTTATTCTAAATATCCCCCCCCCCCCCAAAAAAAAAGAAAATTTAAATTAAAATTAAAAAATCAGCTTGAAAATTGTCAGGATGCCATATTTACAGTGGAAAGAAACAAATCAAAGTCAAAACACTAAATACAATATTTTTATTTTTTAAATATTTTTAAACATCACAAAGTGTTCACTCTCAGAAAGTTGGCATGGGTGCAATATGATAGTATGACGAAATGTAACAAGTATAAGTGTAAAAAAAACTTTTTAAAGTTTAACAAGGCTGGCATATAAGTGTAACAAGAAGTGATACACATGTTATCATTAAGAAAGTGTTACACGACTGATATAAGGAGTAAGATACTGTATGTGTAACAGTACTGACGCAAGTATAACAAGATCGACATGAGAGAACTTGGCTGACAAAAAGCTGGATTGTAACGTGATTCACATAAATGTAACTGAAATAAAAACAACATAAGTGATATTCAGTACGGGTGTAAGAAGATTTACATAAGGATAACAGAACTGACATAAAGTGTTACAATATTGACATAAATGTTACAGTGTTGACAAAAATGTAACAGTGTTGACAGATAGGTAACAGATTGATATACAAGCCGGATTCCAAAAAAGTTGGGACACTAAACAAATTGTGAATAAAAACTGAATGTAATGATGTGGAGATGGCAAATGTCAATATTTTATTCAGAATAGAACATAAATCATGGAACAAAAGTTTAAACTGAGAAAATTTATCATTTTAAGGGAAAAATATGGTGAATCAAAATGTCATGGTGTCAACAAATCCCAAAAAAGTTGGGACAAGGCCATTTTCACCACTGTGTGGCATCTCCCCTTCTTCTTACAACACTCAACAGACGTCTGGGGACCGAGGAGACCAGTTTCTCAAGTTTAGAAATAGGAATGCTCTCCCATTCTTCTCCCATTCTTCTCCCATTCTTTATCGCACCTTCCTCTTTATGATGCGCCAAATGTTCTCTATAGGGGAAAGATCTGGACTGCAGACTGGCCATTTCAGTACCCGGATCCTTCTCCTACGCAGCCATGATGTTGTGATTGATGCAGAATGTGGTCTGGCATTATCTTGTTGAAAAATGCAGGGTCTTCCCTGAAAGAGATGACTAGATGTTGTTCTAGAACCTGAATATATTTTTCTGCATTGATGGTGCCTTTCCAGACATGCAAGCTGCCCATGCCACACGCACTCATGCAACCCCATACCATCAGAGATGCAGGCTTCTGAACTGAGTGCTGATAACAACTTGGGTTGTCCTTGTCCTCTTTGGTCCGGATGACATGGCGTCCCACATTTCCAACAAGAACTTCGAATCGTGACTCGTCTGACCACAGAACAGTCTTCCATTTTGCCACACTCCATTTTAAATGATCCCTGGCCCAATGAAAACGCCTGTGCTTGTGGATCTTGCTTAGAAATGGCTTCTTCTTTGCACTGTAGAGTTTCAGCTGGCAACGGCGGATGGCACGGTGGATTGTGTTCACTGACGATGGTTTCTGGAAGTATTCCTGAGGCCATTCTGTGATTTCCTTTACAGTAGCATTCCTGTTTGTGGTGCAGTGTCGTTTAAGGGCCCGGAGATCACGGGCATCCAGTATGGTTTTACGCCCTTGACCCTTACGCACAGAGATTGTTCCAGATTCTCTGAATCTTCGGATGATATTATGCACAGTTGATGATGATAACTGCAAAGTCTTTGCAATTTTTCGCTGGGTAACACCTTTCTGATATTGCTCCACTATCTTTCTGCGCAACATTGTGGGAATTGGTGATCCTCTACCCATCTTGGCTTCTGAGAGACACTGCCACTCTGAGAAGCTCTTTTTATACCCAATCATGTTGCCAATTAACCTAATTACTGTTAATTGGTCTTCCAGCTCTTCGTTATGCTCAAATTTACTTTTTCCAGCCTCTTATTGCTACTTGTCCCAACTTTTTTGGAATTTGTTGGCACCATGAAATTTGGAATCAACATATTTTTCCTTTAAAATGATACATTTTCGCGGATTAAACTTTTGATCCGTCATCTATGTTCTATTCTGAATAAAATATTGACATTTGCCATCTCCACATCATTGCATTCAGTTTTTATTCACAATTTGTTTAGTGTCCCAACTTTTTTGGAATCCGGTTTGTACGTGTGACAGGATTGACATGAAGGTTACAGATGAAATAAGGGAGGAAATTACTGGATTGACATGAGTTTATCATGAGTGTCATTAATGTAACAAGATGTACAGTTCCCAAAAGCATCATCATGTTCAGAAAACAATTATTCACGCATCAACACATTTCCACCCAAGTGCAATACTGTACGTTAAATAAAAGAACTTGAGTTTTATTTATTGTAGTGACACAGAAGTTATTCTATGATTTGAGACACATTCCAGGTCAATTAATGTTAAGTATATTTTATTCTAAATATCCCCCCCCCCCAAATATCATACTTTACCTATTAAGAAAAAGCATGTTAAGATACCACACAAACATCATGTGCTTCCTTTGCTGCTTTTAGCTTGAAAATTGTCATGATGCCATATAAACAGTGGAAAGTTTCTGGAAAAAACAAACAAACAATAGATTTTTTTCAAAAATCAAAACACTAAATAAAATATTTTAAAATCGATTTAAATAATTTAAATCACGTCAAGTTATTAATGTCCACCAAAGTATTGCCAACTAAGTTACTAAGAAAGCTCACAGACCTGAACCTTGAAAATTATTAAATGATGCCTTTCTTTTCATGTGGCATAAATTTTTAACCTGTGAAAATTGCACATTCATTTGTTTTTAAATATGTAATGTATTTATTCCCATTTTTACAACTGGGTTACAAGTTGTGAAACATTCACACACATTCACACACTATGGGCAATTTGGGAACGCCAATTAGCCTAATTTGTATGCCTTTGGACTGTGGGAGGAAACCAGAGTAGATTCTTGTAGTAACATATACAAAAAAATCTATATGCAAAAGCTACACAAGGCCAAATCCTTTTTTTTTTTTTTTTAATCATCTGGCAAGTTGTTTTCACTAGTGATACCCAAAACTACATTTTAATAAACAGTCATCTTTTCTGTAGGCTAGTTAATATAAAAGTATACTTTTTTCAAACAAAATAGGTTTAGGTGGCAATTACTTTAAATAGGCCCAGATAGGTTTGGACAGATTTTCTACCTTAATAAATTAAATCATATTTAAAAAATTAAATTTTTTATTTATTTAAATAAAAATGTTGTTCGATTATCAAAATTTAAGTGTTGCAGAAAAGAATTTTTTTTAATAAAAATCAGGCAAATACTTTTTCACAGCACTGTATGGATGGGTTGTAATATTAAAATAAGAGAATATAATGATAATACAAGATCATGTTTGTGCATTGGATAATCTAAGACATTTCATGGAATATTGACAGCTTTACAGTTGGCTGTTATGCATGACAGAATATGCATGACCATATGCATGGTGACGATGTCAGAGAAGGAGATCTCTCCCCTGACAGAAGGGCTCAATTTGAGCATACAGGCATTGTGATGCTGGCACAGGTTTTAAGCTTGGCACTTTCAAAGTTATTCCAAGTTAACGTCCAATAAACATTAGTCCAGTTATTATAATATAGTTAATTTATTGTACCACTAGAGCAAAGAAAGACTTTGTACACAATTGTGTACTTCCAAGTTTTGGACGTGTGTGTTTTTTTTTGTGCTTGTGTCCAGATGTCCAGTGTTTAATCCTTGTTTAGTTTGTCTTTATATGACTTGTTGTATTCTAGTCTTGCTGTGACATCTTTCCAATGTTATCAAGCATTACTTACTGACCTTTTCCTCCACAGTTCCTTGTTTTCTGTCTCTCCTGGTAGTGTTTTGTTCTTTCAGTACATGGACTGTGCTAGTTTCATGTTACCTACATGTTAAATATAGTATAAATAAGTAAATACCTTAATGATTCCAACATCCAGTGGCAAGTATGGCAGCTTAGTTATTAGAACTGTCCCCTTGCACCTCCAGGTCCTGGGTTCGATTCCCACATAGGGTCTGTGTGCATGGAGTTTGCATGTTCTCCTCATGCTTGGTGTATTTCCTCCCATAGTCCAAAGACATGCAGATTAGGCTAATTGGTGTTCCCAAACTGCTCGTATAGTGTGTGGGTCCTACCATGGTCGTTTAAAAATAGGGATTAATAATAAATGAATCTTTTATACTGTAAAATGCACCAATGTATTGTCATAAAAGGTTTTTACTAGCTGCTTTTTTTTACCTGTTAAATGAAGAGGGATGAGCAATTGAACATATTTTTGTATGGCAACCACGTCTCCGTAGGTATTTGGGCTGGAAAAAAAAAATTCTCAACAGTGTTTGACTGATGGTACTTGTGGTTAGTAACCTAGTAACTTGTGTATAGATCTTTACACAAGATCATGTTTTTGCATTGAATAATCTAAGACATTTGGTGGAATATTGACAGATTTACAAACATGATCTTGTTTAAAGATTTATCCAATGACGGAAACTTTAAAGTAAGTTGCTCTAGATAAGAGTATCTGCCAAAAACTTACATGTAAATGTAAATGTATGCTGGAGATGGAACCAGATATTTACATTAAAATGTGTGTCTCTAGTACTGTAAAATAGGCACTAAATAATAAATAAATAAAATAATAAATAAAAAAGGTCATCAACCATATAAAAGGAAGTATTTATTCTCATCATTTGCAATGGAACAAAAGAACTATTTTAATTTGTCTGGGAAAATCTGTCTTTGCCTGCAAACTGAGAATTGATTCAGCTTTACCAAAATACAGTATATCTCATGGACAGTGTTTAATGATCCTCAGGAACTGCTTTCTCGTGGACAAGGTGCTGATGGACCTGGATCCTGAACAATAAGCACAAGATCTGAAAACAGGCTTGATGGATAGTTCTATCACACACTCATTCACTCATATCTTTGTTTCTCTTACTTTTTTCAAAAAGAAATTTAATAGTAGAATTTAAACATTTAAAGATATCAAAAATATTGTAAGTAACATAAACTGCTGCAGCTAAACTGCCAACTTGCTAATCTTATACTTTATTTTATGTTCAAATTACATTGTGTAATTGAATCCTACTTACTCTAACAATATCATGCATTTTTTTCATCTTATTTGGTGTTTGCTTGAAACAAAATTGTGTGTAACAAAATGTCAATAATAATATGATTGACACATATAAATGTCATAAATATGATTGACACATACATGTAATAGCATGTGACATGACAGACATACAGTAAGTGTAACCGATTCATATACGGTAATTGTAACAGAACTGACATGAAAGCATACTGCAGTTGTAACAAGACTGACATAATAACACGTCACAAAGTGTTGACACTCAGGGTTCACACAAAGAGAAATGGGGGTTGGCATGGGTGTCATATGATAGTATGACGAAATGGAACAGGTATAAGTGTAAAAAGAAACTTTTTAAAGTTTAACAAGGCTGGCATATAAGCGTAACAAGACGTGATACACATGTTATCATTAAGAAAGTGTTACAAGACTGATATAAGGAGTAAGATACTGTATGTGTAACAGTACTGACGCAAGTATAACAAGATCGACATGAGAGAACTTGGCTGACAAAAGCACAACTGGATTGTAACGTGATTCACATAAATGTAACTGAAATAAAAAACAACACAAGTGATATTCAGTACAGGTGTAAGAAGATTTACATAAGGATAACAGAACTGACATAAAGTATTACAGTGTTGACAGACAGGTAACAGATTGATATACGTGTGACAGGATTGACATGAGGGTTACAGATTTGATATAAGGGGGGAAGTTACTTGATTGACATGAGTTTATCATGAGTGTCATTAATGTAAAATGTACACATGAGGGTAATAACATAATATGAGGGATATAACAGAATAATGTAACAGGATTGTCACAAGGATAACACTACTAAAAGCAGGAATAAAAACAGGATATGTATTTTTTTTTATTTTTACAATCTACACATTGTAAAACTGTAGATTTATAATATTCTCTATTTAACAGAGTTTCTATAATACATGCTGGTGTTATAAAGTTTTTCCCCCTAAATATAGTCAATAAACTAATAAAAACTCTTTTGCGCAGCTCGGACAAAGGGATAGCTCATTCGCTCCCTCTAGAGGTCTATTTGTGCTATTTTACTTCATACTCGTCACTGATATTCGAAAAAGCCCCGCCTCCTGATGTATGACTGGCTGACGGCTTATATTGATGGATCCTCCAGCCAATCGTTGCGCGAGTAGACGGGATGTTGTCGAATTATGGGTGTGAAAATAATCAAGCATTTCTGCCTGTTAGCGAGCGGTGGACAATATGGCGCCGGGTGTAGATTTAGCTTCTGGACCTGCGGTTGTCTAATAGTCCGGCAGGATGAACCTCTGTGGCCAATATTTGCGGTAAGAAAGCGTTAAAAACATCCTCGCGCTGGTTGACGTTTGTATTTGAGGCCAGTACTTTAGAAATGATGATATAGCTATGCTGAGTATCCGGCTAGCTAAGCTAAGCTAATTAGCAACGCTGGTGAGTCAAACCGTAGCCGCGGTAACGAGCGACTTCATTTTACCGACATGTTTGTCGCGGAATAGGTTCATTTTTCTGTACGTATTTCGATCTGATCTTGATAATATTGTCTAGCCAGCTGTTTAACCTGTAGCATCGTGGATTGGTATTCAGACTCGCTAACACAGTTTACAGCTAACGTTAGCAAACAAAACGACGCAGCATGCAAAAAGGTGTTCGCAGGCGCACGAGCCATTTTACAGCCCACACAAGTCATATTAATACTTGTGATTTTAGCGGTGTAGGTAATTGTTGTTGTTTTATTCGTCCTGTTTGACATTGAACATCGTGGAGTCAGGTTCACATTCCTGTGGTCTAGCTAGCTAGCTGTCTAGCATTATTGCTTAGTTAGTTTAGTCAACTGTTTTTGTTTTCTACCGCTTCACGCATATCCAGATTTTGTGAGGTTGCGTCAGGAATGCGCAGAAATATTCATTATATTTGTTTCTGCTCGACAGCTTGTGAGGTGCAACTTTGTGTGTGTTGCTGTTGATATTTCGTTTGGTTAGATGCAGATGTTAAATGCACACACATGCGCGCGTGAAAGGTTTACCGTTTAGCCCATTAACTGTTTGGTTGAGTAGTGAGGGAGAAAGTCGAGTCTGTCACGAGCCCCAATAAGTAATTATCACTTTGACTTTAAGTGCAATAATAGAGATGCTTTTAGATCGATGAGGAAGAAATTATTTCGAGGCATGCCGTTATAGGAAAATAATCAACAGTGCAAAAGTAAATAATTATTTTAATGACCTGACCAAGTGAAACACAGGTAATTTTCTTCTTCTCTTGTTGTTGTTGTTATTGATGTAACACCTCATATTCTAAATTAATCTATTCCTGGTATATTACAATAATTTGGCGCGTACAAATGTTCGGATTGAGTTATTCATCATAGTAATTATGTTGCATTTTACATTACATTTAATATCCTCTTGTTTTAAGACATGCGAAGTTTACAGTACCTTTCAAAAGTTTGCACGCAAATTTGGATTTATTTTCTACATTAGAGAAATACATAGTTTAGATTTTTTTCCCTCCAAAACTATGCGATAGAGATGGGGAGAGAAATCGATTCAGTTTAGTTGGTGACTGACGCATATCTACACTGAGTCCAAAAGCGATTAGAAAAAACTATATTTACATTTATCATAGCAATAGGCCAGTAACCAGAATTGCCTAGTTTTCAGTTTGATTGGCCACGACCGGTGATTGACCAGTTGACCTTGGGTATAAAGGATTGTACTGAGCGCAGAAGCCTCAGAGTGGCGCAACAAATACAAATTTTTATGGTGTTACATTATCAAAAGTCTCAAACACACTCATTAAACACTTTTACACCTGTCTCAAAATGAAGTGAGCGCAAATTGGTAGAAAATCACATGTTTTAGAGACTCACAGCCACTTGACATGCGCGTTCACCGTCAAGTTGAGTTTTGAGACTTTGGAGTGAAGCAAGTACAACGCCACCATTTATTATAATCTAACATTTTTATTCTGTGTGATAGGAGTGAATTATTTTCTACGTTTGTTTAGCAATTATAATTATGGCAGATGACGGAGATATGTGCTGATCAGTATAAATGTTGTTAATTTAAAATTTAATGTTAAACTCGTATTTGACGTAAGTTTGTATTGTTTAAAGGCTATCCTTGGTTTTTAAGTGAGAACTATTCTAATGAACACAATTATGTAATTTACTAAACATCAGTATAAGAGATAAAGGTCAGCTGTTCTGGAACAGTATTCACCAGAACAGTATTGTGTCAAGTGCATTTGAAAAACCGAACAAGCACCATGATGATGAAGCTGGCTCTCATGAAGACCATGCCATGAAAGCAAGACCAAAACTTACCTCTGCCGCAGAGAAGTTGTTAATTTACAGTCACCAGCCTCAGAAAATTTATGCAATGTGAATAAAACTCTTTGGTAAAAAGACCAAAATTATCTCGCCATTTACAGTGCTCCATCACAGCGCTAGTCTCAACTGTTCAAATAACATTTCAGCAACTGGTTCATCGTCTTTTCATACTCGAAACGGTTTTTAGATGTCGTCTCTCCTTTGCCGAATTTGTTGTCGACTCCATGATGCCTCAAATATTTCAGAAATGCGTAGACACAAGAATAAGTTAACTTTTTTTTTTTTTAAATGTCCATATTAAAATGCTTCCAGTCAAGCACATTTATTATGGGAGAGGTTTGTCTGGTTATTCAAATTGTTTAAAAAATGTAAAAAGGAAATGTATCTTTAGGTCATATTTGGACTGGATTGTCTTGTGTGCGGATACATGATCATGCATCGTTCACAGCGTTGCAGTTTGAACAGCTGGCAGCTTTCAAATGTTTTGCTGGTGATTTTTATTCCAATTTAGACAGGGCCAGGTGTAATTTCCTATATTACAGATGATACTTCTTAATTTTGTCATTGTTTGTTTACTGGCAGAATTACCTGTTTTGGGCCAAACTTTTTGGTCATGTGGTAAATTTAGACTGAACAGAAATGTATGTGGTTTATTTTTTTCCCCTACATATTGGCTTGTTTGACTGCAGCTGTTTAAAAAAAAAACTAAATTCTTGCTGTATTTAGGCTAGTATTTGACACCACAGTCAACCCCGCCAAATTGTAAAACAATGAATGCTCTGTGTAGGCTTTGATTATTGTTTTATAGGTTTGTTCAGGCCTTGGTCGAATTCAAATCAGAAACAAGATCCAGCGTCTCTTTTTAGTCCAGTGCATCTTGGCTCGGCATGTTGGGATACGTCCGTGATCACAGGACTGTCTGACGCAGATGAAACACAACCTGCTAGAAACCCGGTCATTCTGTGATAATTTTCTTTCTGTCTAGGTGTGGGAGTTTTGTCACTGATTGGTCCGTGTAAGAAGTGACTACAGATGTCCGAGTGATAAAACTAATTCAATCAGATTAGGAAATATCGGACAGTTGACGAGTTCTTGCAATGTTGGAATTTAAAACAAAAATAAAAGCTGATTGCTGCTTCGATGCTAAGATAAACATCATGCATAGGAGGACGGTGTAGGTTGGCGTGAAACTCTTGGGATGCCTACAATAGCGAAATGCAGGGGAGGGACTGTATGTCAAGGACATGGTTTGGTACATACCTCAGTTTTGCAGTCATGGTCTGGTACATTTTCAGAGAAAGAAAAACACTTTTTCAAGTTTTCAGGAATTCAACTTGTAAGGAGTGGAAAATTGCTCTTTATTTGCTGAACACATAAAGAACGAGCTAAAAAGGCACATGCACTTCTGTCTGAAAAATACAAATCTATCCACCGAAGGATAATAACTGCACTGTCGGTAGCAAATAGGCAAGCGACGGTTCTTTAGACCGAGGCATGTTTATATGATGATTAGCAAATAGTACAATTTATATATAGATTTTCATAGATGGTACAATTACTATTATTTATTATATATATTTTTGCACAACTTGGTAACATTTATGACCTTGTCAGAGTAAAAACACATAATGTCTTTCATAACACTTGTGGTTGCACGCAAGTCAACATATATTATCGTTACAGAATGAGGTTATCAATATGGCGGCGCACAGCGTTATAATTAAAGTCTTACCGTTAAAGAAGTTCTACTGAGTAGCTTTATGTTAATCAACACGCATACCCGCATTGTGTGTTAAATTTGACCACTCACCAGAGTTAACTGACTGATTTGGTGCTCATGAAACACCAAGATGAATAGTTTCAACAGTTTGCTTGTCAAACGTACCAAGTTTGAAAATTACGTAAATTCAACCAGTAAATTAGCAATTATTACGATGTGTCAAAAAAAAAACCCCAAAAAGATGGAATGCGGCATTGTATTTTAAATAAACTTGTTCATATTCCCTTTTTGAACCAATACCAATTCCATATGAGGATCTCAGGCTGTAGGGGTGTTTATCTGGTTAAGGAGGTTTTTTTGTTTGTTTGTTTTTTCCTCCCCCCTTTGATTTTGGTTTAAACATTTGCATCCTTCAGTGAAATTTTAAAGATGCGTATAGGAAACAACGTACAATCTCAATTACAGCATTGTGACATTCGTGTTAAAACATGAATTTGAGTTCACTCGGATCACAGCACATCAGACTCAATGTCCTGTGCCGAAAGATACACATTCAGACATGTGTCCTGTTAACACTCCTATTGAAATCAAACATGATGTATAGAGTACCTGAGTGGTGGCACACAGAACACATAAACGGATATCTTCATAATTTTGTTTTTTTTAAAAATAGAAGTTTAATAAACGTTTGATCTGTGTATACGAGTATCAGCCCGCTTATCCATTCGTTGCACAGCTGTTTTGCTCTTGTTGTCCTCACTAACATTAGCTTGTTGCTGCTGCTTGTAAAGTAAATTTATGTATCAGTATAGACTCCTGTTCTTTGCAGGCATGGACTCATCCTACTTTTTTTTTTTTTTTTTTTTTTTTTTTTACATTTTTGATACAAGTGCTCATATTCTCACAGTAACCAAGCTTTGCAGGTTTCTCTTTGCCAAGTTATGCAAAACATCAGAGGCCCGCTGGTGTCATGCTTTGACAATTTGTGTCCATATTATTCATGCATGATATCTCTTGTGCCAGGTCACTCTTACAGCTTTTGGTCCCGTAATGGAGACTGGTAGTCAGAGAGAAATTGATACTCTACCACACTGAAGCCAGCACTGGGTTTAATGCTTGAGGATTAGCCATAGTCAAAAGAATTTTGTGTGTCGCATTCAGAAGTTAATTTTATTTACTTGTTTTTACAGGCTATATTTTGTTCACGCATTCCAAATGAATATGCAGGACCCATTGCATTTGTTCAACGCTACAGCTCTGTCTTTTGGACAATTTTCATAGAATTTATTCACATCCTGCATTAGGGTCGATTCAGGATTCTATCGCTTCCTCAGCAGCGATCAAAGCCGCAGCGAGATTACGTCAGATCGCTTTTGTTTTGCAGGAGAGACTGCCTGGGAAAGTGTTCCAGTGATTGAATTAAATACACTGCGTGAGAGAGAGAGAGCATCCTCTGTCAATATCATAACACCACCACATGTTCGCAGTGGATTGGGTCACTAATTACTGTATGTTTAGATGTAATGAGATTGCATAGGACTTCATAACTCCACAAAAGAATAAATTATGTTTAAGGAATATTCTTTGATGGCACATCAAACTGGTTATTGTTTTCCAACAGTTGACATTTAAAAAAAATTGTTTGTAAACTATTATATCTATTTATTTATTTAATTCCTGTCACTTTATCATTTACTGGTGTTTTTTTATTTTTTATTTTTTTTATTTTTTTTTTTTTTTAGTTGAACTTGTAGCACTTGACACTATGCCACGGTCTTCTTTCATGTTCAAGAGGAACACAGTATCTAATAAATGTTATCTGTAACAGTTACAACTGAATTATTCTGTGAACCTCTTAAACTTGTGTGAGTGGACAAAATGAGAGGTAAATTTCCTCAAATGCAAAGCATACCTCACACACTTTTGGTGCAAAACCATGCTTCCTATGTGATCGTGTGAACACCCAAGGGTCGTATCCAAATGATGGCATTAGTGAGGATTCAAATAAAAAGCTTTTATATTTTATTAAAAAGCTTGTTATACAGGATGACTTGATGCATTACATGTAGACACGAGTGTGCAGCATTTTTGCTAAGTGATTGTTTTTGTCTTTGAGCAGGCAGGCAGAGGCCCTGAAGGCTGACATGACAGGTATGGTTGTCAGTATTTTACTACACATTACACTTTAAGTCGATAAGTATTTATTTTCCTTTGTACGTCACCACAATAGATTTTAAATCATAAATTCAAGTGGGTTAAAAATGACTGTAAAATAGCTCAACAGTTAACACAAAGTCCCTCAGTTGTTTCATGACCTGTCCGAGTCTCTCTCTTTCACAACTAATTAAGATCAAGACGAGTCTACGTTTTGAGAGACACCTTCATGAATCTAACCACTGCCGGAGTTCCTCACAGTGCAAACATCCTTTTTTTTTTTTTCTTAAAGATTTACGATTTTGCTTAAAGAACTATTTAAGAAAAAAAAAGACCGAACAGGTCTGAAATGAATCGTTTGATGGTTGAAGCCAAGATTAGCTTGTAATCCGAACAATGAGAAAAGAGAATGTCAAAGATGGTGGAGGCGGTGTTATGGCAGGAGCATGCCAATAGATCTGGGTCACTGGTGTTTTCTGACGATGTGACTGTTTGAAAGCCTGAATTTCAATCACATTTTGAGTGCTTCATTTTCAGTCTATTTTGGTGGTGTACAGAGGCACATGGTTGTTTGTGTTAAATTATGATCCAGGAATGTATAACTTGTATTCAATCTGTTTTGCTTTTCAAATTAAATAAAAAAAAAAAAAAAACCTTTTCCATGATATTTTAAACTAAGTATTTCTGTCTAATAAATTTTGCAATCAGAAATCTGCATTGTGTGCTGCTTTACAGATTCTAAGCTTGGTGCTGCTGAGGTCTGGACATCACGGCAAGCACTTCAGGATCTTTACCAGAAAATGCTGGTCACGGACCTGGAGTATGCTCTGGACAAAAAAGTCGAACAAGACCTGTACGGGGAAAACCAGTCACCTACTTAATTTCAGATAATTTTTATAATCATTGTGACCCGTATGAGTCAGCACTAATTACCCAAACAGTGAATTTGAGGACAAGTTGTCTATTTTGTGATATTCTTTAACGCTTGTGTGTGAGTACTCTGAGACTTACCCAAATTCACCCCCCTCCCTTTCTCCTCTCTCCAGCTGGAACCATGCTTTTAAGAATCAAATAACAACACTACAGAGTCAGGCCAAAAACAGAGCCAACCCTAATCGAATTGAAGTACAGGCGAATCTCTCACTTTTTCTTGAGGCAGCTAGTGGATTCTATACACAGGTGAGTAAAGTTATGTTTAATTTGGGTTAAAGTTTCTGGTCTCTGGAATACTTGCAATGCTATAAGAAAAAGGGATGAGAAGAAGACAATGATTACAGGGCATTTTTCTTCATGTACTCAGCAAAAAAAGAAACGTCCCTTTTTCAGGACTGTGTATTTCAACAATGATGTTGTACAAATCCAAATAACTTTACAGATCTTCATTGTAAAGGGTTTAAACAATGTTTTCCATGCATGTTCAATTAACCATAATCAATTAATTAACATGCACCTGTGGAATGGTCGTTAAGACCTTAACAGCTTACAGAAAGTAGGCATTTAAGGTCACAGTTCTAAAAACGCAGGACACTAAAGAGACTCGTCTACCGACTGTGAAAAACACCCAAAGAAAGATGCCCAGGGTCCCTGATCATCTGCGTGAACGTGCATTAGGCATGCTGCAGGGGGGCATGAGGACTGCTGATGTGGCTATAGGGCAATAAGTCGCCATGTCCGCACTGTGAGACGCCTAAGACAGCGCTACAGGAAGGACAGCTGATCATCCTCGCAGTGGAAGACCACGTGTAACAACACCTGCACAGGATGGGTACATCCGAATATCACACCTGCGTGACAGGTACAGGATGGTCACAACAACTGCCCGAGTCACACCAGGAACACACAATCCCTCCATCTCACAGCAAGAACTGACAAATCTGGTCCAGTCCATGAGGAGGAGATGCACTGCAGATACTGACTGGTACTTTTGATTTTGTGTCCCTTCATTCAGGGACACATTGTGAAACATTTTTAGTTTATGTCTTATGGTGTTGACTCTTTTAGTGTTCATACAAATATTTACACATTAAGTTTACTGAAAGTAAAAACAGTTGAAAGTCAGGGGGAAGTTTCTTTTTTTGCTGAGTGTATTTCGAGTAATCCACAGCAGTGATGCGCGGGTCGGGTATTTTTCCAACCCGCGGGTCCCGCTTTTATGAAATTATTTGGCCCGCCCCGTACCACTGTATCTATTTTTACAACCCGCCCCGCGCCCGAGACCATGAATGATGTAAGTTCCCGACCTTAATTTCTCCCGCACCTCGTCTTCACAACTTTATGGAAAATCTTCTCCCTCAGTTGTTGCAGGAGTTGTGCACGGTGTTCAATGTGGACTTGCCATGTCGGGTGAAGTCATCTCAGCTTGGCATAATCAGCAATAAACAGTGCAACTCCAGCGCTATTGTAAAGCCACAGCCCAGCTCCTGCTCCTACATCTGCCAGCACTGTCTCGTCCACCTGGGGGATATTGGTGAGTCTGTACTTGCGGTGCCTTTCCTTCTTGCTTTATTCCTGCTGGCTGTTGAATATGGTTATAGTTAATTGTTTATAAAAAAAGTCAAGGAAATGTCTGTTAGGGTTTTTTTATTATTTATTATTATTATTATTATTATTATTATTATATTTTTTGCAATACTTGTGTCCTCCTTCTTTTTATAGCGCGATATCGCAACCAGACGAGCCAGGCGGAATCCTATTACAGACATGCGGCTCAGCTTGTTCCATCAAACGGTTGGTCACTGTTGGTTACGCTATGCTTTCATCACATCTGCCTTTTATCTTTAGCAACAAACAGAGGCGTCAGCACATTGTGATTTTTATCACTGCTGCACTTGTATATTAAGAAATGATGGACTAGTATATTAAAACATGTACACTAATAGCTTTCTGAAAAGGAGCTTGAATCATCAATTTTTTTGTTTTTTTGTTGCTATAGGTCAACCATACAATCAGCTGGCCATCCTGGCCTCCTCCAAAGGAGACCACCTCACAACAATCTTCTACTACTGTCGGAGCATTGCAGTCAAATTCCCCTTTCCAGCAGCTTCTACCAACTTGCAGAAAGCTCTTTCAAAAGCTCTTGAGAGGTATGTCGATCTTTTTTGTCGTCTTCTACTTTTAATGGCTTGAGAATTTCCCATCCCAACGTTTTGCTATTTGATTTATCCCTGTAGTAGTATATGCAATGTGTGTGTCAAGAAATTAGAAAAAGATATATTATGTAGTTTAGGAAGTGTTACATTTTGTTGGATTAATGTTCCGACTCCACATCTGCAGCCGCGATGAGGTCAAAACGAAGTGGAGCGTGTCCGATTTCATCAAGGCCTTCATCAAGTTCCACGGACATGTTTACCTCAGCAAAAGCCTGGAGAAACTCGGTGCACTGAGGGAGAAGCTGGAAGAGCAGTTTCAGGTACATACATGGGCAACATCCGTGCAGAGTTTGTTTGATGTAAATTTTAACACTTTTACTTTACAGGAAGTGTTTAGTCATATGGAGTTCAGGGCAAAATGCCACCGGATGGGCCAAGTAGTGCAACTGGTTTAGATTGTATATGATTTTCAAATTATGCAATAAAGGATAATAATTTGGACATTCGTTGTTAACAGGTTTATTTTTTATGTTTAACAAAACATAACGCATAAAATGCAACACTGAACAGCGTACACGGTACAGGCTATTGGATTAAAACTTGTACTAAACTCTACATGGCTCACATACAGGTAACTAGGAGAACTTTTATACAGGTAGTTTCTGAACATTCAAGTTACGAGTTTCCACAGATACGACTGCGGTGCTAGCGGAAGTAGCTCACGTGTATTGTACGAAAAAATTTTGACATTGCAGTGCATAGGATACTTATATTTACAATTATATCCAATATTTGGAGTGTGTAAGTGGATGTATAAAATGTTCCAAGTCTGTATATTGTATGTGAGGGTGTGTGGGGAGAAATGAGTCGACCTTACTGGTTTCAATGAATCGTTCCATTAGCATGCTTATAGAAAATGGCTGTCCTCTAAAGATGTCCTGATGGTCAATAGTTCTAATTTTGGAAAATCCTGAACAAAACAGAGTTCACAGTCCAATACGGTGGAAAACAGCTAGGTGCACAAGACTCACTTTGTTGGACTTAAGAACAAATCCGACTTGTGAATGTGCTGCTGGAACGGAACTCGCTTGTGGGAGATGTAGTGGGAACCACAAAATAAAAGCATTTAAGACTATAAGACAAACTTGTGGTTAACTGAAACTTCTTTCCATATGTAGGCATCATAATAAACCGTGTGTGAATGCCCTTACCCACTCACTAATATTCCCCATCAAGATGGACTATGTTGATGATCCCTGGTCATGTTACGTACTTGCCCAGTTGGTTTAAATGTTTACTCAGTGTGGTAACAGTATACACACCACCTCATTTTCTTCATGACTTTATTACAGCGACTGATTCTCCAGAAAGCCTTCAGCTCTCAGCAGCTTGTCCACATTACGGTTATTAACCTGTTTGAACTGCACCACCTCCGGGACTTCAGCAACGAGAATGACGACCAAAGCTTCAGCTCGGACGAACAGATCAGCTGGATCCAGCTACTCGGCCTTTTCAGTAAGTTCCTCCAACATGGCTTATTGAAGTCCTTTTTGAATTCATGTGTGTGTTATCATACAGTCTAATCTGAATTATGTGTAAAGCAAACTGGCTATTGCTAAGACTGTTTGTTCTAATGCAAGTAACTTTTTTTTCCCCCTCTTCAGTGTCTTTCCTGGGGGTGATGTGCAGCCGAGCCATCTTGAATAAGAACCAGGAGGAGATCATGGGAGAGTGCCCCCTACCAGCTATCAAGGTGTCCCTGGATTGGCTCAGGCTGCGGTCTGGCGTGTTTACTGAGAGCGCCGTTGACCAGAGACAATAGTATGATTATTCTTCCTTTGCAACCCAACCCTATCACTAGTTCTAGATCTCCCCTGGATTGGCATTAATACTTCCTGGGTGGAGGAGTGACAAATTCTTTGCATGTTCTTGTATCGATTGTGGAAATTGCATTACTGTGGACTATTAGGGACAGTTGTCTAAACCACACCACCAGTGGAGAAGTGCTGTTATGGTGCGACACAGACTGCGTTCAACATGGGCCCTATTGAATATCTTAAATTCATTAGCTTTGATTCTTTGCCTGCACTTGTCATGTTCATGATTTTTTTTTAAATGGTTATTGGTGCTTGGCAGGACAACAAGTTTGATTTATATGTCTCATCTTGATTTATGTGATGTATGTGTCATTTTCACACAGCATTTGGCCATGGCTGGTGTCCATACTTAACAGCTTTCAGCCCAAGGAGGAGGATGTGTCAAATTCATCAGGTAATGTGTGGATGCAATAAGTGGTGCGTTATCGTGTCTCTCATTGCTGCATCATGTATAACGATAATTATATCTGTAACTGTTTGTCTGGTTCTGTTACAGCTATTCCACTTCCAGAGGAGTTTGAGCTCCAGGGCTTTTTGGCTTTGAGGCCTGCTTTAAGGTAACTTGTTGCACATCTGAGAGCTTGAAGTTGAGTTCTGCACAAGATTGATGTCAAGTCCCACATTTATTTGTTCCTGTCACTGCTTGGGACATTAGTTACTTTATTATTATAGTTCATATTTATACACTACCGTTCAAAAGTTTGGGGTCACTTGCAAATTTCTTTGTTTTTGTTTAGTGATTTATTTTCTACATTCTACAACAATACTGGGGATTTCAAAACTATTAAATAACACGTATGGAATTAGGTAATTACGTAACAACAAAACACCAGTTAGTTGTTATTTTAAGACACAGAGATCGGCCTTTCTGTAATAGTTCCTGCAAGAACAGTATTGTGTCAAGTGCGTTTGCAAATCAGTCCAGCACCATAATGAAACTGTCTCTCATGAAGGCTGTCCCAGGAGGACGAGACCAAAACCTCCTTCTGCTGCAGACGAGAAGTTCATTTAGAGTTATCAGCCTGAAAAATGACTAATTAACAGCAGCTCAGATTAGAGGCGTTATGAAGTCTTTACAGAGCAGAAGTAGCAGAAACATCTCAATATCAACTGTTCAAAGGAGATTCATGCATTTTTTTTTTTTGGATGCCTTCAGCATTCCTTTACAATGTAGAAAGAAATAAAAATCAGGAACCATCATGGAGTTAGAAAGTGACCTCTAATTAGTTTATTTTTTTTGGTGGTTGTTCTTTGACTGATTTGCTAACCTAAATACAATTTGGTGATCCAGGTTGCTAGACTTCTCCAAAGGGCACCAGGGCATTGCAGTTGACAGAGACAGCATCATAGTTCATGCTCGTCATCAGAGACTTGTCAATTTGGGCAAGTGGGTGGCAGACAACCACTCTGGGTAAGGTGTTTTATTTATTTATTTATTATTATTAAATAGATATAATTGTATTTTTTTAATATAAACTTAATTTCCCAGGTTTTACAACTTAATTTAATGATTTTTTTTTCCCCCATGCATTTTAACACTCTGTCTCAATAGCCTTATCCAGTGTCGCATCAGTGATGGCTTACTCATCTTCCTCACCGACATCCCTGAGCTTGCGGTGGAAGAGCCTCAGGAGAAGGAGCCTTCTGTGTTACAGGAATCATCAAATGGTGAGCAGAATCCTAATGATGGCTCTTCTGGTCTGAAATCAGTTCTTTCCATGGGGAAGAGCCAGAGCAGTGGTCTGGACAACAGCGAGAGGCCCGTAGTAACCTTCAAGGAGAACATCAAGCCTCGCGAGCAGAGCCGTAATCAGCTACACAGGGATGGAGGAAAAGAGCGAGTCGGCTTCAGCAAGGCCACTGGAATGCCACTGAAAAATGAACAGAAGAAGGACAACAAGAGGAAGAGTGAAGTTAAAAAGAACAGTCATGAGAAAGTGTCTGATGCAGGGAAACTGGTGAGATGATGTTTTTGTATGCATTTCTTCTCTTGAGAGTTTAGACAGTTTGATTTCTCAAACCCTTCTCGCTTCTTCCAAGGTAAAAACTCAGGCGGAAATGAGGAAAACTCCTGTGTCCGAGGCAAGAAAAACTCCAGTCACGCAGACGCAGACGACATGCTCTTCCCAGTTCATCCCCATCCATCACCCAGGAGCTTTTCCTCCTCTCCCCAGCAGGCCAGGTACACACACGTGTGACTTCTGAAAAACATGTACAGAATATTTACAGTCGACTTTTTCTGAAAAAATAAAACCCATGTACAAGTTCTTCCGACCTGAACGAGGGAGTTTATCTTTTCCTCTCTTCTACTGCAGGTTTTCCTCCGCCGGCGTATGTCATCCCACCTCCTGTGGCATTTTCTATGAACCCTGGCTTTACCTTCCCAGCTGGTGTGTCTGTCCCTACCTCCTTCCTGCAGCCTGCCTCTCATCCCCAGTCTCCCAATCAGGTGCAGCCTGGAAAGCCCTCACACATTCCCTATAGCCAGCAGAGGCCCTCCGGCCCAGGGTCCCTCACTCAGGGGCCTCCTCAGCCTCAAGCCCCACCTCAGCCTCAGCAACAACCACCAGCTCCTTCACAGCCTTCCAAACAAACCCTTCAGCAGAGTGTGCAGCTTCAGGTGCAGCAACAGTCACCCACAAAGCAGAACTCTCAGCTGGGGAAGAGTCCACCACACCACACGGGCATGCAGCAGGTACGCAAGTTTTTACTAAATTCATTCTCATTGTGTGATGTGATTTTTTTTTTTTTTTTTATCTAACATTTTCTGAGCATTTTTATGAATATGTTTAAATTAACTGATTTCATATTCAGTGAGTCTTAAGTATAGGTGCTGTCTTCATGCCCATGTTGTCTGTCACTTACACAGACATACATGCCTGTATCTGAACAGGCTGGCCAGATGTGGAGCCAACACCAGGCCCCACCCTCGATGTCCAAGATGCCCATGCCTGTCAAACCTCCATTCTTCATGCCTGCACAGGACCACATCAAGCTCTTTGAGCACTCCATGCAGCCAGCCCAGCCCAGCTTGGAGAAGAAGGTGAATTTTCCGGATGTTAAAATGCAGGATTTTTACTGGGACCCACCATACCGTATGAGTGAGAACCGAGGCAGCATGGCAGACAGGATGGGAAAACTCCAGCCTGGAGTCTTTTGCCCCGAACAGGAGAACACGCCTAGAGTGCCGCCTTATGAGGTTTGTCAAAAATGACTTACTTATTTTTTTTTATTTTTTGGCCAGGGTATAATCATTTATTTCTTTTTCAAACATTAAATTAAAATTTATGTTCATGTGGTAATTATGTTAATGTTTCCATATGGTGCAAAAAAAGTTAAACTTTGTAAAGATGGACAAAGAATTTCTCTCTTGAATCAGAGAGAACAACTTAAATAAAACCAGACATTTACATTTATTTATTGCAGGCAGCTCCAGGTTACTCCAGTTTATTTATCTTTTTTTAACATTAATCTAGCCTACAAAATATTGGCCATGCATGTATCTAGTGTGTGGTTGTACTGACAACCCAAAAAACACGTTAGCAGTTGATTTGTACAGTTTGATCAGTGTTTTCAACTCTTGATAAAAGCAGTTCAAGAATGGGATGAAGTATATTTAGATGGTTGTCATGATCACCTTGGCAGCCTGGCTAAGTCTTGCTTATCTGTGAGCAACACTGATTTCTATTTTAGGATCACTTTTTTTTTTCCCCTTCTAGTCACTGCAATCAATGTTGAATTATATTCTGGTTTTGAAAAAAGACCACAGACTTAAAAACAAAACAGTACAAAAAAACTGACAAAAGAAATTCTATACAGTGTTTATTATACAGTGGCTATTTGATCTGTCTAACAGCGATCTGTCCCCAAGCACAACACTGACAGCAGAGATGTTGCACTTTCAGAAACAAGAAACAGATTGAGTTGAATGATATTTAATTTCTTTTTTGTAGTGCTTTTACCAATGGTCAAGATAAAATCATGGAAATGAGTATGAAATGTATGTGAATCAAATTGATGAGATTATCAAATGCAACTCCTGCACTTTGGAGCAAATGTTTTCCATTGTGTGGATGCCTCTCATCTTGTTTATAGTTCTGTCCGCACTTGAGTTTTGAATTCTGTTTCATTTTTACAATTAATTTTTATTTATTTATTTAGGATCCTCAAGTGTTTGAGCCTACTTTATCCAAACATTAGCCAATAATATGCCAACCTTGTCTTAAACTGATGAATCCCATTGTTGTCATTAAAGTGTTTTTACATATGGTATCTCTCAATTAAATCAAAACTCTGCTCAGTAAATTATACACTTTTTTTTTTCAACTGCAGCTGTTTAGTGCCTCTGGCTTAGAGAAGAAGAATCACAATTCATGATAATAACAGTACAAACAAAAATGTGAGATGTACTAATGTGACTTGTGGAGTTGTGAATTTCAGTACTAATAGCCTGCCTTAAACATTTCCCTTTCTATTCTTTCTTAACATTTTATGACCCTTTTTAGTTAGACTGACGTTTAATCATGTTATTGATTTACAGTATATTCTGTATCTTGACAAAGATAGTATGTCTCTACTGCTTTTCTCAGGCTCTTGTTTCTTACAGGCCTGTTTTTTTTTTTTCTCTCTTTCTATTTCCATCTCTCTTCTGTCTCTTTCCTTTCCTGTGTGTTTCATCTCTTACTAGGACAACAAGAGCTCTCCTCTTCTTCCTCCAGACCTGTTAAAAACTCTGGCAGACTTTGAGGAGGAGGAGGAGTTGGTCTTTTCTAAGCCTCATGATTTCTACCAGGCCTTGGCCGGCCCTCTTAATTCTGCTCCTGGAAGAAACATGTTTGTATGTCGTTTTTTCCTCCTATTCCTTTAGGGCAGGGCTTTTTCTTTATTTCCCTTTGCTTTTTACAATCTCTGTTGCTTCAGCTATGTTTTTTTTTTTTTTTTTTCTTCAGAAGAATGCTTCAGGTTTAATATTTGAGAATGGTGGTAATGGTCCAAAGCTGTTTGTAGTGATGCACCAATCCCATTCCTCTGTTTTTAATATGAAGCTGATGGTGGTCCAAAACGGACTGTAATCATTCTTTGCTACTACATTAAAGGCACTTTAAGACCAGGGGCAAAGGAAGAAGGCATTTTCTTGGAGTTTTATGTATTGTGCAGCTTAAGGTGCAGTGACATTGACCGACAACTAGGGCCACATCAGTATACACTCCATATCCACTTTATTAGAAACACCCACACCTTCATGTGTCTATGTAATGTGGCTGCAGAAACAGATAAAGACCTTCAGTTAATGTTTAGCTCGAACATCAAATTGCGAAAAAAAAGTGAGATGTGAAGCATAAACTGTGGCATGGTTGGTAGTGTGTAATGCTTCTGTTTTGTGAACCGTTCTGCATAAACTCTATAGAGACTGTTGTGTGTGTGTGTGTGTGTGTGTGATCCGTGCCACACACTCCTTTTCTTCATACTGATGTTTGATGTTAACAATAACTGAATCTCTTGACCTGTCTGCTTTATCCTGCCGCTAATATAAGTTGCTGGTGGTAATAAAATAGTAATAAAATGGATAGTGATGTATTTACGTTTAAAAGAATTCCAGTCTTTCAGGAAATGTATGTTTTACTGAATTTCAGCATTGGATTGGTGCAGCTGCTTGTCTTTTTTTTTTTTTTTTTTTTTTTTTAAATCTAAGATATTGGATATTTGCATTTTTATGAACATCTATTTATTTCCTTTTCACCTCACATGCTTAAAATTGTTTTTGTAGTTATCAAACCAGTCCAGGCTTGACAGTGGATCAGAGGTAATGGGACAGTCCTCTCTACTACATCGCTCTGTCTTTCCTATTCAGGTAATTTAATGTTAATTATAAAAAAAAAAAAAAAAACTTTCTCCCAGCCTGAAGAACCTTGTTTGCACCACAAGATGGCAGAATATTCCTTTAGCAAATTATTAATCGACACAAATGGCCGTGTTGCTCTTACAATCATGATTTTATTTTTTGGTGTTCTAGGAGAACTATCAAAACAGCATATTCAGTGAGGCATATGGCAAAAATTTGGCAAGCACACCAAAGCCTGATGTGCCCATGATGCACCAGGAGCCCTCCCTTTACTCACTGTTTGAAGGAACCCCATGGTCACCCTCTCTTCCTGCCAGTTCAGGTTTGTCCTTTTTGTCAGCTGATTCTCTCCAGGGGTTCAGTCTTGATTAATAAACTGGTTATTAGGTTAAAGTACTGACATTTCTTTGAGCTCTCGATTTGTGATTTTGAAGCATGTAATCCATTTTGATCTCTTGTTAAATTTAAAAATAATAAGCATCACAGTTGTAGACGTTTTTTTTTGTTCTTACCTGCGTTGGTAGATCACTCAACCCCAGCCAGTCAGTCCCCTCACTCGTCCAACCCAAGCAGCCTACCGTCGTCACCTCCCACTCACAGCCACGGCACGCTGCCCTTTTCCAATTTCGGTCCCATCGGCACACCAGACAGCCGTGACCGCAGACCAGCCGATCGCTGGAAGGCTGAAAAGACTGGTAAACACACTGTTAAAGTCACGTTTAATTCTATTCTTACTTTAATATCTTCATTTAAACACAGTAATTAAATAAATCTGAGTCACCTTTTCTTCCTAGGTGTAAGTGGCTTTGGTCTTGATTACTTGCCTGCTGGCTCATCTGCTCCAGAGCCAAACAGCTGGCACCAGAATGCCCCAACCAATAGCTGGGCAGCCCAGGACATGCCCATGGACGACTCATCCACCGTCCTGCTTGACAGCTTCAAGGTAAATTTTCACATTTACCTGATGAGTGAAATTTATAAAATTTCTCGTGCTCATCAACCATTTGAAACGAGAAGTTAGATTTTTTTAGAATTTGCTCAGCAGTTTAATTGTATAAGCGAGCTTCTGTGTGTTTCTCAGTCTATCTGGTCAAGCTCGATGATGCAGCCAGGCCCTTCTGCACTGGAGCAGCTTCTAATGCAGCAGAAGCAGAAGCAGCAACGCGGCCACGGAACTATGAACCCGCCACACTGAAGAGATCTACGAAGCGGGTGCAAAGCACTTGTGCGAAAAAATGATACCGAAGACAAAGAAGAGGTGCATAACCACAAGCTCCAATCGGAAATTTGTTTTCCGGCGTTAATCTGCGTGTGGAGGCTGGAGACGGCGGCCGGCGTGAACCGACACGCTCCAAAGCAACCGCTCGTCTGAGCAACAGGGGGGGAGGCTCAGCCCTCTCCTCTCTCTTTCTCTCTGTCTCTCTATCTTTGCCTTTCTGTGCCTCTAAGGCAAGAAGGGCATAAAAAAAAAAAGCACCTGATATACCGCACTGCTCAGCATGTAGCCGCTGCAGAACCGGTCATATGGAGGGTGACTTTGAGGGAACTCCCTCTCTGATCACCACTCTGCTTCCTCTAAGGGACAAAAAAAAACAAACAAACAAAAAAAAAAAACACACGTACTCCTCCTGTTTCATTTGGGCTATGGACGCTGGACCAGACCTCGACGAAACCACCCTGCTTTTACTTGCATCGCAGGACTGATTCACAGCACATGGGAGAAAATGACGATGTTTGTGTGTATGTATGTGAGTGTGTGTCTGTCTGTCTGTGAAGCGAAGAGCGGGGTTGTATGGACAGAAATGGAAGGGCAAAACAGAAGGACACAACTGAACATATTAGCTTGCAGGAGGGATCTGTAGCTAGGGTGGGAATCCTGTAGTAAGAATAAAGTGCTGTGTATATTGCAGTGAGTGTAACGAGTGGATTGTACACAGGACTTAGTTGGACATCATATGGAAAGGGTCTGTTTTTTTTTTTTTTTGAGGGGGTGGGGCTGTTATTTGCTCTTCTAGAAGTGGAACCGCTGTGAACTGCACCATGATATTCTTGCTTAAAAATGAATCAAATGGAGGTAGGGGTTTAGACTATAGATATTGAGTGTAGTATCATTAGCTGCAATAGAGATTGCATTTAACAATACTGTATTTTGTGACTTGTTATGTAGCAGTTTTAGCTTTGAGACAAATATTGGATTAATATGTTCGGTAATTTACTGCTAACGGGGGGAGCTTTATATATATTCTGCTCCCCATCCATTCTAGCTCTTCTTGTTTTCTTGAGCAACATTTTTATCTTGTTTGCCAAGCAGCTCCATTAGTTCATGTTCTGCCTTTCAAAGTTTTAAGCAGTTTTTTCAGCTCTTTTTTTTTTTTTTTTTTTTTTTTTTTTTTGTCTTTTTTTTTTTTCCGTCAGTGTATGTAGTATCTATCTTGCTTTGTTTTTTTTGCCCCCCTTCTTTTTAAAAGATTCACCAACATCATGGTTGGCAGCGTTTCGAAGAAGAAAAAAAATAGCAAAAGAAACGGGTCCAGCACCAACGCTGCTGGTTCAGCATTGTGGGTGGGGGGGGGGGGGGGCACAAGCAGAAGGAACTGTTCTCTGAATGAAGGGATGAGAACGTTTCCATAGCCGCTGACTTTAACCTGATCAGTGGAAACCTGGTAAGTTCTCCCCCTCCCTCTGGGTACTTGATGTTAAAGAGACTTCAGTCTTTTTTTTTTTCTCCCCCCTTCAGCCATCACTGTCTACAAAGCTTTTTGTGGTGTTCTTCAAAAAAAAAAAAGAAAAAGTATAAAGCCCAATGAAATAATGTGGATGAATACAGACCAAGCTGCACTCTGATCAGTCCTCAGTGTCCTGTCTGGTGTTGCCTCTGTAAGGCTAGCGCTGGTTCTGTACAAGCTCATCAAGGTTGTGTTGCCCACTGCTGATCCTACTGATGCTGATTTTGTTTTTGTTTGTTTTTTCTCTAGTCAGGTCAAACCTATGGGTTTAAAGAATTTCTTCTTTGAAAATCAATTCCTGTCTGATTTAATCTGCTGAGATGATGTTTTGAAGTTTAGACATGCAGCACTAAAAAAAAAAAAGTATTAATTTGATGATGTAAAGCCTTGATTTGTGACTCAGTTTCTGGCTGGAGGTCAGTGTTTGGATAAGCTTCAATGTCTAAATATGTTCAGCATCCTTTCCTTTTATGGCTATGGCGTACCACTCTTTGGACAGAAGGTTGTAAGGATGACATGAATGAAGGGAAAGCACATTTTTTTTTTTTTTTTTTTTTTTCATGTAGAGACTTTTATTGAAGACAACTTTAAATGATATCTCTATCTGCTGTGTGATTGTGCTTCTCGTTGCATTTAAAATGTATTTAAAAGATTTAAAGTGGCATAATAAAACAAGCTAAACTTTAAGGAAATAATTACTTTATAATGTTTTAAAATATCTATGAGCACAGTAAGGCTTCAGTCACACTTTGTCCCATTTATCACCCAAGCGTGAGTTTCATTAACGCTGCCTGAGGTCACTATGCAGATGGTTTTGAAGGTTCTCCGGAAGCTCTGCAGTTCACTGCGTATTAAATGTGAAAAATAACCATTTCCTTCCCTAGTGGCTACGTTAGCAGTGGCAATATCAACATTCCAATAAATGTTAAACAACCAGCTTTTTACAGCCACTGTACAGTGAAGGCTACCCTGACACCATCTTCCACATTTTGAGAGCCTCTGTGGGAAGTTGCATGAAAATAAAGGTTTTTTTTTTGTGTGTATTTAGGAGTTAAGGAGATATCCAGCAAGTCTTTTTGAGGGTTTTGCAAGATCAGGGGGTGATGTCTCCTTCTGAGATGGGCTTGATTTATTGTTTCTGCCTCTTTTGACAGACATGAAAAGCTGAACTCAGCTATGCCTTCAATAAAATAATAATAAATAAATAACTTTGTCATTTCACTTGTCATTTATTTACCAGATGTTTAATCTCATAGGTTTTGAATTGGCAAGCTTATGGAATGTGATTCTTAATGCTATATCTTCCGAGGGAAATCAAGCAACTTAAGCATTGCAGAAAGCACCTTCCATATGGAATTTGATGAGTAAATTGATATCCGTGTGTGCGCTTGATCAAGTCCATGCTATTTAGTACGCATTCATTCCATGTACTGTAATATAGTCCTCGCAATATGATTAAATACCCATTTATTATGATTTTTTTTTTTTTTTTTTTAAATACATTGGAACCTTGGATTGTGAGTAACGCGATTTGCGAGTGTTCCGCAAGATTTTTAATACATTTTAACTTGAAAAACGAATAAGTCTTGGTTTACGAATACCGACTATCACTCATGCGCTTCTTGTTTCGACGCCAAGCGGCACGTGATCACAACTGAGCCAATGTTTTTTTTTTTTTTTTTTTTTTTTTCCCCTCTCTTGCACTGCGGAATTGTGGGTAATCGTCTGCTCGGGTTCATTTGTTTTTCATTTTTTACTTTACAGCAGTGATTCCATTAGCGTGCTCTTATGTGAGAGTTGTTCGCGATGTTCCTTGCTAATTCTTCCCATAAACAGTCTTTCCGTTAATGTGTGTGAGAAACTCAAATAAGAGAGGAGGATGTGTTACTGTGAAAGATGACAAAAGGGGAGGGTTGATTCCTTCGCTCCTCTTACTTTAGCTTCACACACACACAGCGCCTGCGCGCACAAACGAACACCTTTCTGTCTGGATTTATTTTTACTTTTTTTTTTTTTTTGTGCAGGTTAATTTTTTAAAATATATATTGTGTTAATTATTTTAATGTATTTATTTTTTTGGGCTGTGGAACGAATAATTTGAGTTTCCATTATTTCTTATGGGAAAATTCTCTTTGATTTACGAGAAATACGAGCCCGCTTTCGGAACGAATTGTGCTCATAATTCAAGGTTCCATTGTAATGGTAAATTCATGTTTATTCTGTACATCAACCTTTTTTCCATGGCATATTTTCATTCATGAATGTAGATTCTAAATTTGTATGCAATAGAATTTTTGGTCATTAGCTAATCACATTTAAATTAAAAAATGCAAATAAAGTAGTGAACTTTGCATTGGTAACTACTACTGTGCTGCATTCTTAGCTGTTCTAAATGTACATATTGTAGGATTTGTTGGACCTGACCTTTTAAGAGCAGTGCAACACAAGGACGTGACACTGCTGAAATGCTGGCCTGTGGATGGGCAGAAAGTGTCTTGACATTATATGCCAAGGGATATTTGGGGGTTCAACTCCACCCCTTGACTTTTAGAAGGTGATGGTTACTCTTTGCAAAGGTGGTGTCCTCAATATTTCACCATACCAATACTCCAATGTGGACGTATTTTTGGAAATCCAGTGAATAAGTAACTTTTTTTGCCAATAGAATTCTAATCAAAATTGCATTGTTTTTACTGTATTATCCACATTATGTGCCAGTATACTGTGTATACAATCAATCGTCAATTTTATCCAATTGTCTCCACCTTTTTTCACTCTTCTTCATTCTAAGAGCTTTGAAGCTTTTTACCTTCCTGAAGCATAAGCATGTGACCCAGATCGTATTAGGAGTTACTGAGACAGTATAATTACTAAATGTAATTAATGCTGTGGCGTCGCATCTCCAGGGTCAGGGTTTGATTGGTGTTCCCAATTTGCTTGTGGAGTGTGAATAAGTGCTTGAGTGTGTTGATTGGAAACCCGTCCAGGGTGTACTTTGTCTTGTGCCCCAAGTCTCCTGGGATAGGCTGTTTTTGTTCATTTTTCTTTGTAAAATAAATGTAAAAAAAGTTTGCCAAATTGCAAAACAGCAGTCAGAATAGGAATTCCACTGGCCTTAATTTCATCCTGACTTCTCTTGTGTTTAACGGCACATTTAAAGATCTAAAATCAGAGCCTTTTTTTCCTCTTCTGAACACATCATGTATGGTGCAATATTACTGAACTCCTTAACCCTAGGATGCACAAGTGGGTCAAAAATGACCCGGAGAGGTCATTTTCTTGCAATATCTTTGTAATGAAAAGTTATCTTTTCATATTCCAGGTATTCCTCAAATAACATGTTTTTGATATCATTCCATTAAAATGTTTAAGTTACCTCTTATACTTTTTAAGAAATTATAATATTTGTATTACTACCCCAAGTTTCCATAAGTGGGTCAAAAATGACCCACATGCATTTCCCATACAATTTCATGGGAACGTCAAGTCAAAGTTTGTCACATACATAGTGAAATGTATTGCATACAACCATCAGCCTCATCTAACAATCTGACAATAACAATTATTACATTCTAAATGTAATTGTAGTCAACTGCAGACAGCGATTCATTCCCAGTGATTGTGTCACTGTGGGTGAACAGCTTGTGCCATTCAGGGGCAGGAGTAAGTTTTTGCAGTACATGCCAAGCAAGCCCACCAAGTACGGCCTAAAGATCTTCTGGGTTTGTGATGCATGCATCCCATATGCAGTAGATGGCATGGTTTACACAGGGAGACAACCAGGGGAAGAAGTTCAGAAGAATCTGGTGAAGAACATTGTCCGGCAGTTGTGCAGTAGATTTAGAAACACAGGTCGCAACATCACCACAGATAATTTTTTCACCAGTGTGCCTCTTGTGAAAAAATTGGAAATGGATCTCACTATTGTGGGGACTCTACGGCAGAACAAGCCAGATATCCCTCCTCTGATGAAGGCTTCCAAGTCCAGGGAGGTTCACAGCACAGAGTTTGGATTCAGTGGCAGCATTACTATGGCCAGCTATGTCAGAAAGAAAGGAATGGCTGTTGTCCTCCTGAGCACGATGCACCACAATAAAATGGTGGATGAAAACACCAGAAAGAAAAAACCTTTCTGAGTGATCACATTTTATAACAAGGACAAAGGAGATGTTGACACCATGGACCAGATGGTTGGCACCTACACCTGCAAGCGACAAACACAGAGGTGGCCCATGGTGCTGTGGTACAACATCCTTGACATCGCCACCCTAAATGCCTATACCTTTTTCACGACTCAGCACCCTGAATTCAACAGAGGTATCACCAATGCACGACGACTCTTCCTCAAAGAGCTCTCAAAGGAGCTTGTCACACCACACATGAGGAGTCGACTGGAAGGCTGCCCACAACTGCAAACCCCGATCATTGAAGCAATGGGAAGGTGTGGAGTGACAAAACCCACAACCCAGCCAAAGGACAGAAGCAAACAGGGCCAACTGAAGAGAAAGAGGTGTCAGATCTGCCCAAGTAACAAAGATCACAAAGTCAGCAATAGGTGTGGGAAGTGCAATGTGCCTGTGTGCAATGATCACAGCCAGAAACAGGTAGTCTGTCACAACTGCATGCAGTGAGGAGACAAGAAGGCAAAACAGGGACTATTACATCAAACGCTTTAGCAAACACGGAGACTTACCTGCAAGAGAATAGAAAAGAGTGAGGAACTGTCAATGACCAGACATTTACACACATACACATAATGAATGTTGATATTGTTCTATTGCTGTTCTGTATAATATTAGATTTTTAAATATCAAAATGTTCAAAATCTGTAATAAAGTGAAAAATAATACAATTTCGAACATGAAATCATTTTTGTATGGTCTAAAATGTAATACAGACTATGTTACAATTCATTTGAGTTCATCAGAGGGACAACCCATGTTAGATGTTTTGGAGATAAAGTCAGAGAGGCCAGATTGAGGTGGTTTGGACATGTTCAGAGGAGAGATGGTGAATATATCGGTAGAAGGATGCTGAGGTTGGAACTGCCAGGCAGGAGGTCTAGAGGAAGACCAAAGAGGAGATTTATGGATGCAGTGAGAGAGGACATGAAGTTAGTTGGTGTGAGAGAAGAGGATGCAGAGGATAGGGTTAGATGGAGGCAGATGATTCGCTGTGGCGACCCCTGAAAGGGAACAGCCGAAAGACAAAGAAGAATTTCATTATATGTATATTACATTTAGTCTTGTGTTTGTGTTTATGGTGATGTTCTGTAAAGAAATGTTTGCAAAGAAATCGCTAAACATGTCCAAACCACCTCAATCTGGCCTCTCTGATTTTATCTCCAAAACATCTCAGAGGGTTGTCCCTCTGATGAACTCATTCTTGATCCTATCCATCCTTGTCACTCCCAAGGAGAACCTCAACATCTTCAGCTCTGATACCTCCAACTCTGCCTCCTGTCTTTTCTTCAATGCCACAGTCTCTAAGCCGTAGAGCATCGTGGGTCTCACCACTGTCCTGTACACCTTTCCTTTCATTCTCGCCGATACTCTTTTATCACACAATACACCTGAAACTTTTCTCCACCCATTCCAACCTGCCTGTACCCACCTCTTCAACTACTTTCCACACTCTCTGTTGCTCTGGACCGTTGATCCTAAGTTCTTAAAGTCCTGCACTTTCTTTACCTCTGCTCCTGTAGCCTCACCGTTCCTCTTGGGTTCCTCTCATTCACACACATGTATTCCATCTTGCTGCGGCTAACCTTCATTCCTCTGCTTTCCAGAGCGTACCTCCACCTCTCCAAATTTTCTTCCACCTGTTCCCTGCTCTCGCTACAAAGCACAATGTCATCTGCAAACATCATAGTCCATGGAGACTCCTGTCTAACCTCATCTGTCATCCTGTCCATCACCAGAGCAAACAAAAAGGGGCTTAGAGCCGATCCTTGATGCAGGCCCACCTCCACCTTGAACTCTTCTGTCACACCTACAGCACATCTCACCACTTAGCACCCTCATACATGTCCTGCACCACTCTAACATACTTCTCTGCCACTCCAGACTTCCTCATACAACACCACAGCTACTCTCTCAGCACCCTGTCGTACGCCTTCTCTAAATCTACAAAGACACAATGCAACTCTTTATTACCTTCTCTGTACTTCTCCATCAGCATCCTCAAAGCAAATACTGCATCTGATGTACTCTTTCTAGGCATGAAACCATATTGCTGCTCACAAATGCTCACCTCTGCCCTTAACCTAGCTTCCACTACTCTTTCCCACAGCTTCATTGTATGGCTCATTAGCTTTATGCCTCTGTAATTGCCACAGCTCTGCACATCTCCCTTGTTCTTAAAAATCGGCACCAATACACTTCTCCTCCATTCCTCTGGAATCCTCTCGCTGTCCAAGATCTTGTTAAACAAACTAGTCAGAAACTTGACTGCCACCTCTCCTAAGCACTTCCATACCTCCACAGGTATTTCATCAGGACCAACAGCCTTTCCACTCTTCATCCTCTTCAACGCCCTTCTCACCTCACTTTTACTAATATTTGCTACTTCCTGCTCCACAACAGTCACCTCTCCTACTCTTTGTTGTCTTTCATTTTCCTCATTCATCAACTCCTCAAAGTACCCCTTCCATCTTCCCATCACCCTCCTGGCATCTGTCAGTATATTTCCATCTCTATCTTTAATCACTCTAACCTGCTGCACATCCTTCCCATCTCTATCTTTCTGCCTCGCCAACCTGTACAGATCCACCTCCCCCTCCTTACTGTCCAGCCTAGCATACAAGTCCTCATATGCTCTTTGTTTGGCCTTTGCCACTTCTACCTTCACCTTACGGTGCATCTCCCTGTACTCCTGTCTACTCTCTTCAGTCCTCTCAGAGTCCCACTTCTTCCTAGCCTCTTTCCCTGTATACACGCCTGGACTTCCTCGTTCCACCACCAAGTCTCCTTGTCCACTTTTCCCTTACCTGATGATACACCAAGTACCATATTACCTGTCTCCCTGATCACATTGGCTGTAGTTGTCCAGTCAACTGAAAGCACCCCCTGACCACCCATAGCTTGTCTCAACTCCTCCCTAAAGTCATCACAACATTCTTCCTTTCTCAGCTTCCACCACTTTGTCCTCTGCTCTGCCTTTGTCCTCTTCACCTTCCTCACCACCAGGGTTATTTTACACACCACCATTCTGTGTTGTCTGGCTACACTCTCCCCTACCAACACTTTGCAGTCACTAATCTCTTTCAGATTACAACGTCGACATAGGATGTAGTCTACCTGAGTGCTTCTGCTCCACTCTTATATGTCACCCTATGTTCCTGCCTCTTCTGGAAGAAAGTATTTACTACTGCCATTTCACTCCTCTTTGCAAAGTCCACCACCATCTGTCCTTCTACATTCCTGTCCTGAAGACCAAACCTGCCCATCACATTTTCATCACCTCTGTTCCCTTCCCCAACATGTCCATTGAAGCCTGCACCAATCACCACTCTCTCACCTCTGGAGATGCTCTGCATCACTTCATCTAACTCACTCTAGAATGTCTCCTTCTCTTCTAACTCACATCCTACCTGTGGGGCATAACCACTAACATCATTGAACTTCACTCCCTCAATTTCCAGCTTTAGACTCATCAACCTGTCTGATACTCTCTTCACCTCTAGAACATTCCTTGCAAACTCCTCTTTCAGAATAACTCCTACTTCATTTATTTTCTTATCCACACCATGGTAAAACAATTTGAATCCTGATCCTAAGCTTCTAGCCTTGCTACCTTTCCACCTGGTCTCTTGGACACACAGGATATCCACCTTCCTTCTCTGCATCATATCAACCAACTCTCTTCCGTTCCCTGTCATGGTCCCAACATTTAAAGTTTACTTTCACTCCTAAACTCTTGCCTTTCCTCTTCTCTCTCTGCTTTCGAACACGCCTTCCTCCTCTCCATCTTCGACTAACAGTAGCCCAATTTCCACCGGCACCCTGTACTGTAGGTCAACAGCACCGGTGGCAGTCGTTGTTAACCCGGGCCACGACTGATCAGGTATGGAAATTATATTTCTGATTCGCATCATTGATTTGGCAAATGTTTTACGTCGGATGCCCTTCCTGACCCTTTGCATTTATCCAGACTTGGGACTGGCACAAGAAAACACTGGATAATGTTGCATTAATATACATATAATGAAAACTTGTCATAAAAATCTTTATTAATGGCAAAAATTTACATTTATGGGTCTGCTTGCTCGAGTGAGCAGCCATGTTGAAAATTTCGCTTAGCCCTTCGTTTGAAGTGAGGTCCAGAAAAATGTTCGTTTGGAGGGCTATCTGGCCCTTCCCCTTACCCCTACCCCTCCAACCAAAAGAGAAATGAGACACCCGTACCCCTTCAGGTGAATGCGCCAAACGGAGGGGTAGGGCTAAGTGTAGGGGTAAGGTGTAGAATTGGGATTCAGCCTAAGTGTGTGCGAAGCGCGCACACACACACACACACTCGCCTTTACAGCTCACAGCACACTCTCTGCCTTACACACAAACACCGCTCTGTCGCGAAAACACGACAGGCTGATACAGAGAGGGAGAGGAAAAATGGATCTTTACCTTCTATGAGACTTGCTTTTCCTTTATATGCGCGCTGTACAAACACGCTAACAAACAAAAAATTTAATATGTTTCACACACACACGTGGTCACAGTGTTATAGTAAACAGAACACGCGTGCACGGATGCTGATTATACCAGTAAGAGACGAGCACTAAGACCCAGCAGGGGAGACGATTACCTACAATTCCGCAGCGCAAGAGATAGAAAAACCGTTGGCTCAGTTGTGATCACGTGACGCTCGGTGTCAAAGCAAGAAGCGCGTGCGTGATACATGATACTCGGTGCTCGTAAACCAAGACAATGTTCATTTTCTAAGTCAAAATTTATTAAAAATCTTTGCTCGTCTTGCGGAACACTCGTAAACCGCGTTACTCGTAATCCGAGGTTCCACTGTATTAGAAAGAAAAGGGGGGGAAACAGAACAGAGCACTACAGAGAGTTGTGTGATCAGACGAGCGCATCATACGCACTAAGCTCCCTGACCTGCAGTCAATCTACAGCAAGCTAGACCAAGGTCAGGAAGATAGTGAATACAGAGAGACTAAGGGGGAGCTTCTTCCCACAGGTTATTCAGGCCCTCAACCAGAACACCACATCTGACACACTGATTGGACTTGCTTTTGTCATTTACAGTATGTGACAAATTAATTTTGAATTTGACTTAAACTGGTTAAGAAATCTACTCATTATGCAGGAGGCAGGATTTCTTAACCTCTAACACTTTGCAAGTTTTTCATTATTAGTTTAATAAAAGTTTTTTTTTAATGTAGTAATTTTAACCACTTATTTTATATATAATTGTAGTTTATAGTGACACTGAGTCTCCTGCGATAGGCTCAAGGCTCCCCGACACCCTGTATACAGGATAAAGCGTATAGATGATGAGTGAGTAAGTGAGCCAAATTGGGAACGCCAATCAAACCCTGAGGATTACCAATTAACAAATGTTATTTTCAAAATAATAAAGAATAATTATTATTAAAAAATAATTTAAAGAAAGACAACTGTTTAAGTCGTGCCTTTGTGTTTGAGGTTTCTAACTAATTATCTAATTATATGATTTACTAACCTCACACTCAGGTTTACTGACAAATTTTAAAAAAATTAATTATTAGTTAAATTAAGGTTAAACAAATACAAGTGCACTTATATAGCAAGGATTCTTCTTCATTTCCATGCTTTTTTTTTCTTTTAGTGTTCCTTAAAGTGTTCAGTAATATTGCAGCATGCTGTATGTGTTCATAAGAGAAAACAAGTCTCTGATTTTAGATATTAAAATGCGCCGTCAAACATCAGAGAAGCCAATTTTGTTAATGTTTTGCTACATACAGTACAACATAAAATTAACTAAATTGGCTAAAAACTAACAAAAAGTGAAAAAGAGAACATAAAGTGCACTTTATGTTCTCTTTTTGTTAGTTTTTAGCCAATTTTGTTGATTTTATGTTGTATGTAGCACCTTGGTCCTGGAGGAACATTGTTTCGTTTCCATGTGTACTGAACTGTATCTGGTTAAAATGATGATAACAGCCTACTTTAACTGATTTGAACCCCTGTATTCATGGACCAATATCCTCATTTACCACACTGTTATTTATTGTAAATAGGCCACTTAGGCACGTCTGGTTAGATGATACCTGCATTTCACTGACTTTGTACACATGTACTTTGCACAATGATAATAAAATTTTATCTAATTGAATCCAAAATGTGTTTCAATTGCGCCTATTCCTGGCCATGACTTAAACTATGTGAATATAAACTTGTAATTTCACCATTTTCCAATAGGAGGCAGTGTAGGGTTATAAGTCAGACACATTACAAAACTGAAAAAAGATACAAATTAATTCAAAAATGACAATTTTGCTCAGGTCTATTATAGTTATGTAAAGTGAGTGAACCCAGAGTGTAGATGTGATGTAGACTGTAAGATTTGTGCATTTTGATTGAAATGTCTAGTTGTGAGAGTGTGTTGTAGTGCTGTTTGTTATGTGGAGGTTGTTGATTAAAGTGTGTGTGTAAAAGACTGAGTCCCGCTGTATTACTCAGGCTACACTGCAGTGTCTATTCACAGGCGCGATCCCACTACTGATCGGCACGGGGGCTTTGACCTGCTCCGTTCCCGACCTGGGCCGGTTCACCCCTCCTTAGGCGACCTGGTGACCCCGAGCTCCCTCAGGAGCACCATATCGATACCAAACTTAGTGCGGACACCCGATCGGCACAGCCCACTGCAGCCCAGAACCCCTGAGCTCAAACGATCCGCCAGCCTCAGCCTCCCGGTAGCGGGGATTACAGGCGCGCGCCACCGCGTCCGGCGGGAGTCAGACAGAGCTGAGCAGCACTTACACTTCTCTCAGATACCCTCTAGCGGCCAGAATAGGAATTACACTGTCATTAATTTCCTCCTGGCTTCTCTGATGTTTGACGGCGCATTTACAGTTCTAATATCAGAGATAGTTTTCTCTTATGAACTTATACAGCATGCTGCAATATTACTGAACTCCTTAAGGAACACTAAAAGAAAAAAAAGCATAGAAATGAAGAAGAATCCTTGCTATATAAGTGCACTTGTATTAACTAATAATTAAAAAAACATTTTTAATTTGTCAGTAAACCTGAGTGTGAGGTTAGTAAATCACATAATTAGATAATTAGTTAGATACCTGAAACACAAAGGCACGACTTAAATATTTGTCTTTTTAAAATAATATTTGTTAATTGGTAATCCTCAGGGTTTGATTGGCGTTCCCAATTTGCCTGTAGTGTTTGAATAAGCATATGAGGGTGTGGAAGAGTCCTTGCTAGACAAGTGATCTTTGTAAACTAAATTAAACTATAATTAAACAAACCCATTTTAAATTTGTTACTTACTCTCACTTACTCACTCATCATCTATACGGCTTCATCCTGTATACAGGGTGTCGGGGAGCCTTGAGCCCATCGCAGGAGACTCAGTGTCACTATAAACTACAATTATATATAAAATAAGTGGTTAAAATAACTACATTGAAAAAAAAACTTTTATTAAACTAATAATGAAAAACTTGCAAAGTGTTAGAGGTTAAGAAATCCTTCCTCCTGCATAATGAGTAGATTTCTTAACCAGTTTAAATCGAATTCAAAATTAATTTGTCTCATGAATGAACATACACATTACATGCAGTGAAATTCTTATACGACTGGTAGTAAAAACTTGCAAATTGCCCAACCTGTGGGAAGAAGCTGCAGATGCTGTACAGTATGTTGGCATTCAGCACCTCTATTCTGGTTTGGGAATTGTACCATTTCGGACCGCATGACCCTACAGCGGATAGTTAGGTCTTTCTTGTCTCTGTCATGGACATCTACACAACATACTGCATCTGCAAAGCCACCAGCATTGTAGCTGATCTCACACACACCCCTCACACACACTCTGCACCTTCTGCCATCAAGAAAAGGTCTCATATCCAACTGTGTAACAGTTTCTTCCCACGTCCCATCCGACTCCTCAGTACATGGGGAATTTATTTGCCCTCCTCAATTCATAATGTTCTGGTCAGTGCTACTTTGTCACAATGTATTGTATTGCGCCATGCTTCTGTTTGCACATTTGCACAAGTGCAAATGTAATTTAATCTAAAACTGTGTATCAATTGCGCCTCCTCCTGGCCATGACTTAAACTAGGTGTGTGTGTATATATATATATATATATATATATATATATATATATATATATATATATACTGGTCCTTCTAAAAAAAATTGCACATTGTGATGAAGTTCATTATTTTCTGTAATGTACTGATAAACATTAGACTTTCATATATTTTAGATTCATTACACACAACTGAAGTAGTTCAAGCCTTTTATTATTTTAATATTGATGATTGTGGCATACAGCTCATGAAAACCCAAAATCCCTATCTCAAAAAATTAACATATCATGAAAAGGTTCTCTAAACGAGCTATTAACCTAATCATCTGAATCAACTAATTAACTCTAAACACCTGCAAAAGATTCCTGAGGCTTTTAAAAACTCCCAGCCTGGTTCATTACTCAAAACCGCAATCATGGGTAAGACTGCCGACCTGACTGCTGTCCAGAAGGATTTTTAATCAATTTTGACTTGAAAAACGAGCATTGTCTTGGTTTACGAGCACCGAGTATTATGTATCACGCATGCGCTTCTTGTTTTGACACCGAGCGACACGTCATCACAACTGAGCCAATGGTTTTTCTCTCTCTTGCGCTGAGGAATTGTAGGAATTGTAGGTAATCGTCTCCCCTGCTGGGTGAATACAGACACACACACTCACGCACAGAAACACGCACAAAAACTCTGCAAGCACTAAGACCCAGCAGGGGAGACGATAGGTAATCTGTCTTAGTGCTTGCAGAGTTTTTGAGTAAGGCAGAGAGTGTGTGTGTGTTTGTTTGGGAACCTGTGAGGAGGGGGGCTGTAAAGGCCAGTGTGTGTGTGTGTGTGTATGTGTGTGCACTCATTCACTTACACCAACACACACACACACACACATGCACTCTCTCTCTCTCGGCTTTACAGCCCCCACGCACCCCCACCCGGCTTCAAACACAAAGAAACGCGGCTCTCTTGCGATTCAAAGATAAGGTGCTGTTTAATTTGCTGTTGTTGTTGTTTTACTTTACAGCACTGAATCGCTACCATTTTGTAGATTTAAATGGAGAACCGTCTGGTGTAATGCCAGTGAAATATGGGGTCCCACAAGGGTCAGTTTTAGGACCTCTGTTGTTCTCAATATACAGTCAATCGGAATGGTTATTACCGTCGCGCTCACCGCCGTTTAAAGGCAACAGCAGCCAAAATAAATCAGTTGCATTTCAAAGTCATTCGTAAAATGGCCGCCAGGTGGTGCAAAGTGACATTTTCATTCATCGCAGTAAATACAACAGTGATGGTAATTTCCACAACAAACATGAAAAATCTGAACCAGGGGTATTGATGTGTACTGTACAATAATGAGTAAAAAAAAATTTATAGTAGATTTATTAACTGAAATAAATGACCATATTTTTCAAGAGAATTTTCAAGCCCCACTTGTCAAATAAAATTATAACGAAATCGGCCAAGTTTACTATTTATTGAAATATAAATCTCTAAACCAATAAGATCAAATAATACCAAGTTATTATTATAACAGGCTTACTTCGTCACTTATCTTCCTTTCAAAGTAGTCGAGTGGCTTATTAATGTGACTGGGGAATGTTGTTTCTAAGTGTCTGAGTGGTGCAGTGGGTAAGTCTGTGCCCTTTCACGTGGGGGTCCTGGGTTTGATCCCTGGGTGATACTGTTTTAATTTTTATTATTTTAATTATAGCAAAATTAAAATAATACAAAATAAAATGTTTTATTTTGCTTCAGCATAATATAGAAAAAACAGCAAACTCGCACGCAACCAGTTTGTATTCTTTAAATTTAGTGGAGTGACAACTCGGTCTGCTGCTGCTGTGTGTGTGTGTGTCATTATACTGATGAAAAGTGGTGGATTATTTAGTGAAACGAGGCTCAGCTGAAAGATGTTAGGCACATCAGTCACTTAACCCCAAATAAAAGGTATTTCTGAGTGTTCTTATACAGTTGTAAAATAACAGATGTACAAACGGTGCGCACTGAATATTAAAACTATACCAGGCACGATGTTTTTTTAAATAAAAATACCAAGGAATATTGTTAACATTTTACAGATTATAAACAATGCAATTTATGCTATCATGAGGAAAATCTCAATTTCTTCCATTCCAAGGATTAAAAAAGGTAACAATGTCAACTTTAGAATCTAGAATAAGGAAGATTAAAATTACACAAATTTAAATCACTGAAAGCAGGGGCGGACTGGCCATCTGGAGTACCGAGAGTTTTCCCGGTGGGCCGCTGGCCAGTGTAGTCCGGCCCAGTAAGTACACAAATATATAAAAAATGATGGAAACCATAATATTGCAACTCTTTCCTAATCATATGGAGGAGTGTGCGGGCGCTGCCGACAAAGAGCGTGTTGTTGCAGGAGAGAGAGAGGTTGATGTTATGACAGCTGTTTACGGGAGTGTAGTCCAGTGCGGGAGATGCATTGTGGGTAATGAGGTCCGGTGTGTGTGAAGTTGGATGCGAGATGGGTATCTGGGATATAGAGTCTGAGTTTTGTATTCTTTTCACTCGTTTGTAGTTTGATTTAATAGCAGGATCTACCCGAAAGTTTGTACTATAACCTGACAATATGCAGCAAAATAAAGAACGGACATCGACAAGTTTGTCCATCTTATCATTACATGAATTAACGGGCTGTTACACTGCCGCGAGCAACATTAAAAACAAAGCAGAGAAGCTAACTGTGTTTGTTACTGCGCATGCGCATGTTTCGCTCCCTCTATATTAACTAAACACCTTTACTTTTAATTTACGGAGGGAGCGATAGTGATCCTTTCTCCATGCAGCGAAGTTGTTTGAGCAAATTAATAATTTCAATGAATGAAAAGGTGGAGCTGAAAAGTACACGAAAATAAGAAAAAGCTTTAGAGGTAAATGCTGTGAAATGCTTCAAATGAACAGATTCTGCCTTTTAAAAGGAGGAAGAAGAATACACTGGCTCATTAAAGTGGAGATAAATTTTTTAAAACCACATACTAGTATAGAAATATAACAAACAAAAATGTAAATAAAAAGTATCGCTGAACATATATTGGGTCATATTTGTAAAAAAAAAAAAAAAAAAGGAAAGAACAATAAGTTCATTATTCAAAGTTATTCAGATCAGTGTAAAGTTAGTGTGATTTTAAAAGTGCTTTAACTCCACCTGGCACAGTTTCATCCTAGTGGAACAATCTGACTACATGTGCAGTGCCATGGAAAAGTATTTGCCCCTTCCTGATTTTTTTCTTTGCATATTTGTCACACTTGTATGGGTGGAATTTGACCTAAACACTTTATGAGGAAAAGACAAATTTGCCTTTTTGTTTGTGAGATATCATGAACATTTGGCAGGGGGTATCATCGTGATGCAGTGTAAGATCTACCACTCATCAGTGTAAACTGTAAGTGCAGCAGGTAAGTGATGATGAACCAGTGCCTGCTGATGATGACCAACACGTCTCCCCTGATCTACCAGAGCCAAGTGAAAAGAATCACAATCAAACTGAACAGGTAAGCTGGAATAAAATTAGTAGCAGCATTACCTCCTGCTAGTAATTATTATGGTAGACAATATTAATTAAAAAGTAATGCTGCTACTGATTTTATTTCAGCTTACCTGTTCAGTTTTATTTCCATTCTTTTTAAAATATTGTCTTTATAGATTTATACTGTATGTAGTTTGTCTTGATGTTCTTTCCTTTGTTTCTTTGTTTTACTAATATGACCCAATATATGTTCAGTGATACTTCAAATAATATGTCTAAATAGCATTGATTTCCGTATTGTGTTATTTTTTAATACTTGTAACTGGTGTTAAAATATATCTCTACATTAATGAGCCAGTGTATTATGATGTGGGCTGCTGTGGGCCAGAAAGTCCAGGGCCACTTTTTGGTCCCAGTCCGCCCCTGACTGAAAGTCTGAGGAATAAGAGCCTCAGATTGGGGAAGTGGGGAGAGGTCCTGAATGTATAGGGGGAGGGTGAAAAATTTGCATTTGAATGTTGTCTGGCATTGTAAAGCACACACAAGGGCGCAGGAGTGGTTCTCAAACATTTTCTGTTATTCCCCACTTAAGGGAGTGGGAGAATTTTCAAGCCCCACTTGTCAAAAAATTTGAACGAAATTAGAACGAAATCGGCAAAGTTTACTATTTATTGAAATATAATAATATAATTATAATATATAATAATATATATTAATAATATTTCAAAACCAATAAGATCAAATGACACCAAGTTGAAAATATATAGAATACACGTGCAATTATTATAACAGGCTTACTTCATCACTTATTATTGCTATAATTAAAATAAAACAATTTTTAAAACAACAAATCTCCCAAGATTCGAAACGGTGCTTTGTGTACCTCTGGCCAAGCACTCTAACCACTACACCAATCAGGCACTTAGAGACAACACACCCCAGTTCAATTCAATTCAATTCAGTTTTATTTGTATAGCGCTTTTAACAATTGACATTGTCTCAAAACAGCTTTACACAATCAAAAGAATTATTTAAGTTTGTATGGAATGTGAATGTGTATGAATCAAAATGTTCAGATAGTCCCTGGTGAGCAAGCCGAGGGCGACAGTGGCAAGGAAAAACTCCCTGAGACGGTAATAGGAAGAAACCTTGAGAGGAACCAGACTCGACAGGGAACCCATCCTCATCTGGGTGAAACAGATAGCAGGAAATGATCTGCATTTATACAGTGTTAAGTGTTAGGTTCAGCTATAATAGTTGATGTTAATTGATGTTATAATACTTGATGTAAAATGGAGTCCAGTAGTTATTCGAGACTCAGATAGACTTGTAGAAAGTTCCAGTCCTGAACTATCGAATTGTCAAGTCCTCAGAGAAACAGCTGACCACATCCCCAATCATCCCCAGACACCAGACGCATCCTAAAGAGACACACGGGGCATCCATGCGACGAGACCTCCAACCAGAAACCGGGCACCAGGATGGATCAGACAGGTCCGGAGGGCAGAGGGAGTCTGGATCACTGGCAGCTCAGGAACCACATGTGTAGCTCGACAGAGAGAGAGAGAGAAAGAGTGAAAGGGGGAGACAGGGGGAGAGAGGAAAGAGAAAGAGGGGGAGGAAGAGAAGAGGAGGAGAGATTGCAATTAGGTATGGTCACAGTCACAATGTCTAATGTGAATGTATATTTACTGTAGAGTGCAAGCAGGGACTCCGGCAGGACTAACTATGACAGCATAACTAAAAGGGAGAGCCAGAAGGAAACACAAACATGAGGGCTCCCTGAGATGTAAAGCAAACAATCACCTCACCGTCAACAAACCTGAGTGATCAAATGAGACTGAGGAAGACAGCATCTAAACATACCAGTTCACCATAATACTCTACGTCCATGAGTCCCCCAGATCTGCTCCTTTACCTTATGGCAAATCTATTTATAAAATGCTTGGTTAAATAAATAGGTTTTTAGCCTAGACTTAAACACTGAGACTGTGTCTGAGTCCCGAACACTATTTGGAAGACTATTCCATAATTTTGGGGCTTTGTAAGAAAAAGCTCTGCCCCCAGCTGTAGTTTTCATAATACGCGGTACTGATAAGCAGCCTGCATCCTTTGACCGAAGTAGGCGTGGCGGATCGTAAGACACTAGCAGTTCGCTCAGATACTGCGGCGCGAGACCATTTAATGCCTTATATGTCAAGAGTAGTATTTTAAAATCAATGCGAAATTTCACAGGGAGCCAATGCAGTGAAGATAGGATAGGGGTGATGTGCTCATATCTTCTGGTTCTAGTGAGGACTCTCGCTGCTGCATTTTGGACTAGCTGAAGCTTGTTTATGCACCTAACTGAACAACCAGACAGTAAGGCATTACAATAGTGGTGAAAGAACATTAGGAGTAAGGCATTACTTCTAAGGTGAAAGAATGCTATCCTGGTGATATTATCTACATGAGCTTCAAATGAAAGGCTGGAATCTATAATCACGCTGAGGTCTTTTACTGTTGCACTTGACGGAATAGAAAGGCCATCTAAAGTTACGGTGAGATCTAAGATTTTACTTCTAGCTGTATGCGGTCCTATGACTAGAACTTCTGTCTTATCCGGATTAAGCAGAAGGAAGTTAATTAGCATCCAATTTCTTATGTCCTGAACACATTGCTCAACTTTAGTAAGATGGTTTTTCTCATCAGGTTTTGTTGAGACGTATAGCTGTGTGTCGTCAGCATAACAATGAAAACTAATACCATGCTTACGGATTATGTTGCCCAGAGGAAGCATGTAAAGGGAAAAAAGCAGTGGGCCTAAAACTGAACCCTGCGGAACGCCAAACTCCACTAGAGAACATGCAGAATAATCACCATTTAAGTCTACATACTGATAACGAGCGGTCAAATAGGATCTGAGCCAGGAGAGGGTTGTACCCTTAATTCCTACTAAATTTTCTAATCTGTGAAGAAGAATAGCATGATCAATAGTGTCAAAAGCTGCACTGAGGTCGAGTAATACAAGCATAGTTACACAACCCTGATCAGAGGCCAATAGGAGGTCATTTACTACTTTAACGAGTGCTGTTTCTGTGCTGTGATGAGGCCTAAATCCTGACTGATACAGTTCATGTATGCCATTTCGATGTAGATATGAGCATAGCTGCTCCGCTACTATCTTTTCCAGAATCTTAGAGATAAAGGGGAGGTTTGATATTGGCCTGTAATTGGACAGCTGACAGGGGTCGAGGTCAGGTTTCTTAATTATTGGTTTAATAACTGCTACTTTAAAAGATTTTGGAACATAACCAATGCTAAGTGAGGAATTAATTATTCTCAACAACGGTTCTGTTATTACTGGTACTATCTGTTTAAGAAAATGTGTCGGTATAGGATCTAATATACAGGTTGATGAATTTGCAGAAGAGATGAGTGAAATTAGTTCATTCTCTTCAAGAGGAGTAAAGTATTCTAGGTTTGAATCTGACATGGCTAGGTTAACATCAGTATCAATTACATTGTTTGGTTTCAAAGCCTCAATTTTATGCCTGATATTTACAATTTTATTATTAAAAAAGTTCATGTCACGTTACGTTAATAAGCCACTCGACTTTGAAAGCAAGCTCTAGATGAGTGATGAAGTAGATGATGAAGAAGGATGTACTGTTACTACCAGCTCAGCAGTAAAAGACCTGGGCATAATATTAGACAGTAACTTGTCCTTTGAAAATCACATTTCAAATATCACAAAAACAGCCTTTTTCCATCTTCGAAATATTGCTAAACTTAGGAACATCTTATCCGTATCTGATGCAGAAAAGCTAGTTCATGCATTCATGACCTCCAGACTGGACTATTGTAATGCATTACTAGGTGGTTGTCCTGCATCCTCAATAAACAAGCTTCAGTTAATCCAAAATGCAGCCGCCAGGGTTCTTACTAGATCCAGAAAATATGATCATATAACCCCAATATTATCATCCCTGCACTGGCTACCTGTTCAGTTTACAAAATAGTATTACTTACATACAAGGCCTTAAATGGTTTAGCTCCCACATACCTAACCAGTCTTCTGATACGCTACTATCCACCACGCGCCTTAAGATCACAAAGCTCCGGACTTCTGGTAGTTCCCAGAATTTCAAAATCTACAAGGGGGTAGGGCATTTTCATATGTAGCTCCAAAGCTTTGGAATAGCCTTCCAGACAGTGTTCGGGGAGCAGACACGGTTTCTCAGTTCAAAAGTAGACTCAAGACGCATCTTTTTAATCTGGCATTCACGTAACTCATCCCATAATCTCATACTCACCTATCCCAAATGGCAACTACGCTAATTCTCCCCATCTGTTCTGTATTTCTCTACCCATCCCGAGGCATCTGGAGATTGTGCCAGCTTCAGTAGACAAAGGCCGACCCTGCGAGGTTCCTGAGGCATCCAGAGAAGGACCAGCTCCAGCTGGATTCAGCTTTATGATGGTTGGAGCTACAGATGCTGCTCCTGTGCTTCCAGTGATCCAGACCTCATCTGCCCTCTGCACCTACTGACTCGTCCCTATGCTGAACTGGTCTTCATGTCAATTTAAATAATTTCTGTCATATTGAATTTTCACCTGCACAACACACATAATGTTGTATCATTTCTATCTGTTATCACCCAGATGAGGATGGGTTCCCTGTTGAGTCTGGTTCCTCTCAAGGTTTCTTCCTAATGCCATCTCAGGGAGTTTTTCCTTGCCACCGTCGCCGTCACCCTTGGCTTGCTCATCAGAGAGATTTCATTCATTCGTCTCATTATTATTATCTACACATTTTTCTCACACATACACACTTCCAGTTATTTTCTTTTCTAAAATTATTATTATTATTTATTTATTTATTATTATTTTTTATTTATTTATTTATTTATTTTTTTGGTAAATTTTCTTTCATTTTTGTGAAGCTGCTTTGAGACAATGAACATTGTTAAAAGCGCTATATAAATAAAATTGAATTTAATTGAATTTAATTGATTCCGTTCGTATGCGCTCACGTGAGTGTGACTAGCGATGTTCCTTGTTAATTTTTAAACAGCTAATTTTTAAACGGTTTTATGAACGGTCACTCCTGCGTGCACAAACGGAAACACTTATCTGTCGGGATTTATTTTTGCTTTTTTTTAAAGGTAAAGTGCAGGTTAATTTGTTTTATTTTAACTTTATATTTTGTGTTAATTATTTTTATGTTTTTCTTTTTTTGAGCTGTAGAACGACTAATTTGAGTTTCCATTATTTCTGATGGGAAAATAAAATTTGGTTTACGAGTGTTTTGGAATACGAGCCCGCTTCAGGAACAAATTATGCTCGTAAATCCAAGGTTCCACTGTGTCTATATATATATATACACTACCGTTCAAAAGTTTTAGATCACTTGCAAATTTCTTTGTTTTTGTTTAGTGATTTATTTTATACATTCGATAACAATACAGTGGATTTCAAAACTATAAAATAACACATATGGAGGGCGAGACCAAAACCTACCTCTGCCGGAGACGAGAAGTTCATTTAGGGTTATCAGCCTGAAATTTTTTTTTAAATAAATAAATAAATAAATAAATAAATATATAGGTGTAATTTCATCATTAGGGTTTTAGTCAGATGCGTTACAAGACTGAAGAAAATACAAAAATTATAATTTTACCCAGTTTTATTTTGGTTATGTAAAGTGGCTGAATCCAATTGTGTATGTGTGATGTAGACTGTACACCCTAAAAAATGCTGGGTTAAAAACAACCCAATCTGGGTTGTTTTTAACCCAGCTGCTGGGTAAATATAGGACTAACTAAATGCTGGGTTAATTTAACCCAGCAAGATGGGTTATTTGTTTAACCCAACAAGATGGGTTAAATATTCAATCCAAATGCTAGGTCATATTTAACTATAATGCTGGCTTAATTCTACCACATAAATTGGTCTATTTGTGAGGTAGAATTGGGTTAATTCTACCTCACAAATAGGTTATTATTATTTTCATGTTTTACAGTGAATCTGTAAAAAAAACAAAAAACACCCATGTCTATTAAACAGTTAAATTACTTTGATATACTGGTCTATTACAAAAAACATACATGTATGCAATAAACAACATCCTATTAAATGTTCTTAGAAAAAACATTTATTTTTCAAAAGCACAAGAACAGATAATCAACAGTGACATCATTACTATACTATTACTGACAAGGGCAGAATGGAGAAATTGAACAAATAGGCTGAAGCAACTTCTACAGAGCAGGATCAAAACTATCCAGCCCTGGTCTCATTTTAACATACAAACACTGTCTATGACTTTTCAGGTACTGTAGGTCTCGCTATTTCATAGCAACATTACAACATTACTGAGAGCAGCGCTGGTCATTATCTCCCAACGTCAGGATGTGGGTACGGCCTCGACACTTCAGCCTGCTGGAGGTATTCCACCATGTTGGTTCCAACCTTAGAAAGAAAGAAATGAAAAAGTTAAAATTTTGTTGAATAGCAAAGATTAAACTGAATAAGACTATCAATTTAGTGTGAAATTCAATTGATACTAAAAAATTACAAAGCTGCCCATTAAGATAGGGTATAGGTAACCAGAAACAAAAACATGGAGACAGCTACTACCAAAAATAAAACAGCAAAATAAGCATGGCTTTTAGGATACAGCTCTTTATGTCAGACTTGTTGATATTGTAGTCTGCATTGATTTTAAGCTAATTACCGAAAAAATGTCATAGTTGGTGTCATACTGGTACATTACAATCACCAAAATATTAATACTTCATCTAGTAGTTACCTGTACCGCTGTGGTACTTTTTCCTGTAGTTGGCGCGCTGACTGATAGTTAATTTAACTTTGGTTAAAGAGAGCTACCTGGTTAGCTTACATGCTATTACTGGTGATACATTAGCATACTTGCCAAAGGGGGAAAGGTGTAAAATATTGTTATAACTCGGGAGAAACGCAGGAGAAATTTGACCGCAGAGTAAATTACTAGCTAGTGAAAAACGGGAGGGTTAGCAGGTCTGTTAATTTGTGAGAGGGTCAGTGTTTTGTAAAACACCAGCATTTTATTGTCTCAAGCAGTGAGATTAATAAAGTTCTAAAGTGGTTGCTAATGCTAGCAAACTAACTAAATGCTGTGTCATGCTAACAATACAGTTAACAGTTTAGCGTTCATTCATCACTTCACCATCTTCGTAACCCTGCAAACATTCTACAGAGAAAGCTAAAAAGCTCAGACATCTTAGCCGTTTCTTTCATACACAGGTGGGGTTTATGGCTAGCAGCTATTCTCAGCTAAATTATCATCCAGTACCTCAGACCAGCCGGAAAGTTTGTGTGTAACCTTAACATGGGAGCAGTAATAAATGTTATATATAGTAATAATTTTTCAGTCATATGTGCATTAGGTGAGTGAACATGTGTATACAGACCTTGTATTTAACGCCATTTCCCCTTAAATGTCCGAGGAGGATGAACCGTCATCAGCGGTGTGGGAGCTCAAGAGACACGAAGCTGAGTGACAGCCGCTGAATCCACCGGTGAACTTTGGGGGAGGGGCCGAGCAAACTTCAACCCAGCAGCTGGGTTACACAAAAACTACCCAACTCTCTGTAAATAACCCAGAAAAATGACCCAACAGCGGCAACCCAGCGTTTGGGTAGAAAAAACAACCCAGCATTTTTTAGAGTGTAATATTTGTGCATTTTGATTGAAAAGTCTAGTGTGTTGTAGTGCTGTTTGTTATGTGGAGGTTGTTGATTAAAGTGTGTGTGTAAAAGACTGAGTCCCGCTGTATTACTCAGGCTGCACTGCAGTGTCTATTCACAGGCGCGATCCCACTACTGATCGGCACGGGGGCTTTGACCTGCTCCGTTCCCGACCTGGGCCGGTTCACCCCTCCTTAGGCGACCTGGTGACCCCGAGCTCCCTCAGGAGCACCATATCGATACCGAACTTCGATATCGATACGGACACCCGATCGGCACAGCCCACTGCAGCCCAGAACCCCTGAGCTCAAACGATCCGCCAGCCTCAGCCTCCCGGTAGCGGGGATTACAGGCGCGCGCCACCGCGTCCGGCGGGAGTCAGACAGAGCTGAGCAGCACTTACACTTCTCTCAGATACCCTCTAGCGGCCAGAATAGGAATTATACTGTCATTAATTTCCTCCTGGCTTCTCTGATGTTTGACGGCGCATTTACAGTTCTAATATCAGAGATAGTTTTCTCTTATGAACTTATACAGCATGCTGCAATATTACTGAACTCCTTAAGGAACACTGAAAGAAAAAAAAGCATAGAAATGAAGAAGAATTCTTGCTATATAAGTGCACTTGTATTTGTTTAAACTTAATTTCATTAATCATTACCCCTAGCGGCCAGAATAGGAATTACACTCGACTTACTTTCCTCCTGGCTTTTCTGGTGTTTGAAACTTAAACTCAATTTCACTAATAATTAAACAAAAAACATTTCAAATTTGTTAGCAAGCCTGGGTGTGTGGTTAGTAAAAGTGTAAAGTAGTAAAGTTGTCTTTTCAGCTATTTAAAAAATAATATTTGTTAATTATTAAATCGTCAGGGTCATGGTTTAATTGCCGTCCCCAATTTGCTTGTAGTGTGTGAATAAGTGGATGAGTGTGTGGATTGACACCTCGTCCATAAAGTAACTTACCTGTTTTTGTTTATTTTTCTTTGTAAAATAAATTATGCAATAATAAAAATAATTAATGATTCCCAAAAAACAGTAGTCAGAATAGGAATCCCACTGGCCTTAACTTCATCCTGACTTCTCTTGTGTTTAACGGCACATTTAAAGATCTAAGATCAGAGCCTTTTATTCCCTCTTCTGAACACATCATGTATGGTGCAATATTACTGAACTCCTTAAGGGACACTGGAGAAAAAAACAGAAAAGAGACAAAACGACATACACAGAAGAAAACAAATGGAGTGGGAGTTTTCAGTGTAAGAAGAGCCCTTGCTAGACAAGTGATCTTTGTAAAGTAAATAATAAAATAATAACAAAAAACTTAAAGTCTTAGCAAGTTAGTTTGAGGTAAAAAAAAACCCTGGCATTCAAAACCACTCCTGCATTATGAGTAGATTTCTTAACCAGTTTAAATCAAATTAAAATTTAATTTGTCACATAAATGACCATACACATTATACACAGTGAAATGCTTATACGACTGTTAGTAAAAACTTGCAATTTGCTCATTTGCAATGTGGTGAGTAATGTAATGTGCTTCAACACAGGTGTGAAGGAAACAAAAGCAGGTCCAATCAGTGAGTCCAATGTGTTGTTCTGGTTGTGGGCCTGAATAACCTGTGGGAAGAAGCTCCCCTTTAGTCTCTCTGTGTTGACCTACAGCACACGGAAGCTCTATTCTGGTTTGGGAATTGTCCCATTTCGAACCGCAAGACCCTACAGCGGGTAGTTGGGTCTCTCTGTCATGGACATCTACACCACGTACTGTACCACATCTATACCATAAAGCCACCAGCATTGTGGCTGATCTCACACACACCCCTTACACACACTCTTCACCTTCTGCCATCAGGAAAAGGTCTCACATCCAACTGTGTAACAGTTTCTTCCCACGACCCATCCGACTCCTCAGTGCAATACGACTGGACTGATAACCTCACAAACATACACACACACACACACACACAATCTGCTGCTTTTCCACAAGAACTTGTTCTTTGCTGCTATTACAAGACAACATTTTTACTGCATATTTAACTTCTCATGGAGAATTTATTTGCACTCCTCAAATCATCTTGTAGTGTTCGGGTCAGTGCTACATTGTCACAGTATATTGTATTGTGTCATGCTTCTGTTTGCACATTTGCACAAGTGCACTTTATGTTTTCTTTTTTGTGTTTTTGTTAGTTTTAGCCAATTTTGTTAATTTTATGTTGTATGTAGCACCTTGTCATGGAGAAACATTGTTTCGTTCCCATGTGTACTGAACTGTATATGGTTAAAATGATGATAACAGCCTACTTTTCCTGATTTGAACCCCTGTATTCATACACTGTTATTTACTGTAAATAGCCCACTTAGGCATGTCTGGTTAGATGATACCTGCATTTCACTGCTTTGTACATGTACTTTGCACAATGTACACATTTTCACAGCCTCCTCCTGGTTGTGACTTAAACTTTAGGAATACATATAGGTGTAATTTCATCCTTTTCCAATAGTGTAGGGTTTTGGCCAGATACATTACAAGACTGAAAAAAGATGCAAAAATCGATACAAAAATTATAATTTGGCCCAGTTTTATTATAGTTATGTAAAGTGATTGAGCCCAGAGTCTATCTGTGATGTAGACTGTAAGATTTGTGCATTTTGATTGAAATGTCTAGTTGTGCTGTTTGTTATGCACTGTAAAAAATAAAAAGTTGCTTTAATTTAAAAAGTTAAGACAACAAAGCGATCTTGAGTTCACTCAACTTCAGTGGTTGAAGTTGTGCCAAATCATTTAAAAAAGTTAGTTGAAACTGCTGTTTTAAGTTAGTTATACCTTCCTAAAGAAGTACATCTAACTAATCATTATAACTACATTGCGTACTAACTGGCCAGGGGTAGCTCTGTGGTTAAGGCATAGGCATACGGTTCAGAAGATCCCAGGTTCAAACCCCACAACCACCAAGTTGCCACTGTTGGGCCCTTGAACAAGGCCCTTAACCCTCAGATGTATAATGAGATAAAAATGTAAGTCGCTCTAGATAAGAGCATCTGCTCACTGAAACTACTAATTACTTAAAATTCATTCAACCCCTTTTTCGGCTTAAAACAAACTCATAATGATTAGTTAGATGTACTTTTTTTAGGAAGGTATAACTAACTTAAAACAGCAGTTTTAGCCTCTTATTGCTACTTGTCCCAACTTTTTTGGGATTTGTTGACACCGTGAAATTTGGAATCAACATATTTTTACATTTTCTCGGATTAAACTTTTGATCTGTCATCAATGTTCTATTGTAAATAAAATATTGACATTTGCCATCTCCACATCATTGCATTCAGTTTTTATTCACAATTTGTTTAGTGTCCCAACTTTTTTGGAATCCGGTTTGTATATATATATATATATATATATATATATATATATACACACACACACACAGTTCCTTCTAAAAAAAAAATAGCATATTGTGATAAAGTTCACTATTTTCTGTAATGTACTGATAAACATTAGACTTTCATATATTTTCGATTCATTTCACACAACTGAAGTAGTTCAAGCCTTTTATTGTTTTAAGATTGATGATTGTGGCATACAGCTCATGAAAACCCAAAATCCCTGCTAATTTTTTGAGAAGGACCTGTATATATATATATATATATATATATATATATATGGACAGCTACAAACGAGTAAAAAATGTAAAAATCATCAGCCAGGATATATTCTGGGAGTACCTGGAGAAAACCCTATCAAGGACAGGGAAAGCATGCAAAAAAGGCACAAACCAGAGGCAGGATTTGAACCTCTGACCCTGGAAGTACAAGATGACTGAGGCTTAGTCCTGCCTCATTTACAACCCTAATGATTTATTTACATTATCAATTAATTTCCAAAGCCGTTTATGGCTTGTTTAATTTGAAACAATGATATAATCAAATCTCGGTAAACACCAACGATATGTAGTGAAACACCCAAATGACACTTTGTGGTTATTTGGTTACATTTTATTCTATTTACAAATAATAAATATTGTTATAAATAACTGTTATAAATATAATACATAATGTTTATCTGAAAATCACATATATACATTAAGTTTAAACCACACACACATGGCACACACAGCACACACGGCACACACACACAGCATGGTAAACAGGTCCTGCAGCAGGTGATATATTTAATTATGCAGTTCTGCTGGCTGGTTTCACACATTGTGACTCTGCAAGCTTGGCGAAGGCCAGCGGAGTTCCCAAATTATAAACGCATCCCTCGAAGAAGCCGGCCTTCAGCGAGAGCTGGTGCACTTCCTGTGCCCTTAGCTGCAGCTTGTACTGGATCTGCCCCAGCTATGTAAACGCACGATGCACCTCTAGTGACTCGGGGCTAGCAAGCAGACAAAAGGCAAACAGTTAAAACACACACACACAACTGGAAAAACAAATGAATACATAAGTAAAAATTTACAATGCACCGGCAATTTGTCTTAATCAGGACCCCAAAAAATATATACAGTGGTGTGAAAAACTATTTGCCCCCCTCCTGATTTCTTATTCTTTTGCATGTTTGTCACACAAAATGTTTCTGATCATCAAACACATTTAACTATTAGTCAAAGATAACACAAGTAAACACAAAATGCAGTTTTTAAATGAGGGGTTTTATTATTTAGGGAGAAAAAAAATCCAAAGCTACATGGCCCTGTGTGAAAAAGTAATTGCCCCCTGAACCTAATAACTGGTTGGGCCACCCTTAGCAGCAATAACTGCAATCAAGCGTTTGCGATAACTTGCAACGAGTCTTTTACAGCGCTCTGGAGGAATTTTGGCCCACTCATCTGTGCAGAATTGTTGTAATTCAGCTTTATTTGAGTGTTTTCTAGCATGAACCGCCTTTTTAAGGTCATGCCACAACATCTCAATAGGATTCAGGTCAGGACTTTGACTAGGCCACTCCAAAGTCTTCATTTTGTTTTTCTTCAGCCATTCAGAGGTGGATTTGCTGGTGTGTTTTGGGTCATTGTCCTGCTGCAGCACCCAAGATCGCTTCAGCTTGAGTTGACGAATAGATGGCCGTACATTCTCCTTCAGGATTTTTTGGTAGACAGTAGAATTCATGGTTCCATCTATCACAGCAAGCCTTCCAGGTCCTGAAGCAGCAAAACAACCCCAGACCATCACACTACCACCACCATATTTTACTGTTGGTATGATGTTCTTTTTTTGAAATGCTGTGTTACTTTTACGGCAGATGTAACGGGACACGCACCTTCCAAAAAGTTCAACTTTTGTCTCGTCGGTCCACAAGGTATTTTCCCAAAAGTCTTGGCAATCATTGAGATGTTTTTTTAGCAAAATTGAGACGAGCCTTAATGTTCTTTTTGCTTAAAAGTGGTTTGCGCCTTGGAAATCTGCCATGCAGGCCGTTTTTGCCCAGTCTCTTTCTCATGGTGGAGTCGTGAACACTGACCTTAATTGAGGCAAGTGAGGCCTGCAGTTCTTTAGATGTTGTCCTGGGGTCTTTTGTGGCCTCTCGGATGAGTTGTCTCTGCGCTCTTGGGGTAATTTTGGTCGGCTGGCCACTCCTGGGAAGGTTCACCACTGTTCCATGTTTTTGCCATTTGTGGATAATGGCTCTCACTGTGGTTCGCTGGAGTCCCAAAGCTTTAGAAATGGCTTTATAACCTTTACCAGACTGATAGATCTCAATTACTTTTGTTCTCATTTGTTCCTGAATTACTTTAGATCTTGGCATGATGTCCAGCTTTTGAGGTGCTTTTGGTCTACTTCTCTGTGTCAGGTAGCTCCTATTTAAGTGATTTCTTGATTGAAACAGGTGTGGCAGTAATCAGGCCTGGGGGTGACTACAGAAATTGAACTCAGGTGTGATAAACCACAGTTAAGTTATTTTTTAACAAGGGGGGCAATCACTTTTTCACACAGGGCCATGTAGATTTTGATTTTTTTTTCTCCCTTAATAACGTAAACCTTCATTTAAAAACTGCATTTTGTGTTCAATTATGTTATCTTTGAGTAATAGTTAACGGTTTTTGATGAGCAGAAACATTTAAGTGTGACAAACATGCAAAAGAATAAGAAATCAGGAAGGGGGCAAATAGTTTTTCACACCACTGTATATATATTTGTGGACACAATAATTGTTCTACCTTTAATTTATTTTATACTTTACCACTAGCAATCTATAGACTTGTGAACGTCATGCATTTTCCTACAATTTCTTAGATTTACACCCATCAGCCATAAAATTATGATCAGGTGAACTGGTGACAAGACCACGTACACCCTAGACTAACTAATATTGGGTCCAAAGGCCAGTCCATCTGGTCCAATCCCACAGTGCTGTAACAAATATTTGCAGCAAGACAATGATCCAGAACACACAGGCAAGTACACCTTTAAATGTCTAAAATTAAATAAATACATAATAAAGAAAAAAAAAAAAAAGGAGTGGCATAGTCAAAGTCTGAACTTAAATCTGATTGAGATGTTGTGGCATGACCTTAAATAGGCTGTTCATACTTAAAAACCCTTCATTGTTGCTGAATTAAAACAATTCTGCAAATAAGAGTGGTTCAAAATTCCTCTGCAGCAATGTGAAAGACTCATTGTATGCAGTATATCAAGCAGTACTTAATCCTAGTGCAGGTTTATTTTATTTTTATTTTTTATTTTTATTTTATAGAACTTTATTAATCCCAGAGGGAAATTGCTCAATTTTCACATATCCCAATTAGGAAACTGGGGTCAGAGTGCAGGGTCAGCCAGCTTATGGAGCAGCGCCCCTGGAGCAGATAGGGTTAAGGGCCTTGCTCAAGGGCTCAACAGTGGCAACTTGGCGATGCTGGGGTTCGAACCCCCGACCTTCCGATCAGTAACCCAGTAACCCACAGCCTTAACCGACTGAGCCACCACTGCCCCGTGTGTTTAAAGACACACATTCCTGCTTTCATTGGTACACAGCAGATTGTGGCTCTGGTCTCACCTGTGATAGTAGCCTGTTTGGATTTGACTGCTCTCTCTCTCCACCAGCGCTGATGGGGACCTCCGGTCTGCGCTTGCCCGCGCTCACCACACAGCTGCGGTAGAAAGCAGGAACATCCTGGCACTGCATCTCTTCCCACTTCACTGAGCCAGGGGTAGGATGATCGCTCTCGAAGTCGAAGTTCCAGCGCTGCTCGGCCACCTCCGCATCCATGCACAAGAGCCGGTTTAAGTCCTGCTGAAGCTGCTGGTGGTCAACCGGACCAAAGAGGTTCCGCCGCACTGCCTTGCCCCGTGGCTTATCACCCTCCTCCACTCTGTCAAGCTTCGCGTGGTCAAACTGTGAAGTCATGGCCATCCTTCTGTAGACAGAGAAAATACAACACAAAAATTTGTTTCAGGACTGTCATAGATTTAACTGCAAAGTGAAATCTTCATATTAAGAATAGACATATAAAAGAAAACACTATAGTGACTTGGTGGTTGAACCAGTGTGTGTGTTCTTCTGTAGAAGATGCACAAGTGTGGCAAATGTCACACCTGAACTCAACATTTCAGTACAGTTTGTCACTAATTAAAGAAAACATTTCATGGACAAAGACTTTTGAGAATCTTGAGGATTAAAAGAGTTGCCGTGGTCTTTCTTGAAAAATGTACCTTATTTCTCCATATACAGGATATAGATTTTGTACGTGGACCCTAAAGTTAATGTTTCCTGATACTGTCACCTATCTGATAGCATATTGTAACACTACATATAATAAAAGGATGGCATGATATACAATCTAACACCCAGCTGAAGAACCTTGTGACTCTACATTTTATGTTATACATGATCAACCCCCCCTAAGTAACAGTCCTCCAGCAGCAACCTGTCATTTTTTGCTTTCCGTTCACTTTAGGAAAACACTCGGCTGCTTTTGAAGGCCTCTCACCCCAACTAGGATACTTTAGATCAATTCTGATTGGCCTCCTTAAGGTGCACTGTTTTAGATTAGATTCAACGATATTCTCACTGTACATGTTATCGTACAAGACAATGAAATACAGTTTTGTCCACTAGTGCAACTGTTTACACCTTATCAGTAAAAACTTGATAACCTATAAAAAAAATGCTTGCAAAATATTAAAGGGGAGTTAAAGAAACGCTGGAGCATATGATGTTATTACATCCCAAGCACAAAACTAAACATAGGAATATATGTTGAACTAATTCAGCTAATTAAATGCATAGGCATTAGGATTATGTTGAAAGCAGTTACTTGTCTACTTTAATTCCTCATAAATCTAAATTTAGAAAAGAATTTTCATGTAGAACTTAGTTTCTTCACATCTGTTAATTTCTGAAATAGATAAATTGCACCTATAATAAATCTACTTTATAAATGATAAAATGACAAAACTCAGCATTGCTAAAGAAAAAAAAAAGATTTAAATCTTTTTATCCACTTGTAACCACTGTTATTTATGTGCCATTATATTATACATGTCAATTTAATTTCACTTTCTTTTACTTTCTGTGCCTCATGTGGAACAATCTTGTTTTTGAACTCAGTGTTCAGAAATATAAATCTCAGCTTTAAGATGACCTTTAAACATACAATTTTATGTTTGTTCTTATACACACGTATAACACTAGCATAGAACCTGTCATTAAAACCATGTTTTTCCCCTTGTTTAAATAAAAACAATGAATGTAATTACCATACACTTCTCTTAAGAGGCTTTTCACAGTGAAATTAATCAGATTTTTGGTTTTAGTATAAGTGTAGATTTATGGGTGTGTAAAAAGATAGCATTCTTTGGCAAAAATCTGATGAGAAACTTGTTGAAATACTGAAGTGGATTTGTTGTGTGTGTCGGTGTGTGTGAGAGAGAGAGCGCGAGAGATGGAACTGAATCTGGATAATCGACAGTTGTAGTAAAAAAAAGCATATAAACAGCCTGACATCTGATCCTATAATAATAATAATAATAATAATAATAATAATAAAACAAGTAGTTCAGTGAGTGCTGTTTCCAGGCTTATGTAAAAAAAATCTTAGCTCCAAATTGATCTAAACAAATGCGTGAAGCTCAACAATAAAACGCACCTAATCATTCATAATGTCATTAAATGATATTAAAATAAATAAAAAGTGATACATTTTTACAGAAAACCCAGCACGAGCACCTCTTACCTTTTTCTAACCAGAAAGCGGAGAGAAACTGAACACGTCGCGTGCGGTTTGTTTATTATTGAGCTGAAACGCGTCAAAGACCACGCCCACATGCGACGTCACAGTCACTAACGGCCCGAGGCAACACTAACCACGTGCTAGTAATGGGAAGTTCGAATCATTTTAGTGACTCGGTTCTTTGAATCTCGTTCATCAAAATGAACGAATCTTTTTTTGAGTCATTTCGTTCATTTGATCAGAAATGAATTAAAATGTTGCGTTTTCAATAAAAAATACGTCTACATACAGAAATTTTGGCTATAGTTCCAGATATGAAAATATTACAATGAAACTAAGAACATATTATAATAAACAGAATAAGTAGCTCACCTTGTCATCTCAGTCTTTCTTTTGAATCTATTGCACAGCATAGCGTCTATGGGAGTCACGTGTTAATAGAACGAACGACTCGAGAATTGAAGACTTATTGCTGAGAATCGTTCAATACTGTTTCCTGTATATATACGGAGGTTTTGTGATGCTTTGCGCATGCGCGCCCAATAGAAAAATGAACGAATCACTCTCCGAGACGACTCGTTCATCTGAGTCATGTTAAAGATTCCTTCAAAAAGAACGAATCGTTCATGAACACAGGCCGCATCTAGTCAGTGTGTGTGTGTGTGTGTATTTATATATATATATATATATATATATATATACACACACACACACACACACTGACTAGATGTGGCCTGTGACGCTGCTGTCCACAGGAACGATGAGTCAGCGCGGCCGCCATCTTGGGTCAGGGGAAGCCCGGCTACTCTGCATTAGTTAACATTGGCACAGAAACTATCAACGATTCAAATCACCTTCATCTGCTTAATTTTCAACCCATTTTCAAGCCATTTGGTTTATTATAAATGTCAGACATATATTTAACATAGATTAATTAATTATTTTACTTATGATATAGGTAAAATAATTAATTAATCTATGTTCTATCATAAATATGTGATATACAATACAATATATATAGACAATATATAGACACACCTACATAACCAATTTGTTCTACAATGCACAAAACAATTACAAGGATGCTGAAAGTGATATGAAAAAACATGAATAATAAAAAATAAATGATATATAAAATCTAAATAAATAGATAAATTTAAATTAATAAAGGCATGAGTTAATCCAGTGGTTCTCAAAGTGTGGGGCCCCACTAGTGGGGAATACAGACGTGACAGGTGGGGCACAATGAATGGGAGGAAATTAGTGGAAAAATAATAGGAATGTACCTATTCTAATTCATGCTTTTCTTTATTGATAATGAAGAGCGTACGCTCAAAGCTAAACAATCACACAAAAATAAATGGATCATTAATACAAGTACATTTAAAATAACATCAGTTGTGGGCCGGGAGAAAAAGTGGAACCATAGTGGAACAATAACGGTTTAACGTCGGACCAACTTGAGCAGCGCTGCTCGAATCACAAACCTGCGCGACCCACTGGGCAGCGCTGCGCGACTCTGACAGAAATAGACCGCGCCGACCATCAAATTACATTTTATCCCGCTGGGATGCGCACGTACAAACCAGGCATGGCAAGGCGGAAACAATATTAAACAGTCCTGACATTTTAAATAAAAAACAGTGGGTCGCGCAGGTTTGTGATTCGAGCAGTGCTGCTGAAGATAATCCGCGTTGCGCGATCCACTGGGCTGCGCAAATAAACCAGATCAACTCTGCGCTATCCAGATAGTCACGCTGTGCTGTATTTGCGCAGATATTTGGTTCAATCGGCTGCCACGGTTTCGTCCCACTTTTGATGTGTTTGGCTTCACATACACTTCGACAATGGAAGAAGACGGTGCAGCAGCAGTGAGTTTGCTTACATGTGACAAAACCGACAACGAGGAGATTGTAAAGAAAAAAGGTGCATCGTCTGTTGTGGAATTGGTTTGGGTACAAGAAAAGTGATACGAATGAGATGAACGTGATTTGCAAGGTACACAAGTGCACTGTTTTAACAAGTGGTGGAAACACGTCAAACCTTTTCTATCATCTGAAATCCAAGCATCCAAACGAATATGGCCAAAGTAAATGCGGCAAACCCCAGCAATTCACAGTTTAAATAAAATTACATTATGTAAAACAGTTTCTTTGTGTTTGAATTTTTATTGATGCATTTTCAGATACAAAATGCAACCATGGGGGGGCGCAATCCAGTGTCTTCTTGTGCCAGCCCCAAGTCTGGATAAATGGAGAGGGTTGTGTCAGGAAGGGCATCCTATGGAGCGATATCGCGGACAATATTCAAATGCAATTGCAAATTGCATTTGCAATTGCCTTTCCCATATGTGGACGCACAAAGTGTGCCATAATTCAAATGCAATTGCAAACTTTGCATTACTGTTTGCTGTTTCGTCTTTGCGAGCGCACACTGACTGCCAAATTTCAAATGAAAAAGCAAAGTCCATTTGCATTTGTATTTCCCAGGTCTTACATGTCATGAACCTGTCATATTTAAATAGCAAAATCAATCACCACGTTTGCTTTTTCACTTTCTCTGCGCCGCGCGTCAAGCCGACCAAAATTCAAACTTAATCGCTAATCCATTGGCAGTTGCATTTCCAACACGTTACACAGAAACCTGTCAATCAGCGTCAGGGGCGGGTCTATACTGTGGGGCGGGGGGGGGGGTTGTATGGGGAGTGACGTCGCCGACCAAGAGGGGGATATTTGAGCAATGGAGGTGAACCGAGATTATCTCATTTGTTTATCAAGAAATAAACACACAAAAATGACAAATCGCATATTTTCTTGCTCCGGAGTGGACAGAGAAGTTTTTACAATTAAAATATTTTTAGATCTTCTCCTGTTACAGCCTGCTGGAGCTAAATCTTTCAGAAACGCTGCGTACCGGTGTTATGCGCTAAAATGCCCCCCTGCCACTGATTGCACCCAGGCCATATATCGGCCAAGCAGGAGGTCTAGAGGAAGACCAAAGAGGAGATTTATGGATGCAGTGAGAGAGGACATGAAGTTAGTTGGTGTGAGAGAAGAGGATAGGGTTAGATGGAGGCAGATGATTCGCTGTGGCGACCCCTGAAAGGGAACAGCCGAAAGACAAAGAAGAAGACTTTCAGATACAAATTGCTATATTGTGATATATATCTTTATCGAGGTAGAAATTTGCTTCTACCGTGATAGAAGATTTTGTTTATATCGCCCACCCCTAATGAAGCCTATCTTGAGCTTGGATTCATGGTGGGGATGGTGGGGGCAGAAGAGACCCGTGTGTGTTTTGTGTCTTATACCACTGGCAGCAGATCGCATGAGAAATTAGGAAGACATTAGGGACAACGACCCTCCAGTCACGTTAATAAACCACTAGACTTCTTTCAAAGAAAGCTGGCAGAATACAGACAGCAGGAGAATCGCATGGTCAAATCTGAATCAGTGGACAGCAAAGCACAAATGGCTTAATTCAAAGTTGCATACAGAATTGGCCAGTGCAAAAAAACTACATTCCATTGCTGAGCAGCTAATAAACATGGGGTCAATTATACAACGATAAGTGGCAACGTAAGCCTTTTATAACAATTGCACATGTATTTTATCTGTTTTTAACTTGGTGTTGTTTGATCTTATTGGTTTAGAAATTGATATTTCAGTATAACAGTAAACTTGGCCGATTTCGTTATTATTTTGTTGACAAGTGGGGCTTGAAAATTCGCTCACCCCCTTAAGTGGGGAATGACAGAAAATGTTTGAGAACCACTGAGTTATACAAACAAAGCGGGAAAAAAACAATTATGGACTTCCTGACCAACAGACCTCAGAATGTTAGGATGGGGAATCGAACATCTGCATCTAGGCAGAAATTAAATCAACATAAATCATCCAAATCTCAAATGATTTTTTTGTTGTTGTTTTTTGTTTGTTCCAACTGACAGACATGTATTTATGATCCGAGTCCAGAGAAAATTGAAGCTTTTTATATTAATCTACTTCAAAACTAGGTGTAAGTTTATTATTCTTCCACTTCAGTGAACTTAAAATAAACTATTGTTACTTACCTTAGCCTAGTCTACTGCACACAAAATGGCTACAATGGTGTGATATCAATAATTAAAAATACATGTTAATTAAAACATTTGAATTGTACTGGTTTATTTTGTACATCAGCAAGCCTGCAATACAATGACCCAGCGTAAAATGGTTATATAACACAAAAACAAACATAACGTGCGTACATAGTGTGAAAACATCTTCCAGTATTTACAACAGCTTATTAAATGATTAGGCTACAGTATATAACACAGGTTAACCATTCTTTGAAAACATCCAGTTCATGAAAATATCTACTACAGCTTCTTAAATGATTACAGTGTATAAGACAGGTCAAGCATTCTTAAAACAAATGTTTATGACTATAACCTCGGTTCCCTGAAGGAGAGGAACGAGGTACAACACATATTGTATGGGATATCACGCCCTCTCGTGTCCTGGCTGAAGCCACCTTTATTCACGCCGTAAAGGCAGGCAAACCTGTGGTGACGTAGGTGTAGCCCCGCCCACACCTATAAACCATTGTCGACCGGGATGTGACTGGCCAGCTCATGAGCTTTTACTGTACACACCTAAAACAAGGGGGAAAACGTGTTGAACAACATCATCGATCATTGATAAAAATTAGTAAGTAAGTAATTAAAGTAAAGTAATTTAAAGACTAGTTTTCTCGTAGTGACAAAAGAACATGACATGATAAAAGAAATGCCTCATATAAAGTTTGGTTTTTATTATAAACAATTTCCTAAACTAAATAATTTCAGCTGTTTTTTCCTCAAACTTGATTTTTTTCCCCCTCTGACTAAAAAGAGAGAGATTTTCGGCAGGGTGCCGTTACTTACCCTCTCTCGGAGTTTCTCAAAAAATTAGCATATTGTGATGAAGTTCATTATTTTCTGTAATGTACTGATAAACATTAAACTTTCATATATTTTAGATTCATTACAACTGAAGTAGTTCAAGCCTTTTATTGTTTTAATATTGATGATTGTGGCATACAGCTCATGAAAACCCAAAATCCCTATCTCAAAAAATTTGCATATTTCATCCGACCAATAAAAGAAAAGTGTTTTTAATACATAAAAAGTCAACCTTCAAATAATTATGTTCAGTTATGCACTCAATACTTGGTCGGGAATCCTTTTGCAGATTCTTGTGTCTTGTGTCTCTCAACTTTCTCTTCACAATATCCCACAGATTCTCTATGGGGTTCAGGTCAGGAGAGTTGGCAGGCCAATTGAGCACAGTAATACCATGGTCAGTAAACCATTTACCAGTGGTTTTGGCACTGTGAGCAGGTGCCAGGTCGTGCTGAAAATGAAATCTTCATCTCCATAAAGCTTTTCAGCAGATGGAAGCATGATGTGCTCCAAAATCTCCTGATAGCTAGCTGCATTGACCCTGCCCTTGATAAAACACAGTGGACCAACACCAGCAGCTGACATGGCACCCCAGACCATCACTGACTGTGGGTACTTGACACTGGACTTCAGGCATTTTGGCATTTCCCTCTTCCCAGTCTTCCTCCAGACTCTGGCACCTTGATTTCAGAATGACATGCAAAATTTGCAACCTGTAGCCCATTTCCTGCAAACGCCTGTACACGGTGGCTCAGGATGTTCCTACTCCAGACTCAGTCCACTGCTTCCGCAGGTCCCCCAAGGTCTGGAATCGGTCCTTCTCCACAATCTTCCTCAGGGCCCGGTCACCTCTTCTCTTTGTGCAGCGTTTTCTGCCACACTTTTTCCTTCCCACAGACTTCCCACTGAGGTGCCTTGATACAGCACTCTGGGAACAGCCTATTCGTTCAGAAATTTCTTTCTGTGTCTTACCCTCTTGCTTGAGGGTGTCAATGATGGCCTTCTGGACAGCAGTCAGGTCGGCAGTCTTACCCATGATTGCGGTTTTGAGTAATGAACCAGGCTGGGAGTTTTTAAAAGCCTCAGGAATCTTTTGCAGGTGTTTAGAGTTAATTAGTTGATTCAGATGATTAGGTTAATAGCTCGTTTAGAGAACCTTTTCATGATATGCTAATTTTTTGAGATAGGGTTTTTGGGTTTTCATGAGCTGTATGCCACAATCATCAATATTAAAACAATAAAAGCTTGAACTACTTCAGTTGTGTGTAATGAATCTAAAATATATGAAAGTCTAATGTTTATCATTACATTACAGAAAATAATGAACTTCATCACAATATGCTAATTGTTTTGAGAAGGACCTGTATATATAGGCCTATATATAAACTGCGAAAATCTCAGTTTTTTCTTCACCATGATACGTTAATATATCTAGATTTATAAATGACAGCATACACTGTATCACTATAGTAGTAGTCAAGTATTCAGTACTGTTAAGATCCCCATATAAAAACATGCAAGCATGAACAGTATATTCTGTTTATTGAACTTAAATTCAAGCCTCTTACGACATGAAATTGAAAAATAACAGATTCAGGACAACTGAACTCATTCTGATATTAAAAATACAGCAACTCAGAACATTTATCATTTTAGTGTGTTATTATGTGTACTATTATTCATTATGTATTATTATATCAGAATTCTGAGTTAGGACAATGGACTCTCGTCTATCTTGTACACTGTAAAAAGTGATTTTTTGACCTTGTAAATAATGGTAACATTATTTAAGTATGTTTTACAAACAAATACTATTTTGTCTTTTTACTTAAAAATGGCATGTTTAATTCAGTACATTACTTGCAGTTTCTTTGTAATTTATTATACTAAGATACAGTGGTGTGAAAAACTATTTGCCCCCCTCCTGATTTCTTATTCTTTTGCATGTTTGTCACACAAAATGTTTCTGATCATCAAACACATTTAACTATTAGACAAGGTTAACACAAGTAAACACAAAATGCAGTTTTTAAATGAGGGGTTTTATTATTTAGGGAGAAAAAATATCCAAACATACATGGCCCTGTGTGAAAAAGTAATTGCCCCCTGAACCTAATAACTGGTTGGGCCACCCTTAGCAGCAATAACTGCAATCAAGCGTTTGCGATAACTTGCAACGAGTCTTTTACAGCGCTCTGGAGGAATTTTGGCCCACTCATCTTTGCAGAATTGTTGTAATTCAGCTTTATTTGAGGGTTTTCTAGCATTTTTAAGGTCATGCCAAAACATCTCAATAGGATTCAGGTCAGGACTTTGACTAGGCCACTCCAAAGTCTTCATTTTGTTTTTCTTCAGCCATTCAGAGGTGGATTTGCTGGTGTGTTTTGGGTCATTGTCCTGCTGCAGCACCCACAATCGCTTCAACTCGAGTTGACGAACAGATGGACGGACATTCTCCTTCAGGATTTTTTGGTAGACAGTAGAATTCATGGTTCCATCTATCACAGCAAGCCTTCCAGGTCCTGAAGCAGCAAAACAACCCCAGACCATCACACTACCACCACCATATTTTACTGTTGGTATGATGTTCTTTTTCTGAAATGCTGTGTTACTTTTACGCCAGATGTAACGGGACACACACCTTCCAAAAAGTTCAACTTTTGTCTCGTCGGTCCACAAGGTATTTTCCCAAAAGTCTTGGCAATCATCAAGATGTTTTTTAGCAAAATTGAGACGAGCCTTAATGTTATTTTTGCTTAAAAGTGGTTTGCGCCTTGGAAATCTGCCATGCAGGCCGTTTTTGCCCAGTCTCTTTCTTATGGTGGAGTCGTGAACACTGACCTTAATTGAGGCAAGTGAGGCCTGCAGTTCTTTAGATGTTGTCCTGGGGTCTTTTGTGGCCTCTCGGATGAGTCGTCTCTGCGCTCTTGGTGTAATTTTGGTCAGCCGGCCACTCCTGGGAAGGTTCACCACTGTTCCATGTTTTTGCCATTTGTGGATAATGGCTCTCACTGTGGTTCGCTGGAGTCCCAAAGCTTTAGAAATGGCTTTATAACCTTTACCAGACTGATAGATCTCAATTACTTTTGTTCTCATTTGTTCCTGAATTTCTTTGGATCTTGGCATGATGTCTAGCTTTTGAGGTGCTTTTGGTCTACTTCTCTGTGTCAGGTAGCTCCTATTTAAGTGATTTCTTGATTGAAACAGGTGTGGCAGTAATCAGGCCTGGGGGTGACTACAGAAATTGAACTCAGGTGTGATAAACCACAGTTAAGTTATTTTTTAACAAGGGGGGCAATCACTTTTTCACACAGGGCCATGTAGATTTGTAGCTTTTTTTCTCCCTTAATAACGTAAACCTTCATTTAAAAACTGCATTTTGTGTTCAATTATGTTATCTTTGACTAATAGTTAACGGTTTTTGATGAGCAGAAACATTTAAGTGTGACAAACATGCAAAATAATAAGAAATCAGGAAGGGGGCAAATAGTTTTTCACACCACTGTACATATGTAAATTTAAATACAATCTCCTCAGTAATATTTACTTAGTGTTTGCCATCTAATCAAATCACACCAAAAATGAACAACTTAAAGTAAAATGTACTCAGTTCGGCAAGGTAATGGACTGCGTGCACGCAGACTCGTGACGTACTTCCGCTTTGGCTCCGAAGTTTGAAGCGGCGCGCACAGAGGAAAGGAAGAGAGATTTCACCACGGCTAATGTGAATTTTACCACGGTAAGTTATTAATATGCTAAGTAATTATTTGAAATATGTTTGCAGAAAAGTGTAGAGTCATTAAGCTATCTGCAGTCCCAGTGGTTTGTGCCTACCGTTTCTTTTTTTTTTATTGAGGTACAAGTGCTAAAAGTGTTCATGTTAACAGTGTTAACAGATGTTTGGATAACGTTAAAACTTAATCTTAGTTTTGTTAAAGAGAGTTAAATCATTACTAAATGAAGCTATTAATATAGTTGACAGAGTTTGCGATTTGCACCACAATTCGTTATTAGCAAACCTATTAGCATCCGTGCAAACTTAGCTCGAGGCATTGCCCTGTCGTGTTCTAGCATTCTGTCCCAGTAAAGTTCGAGCTGCCAAAATGTAATAATCACCCTGTTTTTCGCGTCTTAATCACACAGGATTAACGTTAGTTTTTAAAATGCACTTGTACAAGGCAAATATTACCTTGAACTTTATTTATATTGTTTACCTCTACTATTGGGTATGATAGCTATATATAGAAATCGATAAGGTGACATACTGCACACTTTTGCAATTACATAAGTCTAAATGCTTGTTTAAATAAATCTTAATTAACAATCAACCTTATATAAGTTGTAAAGCCTATATTTTATTTCATGATGTTCTTTTACTGACCAACATCCACTTTACACGTGGTTGATATCTGCAAGCAGTTAAAAATTAATACTGACATGAACATTTCTTACATTCTTTTACAGATATTGCAGTCACTATTCAAGCTAATGCAAGGTAAGTTGGCAATACTTTACTACAGAACACCTCACAGATAGAAAGCAAATAAGTATGTATTCACATGTGTATCGTTTAACTGTAGGCGCCCGAGAATGAGGTGGTTATCACTAAATGTTTCTATCTACTGTCTAATTGTGTATTAGTCTCACTATTGTAACTTAACAGCATACAACTATTACAGCATACAGATACTGCTGAAGAAACTGCATATTGGGTTTAAATATGCAGAAAATGCTAAATATACTGAAGACTAGTGGACAGTTTGTCTCAGAACAGGAACCCACTGAGGAAAATTGAAAAAGTGATACTGTACAGTATTTTAACCACTTTGCACTGATTTGTATATTTCACAGGATGTCAGCAGCAGAGACATGATTAGGGATACTTTCTCCAGTCATGTCATGAAAAGCATCGTACTGAGCAGATCTGTAGAAGAAGAAGTTGCTAGTATATCTGATGTCATCATTGTCATCGAGGTAACTGAGGTGCTGCTGGGATGTAAAAATCTCACAAATGCATGTCTTTCACTCATGGGCTGCATTTACTCCCTAAACTTAAGCTATCCCCCAAAGCTGAGAAACACATTTGAAGTGTTCCAGAAAATCTTTCTTGGGCTAGATGCTTTAAAGTTTTCTCCAAAGGTTAACTCTTTACATAGAAAGCTTGTAATCTAGTTGGGCACTACAGTACTTGCACTTATTGCACTTATGCTGTTTTACTGTTTTTTTTTTGTTTTGTTTTGTTTTGTTTTTTGCAAGAAAGGCAGCTACTAGTTTAACATTATTTGCACTTTTATACTTTTGTATTTTATATCTGCAACTGAGATTGTTCATGTTCATGTTATATTTAAAGGTTTTATATGTTTAAATGTTTATGCACTTTAATGCACTGTGGTTGTTCTAAAAAAAGTTTACTGGAGTAAAATGCACTATAGTGTACCATTTATCAAACAAATGCAGTTTTACTACTTTTTTTATTTCATGCTCTCATCTGTTAAGGAATCTCAAAGAAATAAAAGATTTCAAGTAAAATGTATGTCTGTTATTTTATTGACCACCATTTAAATACATAAACAACATCAAATGTTAAAATAATATTTAAAGTAAAGGTTACTCCATTTAAAATAAGATAACTAGGATTATTGTGTAAAAAAAAAAACATTTATAAGCATTCCTTGAGTAAAATATATAAAGAAACAGTCAATACAGTTTACTAGGAAATTCCAAGTAAACTTTACTTTACTGAGATTTTCTAATTAAAGCTACAGTTCTTTGTGTTTAGTTTTTACTTGGAAATTCTATTGAAATTACTCACATTTTCTAAGTGAAAAAACTTTCCTAACATTTTTTAAGTAAATCCTACTCCACATTTTTTTCAGTGTAGTGTTGACTCTTTATAGTGTGACGTAATTCAATCAATTGATGAATTTTCTATCATTCAACATGAAATCTAAATAGATTTTAATAGTGATTACTTTTTTATATAATCAGTAAATAACCTATGGGGAAAATCTGGGGAAGCAATAACACTTTAAGGACATGATACACACACACACACACACACACACACACCAAGCGGGAAGTAAAAGTGATGCTCGGGTCGTCTGGTAAACCGCGGGGCGGGTAAAGAAATTGTCGCTTTACTTGCGGGGCGGGTTGGGGCGGGTCATTAAAAACAAAAACCAGTGTGTTGTTGTGCTGTTTGTTATGTGGAGGTTGTTGATTAAAGTGTGTGTGTAAAAGACTGAGTCCCGCTGTATTACTCAGGCTGCACTGCAGTGTCTATTCACAGGCGCGATCCCACTACTGATCGGCACGGGGGCTTTGACCTGCTCCGTCCCCGACCTGGGCCGGTTCACCCCTCCTTAGGCGACCTGGTGACCCCGAGCTCCCTCAGGAGCACCATATCGATACCGAACTTAGTGCGGACACCCGATCGGCACAGCCCACTGCAGCCCAGAACCCCTGAGCTCAAACGATCCGCCAGCCTCAGCCTCCCGGTAGCGGGGATTACAGGCGCGAGCCACCGCGTCCGGCGGGAGTCAGACAGAGCTGAGCAGCACTTACACTTCTCTCAGATACCCTCTAGCGGCCAGAACAGGAATTACACTGTCATTAATTTCCTCCTGGCTTCTCTGATGTTTGATTTACAGTTCTAAATCAGAGATAGTTTTCTCTTATGAACTTATACAGCATGCTGCAATATTACTGAACTCCTTAAGGAACACTAAAAGAAAAAAAAGCATAGAAATGAAGAAGAATCCTTGTTATATAAGTGCACTTGTATTTGTTTAAACTTAATTTCATTAATAATTAACCAAAAAACATTTTTAATTTGTTAGCAAGCCTGAGGTTAGTAATGTTGTAAAGTAGTAAAGTTGTTTAGTAATATATTTGTTAATTATTAAATCGTCAGGGTCAGGATTTGATTGGTGTTCCAAATTTGCTTGTAGTGTGTGAATGAACGTATGAGTGTGTGGATTGGCACCCCGTCCAGAATGTATCTTGCCTGTTTTTGTTTATTTTTCTTTGTAAAATAAATTATGCAATAGTTAAAAAAAAAAAAAAAAAAAAATATATATATATATTGCCAAATTGCAAAACAGCAGTCAGAATAGGAATTACACTGGCCTTAATTTGGCTTCTCTTGTGTTTAACGGCACATTTAAAGATCTAAAATCAGAGCCTTTTTTCCCTCTTCTGAACACATCATGTATGGTGCAATATTACTGAACTCTTCAAGGGACACTGGAGAAGAAAACAGAAAAGAGACAAAACAGGACAAAAACGACATACACAGAAGAAAACAAATGGAGTGGGAGTTTTCAGTGTAAGAAGAGCCCTTGCTATAGCCAAGTGATCTTTGTAAAGTAAATAATAAAATAATAACAAAACCTTAAAGTCTTAGCAAGTTAGTTTGAGGTAAAAAAAAAAAAACATGCCTTCTGCATTGTGAGTAGATTTCTTAAATCAAATTAAAATGTAATTTGTCACGTAAATGACATTATACACAGTGAAATGCTTATACGACTGTCCTAGATAGTGATGTCTCTCTTCCCTCTGTCAAGGACATCTACACCATATACTGCATCTGCAATCCGACTGGACTGATAACCTAACACACACACACACACACGATCTCCTGCTATTTGCACAAGGACGTTTTCTTTGTTGCTATTACAACACAAAATTTTCACTGCATTTAAGATCTCATGGAATTTATTTGCACTCCTCAATTCATCTTGTAGTGTCCTGGTCAGTGCTACACTGTCACAGTGTATTGTATTGTGTCATGCTTCTGTTTGCACAAGTTCACTTTACGTTCACTTTTTGTGTTTTTGTTAGATTTTAGCCAATTTTGTGGATTTTATATTGTAGGTAGCACCTTGGTCCTGGAGGAACATTGTTTCGTTTCCATGTGTACTGAACTGTATCTGGTTAAAATGATGATAACAGCCTACTTTACCTGATTTGAACCCCTGTATTCATGGACCAATACCCTCATTTACCACACTGTTATTTATTGTAAATAGACATGTCTGGTTAGACGATACCTGCATGTACTTTGCACAATGATAATAAAATTTAATCTAATTGAATCTAATCTAAAAATGTCTTTCAATTGCGCCTATTCCTGGCCATAAACTAGGTGTATAAACTAGGTGTATATAAAGGTGTAATTTCACCCTTTTCCAATAGGAGGCAGTGTATGGTTTTAGTCAGATACATTACAAAACTGAAAGAAATATATAAAAAAAATTGGTACAAAAATTATAATTTTTCAGTTTTATTTTAGTTATGTAAAGTGGCTGAAACGAATTGTGTATGTGTGACGTAGACTGTAAGATTTGTGCATTTTGATTGAAATGTCTAGTTGTGAGAGGACAGTGTGTTGTCGGCGGGAGTCAGACAGAGCTGAGCAGCACGTACACTTCTCTCAGATACCCTCTAGCGGCCAGAATAGGAATTACACTGTCATTAATTTCCTCCTGGCTTCTCTGATGTTTGACGGCGCATTTACAGTTCTAATATCAGAGATAGTTTTCTCTTATGAACTTATACAGCATGCTGCAATATTACTGAACTCCTTAAGGAACACTAAAAGAAAAAAAAAGCATAGAAATGAAGAAGAATCCTTGCTATATAAGTTCACTTGTATTTGTTTAAACTTAATTTCATTAATCATTAAACAAAAAACATTTCAAATATGTTAGTAAGCCTGGGTGTGTGGTTAGTAAAAGTGTAAAGTAGTAAAGTTGTCTTTTCAGCTATTTAAAAAGTAATATTTGTTAATTATTAAATCGTCAGGGTCATGGTTTAATTGCCGTCCCCAATTTGTGTGAATAAGTGGATGAGTGTGTGGATTGACACCTCGTCCATAAAGTAACTTACCGCTTTTTGTTTATTTTTCTTTGTAAAATAAATTATGCAATAAAAAAAAATGATTCCCAAAAAACAGCAGTCAGAATAGGAATTCCACTGGCCTTAACTTCATCCTGACTTCTCTTGTGTTTAACGGCACATTTAAAGATCTAAGATCAGAGCCTTTTTTCCCTCTTCTGAACACATCATGTATGGTGCAATATTACTGAACTCTTTAAGGGACACTGGAGAAAAAAACAGAAAAGAGACAAAACGACATACACAGAAGAAAACAAATGGAGTGGGAGTTTTCAGTGTAAGAAGAGCCCTTGCTAGACAAGTGATCTTTGTAAACTAAATAATAAAATAATAACAAAAAGTCTTAGCAAGTTAGTTTGAGGTAAAAAAAAAAAACCCTGGCTCCTGCATTATGAGTAGATTTCTTAACCAGTTTAAATCAAATTAAAATTTAATTTGTCACATAAATGACCATACACATTATACACAGTGAAATGCTTATATGACTGTTAGTAAAAACTTGCAACTTGCCCATTTGCAATGTGGTGAGTAATGTAATGTGCTTCAACACAGGTGTGAAGGAAACAAAAGCAGGTCCAATCAGTGAGTCCAATGTGTTGTTCTGGTTGTGGGCCTGAATAACCTGTGGGAAGAAGCTCCCCTTTAGTCTCTCTGTGTTGACCTACAGCACACGGAAGCTCTATTCTGGTTTGGGAATTGTCCCATTTCGAACCGCAAGACCCTACAGCGGGTAGTTGGGTCTCTCTAGTCTCTGTCATGGACATCTACACCACATACTGTACCACATCTACACCACATACTGTACCACATCTACAGTGGTGTGAAAAACTATTTGCCCCCTTCCTGATTTCTTATTCTTTTGCATGTTTGTCACACTTAAATGTTTCTGCTCATCAAAAACCGTTAACTATTAGTCAAAGATAACATAATTGAACACAAAATGCAGTTTTTAAATGAAGGTTTACGTTATTAAGGAAGAAAAAAAACTCCAAATCTACATGGCCCTGTGTGAAAAAGTGATTGCCCCCCTTGTTAAAAAAAATAACTTAACTGTGGTTTATCACAACTTAGTTCAATTTCTGGAGTCACCCCCAGGCCTGAATACTGCCACACCTGTTTCAATCAAGAAATCACATAAATAGGAGCTTCCTGACACAGAGAAGTAGACCAAAAGCACCTCAAAAGCTAGACATCATGCCAAGATCCAAAGAAATTCAGGAACAAATGAGAACAAAAGTAATTGAGATCTATCAGTCTGGTAAAGGTTATAAAGCCATTTCTAAAGCTTTGGGACTCCAGCGAACCACAGTGAGAGCCATTATCCACAAATGGCAAAAACATGGAACAGTGGTGAACCTTCCCAGGAGTGGCCGGCCGACCAAAATTACCCCAAGAGCGCAGAGACAACTCATCTGAGAGGCCACAAAAGACCCCAGGACAACATCTAAAGAACTGCAGGCCTCACTTGCCTCAATTAAGGTCAGTGTTCACGACTCCACCATAAGAAAGAGACTGGGCAAAAACGGCCTGCATGGCAGATTTCCAAGGCGCAAACCACTTTTAAGCAAAAAGAACATTAAGGCTCGTCTCAATTTTGCTAAAAAACATCTCAATGATTGCCAAGACTTTTGGGAAAATACCCTGTGGACCGACGAGACAAAAGTTTAACTTTTTGGAAGGTGCGTGTCCCGTTACATCTGGCGTAAAAGTAACACAGCATTTCAGAAAAAGAACATCATACCAACAGTAAAATATGGTGGTGGTAGTGTGATGGTCTGGGGTTGTTTTGCTGCTTCAGGACCTGGAAGGCTTGCTGTGATAGATGGAACCATGAATTCTATTGTCTACCAAAAAATCCTGAAGGAGAATGTCCGGCCATCTGTTCGTCAACTCAAGCTGAAGCGATCTTGGGTGCTGCTGCAGGACAATGACCCAAAACACACCAGCAAATCCACCTCTGAATGGCTGAAGAAAAACAAAATGAAGACTTTGGAGTGGCCTAGTCAAAGTCCTGACCTGAATCCTATTGAGATGTTGTGGCATGACCTTAAAAAGGCGGTTCATGCTAGAAAACCCTCAAATAAAGCTGAATTACAACAATTCTGCAAAGATGAGTGGGCCAAAATTCCTCCAGAGCGCTGTAAAAGACTTGTTGCAAGTTATCGCAAACACTTGATTGCAGTTATTGCTGCTAAGGGTGGCCCAACCAGTTATTAGGTTCAGGGGGCAATTACTTTTTCACACAGGGCCATGTTGGTTTGGATTTTTTTTCTCCCTAAATAATAAAACCCCTCATTTAAAAACTGCATTTTGTGTTTACTTGTGTTATCTTTGACTAATAGTTAAATGTGTTTGATGATCAGAAACATTTTGTGTGACAAACATGCAAAAGAATAAGAAATCAGGAGGGGGGCAAATAGTTTTTCACACTACTGTATACCACAAAGCCACCAGCATTGTGGCTGATCTCACACACACCCCTCACACACACTTTTCACCTTCTGCCATCAGGAAAAGGTCTCACATCCAACTGTGTAACAGTTTCTTCCCACGTCCCATCCGACTCCTCAGTGCAATACGACTGGACTGATAACCACGCAAACATACACACACACACACACACACACACACACACTCATGATCTGCTGCTTTTCCACAAGAACTTGTTCTTTGCTGCTATTACAAGACAACATTTTTACTGCATATTTAACTTCTCATGGGGAATTTATTTGCACTCCTCAAATCATCTTGTAGTGTCCTGGTCAGTGCTAAATTGTCACAGTATATTGTATTGTGTCATGCTTCTGTTTGCACATTTGCACAAGTGCACTTTATGTTTTCTTTTTTGTGTTTTTGTTAGTTTTAGCCAATTTTGTTAATTTTATGTTGTATGTAGCACCTTGTCATGGAGAATCATTGTTTCGTTTCCATGTGTACTGAACTGTATATGGTTAAAATGATGATAACAGCCTACTTTTCCTGATTTGAACCCCTGTATTCATACACTGTTATTTATTGTAAATAGGCCACTTAGGCGTGTCTGGTTAGATGATACCTGCATTTCACTGCTTTGTGTCACGGGCTGGACCGTGTGAGGCAGGCTTAGGGAACCCAAAAGCAGACAAAACAGACTTTGTTCAGTATAACTGATTTTAATGCAAAATATGAGAGTCAAACAGAAGGAGAATTATAATAAAAGGAAAGTTACTTTATTTCAAAATCACTGATCTTAATGCAAAATATGAGAGTCAAACAGAAGGAGGATTATAATAAAAGGAAAGTTACTTTATTTCAAAATCACTGATCTTAATGCAAAATATGAGAGTCAAACAGAAGGAGAGTTATAATAAAAAGGAAAGTTACTTTCTTGGTTTCAGTACTATGGATTCTAACTCTGGATAAGAAAGTGAAACAGAGAATGGAAAAACAAAAACATTACTTGAGACGACCTGTGGCGTGGCTTGGCTGAGGCTGTGAACAGGAGCCAAGGAGCGAGTGACACAGAGCATGCGCAGTGTCCTGCAGAGCGGGCGCGACTGAGAACGCGCAGGTAGAGCGAAGGCAGGAGCAGAGCGAGCGCAGCTGTGTGGAGAGCTGAAGTCCGTTGAGCGCGCGCTGAATCCGACGCGCCGGCAGAGAGAGCGCAGCAGCAGAGTGAGATACGACCTGCAGCAATCCTATGGGTGTTAACAGAGTCAAAGTCGAGAGTGAAAGCAATGATTCAAAGCCGGGTAATCAGTCAACGTAGCAAACAGTTCCGATTCGTGAAGCAAAGACGTAACTAGAGGTGAAAAAAGGGTCAAGAACGTGAGAGGGAAAACGGTGTTACTTGGCAAAGATACTAGGCACAAAAAACACTTGGCTTGGAGCACGCAATAATTCGGCAAGAGTTCGCTGTCTGAGGAGGAGTTATATTGAGTCGATGTGATGAATGAGATGAGGCACAGGTGTGCTCGAGCATGAATGAATGAGGCGGTAAAACGGAGGCAACGGGATGGAATGTGGAAAGGAATCGCTGGAGATCATGACTTGGCTCGAGCAGAGGGCGTGACTTGCCGTACCGTTACAGTACCCCCCCTCCTATGGGCGCCACCGGGCGTCCTAACTGGTGCCTCTGGGTGCTGCCGGTGGAAGTCTGAGATTAGAGTTGGGTCGACAATGAACCTGGCAGGAACCCAACTTCTCTCTTCTGGCCCATAACCCTCCCAGTCGACGAGGTACTGTAGGCCTTTGCCTCGGCGTCGGGCTCTTAGCAGCTTGCGTACTGCAAAAACCTCATCTCCGTCAATGAGTTGAGGAGGAGGGGGAGGGCGGGTGGGTTGGGATAGAGGGCAGGGGACCAGTCGCCTGAGTTGTGAAACGTGAAATGTCGGGTTGATGCGGCGCATAGCTAGGGGTAAGGAAAGCCTGACGGCAACGGGGTTGATTACCTTGGTGATGGTGAATGGTCCGATGAACCTGGGGGACAATTTGGGGGTGGTTGTTTTGATGGGAATGTCTCGGGTGGACAGCATCACCCTCTGACCCACTCTGTACCTGGGGGCTGCTGAGCGGCGTCGGTCAGCTTGCCGCTTGAAGGTACTGATGGTGCGTAGGAGACGGGTTCTGGCCTGGGACCACACTCTCCTGCAGCGGCGCACGAAAGACAGAGCTGACGGTGCTATTGCTTCCTCTTCTTGGGATGGGAACAGTGGAGGCTGATAGCCCAAGCAGCACTGGAATGGAGAGAGGCCTGTAGCAGAGGTTGGCAGAGATTTGTGCGCATACTCTATCCAGGGGAGTGTCCTGCTCCATGTGGTTGGGTCCCTTGAGGCCATGCACCTTAAGGCCTTCTCTAGCTCCTGGTTCAATCTCTCTGTCTGTCCATTTGACTGAGGGTGATAACCAGAGGATAGGCTGGGTGTTGCTCCGATTAGTCTGCAAAATGTCTTCCAGAACTCTGCTGAGAACTGGGGGCCACGGTCAGAGACAATGTCAGAGGGGAGACCATGCAGACGGAAGGCGTGGAGGACCATCAGCTCGGCCGTTTCCTTGGCTGACGGGAGCTTTGGCAAGGGAACGAAATGGGCAGCCTTTGAGAAGCGATCGACTATGGTCAGTATACAGGTGTTGCCCTCAGAATTGGGGAGGCCGGTAATGAAGTCCAGAGCGATATGAGACCAGGGGCGGCGAGGGGCTGGGAGGGGATTCAGGAACCCAGCAGGGGGTTTGTTGGTTGACTTGTTCCTGATGCAAGTGTCACAGGCTGTCACAAACCCCTGAACATCAGTCTTCATAGAAGGCCACCAGAACCGTTGTTGAAGGAGGGATAGGGTGCGGGCTCTCCCTGGATGACAGGCAATTCAAGAGCTGTGTCCCCATTCCAGCACCCGAGATCGGACAGATGCTGGGACAAAGAGAAGGCCTGGGGGAACGTTGCTGGGGCCTGGCTCCCGATTGAGCGCATTCTTCACCAGCGATTCAATATCCAGGACTGCGGCCGCCACAAGGCAACGAGGAGGCAGGATTGTCTCGGCCGGCACTGGTTCATGGGGAGTGGAGAACTGCCGAGATAGGGCGTCAGGCTTCCCATTTTTGGAGCCCGGGCGATATGAGAGCGAGAAATCAAAACGGGAGAAAAATAGGCTCCACCTGGCCTGACGGGCATTGAGCCTCCTGGCTGACCTGAGGTACTCCAGGTTTTTGTGGTCGGTCCAGACCAGGAATGGAGAGGAAGTTCCCTCTAACCAGTGTCTCCACTCTTCTAGGGCAAGTTTGACCGCCAACAGCTCCCGATCTCCTATGTCATAGTTCCTTTCAGCAGAGGAGAGACAGCAGGAGAAAAAGGAGCAGGGGTGCAACTTATTATCCTTGAGTGACCTTTGAGACAAGACGGCCCCAACTCCTGACTCGGAGGCGTCCACCTCCACCACAAACTGGAGAGACGGATCCGGGATGATCAGAATGGGTGCAGATGTGAACCTAAGTTTTAGGTTGGTGAATGCCTCTTCAGCCTGCAGGTTCCAGAGAAAGGGAACCTTGGTGGAGGTTAGCATGGTGAGAGGTGCTGCCACTGAGCTGTAATTTCTGATGAAGCGCCTATAAAAATTGGCAAAGCCCAAGAATCGCTGGAGCTCTCGTCTTGTGGTGGGTGTGGGCCAGTCTGTAACAGCAGTTAGCTTAGATGGCTCCATCTGCAGGCTGGAAGGGGCAATAATAAAACCAAGGAATGACACAGATTCTCGGTGGAATTCACACTTCTCTGCTTTAACAAAAAGTTTATTCTCGAGGAGTCTTTGCAAGACCTGTCTGACGTGCAACTTGTGCTCCTTCAGAGAACGAGAAAAAATCAAAATGTCGTCCAGGTAAACAAAAACGGATATATTTAGAAAGTCCCTTAGGACGTCATTCACCAGGGCTTGAAAAACGGCAGGAGCGTTGGTCAGTCCGAAGGGAACCACTAGGTACTCGTAGTGGCCTGTGGGTGTATTGAATGCAGTCTTCCATTCGTCCCCCTCCCTTACTCTTACCAGGTGATATGCGTTTCGCAAGTCCAGTTTGGTGAACACACTAGCCCCTTGCAGCAGTTCGAACGCAGAGGACATGAGGGGAAGGGGATAGCGATTCTTGACAGTGATAGCATTTAGACCACGGTAATCAATACAGGGGCGAAGGGACTTGTCCTTCTTATCCACAAAAAAGAAACCAGCTCCGGCCGGCGAGGATGAGGGTCGGATGATCCCTGCTGCCAGTGACTCAGTGATGTACTTATCCATGGCTTCTCTCTCCGGAGCCGAAAGGGAATACAAGCGGCCTCTTGGGGGGGTGGTACCTGGGAACAGATCAATGGAGCAATCATATGGTCTGTGGGGTGGTAAAGAGAGGGCACGTGACTTGCTAAACACTTGCCGGAGGTCACGGTACTCAGGCGGAACATTGGACAGATCAGAAACATCATCGTTGACAACACAGGGTGGTGAATGAACTCTAGCGGAGTGAAGGCACGAAAACATACAGGTAGGGCTCCAATCAAGAATGGTGTTCTTGGCCCAATCAATGTTGGGGTTATGTCTGACCAGCCATGGATTCCCAAGGACGACTGGGGCATGAGAGCTCTTCATAATGAAAAAGGAGATAATCTCTATATGGTTACCTGAGGTTCTAAGAGTGACAGGGGGCGTGCGATGGGTGATGGGAGATAGAGAGCTGCCGTCAAGGGCCTGGACAGACAGGGGGTTGTCTAGGGGCAGAAAAGGGATTCCCAGCTCCCTGGCGGTAACGGCACAGATCAGGTCTTGGTCGGATCCAGAGTCAATGAGGGCCTTGAGTGGTTGCGCTTGGTTGTTCCAGACGATCATGACTGGTAATAAGGATCGTTTACCTGAGAGGTTTCCTTGAGAGTGGCCCTCCAAGACTCCCAGTCTCATTGGGGGGCCTATCTTTTTAACGGGCACTGAAGGCGGAAATGACCTACTTGGCCACAGTAGAAGCAGGCTTCTTTCTCCCGCCGACGTTGGCGCTGTTCGGGGGAGATTCGGGTCCGGTCAACCTGCATAGGCTCAGCCAGCGGATCAGTAGCTTGTGGAGGGGTGATTGGTCTGACTCTTATTAGGGGTTGTGTGTGTTCACGGCGCCTAAGTCGGAGGCGCGCATCGACGCAGCCAGCTAAGTCCATGAGTTCCTCCAGGTTCGCTGGCTGCTCCCGAGAGATCAACTCATCCTTGATGGCCTCACTCAGCCCGTGAAAAAACACGTCATACATGGCACAGTCGTTCCATCCACAAGAAGCTGCCAGGGTGCGGAACTCAATGGCATAATCATAGGCTGAACGTGTTCCTTGACGGAGTCTCAACATCTGCCCCGCTGCTTCTCGGCCAGAGAGTGAACGGTCAAAGACTCTCCTCATCTCCTGAGTGAATGTCTCGTAGTTGGTGCAACGGGGATCATCAGCGTCCCAAAGCGCTGTTCCCCATTCACGAGCCTTTCCAGAGAGGAGGGTGATGATGTAAGCTATCTTGGAACGTTCAGTGGGGAATGTTGAGGTTTGTAATTCAAGAGACAATGAGCATTGGGAAAGAAAAGATCGGCAGGTGCCAGGTTCTCCGCTGTAAGACTGAGGAGGCGGCAGACGAGGCTCTCGGATCTGAGGTGGTGGGGACAGCACTGGAGGTGGGGGTGGTGCAGCCTGAAGATGTTCGATCGGAGAGGTCAATGCAAAGAGTGTGTCTGCCATAAGGTTAAGGCTCTGGTTGACCTGCAGAATTTCCCCTTGGTGTGCGCCGAGGAGGGTGCCCTGGGCCTCCAAGGCGGTTCTGAGCTGTCCTAGGTCTGCTGGGTCCATGTTGGCCGAATTATTCTGTCATGGGCTGGACCGTGTGAGGCAGGCTTAGGGAACCCAAAAGCAGACAAAACAGACTTTGTTCAGTATAACTGATTTTAATGCAAAATATGAGAGTCAAACAGAAGGAGAATTATAATAAAAGGAAAGTTACTTTATTTCAAAATCACTGATCTTAATGCAAAATATGAGAGTCAAACAGAAGGAGGATTATAATAAAAGGAAAGTTACTTTATTTCAAAATCACTGATCTTAATGCAAAATATGAGAGTCAAACAGAAGGAGAGTTATAATAAAAAGGAAAGTTACTTTCTTGGTTTCAGTACTATGGATTCTAACTCTGGATAAGAAAGTGAAACAGAGAATGGAAAAACAAAAACATTACTTGAGACGACCTGTGGCGTGGCTTGGCCGAGGCTGTGAACAGGAGCCAAGGAGCGAGTGACACAGAGCATGCGCAGTGTCCTGCAGAGCGGGCGCGACTGAGAACGCGCAGGTAGAGCGAAGGCAGGAGCAGAGCGAGCGCAGCTGTGTGGAGAGCTGAAGTCCGTTGAGCGCGCGCTGAATCTGACGCGCCGGCAGAGAGAGCGCAGCAGCAGAGTGAGATACGACCTGCAGCAATCCTATGGGTGTTAACAGAGTCAAAGTCGAAAGTGAAAGCAATGATTCAAAGCCGGGTAATCAGTCAACGTAGCAAACAGTTCCGATTCGTGAAGCAAAGACGTAACTAGAGGTGAAAAAAGGGTCAAGAACGTGAGAGGGAAAACGGTGTTACTTGGCAAAGATACTAGGCACAAAAAACACTTGGCTTGGAGCACGCAATAATTCGGCAAGAGTTCGCTGTCTGAGGAGGAGTTATATTGAGTCGATGTGATGAATGAGATGAGGCACAGGTGTGCTCGAGCATGAATGAATGAGGCGGTAAAACGGAGGCAACGGGATGGAATGTGGAAAGGAATCGCTGGAGATCATGACTTGGCTCGAGCAGAGGGCGTGACTTGCCGTACCGTTACACTTTGTACATGTACTTTGCACAATGTACACATTTTCACAGCCTCCTCCTGGCTGTGACTTAAACTTTAGGAATACATATAGGTGTAATTTCATCCTTTTCCAATAGTGTAGGGTTTTGGCCAGATACATTACAAGACTGAAAAAAGATACAAAAATTGATACAAAAATTATAATTTGGCCCAGTTTTATTATAGTTATGTAAAGTGATTGAGCCCAGAGTGTATGTGTGATGTAGACTGTAAGATTGGTGCATTTTGATTGAAATGTCTAGTTGTGCTGTTTGTTATGCACTGTAAAAAATAAAAAGTTGCTTTAACTTAAAAAGTTACGACAACCGGTTGCAAAGCAATTTTGAGTTCACTCAAGTTCAGTGGTTGAAGTTGTGCCAAATCATTTAAAAAAGTTAATTGAAACTGCTGTTTTAAGTTAGTTATACACAGAGGTGGAAAGTAACGAATTACATTTACTCGCGTTACTGTAATTGAGTAGTTTTTTTGTGTATTTCTACTTTTTAAAGTAGTTTTAAAAATCTGTAATTTTACTTTTACTTAAGTACGTTTTGTTTGAAGTATTGTAATTCGCTACATTTTAAATCATATTCGCTACTGAGTAAAAAATAAATGAATGAAAATGCTAAAATAATAAAAATATTATGCTTTGTATAAATGCTCCGTTGCGCGGCGTGTGTGTATCATGTCCTGGTCGCGCGCCGCTCCAGACTCCACTCCAGGTTTTCTGACTTCGGCAGCTACCTGACCTTCCACACGGTCGCTTCCGCCCTGAGTGACGTCATCGACTAGCGCGACCATTTATAAACCGGAGAGAGACGCGGGAAAGATGAAAGAGGTTGTGATTTTGGCGTTTTGACATTTGGTTGTGTATTCCGGTTTGACTTTTTGCCTCCAATTGACTTTGATTATTGCTTTGTCCCTATGGTTTGGTTGGTCTTTGTATATATTTATAGATAATTTCACTGTATGTCTGTGCACTCACTAGTAGTAGGGGCGTGGCTGCCATTTATTTTTGGAAGAGGGAGTTTATTTGGGAATTTATTTGCTCAGGATGTTATGTGGCAATAAAATGAAGATAGCTGACTACCTTATTGTATGGAATGATGGGGGGGGGGGGGTGATAAAATTATATATACATAATATATATAAGGTTATCAAAGCAGTCCCACAGCTTAATCATAGCTAAAACAATCCAGTGAAATATTAGACTGTGAGACTTTTTTGAGCCAGGTATTTTATATAGTTTAGCTTAGGTTTATATTTTATATAGTTTATATTGGTTTAGGGAGTCCGGGAAGGTACCTGTATTTTTGTTTGTGTTTTTTTTTTTGCAGGTAATCTAGGTACTAAATATAAATACCATTTTGTTTATTATTTTGGCCTGGGTCCACGCTGAATCTGATCCTCCTCCTGGTGTGTGTGTGTGTGTGTGTGTGTGTGTGTGTATACAAACCTAATTTTTTCATTAGTTAATGATTGGATCTAGTTCTTTCTGCCATATACCACCATTTCCATACAGTTTAAAATAGAACCCTGAACCAGTCTTTTGCTGTATGACCCTAGACTGGGACGTAACACCATATTTAAGTGACCACTTTGATTTTCAACCACAAGAAAGACAACAGCTTTATTATGCAAAGGTGTTCCTTCAGTTAAAAACAACTAGTTTGAGATTTATATCTGCTCATCTTTTTTGAACTATGCTAGAATGCCTCATCCTCCCCCCACCCCCCACCCCCCGCTGTTAAAAAAATCAAAATAAAAAAGTAACTCGGTAACTTTTACTCTGAGTAAATTTTTTAATGAGCTACTTTTTACTTTTACTTGAGTAGATTTTTATAATGGTAACTTTACTTGTACTTAAGTAAAATTTCACTGAAGTAACAGTACTTGTACTTGAGTACAAAATTTTATTACTCTTTCCACCTCTGGTTATACATTCCTAAAAAAGTACATCTAACTAATCATTATAACTACATTGCATACTAACTGGCCAGGGGTAGCTCAGTGGTTAAGGCATAGGACTATGGTTCAGAAGATCCCAGGTTCAAACCCCACAACCACCAAGTTGCCACTGTTGGGCCCTTGAGCAAAGCCCTTAACCCTCAGATGTATAATGAGATAAAAATGTAAGTCGCTCTAGATAAGAGCATGACTGCTCACTGAAACTACTAATTTCTTAAAATTCACTCAACCCCTTTTTTCGGCTTAAAACAAACTCATAATGATTAGTTAGATGTACTTTGTTTAGGAAGGTATAACTAACTTAAAACAGCAGTTTCAATTAACTTTTTAAAATGATTTGGCACAACTTCAACCACTGAAGTTCATTGAATTCAAAATTGCTTTGCAGCCGGTTGCCTTAACTTTTTTAGTTAAAGCAACTTTTTATTTTTTACAGTGTGTCGAATCTAAAGACATAGGTAATTACTGTATGTGCAGATGTCATGAATGATGAAATGAATAACAGTTAATAAGTAAGTTACATACTCACTCTCTATACCCCTTAGTCTGGCCCTGGAAGTGCAAGGCCATAGAGGTACTCCTAGACCAAAGTGGGTTTAATTTCTTACAAGCATTTGCATATTGTCAGTTGTATATTGTGTCAGTTGTATATGTCATGAGCAGCCTTATTTGTGAATTTCCAGCAATCATAGTCCAAAAATGGTCCGAAAAGCAAGTATGACACAAAAGCCTACATGGGAAGAGACAGAACAAGACTCACTATACAGACACTGTGAACTAGTGACTCCCCATAGACAGTTCGTCTAAATAGTGTTTTTGAAGCAACATAGACCACTGCTGGTTTCTATGGATAGTAATGTTCTCTAATTGGTTTTCAGAACACCAGCAGAATGTCTGGGACAACTGGCAAACAAAAGTCATAACACAACAGGAGCTGAGCAAAGTTTACAAAGATAACACAGTATCAAAATACGTGATAGGGGCTCGATAGGATTTCCCATGATTCTTTCAAAAATAATTGCTCACTGTACTTCTGTTTACATCCTCTGCCATAATCTCTCTTTTAAAGTGCATGTTCCCACATGGAAAGAACCTATATGAGGATATATGCGCATATATTAAACCTACTGTATATGCAGAATATATGCGCATATATCCGCACCTATATGAGGATATATGCGCATATATGAAACCTATATGCAGAAAATATGCACATATATCCGCACCTATATGAGGATATATGCGCATATAAGAAACCTATATGCAGAATATATGAGCATATATCCGCACCTATATGAGGATATATGCGCATATATGAAACCTATATGCAGTATATATCCACACCTATATGAGGATATATGCGCATATATGAAACCTATATGTGTCACGTTCTGCTATGGTGTTGGACTGTGGGCTGGGTGTTGAGGCATAGATGCAGAGGGGATGCAGTGAAACAGAAAGAGTCTTTAATAATAAAATGCAAACATGAACAAAACATGAACTAAGGAAGTTGGCTTAAACTTTGGAGCAAAATACAAACAGAACTCATAAACACTTAGACATAATACTAGGGATTACATACATTCATACACAATACAGACATTGGGATACAAACTGGACAAGACAAGACATACTAAACAGCCTAGAGGGCTAAACACAAGGGACTATGCATGCAAGGGATAAACAAACACAAGACAGGCTTGGCTAGGCCTACCACCTGTTCTGCACATTAGCTGCTAAGCTAGCTCATAGCTAATCAGACTAATGGCTAAACAGGCTAGTAGCCTAAGACCCAAGGGAATGAACCGACAGGGTGCACAGCAGACTAGGTATGAAACAGACTAAGAACTCTAAAGGTTAGTGGCTAAAGATGTTAGTACCTAAACAGACTAAGAGCTAAGCAGACAAGGAGACTAGACAGACTCAAAGACTAGACAGACTAAGATCTAAACATGTTAGTATCACCCTCATTAGTATTTAAACAGACTAATAACTAAACATGCAATGGGGGTTACTTACACAAGAGGGTAAACACAAAAGGCTAATTCTCCTAGAGGCTAATCCTGCTAGGAGACACAGAGACAAAGAGACATAAACTAAATCAAACCCAATACAAACTTAGAGCTCCAGAAACTAAATGCCAACTATAATGAAATCAAACTAAAACAAGGAAACAAAACCCACATAACAGAAATTAATGCTCGACCCAGTTTCTTCTTCTTCTTCTTCTTCTTAATGTTTTCCGGCGGTTGGCATCCATTATGTTGCATTACCGCCACCTTCTGGTCATAAACTCCCCTTCCCCCGCTTTTTTTTTTTTTTTTCCTTCTTCTTCTTTTTCCCCTTTTTCTTCCTTTCAACTTTTCTCCCCTTTCCCCCTTTCCTTTTCCCTCTCTTCCTCCTTCCCTCTTCTCCTATCCTTTCCAACGGTTGGCATCCAGCTTTATGGTGCTTTTCCTCACCTCTGTTCCGGAGTGTGGGTTAGAGAGAGTAGGCTTTAAAAAATAATAATAATAATAAATGGATAAATAAATAAATTTTTAAACCCTCCTCTTCCCCAACTATGTACTACCTTGGTCTCCTTACTTCCAGTCGTTCCCCTCTCCTCCCTTCAAATCCTATCCATTATCCCTGTTTCTCGTAAATAAGCTAACACTATCCTGTTTTTCCTCCCATTCTCTGCCCCTAGCACCTCCTCTAATGTGAACTGCACCCCTATCTCCCTCAGTCTATCCTCCATGACCTCCCTTTGTGCCTCATAACTCCTGCATCTCATGATCACATGTTCTACTGACTCCTCTTCGTGACATCTGTCACACAGTCCCGTTTGGTGTTTTCCTATCATTTTAAGTGTTTTATTTAATAAGCTATGCCCCAGCCTCAGTCTTGTCATCACTACCTCTTCTCTCCTTCTTCCCACTCCCACTCTTTCCTTGTTCACCTTTCCTTGTATCTTGTATAAGTGTCTCCCGTTTCTATCTTTGTCCCATCTATCCTGCCACCTTTGGATAATTTTCTCCCATATAATACTTTTCATTTCTGTCTTACTCATTTTAACGTGTACCTCAATATTATCTCTTGTAAGTGTTTGCTTTGCCAATTTATCTACTATTTCATTTCCCTTAATTCCTATATGTGCTGGTACCCACATGAAGATGACTTTAATGCCCTTGTTTATTGTCCTTGTGTATACTTGAAGTACCTCATACAAAGTATCTTGTCTTGCCCTTGAGTAAAATGATCTTAAACTTGTTAATACTGACAGTGAGTCAGTGCATATCAGGACCTTTTCTTCCTCATTTTCCTCTACCCATTTTATTGCATATAGGATTGCCATTATCTCTGTCGTGTAGACTCCTATTTTATCCGATGTCCTTTTTTGTACTTCTACTTGTTTTTCCGGAATTGCCATTCCAAATCCTGTTTTCCCTGATTGTGGATCTTTAGATCCATCCGTGTAAATTATTACAAATTCTTTGTACTTTTGATTTATATGTATATTGAATAGTATCTTTAGGTTTTCTTCATTGTTCGTTTTCCTTTTTTCTGCCACTAAGTACCAGTCAATTTCCGGCCATTCCATCTTCCATGGAGCCATTTCTGGTATAACTATTGTTTCAGTCACTTGTAACTCAAAGATTTCTAATTCTTTTGCTATATTATTTCCTATTTTTCCAAAATTCTCTCTGCGATTTCTCCCATTCTCCCAGCATTCTTCCAAAACTTTTTTTGTAAGATGTGTTTCTTTATGTCCTTTTAACCCAACCCAATAGTTAGCCATTAGCTGCATCCTCCTTAATTCTAGTGGCATTTCTCCGACTTCCACTTGTACTGCCGCTACTGGTGAAGTTTTAATAGCACCACTGCACACTCTCAAGGCTTGTAATTGTATCACATCCAGTCTTTTTAATAACGACTTGGCTGCAGACCCTATTACTATGCTTCCATAGTCTAGTACTGATCTTATCATTGTCACATATATAATTCTCAAAGAGGAGTGACTAGCTCCCCATTCTCTTCCTGCCAAACATCTCATCACATTTATTACTTTTTTGCATTTGTCTTCCATTTTCTTTATATGTCCTGCAAAATTCAATCTCGCATCGAATGTTACTCCCAGAAATGTATAGGTCTCTACCCTTTCCAAATCTCTCCCATGCATTTTTAGTTTAACCGCCCCCTTTCTAATTCTCTTTCTTGTAAAAATTACAGTTTGGGTCTTTTCAATGGAGAATCTAAATCCCCACTCAAATCCCCATTCCACTACTTTATCTATTGCTTCTTGCATTCTCCTTTTTGTGTACTCAATATTTCTGCCTCTTTTCCATAGCGCCCCATCATCTGCAAATAAAGACCTGCTGATATCACCTGGTAGTGTTGTAAATATGTCATTTATCATAATGATGAATAGTATTGGACTAATCACACTACCTTGTGGTGTTCCATTTCCAATTGTGTACTGGTTTGACATTTCTGCTCCTATCCTTACTTGAATTCTCCTCTCAGACAAAAAATCTTTAATCCAATTAAACATCCTCCCGCCTATTCCTATTTTATTTAACTTTATTAATAACCCCTCCCTCCATAACATATCATACGCTTTTTCTATGTCAAAAAATACCGCCACTACTGACTCCCTGTTTGCTTGTGCCTTTCTTATTTCAGTTTCTAATCTAACAATAGCATCCACTGTATTCCTCCCCTTCCTGAAGCCACTCTGGTAATTTGCTAATGCCTCTCTTTTCTCTAGGGTATATATTAATCTTTCTGCTATCATTCGCTCCATTATTTTACACAAGTTGGATGTCAGAGCTATAGGTCTATAGCTTGTTGGTTTTGTTGGGTCTTTGGCTGGTTTCTTAATTGGAATCACTACTGCTTCTTTCCATACCTTTGGTAATATTCCCTCTCTCCATATTTTATTATATACCTCAAGCAGCTTCTTAGCTGCTCCGTTTCCAAGATGTTTTAACATAGCATAATTTATCTGATCTTTTCCTGGGGTAGTTAGCCGGGCTCTCTTAATTGCTCTCACCATTTCTGCCATTGAAAATGGTTCATTTATGATTTCCCCATTCTCTTCATCCTTCCTGTCTATTGTATGTTCATATTGACCTAATGTTGCTTTCCTTCTCCTTTTCTCTTCTTCCGTCAAATTATTTGAACTGTGTATTTTTGAAAAGGATTTCACCATCATCTCCGCTTTTTCTATGTTAGTTACTCCAATCTCTCCATCTACTGTCATCACTGGATATTCCCACTGTCTATTTTCTCCTCCCATTTTCTTTATCATTGTCCATATTTCACTCACGTGTGTGGATGTTCCTATTTCACTACAAAATTTCCTCCAACTGTCCCTTTTAGCCTGTCTTACCTTCCTTCTCACTTCTGCCTGTGCTCTCTTACACTCTATCATATTCTGCATATTGTGTGTCCTCTTAACTAGTCTGTATGCTTTATTTCTTTTTCTAACTGCTTCCTGACACTCCTCATTCCACCAAGGCACCAGTTTTCTATTCCCTCTATTTTTTACTTTGGGGATAGCTTCCTCCGCTGCCTTTATGATAGCTGTTTTTACTTTGTCATTAATATTATTTATACTCCCCTGCATATCTATTTTACTCATTAACTCTTCACTTACTGCTTGAAATTTTTCCCAGTTTGCTTTTCCTATTTTCCATCTTGGGATTCTATATTCTCTCTCCCCCTCTTGCCTCCCACCTATTCTGCTTAAAACCGGATAATGGTCGCTACCTATTGTGGTTGTTTTCCACACTTCCCAATTACTGTTTCCTGCCAGTGTATTTGTAACTAGCGTTATATCCAGCACTGATTCACATCCTGTTGCTAAATTTATCCTTGTACTTGTCCCATCATTTAGATTAACTAGATCTTTCTCCTCCATCATCTCCTCTATTATCCTTCCATTTGCATCTGTTTTATCACCCCCCCACAGTGAGCTATGTGCATTAAAGTCTGCACACCATATTACTTTTTGCCTATCTTGCCCTTGTATCCTAAGTAATTTTTCCAGTGTCAGTCTCTTACATGGATTATAGTAGTTGATTATCGTTATCTGTGCCCCATTTTCCCAAACCTCCACCACTGTGTACTCCTGATCCTCGCCCACCTCTAATATCCTGTGTGGTATTCCACTCTTAATAAATGTGGCACACCCTCCTCCTACCCCACCCGTCCTATCTCTCCTTATTATTGTATACCCATGGATTTTAAACTTGAGATTTGGTTTCAGCCATGTTTCCTGAACACAAACTATATCTGGTTTTTTGTCCAATTCCCTGATGAAGTGTTTAAATTCCTGACCATTTGCTATTAGGCTTCTAGCATTCCATTGTAACAGTATTACCATTATGATCAACCAATGCATGATGTATCTTGTGTTGACTGATTGGTAAGGTTTTCCCTAACTTCTTCCCATGTCAGTCCTTTCAGTCCCAGATGATTGATTGCAGCTTTGACCACTAGTTGGATTTTGTCATTTTTTGATTTGACCTCTGCTGTGCTGTTTATCACCCCTGCTATAAACGTAACTAGATCTTTTTTATCCACATATATTCTCTCATTTGCTAAATGCAGTTGTCCTTGCGCTCCCTCTTCTCTTTTCTCACTTCTTCCATCTTCACTTCCCTTTGACCTTTTTACTGCCTCAGCATATGTTGTTCGTTTTTCCACTCTAGTTTTTTGGATCTCTATCTCCCTCTTCATAACTTCACATCCTCCATAAGCCACATTGTGAGGACCTCCACAGTTACAGCATTTTGGCTCCACCCCTGTTCCACACTTTCCGAACTCATGATCTCCTCCACATCTAGCGCATCTTCTCTGCCTTTTGCATGTATGTGCGGTATGTCCAAACCTCTGACAATTATAGCATCTCATTGGTTTTGGAACAAACACCCTCACCGGGTAGCTTATAAACCCTAGGAACACCTTCTGAGGAACATTCTCTCTTTCAAATTCTATCGCCACTGATTCACTATCTTTTAGTTCTCCATCCCTTTTCATTTTTAATCTTTTCACTTTATTTATTTGTTCTCCTTTTATATTCTTTTTCAGCTCTTCCATGCTTATATTTATAGGCACCCCCGTTATCACTCCCATGCAGCTCCCTCCTTTCCGAGCTCCCACCCTACTAGAATTTTCCACCTTGCATTTATCTATCTCCTTGATTTTCAGAGCTCTTTCCATCTGTTTTTCATCCGCACATCTTATCAGTAAGTTTCCATCATTCAAAATTTTTGCATATTCTATTTCCCCTACTTTGTTTGCTAATGTTGTTGTAAGTAGAAATGGGTTAATGCTTTTCATACTTCCTTGATTCTTCTCATTAAATCTTATTATGACAACATATCTATCATCTCTTCTTCCTTGTGTTATTTTTTGTCCTTCATCTTCACTTTCTGACCTGGATTCCTGTTCCTTTCTGACTCTTTTATTTCCTTTCATTTTCTTTTCCTGCCTCTGCTTCTCCTTTTCTCCCCAGTCATCATCTCTTTCTTCATCGGTTTCCATATTAAATCCACCTACCTTCAACCCATTCACGGAACAGTCGTGCTCAACCGTCTTTTTCAAGTGTTTAACACGAATTATGCCCAGGAGAAATCCTCCTCCTAGCCGACCGTTCGTCCTGCCAAAAACCGCGTCCTCGACCCAGTTTCCCAGAACAAAGAGGTATTTATAAAAGTGCTAATGAGCCTCCTCAGTTCAGGTGAGCATCCACGTCACCTGACCGAGGAGGCTTCTGGGAAACTGAGTCTAGGAACCAAAACTACAAAGTAAAAACACTGCCCTCTAGTGGGCAACCCTCACAATATGCATATATATGATAATATATATGCTGCATACACAGTATGCGTATATATGCCACATGTAGGCAACATTGAGGTGCATATATGTGCATATACAGGCCATATAGGTCTCCTATATTGCTTCTTTATATCCACATATAAGCCCTATACTGTATGTACATACAAGATATGTCTCCTATGGCAGGATCTGGTCATTTTAGCTCATATCTCACTTTGGCAACTGTCATACATGATGCCTAGCTTATATTTTCTATTATCAAGGCAATAACTAAGAACTAACAAAAAAAAAAATGCAACAAATTAATCCTAATTGCCCCCATACAGTATATGAGGATATATGCACATATATGAAACCTCAGTCTCCATGAAAATCTTTTTGTAACACGTCACTAAAATTAACAGAAATGAGAAATATATCTACAGAAAGCTTAAAGTGTCTACTTTTAAATGATGCAAGTCACATTGAAAACAAATATTTTCAGTTTATGTAATCCGTATGAAACCAAGGAGAGGCACAGAATTTCTGTCCCACTTATCTGCTAATGACCCGAGGCAGGACACGCCCACACGCCAATCACACGGAAATCAGTCCGGGTAATTTACATACTAGGCCACGCCCCCGGACACCGGCATGAAAAACTAACACAGAGAGACAAGCTTGAAAACACTCAGATTCAGTGAGTTTTCTGCACGTTTTGGAAGATGGCACGCGCTTACACATCCGAATGTTCTGGAAAGTGGGAGGAGTTTACATTTACCTCAGAAGAAGACTGTGTGACTCCGATGACGAACCGGAGCATTTTGAAGAGAGAATAGACCCATGCTACACTGGGTAAGTTATTAAGTCTTATATACTGTAACTCTTATTCTGATAATATTAAACTAATATTAGTAAATATTTTCTTCACTACAGCTAGCTCTTGTCAGCTTGTGTGACACATTGGTTTTCAATGCCATTTATATAGTTTAGGTAAATCATGCTAACATGCTGCCTCATGTAGCACAAACATGATATTTCCCGGTGGCTAAGCTAATGCCTTATGGAGTTTACAGATGTTTATATTCACCTTGTTTTGGATAGCTTTAGATTATGGTTGCTAATGTGTATTTGGCTCCATTTTGGTTAGCTTATAACACTGCTATAGGTAATGTTATTTACAGGGATTAAAGTGAAAAAAAATCTTCTGACTGAACTTTTTTCAGGCCAAGCTATACAGGCCAAGATATAAGCGGGTATAAACATAGTAAGGGCCCATCTGATTGGTCAAATTTGGACACACAAATGCTTGGGAAATAAAGTATTTATCGCAACTCCTTGCGATATGGTTATCGCGCATGCCATTATCGCGATAACGATATTTTTTCTATATATCGTGCAGCCCTAAATGACATCATATGAGATATGCTCCCCTATTGCATGATTTATGCTTATGACAGCAAGGCCAGTGAGCCGTTCCTGAGACATGGTTGACCTCAGGTATGTCTTGATTAACCTGAGTTTGGAAAAGCTCCTCTCTGCTTGAGCTACAGTCACTGGCAATGTAAGTGCAATCCTGAGAGCAGTCCAAAAGTTGGGGTAGATCTCAGATAGATCCTTATCGTGCAGAAAAGTGATAAGCTCAAAGAGGCTCATGGTTTTTGATGGCAGTCATTAGACACTTTATTAATCTAATATAATCTAATCTAAGGGAGGAACAATTAGCTCCTTGGTTAATTTACTGCCTCAAATTATATGCTTTGTCACGTAACAGAGTTATAGCAAATGGAAAATGTCTTTTAAACTATCTACACATGTATAAATTAAACTGGCTATTTACAGTATACTGTAAATATATCGTAAATATATTGGCTATAGCCAACATTAACATAATAAACAATGGAAATAAATAACTGTACTTGCAGCAGTCTTGCTGAAAAGCATAATTTTGTGGTTACATTTTGTGGTATTTAATAGAAACCATTAGAATTTCTGTGATGGTTTGTAAATTAGTCTTTTATTGTGTGTCTGTCTTTTTAACAAGGTAAGCATAGCAAGCATCATAAGCAAGAAGGCTAACAAACCTAAGAGTTAACGTTATACCACTAATTAACTTCATGACATGAATAACTTAATCATACAGAGAGGACATTGTTATATACATTTATCTTTTATCCGTTTCTCCTCATCTTCTTTTCTTTTTTTTCTAAATTGGGCCCCTGACAGCTTTGGCCTTTTTCTCTCCATCACTGTGTTTACTTTATAATCGACGATTCGACAATCAGCAGATTTCCCCCAACGCTGTCACTCACGACCAGAAGTCAAGACTAAACCAATTCACCTCCACAGCATCATCGTTTTTATTATCTATTTTTATTTGCCATTTCACACAAATACATGAAAAAAGGGCAAATTACTGGTGTGTGTTTATAATATTTTGAATGAAATGTGCGTTATTTGTAAGAAAGTCAGGTAGACATAATTTAGCCCGCTTCTTGTCCACTTCATTTGGGAGAGGTGAACTGTACTCTGCGCCGCCCCCCCCCGTCATCCGCTCTCCTCTCTGCTCAAACACCCCCCCCCCCATCTCCGCTTCTCGGTCTTCTCCGCTCGCTCAGCTTCTGTGCGGCTCATTTAGGGGCGGCGCGAGCGCAGGTATCACAGATAATAGAAAACAGCTTAGCGGCACAGATTATTATTTTTTACTCCAGGTTCGTGTGCAGCCCCCCACGTGACATAAAAAAATGCCGCCCTGGCGGCTGCCCACTTCGCCCTACCCTAAAACCGCCACTGACTGTGACCGACAGGTCATGCTTGATTGATACCGGAGTGATAACAAAACGCTTAGAGTGGAGAGAGGAACGTGCATTCGCTCCACTCCAGGCTTTGATCACATCCTCCTCAGCAGGCTGAATACACTGTCTTTCCTTAATTTAAGACCCATGTAAGCCTATATATATATACACAGCATTAAAATTATGAAAAGTGAATTTTAAACATTAAGGACAGGCGGAACAGTGTGATTGACGGAAATCCGTCGTAACGACGGAGAACTTTAATCCCTGTATTTAGCACAAACAAGCTAGTTCCAGGGGGCTAAAATACTGCCTTATGTAGGACATTTCCATGTCCTGTGACTGCGTACAACCAGCTCATGGGGAGTTGATCACTCTGATCAGCTATTACAATACTATACTACACAGCACAAAACAATGAAGTCATACAGAAATATTTCTCTACACTGCTTGGACATTGCTCCCACCAATGCTTACCCTGCATGTACTGTATTTTTTGTACAGTTTTTTTATTTATCTTGCACTGTTTTACTCTGAATGTCCGTCTTTTTTCAGTTTTTATTTTGTACTGTTCAATTCAATTCAATTCAGTTTTATTTGTATAGCGCTTTTAACAATTGACATTGTCTCAAAACAGCTTTACACAATCAAAAGAATTATTTAAGTTTGTATGGAATGTGAATGTGTATGAATCAAAATGTTCAGATAGTCCCTGGTGAGCAAGCCCGAGGGCGACAGTGGCAAGGAAAAACTCCCTGAGATGGTAATAGGAAGAAACCTTGAGAGGAACCAGACTCGACAGGGAACCCATCCTCATCTGGGTGAAACAGATAACACAGTATAAATGCAGATCATTTCCTGCTAAGTGTTAGGTTCAGCTATAATAGTTGATGTTAATTGATGTTATAATAGTTGATGTAAAATGGAGTCCAGTAATTATTCGAGACTCAGATAGACTTGTAGAAAGTTCCAGTCCTGAACTATCGAATTGTCAAGTCCTCAGAGAAACAGCTGACAACACCAGTCGAGGCCAGAACCATCTTCTAAGTAGATAGAATCATCCCCAGACACCAGGCACATCCTAAAGAGACACACGGGGCATCCATGCGATGAGACCTCCAACCAGAAATCGGGCACCAGGATGGACCAGACAGGTCCGGAGGGCAGAGGGAGTCTGGATCACTGGCAGCTCAGGAACCACATGTGTAGCTCGACAGAGAGAGAGAGAGAAAGAGTGAAAGGGGGAGACAGGGGGAGAGAGGAAAGAGAAAGAGGGGGAGGAAGAGAAGAGGAGGAGAGATTGCAATTAGGTATGGTCACAGTCACAATGTCTAATGTAAATGTATATTTACTGTAGAGTGCAAGCAGGGACTCCGGCAGGACTAACTATGACAGCATAACTAAAGGGAGAGCCAGAAGGAAACACAAACATGAGGGCTCCCTGAGATGTAAAGCAAACAATCACCTCACCGTCAACAAACCTGAGTGATCAAATGAGACTGAGGAAGACAGCATCTAAAACATACCAGTTCACCATAATACTCTACGTCCATGAGTCCCCCAGATCTGCTCCTTTACCTTATGGCAAAGGATAAAAATATAAAAAAAAAAATTTATAAAAATGCTTGGCTAAATAAATAGGTTTTTAGCCTAGACTTAAACACTGAGACTGTGTCTGAGTCCCGAACACTATTTGGAAGACTATTCCATAATTTTGGGGCTTTGTAATAAAAAGCTCTGCCCCCAGCTGTAGTTTTCATAATACGCGGTACTGATAAGCAGCCTGCATCCTTTGACCGAAGTAGGCGTGGCGGATCGTAAGACACTAACAGTTCGCTCAGATACTGCGGGGCGAGACCATTTAATGCTTTATATGTCAAGAGTAGTATTTTAAAATCAATGCGAAATTTCACAGGGAGCCAATGCAGTGAAGATAGGATAGGGGTGATGTGCTCATATCTTCTGGTTCTAGTGAGGACTCTCGCTGCTGCATTCTGGACTAGCTGAAGCTTGTTTATGCACCTAACTGAACAACCAGACAGTAAGGCATTACAATAGTCCAACCTAGAAGTGATAAAAGCATGAACTAGTTTTTCTGCATCGTTTAGCGACAATATATTTCTTATTTTGGCGATATTTCTGAGGTGAAAGAATGCTATCCTGGTGATATTATCTACATGAGCTTCAAATGAAAGGCTGGAATCTATAATCACGCCGAGGTCTTTTACTGTTGCACTTGACGGAACAGAAAGGCCATCTAAAGTTACGGTGTGATCTAAGATTTTACTTCTAGCTGTATGCGGTCCTATGACTAGAACTTCTGTCTTATCCGGATTAAGCAGAAGGAAGTTAATTAGCATCCAATTTCTTATGTCCTGCACACATTGCTCAACTTTAGTAAGATGGTTTTTCTCATCAGGTTTTGTTGAGACGTATAGCTGTGTGTCGTCAGCATAACAATGAAAACTAATACCATGCTTACGGATTATGTTGCCCAGAGGAAGCATGTAAAGGGAAAAAAGCAGTGGGCCTAAAACTGAACCCTGCGGAACGCCAAACTCCACTAGAGAACATGCAGAATAATCACCATTTAAGTCTACATACTGATAACGATCGGTCAAATAGGATCTGAGCCAGGAGAGGGCTGTACCCTTAATTCCTACTACATTTTCTAATCTGTGAAGAAGAATAGCATGATCAATAGTGTCAAAAGCTGCACTGAGGTCGAGTAATACAAGCATAGTTACGCAACCCTGATCAGAGGCCAATAGGAGGTCATTTACTACTTTAACGAGTGCTGTTTCTGTGCTGTGATGAGGCCTAAATCCTGACTGATACAGTTCATGTATGCCATTTCTATGTAGATATGAGCATAGCTGCTCCGCTACTATCTTTTCCAGAATCTTAGAGATAAAGGGGAGGTTTGATATTGGCCTGTAATTGGACAGCTGACAGGGGTCGAGGTCAGGTTTCTTAATTATTGGTTTAATAACTGCTACTTTAAAAGATTTTGGAACATAACCAATGCTGAGTGAGGAATTAATTATTCTCAACAGAGGTTCTGTTATTACTGGTACTATCTGTTTAAGAAAATGTGTCGGTATAGGATCTAATATACAGGTTGATGAATTTGCAGAAGAGATGAGTGAAATTAGTTCATTCTCTTCAAGAGGAGTAAAGTCTTCTAGGTTTGAATCTGACATGGCTAGGTTAACATCTGTATCAATCACATTGTTTGGTTTCAAAGTCTCAATTTTATGCCTAATATTTACAATTTTATTATTAAAAAAGTTCATGAAGTCCTCACTATTGCATGATGTTGTTGTGGAGATTTCTGTAGTGGTCTTATTTCTGGTTAATTTGGCTACGGTATTAAATAAAAATCTAGGATTATTTTTATTTTCTTCTATAAGAGTGGAGAGATACGTTGATCTAGCTACACTAAGAGCTTTCCTATAGTTCAGGATGCTCTCTTTCCATGCTATTTGAAATACCAATAATTTAGTTTGACGCCATTTACGCTCTAATTTCCGAGCAGTCTGTTTTAAAGTGCACGTGTGATCGTTATACCAGGGAGCGAGTTTCTTATCTCTAATAATTTTTCTTTTAGCTGGAGCTACATTATCTAAGGTACAACGAAGTGTCGACTCTAAATATTCAGTCGCCTGATCAAGTTCTGTGGGGTCAGACGGTGGCCTAATCGAAGTTGGTAACTGTGGGAGATTACTGATAAAACTCTGTGTGGTAGTTGATGTGAATGTACGTTTAATACGGTAGCGCGGTGCTGTGCGTACGTTATCACTGTGACATACTTGAATGGAGACAAGATAGTGATCTGAGATAATTTCAGACAGTGGAATTGTGAATACATTTCTTATACTTAATCCGAAGAATATTACTAAATCTAAAGTGTGACCTGCTTTATGAGTGGGTCCTACTACACACTGATTTACGCCTACGGAGTCCAGTATGGATATAAATGCTGTTCTCAGAGGGTCTTCTGGATTCTCAAAATGAATGTTAAAATCTCCAGCAATTAACACTTTGTCTACAGAAACGACCAGGTCTGAGATGAAATCCGCAAATTCACTAAGAAATTCAGAATACGGCCCTGGAGGTCTGTAAATTATAATTAGTGGAATCGACTGAGCTGATTTAATATACTTAAATAGACTTATGTTACTATAGAGAATTTCAAATGAGTTAAATTTGTGTCTGTGTTTTTGTACGATAGACAGATTATCATTATGAATAGCTGCGACGCCTCTGTTCTGTACTGTTCCTGTTGCAGTTTTACCCTGCATGAATCTTTATCATTAATCTGCATTTATACATAAAATCCTATTAACTATTGGGAAGCTAAACATAAGAATCAGTATGAAACATGAAAAGTTGCCAATGAATTAATATTGTGATGTGAAATAATCTTTCAGATTGAAGTTATAAAGGTCTCTGGGGTGTTTTGCCAGGCAGAAGCGTGGAGAGCAGCCCGCCTTGCCACCTCTGCTACTGCCATGGTACGGAATCTGCTGCTGGGCACCTTCGACTTGGAGACTTGACCAAATTAAAAAGGTAGCCATTCTTGGTGAGTAAATGCATAATGCGTTGAGAAGGGAAAACAAAACATTTAAGACTATATAAGTTCACCACTTTAACCATAGCCTACTTGTATCAATGTTTATTAGCCATCAATGGAGACTGCATAAGATAGGGCACCCATTATTGTTCCTATTGGGACCTATAATACTAATTCATCACTTGCTCACTTCTTAATCCTACCTTTCCTCTTCTAAAGCCACATTATATTGCGCTGTAAGGTGTGTAGTCCTCTATTTTGTAGAACATATAGTGTTGCAAATATGCTCGTGGCACTATTTGTTGTCGTCTGAAGTTTTAATAAATAATCATTTATTATTATTATACTGTCTCATTATTTTTGTCTTCTCTAGATGCAACATTGAAGAAGTGGCCGGCAGCCACCCGAGGGCAGATAGGCACATCTATCAATTCAAAGCTCACGGAGCTGAGAAGGTCCTCAAAATAATTTTTTTTTCTTCCCATTCAGTTTTTTGTCTTATTTTTGTTCTTGTACAATATTTTTGTTCTTTTGCTATGTGATTGTTCTTAAGAAAATAAAAAAAATCTAGCATATAGATTTTTATAATTTTACTAATATCTAGGTAAACATATAGGTGCATATATACACACATACAGTGGTGTGAAAAACTATTTGCCCCCCTCCTGATTTCTTATTCTTTTGCATGTTTGTCACACAAAATGTTTCTGATCATCAAACACATTTAACTATTAGTCAAAGATAACACAAGTAAACACAAAATGCATTTTTTAAATGAGGGGTTTTATTATTTAGGGAGAAAGAAAATCCAAACCTACATGGCCCTGTGTGAAAAAGTGATTGCCCCCTGAACCTAATAACTGGTTGGGCCACCCTTAGCAGCAATAACTGCAATCAAGCGTTGCGATAACTTGCAACGAGTCTTTTACAGCGCTCTGGAGGAATTTTGGCCCACTCATCTTTGCAGAATTGTTGTAATTCAGCTTTATTTGAGGGTTTTCTAGCATGAACTGCCTTTTTAAGGTCATGCCACAACATCTCAATAGGATTCAGGTCAGGACTTTGACTAGGCCACTCCAAAGTCTTCATTTAGTTTTTCTTCAGCCATTCAGAGGTGGATTTGCTGGTGTGTTTAGGGTCATTGTCCTGCTGCAGCACCCAAGATCGCTTCAGCTTGAGTTGATGAACAGATGGCCGGACATTCTCCTTCAGGATTTTTTGGTAGACAGTAGAATTCATGGTTCCATCTATCACAGCAAGCCTTCCAGGTCCTGAAGCAGCAAAACAACCCCAGACCATCACACTACCACCACCATATTTTACTGTTGGTATGATGTTCTTTTTCTGAAATGCTGTGTTACTTTTACGCCAGATGTAACGGGACACGCACCTTCCAAAAAGTTAAACTTTTGTCTCGTCGGTCCACAAGGAATTTTCCCAAAAGTCTTGGCAATCATTGAGATGTTTTTTAGCAAAATTGAGACGAGCCTTAATGTTCTTTTTGCTTAAACGTGGTTTGCGCCTTGGAAATCTGCCATGCAGGCCGTTTTTGCCCAGTCTCTTTCTTATGGTGGAGTCGTGAACACTGACCTTAATTGAGGCAAGTGAGGCCTGCAGTTCTTTAGATGTTGTCCTGGGGTCTTTTGTGGCCTCTCGGATGAGTTGTCTCTGCGCTCTTGGGGTAATTTCGGTCGGCCTGGGAAGGTTCACCACTGTTCCATGTTTTTGCCATTTGTGGATAATGGCTCTCACTGTGGTTCGCTGGAGTCCCAAAGCTTTAGAAATGGCTTTATAACCTTTACCAGACCGATAGATCTCAATTACTTTTGTTCTCATTTGTTCCTGAATTTCTTTGGATCTTGGCATGATGTCTAGCTTTTGAGGTGCTTTTGGTCTACTTCTCTGTGTCAGGTAGCTCCTATTTAAGTTATTTCTTGATTGAAACAGGTGTGGCAGTAATCAGGCCTGGGGGTGACTACAGAAATTGAACTCAGGTGTGATAAACCACAGTTAAGTTAATTTTTAACAAGGGGGGCAATCACTTTTTCACACAGGGCCATGTAGATTTGGAGTTTTTTTTCTCCCTTAATAACGTAAACCTTCATTTAAAAACTGCATTTTGTGTTCAATTATGTTATCTTTGACTAATAGTTAACGGTTTTTGATGAGCAGAAACATTTAAGTGTGACAAACATGCAAAAGAATAAGAAATCAGGAAGGGGGCAAATAGTTTTTCATACCACTGTATATACATGCATACATGTACCTATATACAGTAGGTACATGTATGCATGTTTATATGTCTGCATATATGCACCTATGTTTACCTAGATTTTAGTAATGTGCAGAGGTGTCAAGTAACGAAGTACAAATACTTCGTTACCTTACTTAAGTAGAAATTTTGGGTATCTATACTTTACTGGAGTAATAATTTTTCAGTTGACTTTTTACTTCTACTCCTTACATTTTTAAGCAATTATCTGTACTTTCTACTCCTTACTTTTTAAAAACAGCCTCGTTACTCTATTTTTATGATCAGAACGCGCAACCCGTCCCCCCCCCCCCCGCGTCCCCCCCCCCGTCACATGATCAGAACGCGCACAACGCCCCCCCCCCCCTTGCATGATCAGAAAGCGAGACCTTAATGCTTTTGTCGCCCCTCACGGTACTTTTACTTTTATACTTTAAGTAGTTTTGAAACCAGTACTTTTAAACTTTTACTTAAGTAAAAAGCTTGGGTTGATACTTCAACTTCTAAAGAAGTATTTTTGAACCCTAATATCTATACTTCTACTCAAGTAATGAATGTGAATACTTTTGACACCACTGGTAATGTGGACATATATGCGTACATATATGCGTATACAGTATATGTACGCATATATGTACATATAATATAGGAAAATGGCGAACTTTATATATGTCACATATATTAAAAACCTATATCAAAACCTATATTGAAACATATATGTTTATATAGGTTATTTCCGTGTGGGTTTGTTTTTTTAAAGCGTTGCACGAACAGCCTTTTACTCTAAAAAATGCTGGGTTGTTTTTGTAAACACATTGTTGGGTTGTTTATGCCGGGTCAAAATTCTGGGTTATTTCAGGTACTTTAAACACATTGTTGGGCTGCTCAAATGAAATGTAATGGCTCAATTACAAATGAACACCTAGTTGAGTTATTTTGACCCAACAACTGGTTTATTCTTTATTCTCTGGTTTCTCCAAACGGCAGCCTGCAAAATGTTTGAAATATTACTGTTATTGCGTCACAAAGTCTAGTTTTAAGAGTTGTTTACGCGAGACTGTACGAGCTCGAAACCTCCGTCGGTTATTAAAGATAGCGTCTATTTAAAAAATTGCCCCAACGATTTGGGAGATTTGAGTTTCAGGCAGGCAATACAGCTCATGTAGCCACCCAACGCTGCCTCACCTTGGATAGAGCTTTTGAAAACTAACTAAATGGAGCATTGTTCCATGTTTTGTGCCTTGGGAATGAGACAAGAGGGACCTGACAGACCTTTCCCCATTGCTGGAGGCAATGCTATTGATACAGACTCTTTGCTGGAGGCTGTTGATGTTTGTTTTAAAGTTTTTGTTTTTTTTTATCTTTGATTTTACCAACACAAAGCCGTGTCTTCTCACCTACGAGTTTCTCCAGCATACTGTAGATCAGATTGATGTCCTCATCTGTTCAATTTTTGAAGACAATAGTTTTTTCACCCCACATTTAATTAATAATCATTTTATTATTATTAAGTTTTATTGTTTTTGTTTTTAATGTAATTTTGAAAGAAATGAAATAGTAATGGCTGAATAACTAATAGTTAAAATATTCAGATGGGGAATGTTTGATGTCATGTGGGCATTATAAGATTTCTATTGAAAACTTCTATATAAAAAGTGTTTTAACATTGTTCATTCATTCATTTTCTATACCGCTTAATCCTGTGTTCAGGGTCGCGGGGATCTGGAGCCTATCCCAGGAGACTTCGGGCACTAGGCGGGGTACACCCTGGACAGGGTGCCAATCCATCGCAGGGCACACACACATACACACACTCACACACCCATTCACACACTAACATTGTATTAAATGCAAAAAAATGCAGATTTACAGGGGCCTCTTGTTTCTCATTGTTTTACAGAGTGTTTATGTTACATTTATTTTATATTTAACAAATGGTCACCTTGAGATTGTATGATTTTGTCTAACATTTTTGTCAAAATTGAGTTATTCATATTTTCTTATTCTGTGAAATCTATTTACATTGTGAAGTTGTGTACATTTTGCGTTGTTGTTGGTCTTTCGGCTGCTCCCGGCAAGTGGTCGCCACAGAGTCTTTTTTGGAAATAATAATAAATAAATAATAATAAAAAAAACATAATCAACGAGAAGGACCTGTGTGTGTATATATATATATATATATATATATATATATATATATATATATGTATATATATATACATACATAAAAATGGACAGCTACAAACGGGTAAAACATTAAAAAATCATCAGCCAGGATATATTCTGGGAGTACCTGGAGAAAACCCTATCAAGGACAGGGAAAGCATGCAAAAAAGGCACAGACCAGAGGCAGGATTTGAACCTCTGACCCTGGAAGTACAAGATGACTGAGGCTTAGTCCTGCCTCATTTACAACCCTAATGATTTATTTACATTATCAATTAATTTCCAAAGCCGTTTATGGCTTGTTTAATTTGAAACAATGATATAATCAAATCTCGGTAAACACCAACGATATGTAGTGAAACACCCAAATGACACTTTGTGGTTATTTGGTTACATTTTATTCTATTTACAAATAATAAATATTGTTATAAATAACTGTTATAAATATAATCCATAATGTTTATCTGAAAATCACAAATATACATTAAGTTTAAACCACACACACACGGCACATACAGCACACACACACACACACACACAGCATGGTAAACAGGTCCTGCAGCAGGTGATATATTTAATTATGCAGTTCTGCTGGCTGGTTTCACACATTGTGACTCTGCAAGCTTGGCGAAGGCCAGCGGAGTTCCCAAATTATAAACGCATCCCTCGAAGAAGCCGGCCTTCAGCGAGAGCTGGTGCACTTCCTGTGCCCTTAGCTGCAGCTTGTACTGGATCTGCCCCAGCTATGTAAACGCACGATGCACCTCTAGTGACTCGGGGCTAGCAAGCAGACAAAAGGCAAACAGTTAAAATACAAACACACAACTGGAAAAACAAATGAATACATAAGTAAAAATTTACAATGCGCCGGCAATTTGTCTTAATCAGGACCCAAAAAATATTTATATTTTTTTGTGGACACAATAATTGTTCTACCTTTAATTTATTTTATACTTTACCACTAGCAATCTATAGACTTGTGAACGTCATGCATTTTCCTACAATTTCTTAGATTTACACCCATCAGCCATAAAATTATGATCAGGTGAACTGGTGACAAGACCACGTACACCCTAGACTAACTAATATTGGGTCCAAAGGCCAGTCCATCTGGTCCAATCCCACAGTGCTGTAACAAATATTTGCAGCAAGACAATGATCCAGAACACACAGGCAAGTCCACCTTTAAATGTCTAAAATTAAATAAATACATAAAAAAGAAAAAGAAAAAAAAAGGAGTGGCATAGTCAAAGTCTGAACTTAAATCTGATTGAGATGTTGTGGCATGACCTTAAATAGGCTGTTCATACTTAAAAACCCTTCATTGTTGCTGAATTAAAACAATTGTGCAAATAAGAGTGGTTCAAAATTCCTCTGCAGCAATGTGAAAGACTCATTGTATGCAGTATATCAAGCGGTACTTAATCCCATTGGGCAGCGCTGCGCGACTCTGACAGAAATAGACCGCGCCGACCATCAAATTACATTTTACCCCGCTGGGATGTGCACGTACAAACCAGGCATGGCAAGGCGGAAACAATATTAAACAGTCCATTTTACATAAAAAACAGTGGGTCGCGCAGGTTTGTGATTCGAGCAGTGCTGCTCAAGTTGGTCCGACGTTATTGTTCCACTATGGTTCCACTTTTTCTCCCGGCCCACAACTGATGTTATTTTAAATTTACTTGTATTAATGATCCATTTATTTTTGTGTGATTGTTTAGTTTTGAGCGTACGCTCTTCATTATCAATAAAGAAAAGCATGAATTAGAATAGGTACTTTCCTATTATTTTTCCACTAATTTCCTCCCATTCATTGCACCCCACCTGTCACATCTGTATTCCCCACTAGTGGGGCCCCACACTTTGAGAACCACTGGTTTAACTCATGCCTTTATTAATTTAAATTTTGCTCTATTATTTATCTATTTATTTATATTTTATATATAATTTATTTTTTATTATTCATGTTTTTTCACATCACTTTTCCTTGTAATTGTTTTGTGCATTGTAGAAGAAATTAATTAGTTATGTAGGTGTGTCTAAGTATAGTATTGTATATCACATATTTATGATAGTGATACTTCTTCAATGAGTTCCGCTTTCCACTCTCCTATGTTATCTTGGGGCCACTCTGGCCAATAGACTTGTTCTTCTTGTTCTTGTTCTTCTGGTTCGGTCCATGGCAATTCTTCAATGTGTTCATATGGGTCTGGTGCTTATTGTCTAGGCCTTTTGTCACCTCTCTAGGAGTCTAATTGCAAACCCTGGTCTGATTGCAAATCCCTGGGGCGCCCTGTCTTTTACCTGGTTCGGATTTGGCTCCTTGCAACAATGATGTAAATGGAACCATACGTCTTTACCTTTTATTTTTTCACAGCAGTTGGAGTTGCCAACACCACCTTGTGGGGTCCTTTTCGTCTAGCTTGATTACACCTTCTTCTGAACACTCGAATAAATACCCAATCACCAGGCAGCATTGTTCTTTCGTCTGTCTCCCCTGCGTCGTTAGCTGGTCTCTGCCTGTTGTCATCTAGCACTGTTGCTCCCTTAACCTGTTGGAAAATAACTTTGTGTATTTCAGATTAGTTTTTTTATATAATGATCAAGTTCACTTTGTAGTTGTTCGAGAGATGGACCTTTATAGGGTCCTTGAACAAAGGATGTCAGCATTGGTCTGCCAGTAAGCACTGCATGCGGTATTAAATGCATGTTTCGGTTAGTTTGCGATTTCATGCACATCAAAGCTAATGGTAAAGCTTGTGACCAGTTCATACCTGTATGTGCACATATTTTAGCCAATTTTATTTTTTAGAATTCCATTCGCTCTCTTTACCATCCCTTGAGATTGTGGGCGATACACACATCCAAACCTATGCTTGATATTTAACCACTGAGTTACTTTCTATATTACCTTGTTTGCAAAGTGCTTTCCGTTATCTGAGTTAAGGGTGTCTGGGATTCCAAATCTTGGTATGATTTCTCTACACAAGAATTTTGCTTGTGTGTCTGCTGCTTCCTTTCCATCACTAACAAAAGTACTATCTTTTCTATTTGCTGTACACATTTAACTATGGCTAGATGGTAGATTGATTGCATCTATTAGCTCTGCAATTGTCTCTCCATATACTACTGATGTTCCATCCGCTCTTTTCGTAACCTCTTTGTGCCCATATGGGGTCATACAAATGGCATATTCCATATGCGTAAGCTAAATCAGTATATATTGTACATGCTTTTCCTTCTACTATCTTACAGGCGCCTGACAAAGCGATTGACTCAGTTAACTGGGTACAGGGTAGTGGCACATACAGTGGTGTGAAAAACTATTTGCCCCCTTCCTGATTTCTTATTCTTTTGCATGTTTGTCACACTTAAATGTTTCTGCTCATCAAAAACCATTAACTATTAGTCAAAGATAACATAATTGAACACAAAATGCAGTTTTTAAATGAAGGTTTGCGTTATTAAGGGAGGAAAAAAACTCCAAATCTACATGGCCCTGTGTGAAAAAGTGATTGCCCCCCTTGTTAAATAATGACTTAACTGTGGTTTATCACACCTGAGTTCAATTTCTGTAGTCACCCCCAGGCCTGATTACTGCCACACCTGTTTCAATCAAGAAATCACTTAAATAGGAGCTACCTGACACAGAGAAGTAGACCAAAAGCAACTCAAAAGCTAGACATCATGCCAAGATCCAAAGAAATTCAGGAACAAATGAGAACAAAAGTAATTGAGATCTATCAGTCTGGTAAGGGTTATAAAGCCATTTCTAAAGCTTTGAGACTCCAGCGAACCACAGTGAGAGCCATTATCCACAAATGGCAAAAACATGGAACAGTGGTGAACCTTCTCAGGAGTGGCCGGCCGACCAAAATTACCCCAAGAGCGCAGAGACGACTCATCCGAGAGGCCACTAAAGACCCCAGGACAACATCTAAAGAACTGCAGGCCTCACTTGCCTCAATTAAGGTCAGTGTTCACAACTCCACCATAAGAAAGAGACTGGGCAAAAACGGCCTGCATGGCAGATTTCCAAGGCGCAAAACACTTTTAAGCAAAAAGAACAATAAGGCTCTTCTCAATTTAGCTAAAAAACATCTCAATGATTGCCAAGACTTTTGGGAAAATACCTTGTGGACCGACGAGACAAAAGTTGAACTTTTTGGAAGGTGCATGTCCCGTTACATCTGGCGTAAAAGTAACACAGCATTTCAGAAAAAGAACATCATACCAACAGTAAAATATGGTGGTGGTAGTGTGATGGTCTGGGGTTGTTTTGCTGCTTCAGGACCTGGAAGGCTTGCTGTGATAGATGGAACCATGAATTCTACTGTCTACCAAAAAATCCTGAAGGAGAATGTCCGGCCATCTGTTCGTCAACTCAAGCTGAAGCGATCTTGGGTGCTGCAGCAGGACAATGACCCAAAACACACCAGCAAATCCACTTCTGAATGGCTGAAGAAAAACAAAATGAAGACTTTGGAGTGGCCTAGTCAAAGTCCTGACCTGAATCCTATTGAGATGTTGTGGCATGACCTTAAAAAGGCGGTTCATGCTAGAAAACCCTCAAATAAAGCTGAATTACAACAATTCTGCAAAGATGAGCGGGCCAAAATTCCTCCAGAGCGCTGTAAAAGACTCGTTGCAAGTTATCGCAAACGCTTGATTGCAGTTATTGCTGCTAAGGGTGGCCCAACCAGTTATTAGGTTCAGGGGGCAATTACTTTTTCACACAGGGCCATGTAGGTTTGGATTTTTTTCTCCCTAAATAATGAAACCCCTAATTTAAAAACTGCATTTTGTGTTTACTTGTGTTATCTTTGACTAATAGTTAAATGTGTTTGATGATCAGAAACATTTTGTGTGACAAACATGCAAAAGAATAAGAAATCAGGACGGGGCAAATAGTTTTTCACACCACTGTATTCCGCTTGTACTATTCTAAATGCTTTTCCATCTAGGGCTGGTGTTACTATTGCACAGCCTGCTTTATTGCTATCCCCATCTCTAAAACACGACACATCTACAAAGAATATACAATCTGGATGTGACAGAGGTTGATCCTCTAGGTCTTGTCGTGTCTTTAAGTGTTTTGCTGACACCTTCATATAGTTAAATCAGGTGCAGAGAGTATTACATCATATTTTTTCTTCTAGCATTTGTAATTAGAAACTATGGCTGGTCAGGAGTGTGTGTAATATGTGGGTGGTATACGACTGGATGTCCCATGGTAATTGATGAGGCTTCCTGATAAGCAAATGCTGCTGCTTGGTAGCAGGGTGGCATGTCCTTTTCAATATTATCAAGCACTGTACTATAATAAGCAATTAGTTGTTTACTAGGACCTTGTTATTGAATCAGAACCCCTTTGGCAAAACCGCCACATTCCGAGACAGACAGGTGGAATGGCTTATTATACTCTGGAATAGCAAGTGCTGGTGCTGTACAGAGATCTCTCTTTATCTGTTCAAAACCTCCAGTGCTTCAGATGTCCATTCTAACACTGCACTGATTTTTTGTTTGTTCAGCTGCTTTAACTATTGCTCACAATGGTGTTGTTTTTAATGCAAAGTCACAAATCCAGTCTCTACTAAATCCTACCATACCTAGAAAAGACAGCATCTCTTTTACAGTCCATGGTTTAGGAGTTTTTAATATTGCTTCTATATGTTCAGGAGATATGTGTCTAGATGTTCCTTTTAAAACTATATATATAAAAATATCCTATATATTCTACTTTCTGCTTACAGAATTCAAACTTTTCTCTACTAACTTTGTCCATTTTCAGCTAGCACTAGCAAATGCTGAACATAAATCTATGACAGTGTACCACTGTGTACCTACTGGTATATTAGACAGTAGCGTGTGAGGATCGGGCATTACAGGCGATTCTGCTTCTACAATTTGATTTATGGCTCATGAGTCATACACAAGTCTCCATTATCTGAGTTGGGCTTTCTGACAGGAAATATGGGAGTATTACAAGGACTTTTTTAATTGGTATCCAGCACCGTGTGCCGTAGACCCATGAATGAGGTGTCAAATCGTGCGGCTTGTCCGGGGATGGGGTGGTATGGCTTTTGTTGCTTGCATGCTGTTTTATCACCGACCCGGCACGCGCATAGACACACTTAAAATTTCTTCAGGAATGTTCCCCCCTCTAGTTGGTATTAATCTTCCAGCTTCTAATAACCCATCTATTGTTGGCTTAATACCTGTTATAGCTTAAGGTGTCAATGGGTACTATCTTTGACAAGGCAATATTGCATTTGGTCTTATTTTTATTAACGCTTGTCCTCCAGACTTAACTAATCCTACATCTGTGGAATGTCTTGTCCATAGTTTCTCTGGGATTGTTTTCAAGCAATTCTTCCTCTAACATTCCTTCTCCTTCATCTACCTGTCCTATCATTCTTACTGACATTTGTGTGTGCGATGATAACAGAATGTTACACATCCCCCTCTGAGGGTGTGTTGGCAACAGCATGTTCCCATCTATCTCTGTGTGTGTTACCCTCTGTGTGTGTTACCCTCGTTCTATCTATTTCTAAAAACGTTATTTTCAAAAATCCTTGATCTTGTGAAATATGTACAGAAGGATTAGAGGTTTGTTCCCATCCAAGTCACTTCAGCTGCTTGCTTGACCATCGGTTATAGTTCTTTAGATTGTGTTTTCTTCTCCCACTAACAAAGAGATGTGGGTGCTGTGATGCCAGTGTTCCAGTTGTTCAGTCAGGTGTACAGTGATGGCTGCTCCTGCGGCACCTACAAAGATGTCTCTTATTGCCATATAGGTGATAGAGTCTTCCATGACATCTGTCCACAACTGTGCATATTCTTCATCTTGACTTCCTGTATCCTAATACATGATGCAGTGCAATAGCAGGGTCACTCCTCTGCAGTCTAGTCGTCATTGCGTCCCTTTTTTTTTTTTCCCTCAATGACCTCCCTCTCATCTTCTGCTGTACTGGGAGTCTCATGGCGACTTCTACTCATGCGTGCCTGTTCTCCCCCATCTTGGGTATGCTTGATCGCTGCATCTTGGAGTGCTCATCCGGTCTTTTCCTTTCTGTTCTTTTTTATTGCATCTTTTTTTAGGTTCAATGATTATGAACCCTTTTACTTTCCTTTTCCTTCCTTCCTCCTCCTCGGTTTCTGCCTCTTCTGTGTCAGACTCGTGACATGGCGACGAGCAGGATTCTCTGGGACATACGTCTGTGTCTTCCCTTTCTTCCAGGTCTTCTTCTTCTCTTTTTCTTTCCTTCATGGCACATTCCGCTTGTTCCATCATTCCTTTGTCGGATATGGCTTGCCATTTATCTCCAAGCCCTTTTCTTTCCCTCAGATACAGCGTACTTCGTTTTATCATTCTCTCCATCTCCTCTTTCTTTGTTAGCATGTGTGATTCTGTTTCTTCTTCTTCCCTCCATCCTTTTTCGTTGTCACTATCATGCCTGGGAGTTGTTGACTCTTGTCTTGTTTCTTCGTTCGCCTGGGCAATCACTCAGAGTCACATGACATCAGTTTAAAATTATTATTATTATCATTTTTTTCTCAACACATGTCGTTCAAATCCCCATGTTCCTTTATCTTGCATCTTCTGTAATGGTTACATTCCCCTTATTCCTCTGTTGTATGTGTTCCTAAGCTTTTTTTTTCTCCTTTTTTCCTGTCTTCGCTCCCTCCTGACTCCTGATCCTCTAACTTGTTTCCTGTTTTTTTATTTTTGTTAATTTACTTCTTCAGTTTGTCTTCTTTTATCCTTTTCTTATTCTTCCTTTTCAACCCATTCAACAATGTCATTTTTTTTCTTGCTACTCTTTCCTGTAGTTGTGTGTCTGAGCATTTCTTTTATTTATTTATTTATTTATTTATTTAATTGTACAATTATTATTATTATTTATTTTATTTATTTATTTATTTTACTTCCTTACAACATTCTTCGTTAAAAGTTCCCTGTTTAAGCCATTGCAATTCTCCGGATGTCCTGTCATGCCATGTTATAGTTGGGCTTTCTAATATATTTTTCATCTTCATGTTTAGCTATAATTTATGTCTGCTTTATCCATGCATTTTTTCCCCCCATCTTCCCCATCACACACTTCTGTCTTGATTTATAGTGTAAATTCCTGTGTCTCTTCCCTATAGTTCTCTTACTGTATACTTTATAGCTGCTACCGATTTAGAATAGCTGTTTTATTCTATATATATTTTTTAAGCATTAATTTTCCACTGGTATCAATATCAGAAACTTTTTTGTCAAGGGTCTGAAAAATTATTCTTCCGTCTGGTCCCACATGTATTAACGCCAATTCACTATTGTTATTAATCACCCACACACGACTCAGCACTACCGGACCTGCGTCTGCTCTTATTAGTCTATATCTTTTTCTTTCTGACCTCCCGCGCCTTCTTCTAAACGCAATATATTGTAGCGTTTTTCGACGCTAGCAGGGATCTTGGAGTACGAGTGAGCTTACTTGCTCCCAAATGCAAATGGCTGGGGAGTAGTTTATTACTTTCAACACAAGCACACATACACAGATCAAGCACACACACATACACGCACCCAACTTGGCCGAAGCCACTAACCCAAACACCCCTCTCTCTCATGGTAGACACAGAGAAAACCCCCGCAAAGCATGACGGTCGTCAGCCGCTGGCCCGCCCACGCCACACTGCCCCCACCCGAGCTGTGACCGTCCCCGGTCACCATGACTCTCAGTCTTGGAGGCGTGAAGGCGGTCGGCGCTGTGCACGCCGGGGTCCGTTTGTGGAGAAGCACATTGTCCCAGACCTGGTCATGGCCTCCGCAGAGTTCGATGTCTCGCTGGCGTGCGGCTGGTAAGGCGCAAGACGGTCTCGGTGGAGCAACACTCGCGCCCGCCCCGCCAACCGCACCCAGTAGATGAACTCGGCGGGCTGAGCGATTACCGTACAGGGGCCCACCCAGTGCGACATGAGCTTGGGTAAACGCCCTCTCTTCCTTCCGGAACACACCCACACCTGCTCACTAGCAGCAAAGCCTCGCCCTTGGCTGCGAGTGTCTACGCCCACACGCTCCACAGGTGCCCCCACCCGAAAGTCCTGCAGTGGTGCCCGCGAGCGCTGGGTGGGGCCCTTCTTTGCCGTGTAGTGCCGTTCACTGTCCCGCTGCGGCGCAGGCGAAATGACTGCGGGCGATGCTCTCGGCGAGGGAGTAACTCGGCACACGCGCTCTTCACCTCGCTCGCAGTACCGACGAAGCGCTTTGCTGCCCGGATGTTCACCTGGCACGACCACTAGCGCTCGTCCGACGGCTGCTGGGGTACGCTGTCCCTCAGTACTAGACAACTATTCCGTTGTCTAGCCGTGACGGGTAGCCCTGTCCCCGGCTAGATTCACCTACCGAGTGCCCCCGAGCTGCGGGCGGTCGCTCAGCACTTTCGCCGTGATGCACCGCCGTTGTGGGTTCAGCACGCTGTGCTGCGCATAGCGCCTCGGTGAGGGAAGCTGGTGCTGCTAACCTGATGTGCTCACGGAGCCCTCGAAGAAAAGCGCGATACGCTAGCTCTTCCTGTTTATTCGGCTCGCACTCTGGATAGCCCCGGCGCGCCAGGCCTCTTAAGTCCATGGCGAATGCGCCCAGTGGCTCAGACGCACGCCGATCGCGAACCGCCAGCTCCTCGCACACTGCTTCTTGACAGTCACCGGCGCCGAACCGGAGGTGAAGCGACTCTCGGAGCTTTGCCCAGTCCTGCCGTTTCCGCCGAAGACCAGCCTGCGAAGTCGGCGGCTAGCTCCACTTGGGCGAAGAACGCGTAGGGCTCGACGGCGCCATTGTAGGAAGGAAGGTGCAGCTGCAGCGCACATCGCCGGCACGGAGCTGTAGCTTGCTCCAGCACTTGCGCAGCGTCAACGTTGGGCTCCGTTCCGAGATCCAGGAGATGCTTCTTCCGGAGTCGTGCTGCAACTCGGCGGCCCTCCTGAATCTTTCGCAGGTCCTCCGCAGTTCGCTCCAACTCGAAAATCTCCATCCCACTTCTGACACCATTGTTGCGTTTTTCGACGCTAGCAGGGATCTTGGAGTACGAGTGAGCTTACTTGCTCCCAAATGCAAATGGCTGGGGAGTAGTTTATTATTCTCAACACAAGCACACATACACAGATGAAGCACACACACATACACGCACCCAACTTGGCCGAAGCCACTAACCCAAACACCCCTCTCTCTCATGGTAGACACAGAGAAAACCCCCGCAAAGCATGACGGTCGTCAGCCGCTGGCCCGCCCATGCCACAATATCAAAATCTGGCTATGCTTGAGCGGAGTTAAACAAGGAAGCGGAGGGGGGTCCACTTATTCCTCCAAATTCTATCGTACTTATTTATTACTTTTAAACGAATCTCTCTAGGAACTAACCCAATGAAAACTAATTTCTCCATTCTGAAATATGATATAAGTAATAGTGTGTTGCCGTCAAGATCTAACACATCAGGTATTAATGAGAGCCTAAGAATCCACTCTCCCTTGTCACACACTTTTTCTAAATCCTTTTCAGGATTATTCAATAAACATCTACGTATATCTTTCACTCTGATCTGACTCAGAAATTCTAAACTCCTGTTCGCGCTTAGTTAAAACTCCTTCTTCTCTCATCTGCTCTTCCCGGTTAATTTCTCTAACTCTAGTTATCATCGGATCTCCTCCATTTTTAATATTTGTTTTATGTATAACCTAGGTGCATTTATTACTTTATGCACTAGGTTTATTATTATTAGTATTGTGTCGTCGACTACACAACACGTAAAGGTACCTTTTGTATCTTACCTAAGCTTATCTTCAATAACTAATATGTTGCTGCGCATATGGTTACCAATCCAAAGATATTATTATTTTATAATACTACTATGCTGGCCCGAAGCTTATGTCACAGTGAGTTCTATATCTAACAGCGTGTACCATAACCACACGTATCTTTTAATACTTTAATATTATATGTATCACTTAGATGCTTTCATCTTATACGCTATTATTTATACTTATTATATTAATTAATAATTATAGCAATTCAGAAAATCCATAAAAGGTTACATAATCTACATATTAAGTTATCTCTAATACCGTATCACTTACCATATTCTTACACATACACATATGTACACACAAAGGACTTTGCACATAAATTTAATGTACGCACACTTTTAAAGGACACGTTACACACAGATACAAAACACACACAGCACAATTTGAACAATTTGAGTACTCGAAACAATAAAACAATTCATCACACAACACAACCTGGGCCCAGAAAACTTCAATACCACCTGTAGGAATTTCCAAGCAATCTCCTTTCGTTCCCCAGCGATATATGGGTTCTAGCCCTAGGGAACGTGATTGCAGTACTGTTCCTAGCGATATGTCACACAAGTGGGTTCTAGCCCTAGGCCTCGAGGCCTCGAGAAGACAGCACAACCACCTACAGGACTTTTTCCACCTGCTCAGCTCCGCGTCTTAGAAACACCTCACTTTTCAATGAGTTCTATACTTAGCGGCTTATTACAGGACTTTTCTACCTGCCCACGTCTGAGGATTTGCTTTCGTCCTCTACCTAGTGATTCTGCAGGACTTTCATCTGGGTCCGGCCCCACTTGTTGGCGATTCCTCAAATATGGGCTCTAGCCCCAACAGTGGCGTTACCTCAGATCACACAAAACCATCTGGGTCCAGCCCCACCTGTTGGCGATTCCTCGTGTACGGGCTCTAGCCCCAACAGTGGCGTTACCTCAGGTCACACAAAACCATCTGGGTCCAGCCCCACCTGTTGGCGATTCCTCGTGTACGGGCTCTAGCCCCAACAGTGGCGTTACCTCAGATCACACAAAACCATCTGGGTCCAGCCCCACCTGTTGGCGATTCCTCGTGTACGGGCTCTAGCCCCAACAGTGGCGTTACCTCAGGTCACACAAAACCATCTGGGTCCAGCCTCACCTGTTGGCGATTCCTCTGGTACGGGCTCTAGCCCCAGATATAAACGTGCGTGCACCACAAATATAAAACAAAAAAACCTTTGGAGATCTCCTAAATCTTTGTTACTTCATCCAGTCTTTTTATATTAAATATGAATATGGCGCTTATTTTATCAATATTAGCAACATTCAACAAAATGTGTTCAATATACCTTAGGAGTTGCTCCCTTCAGCTGGAAACACGCACTCTAACAGACCATGAACTTCTAATGCAGAATTCGATAAAACAGGTTTCTGCTTACCTTTGTCTATAATGGCGCCAGTTAATGGTCTGTCAGGTCGCGGTGTTCCCAGGTCCCCAGAGGAGTCACCCCTTGACGGCAATCGCAGTCGGAGGTCACCAATAAATGTGGGAGAAAATTCTTCCACCTGTTGAAAGTTGCCTATAATTTTAAATATCAAACAGTTAACAAATTACTTACAATCAAAATTAAATAAGATTTCAGACGCCACACAAAACTGGAAGAAGTAAGAGGATTTATTGCAGCAATAAAACCCAGTGAGCCGCACTTGCAATGCTTAGGTCGTAAATACAAGCACTGTCAAGAGCAGACTGAATTCACAGTAGAAGCACACACCTTTTATACACTTCATGAGAAGGAAGGGGGAGTCCCAGGGAATTTCCCGACCCCTCCTCTATACACTCTTTTTTGCTGACCACATCAAATTTTTATTCCATTATAATCCAGTTTCATCAATTGTTTTATTCCAGTTTCTATCAATTAATTCTTCTATTATAATTACATTTTTCTTATCTTGTACCATTACATCATAAACCTCGCTATCTGACTCCTCTCCATGCTCATAACTCTTTCCCGTTATTATTACACCTCGTTATTTAACTTCTCCTTGCGCTTATCTGATCCTTACTATGCTTGAGAGCTTTTTTCTCATTATCTTTACATTTTTCGAGTCTTTATAATAATATAGGGGTGTTGCTTGTTTTCAAGACTTTTTTTCCTCGTGTTTCTTTGGTTTATTCTTCATTCTCAAGAGACCAGTCATGGGTAAGCATCTCCTTTATACTATTGTACTTAATTTATTTATTACTTATTTGCCTTATTTTACCCTATTCAATGTTTTTATACATGTCATTCTATTTTATAGCTAACTGCAACTTCTCCATTGATGACATCATCCCTGTAGATGATTCGGACAGCCAGGGCAGTTCAGATCGTGTTCCTTCTGAGGACTACAACCCGACTGAGCCAGCTGTGGGTCCGGCCTCCGTGAGTCCTGACCGATCTGATTCTGAGTTGTCTGAGTCTCTGATGCAGTATCTACAAGATAAAGGTTTTACTTACTCTAAAAGGGATGAGTCTAAGCCTGCTCCTTCTAAGAGACGGCGTTTGGATGTTGAGAGTCCTCACTGTTCTTTTCAGCCAGTGAGGGCCACGTCCAGCACTCCCGCTCCATCTAACAGACAGCCTAAATTTAAAGTAAGTGTGAGTACTCAGACTGATTTAAACGTGTCTGTTAGTACACAGACCAATGAAACTAATTCCATTGGTGTTCAAACAGATTTTCCTCAGGCCTCTGTGTCTATGTTAAACCGTGGGGTCTCTGTGTTCATTCTCCTCACTGACCTTCCTCTAGGAGTTTACTTTCTCTAGATGCTTACCCATGGCCCCCTATTTTGTATGTTTTTTGTTGGGTCTTTTTATACTGTTGTATTTTATATTATTACCATGTAGATACGCATTTTTATTCTGTGTCTACTCTTATTAAACTATGTTATTCATAAGCCTGTTTCTGTGTCTCTTCTTATCAGCTCGTACCAGTCTACGAACACACATGTACACTGTCCTGCATGGAAATTCCCTTGCATACATGTCATGTACTGTACGATATCGATAACTGATTTATTATTTTGTTTTTCTCGTGCCTCCGAGTTTTTATGGCCTGAACATCGGCTCTTCTCCTCATTAATTTTCAGGTTTATCCAATTATTTTTGGTTTCTGGTCTTATGTCTCCCTTATCTTATCTGGTCATCTGTTGGTTCCAGCTATGTCCAGTTTCTGGACCTTCTATATTTTCATTACCTCATCTAGTTATCCTTTTATGTACTTCCGATCTTTCCCTCAACTCTTCATCAAGTGTGTGTGTGCTCAGTTTTCCGCTAAGTCCGGCACCTTAAGTGTGTGTGCTCAGGTTCAGCTAGTCCGGCACCTGGCGGTCTATGTTTTACGACCTGTCATGCTCCTTGGTCTTATGAAGTTTCGGGTACCCCTGTCTTTCTGCTTTTCCTGACTTTCCCCTGTCTGTTTGTTAATGCTATAATGGTGATTCTTAATTCTTATTTATATTTCTACCTACTTAAATATATTTTGATTAAATATGCTTACAATAGAACATAGATTAATTCATTATTTTACCTGTATCATATGTAAAATAATTAATTAATCTATGTTAAATATATGTCTGACATTTATAATAAACCAAACGGCTTGAAAATGGGTTGAAAATTAAGCAGATGAAGGTGATTTGAATCATTGATAGTTTCTGTGCCAATGTTAACTAATGCAGAGTAGCCGGGCTTCCCCTGACCCAAGATGGCGGCCGCGCTGACTCATCGTTCCTGTGGACAGCAGCGTCACAGGCCACATCTAGTCACTGTGTGTGTGTGTGTGTATATATATATATATATATATATATATATATAGTGATGGGTCGTTAATGAACGATTCGTTCTTTTTGAACGAATCTTTAACATGACTCAGATAAACGAGTCGTCTCGGAGAGTGATTCGTTCATTTTCAATTGAGCGCGCATGCGCAAAGCATCGCAAAACCTCCTTATATATATATATATATATATATATATATATATATATACACAGGAAACAGTATTGAACGCAATAAGTCTTCAATTCTCGAGTCGTTCGTTCTTTTAACACGTGACTCCCATAGACGCTATGCGGTGCAATAGATTCAAAAGAAAGACTGAGATGAGAAGGTGAGCAACTTATTCTGTTTATTATAATATGTTCTTAGTTTCATTGTAATATTTTCATATCTGGAACTATAGCCAAAATTTGTGTATGTAGAGTATTGAGGTGTATTTTTTATTGAAAACGCAACATTTTAATTCATTTCTGATCAAATTAACGAAATGACTCAAAAAAAGATTCGTTCATTTTGATGAACGAGATTCAAAGAACCGAATCACTAAAATGATTCGAACTTCCCATTACTAGCACGTGGTTAGTTGCCTCGGGCCGTTAGTGACTGTGACGTCGCATGTGGGCGTGGTCTTTGACGCGTTTCAGCTCAATAATAAACAAACCGCACGCGACGTGTTCAGTTTCTCTCCGCTTTCTGGTTAGAAAAAGGTAAGAGGCGCTCGTGCTGGGTTTTCTGTAAAAATTTATCACTTTTTATTTATTTTAATATCATTTAATGACATTATGAATGATTAGGTGCGTTTTATTGTTGAGCTTCACGCATTTGTTTAGATCAATTTGGAGCTAAGATTTATTTTACATAAGCCTGGAAACAGCACTCACTGAACTACTTGTTTTATTATTATTATTATTATTATTATTATTATAGGATCAGATGTCAGGCTGTTTATATGCTTTTTTTTTTACTACAACTGTCGATTATCCAGATTCAGTTCCATCTCTCGCGCTCTCTCTCTCACACACACCGACACACACAACAAATCCACTTCAGTATTTCAACAAGTTTCTCATCAGATTTTTGCCAAAGAATGCTATCTTTTTACACACCCATAAATCTACACTTATACTAAAACCAAAAATCTGATTAATTTCAATGTGAAAAGCCTCTTAAGAGAAGTGTATGGTAATTACATTCATTGTTTTTATTTAAACAAGGGGAAAAACATGGTTTTAATGACAGGTTCTATGCTAGTGTTATACGTGTGTATAAGAACAAACATAAAATTGTATGTTTAAAGGTCATCTTAAAGCTGAGATTTATATTTCTGAACACTGTTTGAGTTCAAAAACAAGATTGTTCCACATGAGGCACAGAAAGTAAAAGAAAGTGAAATTAAATTGACATGTATAATATAATGGCACATAAATAACAGTGATTACAAGTGGATAAAAAGATTTAAATCTTTTTTTTTTTTTTTTAGCAATGCTGAGTTTTGTCATTTTATCATTTATGAAGTAGATTTATTATAGGTGCAATTTATCTATTTCAGAAATTTTAAAAATAACAGATGTGAAGAAACTAAGTTCTACATGAAAATTCTTGTCTAAATTTAGATTTATGAGGAATTAAAGTAGACAAGTAACTGCTTTCAACATAATCCTAATGCCTATGCATTTAATTTGCTGAATTAGTTCAACATATATTCCTATGTTTAGTTTTTTTTTTTTTTATAGGTTATCAAGTTTTTACTGATAAGGTGTAAACAGTTGCACTAGTGGACAAAACTGTATTTCATTGTCTTGTACCATAACATGTACAGTGAGAATAACGTTGAATCTAATCTAAAACAGTGCACCTTAAGGAGGCCAATCAGAATTGATCTAAAGTATCCTAGTTGGGGTGAGAGGCCTTCAAAAGCAGCCGAATGTTTTCCTAAAGTGAACGGAAAGCAAAAAATGACAGGTTGCTGGAGGACTGTTACTTAGGGGGGGTTGATCATGTATAACATAAAATGTAGAGTCACAAGGTTCTTCAGCTGGGTGTTAGATTGTATATCATGCCATCCTTTTATTATATGTAGTGTTACAATATGCTACCAGATAGGTGACAGTATCAGGAAACATTAACTTTAGGGTCCACGTACAAAATCCATATCCTGTATATGGAGAAATAAGGTAAATTTTTCAAGAAAGACCACGGCAACTCTTTTAATCCTCAAGATTCTCAAAAGTCTTTGTCCATGAAATGTTTTTTTTAAATAGTGACAAATTGTACTGAAATGTTGAGTTCAGGTGTGACATTTGCCACACTTGTGCATCTTCTACAGATGAACACATACACTGGTTCAAACACCAAGTCACTATAGTGTTTTCTTTTATATGTCTATTCTTAATATGAAGATTTCACTTTGCAGTTAAATCTATGACAGTCCTGAAACAAATTTTTGTGTTGTATTTTCTCTGTCTACAGAAGGATGGCCATGACTTCACAGTTTGACCACGCAAAGCTTGACAGAGTGGAGGAGGGTGATAAGCCACGGGGCAAGGCAGTGCGGCGGAACCTCTTTGGTCCGGTTGACCACCAGCAGCTTCAGCAGGACTTAAACCGGCTCTTGTGCATGGATACGGAGGTGGCCGAGCAGCGCTGGAACTTCGACTTCGAGAGCGATCATCCTACCCCTGGCTCAGTGAAGTGGGAAGAGATGCAGTGCCAGGATGTTCCTGCTTTCTACCGCAGCTGTGTGGTGAGGGCGGGCAAGCGCAGACCGGAGGTCCCCATCAGCGCTGGTGGAGAGAGAGAGCAGTCAACTCCAAACAGGCTACTATCACAGGTGAGACCAGAGCCACAATCTGCTGTGTACCAATGAAAGCAGGAATGTGTGTCTTTAAACCTGCACTAGGATTAAGTACTGCTTGATATACTGCATGCAATGAGTCTTTCACATTGCTGCAGAGGAATTTTGGACCACTCTTATTTGCAGAATTGTTTTAATTCAGCAACAATGAAGGGTTTTTAAGTATGAACAGCCTATTTAAGGTCATGCCACAACATCTCAATCAGATTTAAGTTCAGACTTTGACTATGCCACTCCTTTTTTTTTAATTTTTTTTAATGTATTTATTTAATTTTAGACATTTAAAGGTGGACTTGCCTGTGTGTTCTGGATCATTGTCTTGCTGCAAATATTTGTTACAGCACTGTGGGATTGGACCAGATGGACTGGCCTTTGGACCCAATATTAGTTAGTCTAGGGTGTACGTGGTCTTGTCACCAGTTCACCTGATCATAATTTTATGGCTGATGTGTGTAAATCTAAGAAATTGTAGGAAAATGCATGACGTTCACAAGTCTATAGATTGCTAGTGGTAAAGTATCAAATAAATTAAAGGTAGAACATTTATTGTGTCCACAAAAATATATATATATATTTTGGGTCCTGATTAAGACAAATTTCCGGCGCATTGTAAATTTTTACGTATGTATTCATTTGTTTTTCCAGTTGTGTATGTGTTTTAACTGTTTGCCTTTTGTCTGCTTGCTAGCCCCGAGTCACTAGAGGTGCATCGTGCGTTTACATAGCTGGGGCAGATCCAGTACAAGCTGCAGCTAAGGGCACAGGAAGTGCACCAGCTCTCGCTGAAGGCCGGCTTCTTCGAGGGATTCGTTTATAATTTGGGATCTCCGCTGGTCTTCGCCAAGCTTGCAGAGTCACAATGTGTGAAACCAGCCAGCAGAACTCCATAATTAAATATATCACCTGCTGCAGGACCTGTTTACCATGCTGTGTGTGTGTGCTGTGTGCCGTGTGTGCTGTGTGTGTGGTTTAAACTTAATGTATATATGTGATTTTCAGATAAACATTATGTATTATATTCATAACAGTTATTTATAACAATATTTATTATTTGTAAATAGAATAAAATGTAACCAAATAACCACAAAGTGTCATTTGGGTGTTTCACTACATATCGTTGGTGTTTACCGAGATTTGATTATATCATTGTTTCAAATTAAACAAGCCATAAACGGCTTTGGAAATTAATTGATAATGTAAATAAATCATTAGGGTTGTAAATGAGGCAGGACTAAGCCTCAGTCATCTTGTACTTCCAGGGTCAGAGGTTCAAATCCTGTCTCTGGTCTGTACCTTTTTTGCATGCTTTCCCTGTCCTTGATAGGGTTTTCTCCAGGTACTCCCAGAATATATCCTGGCTGATGATTTTTTAAAATTTTTACTCGTTTGTAGCTGTCCATTTTTATGTATATATATATATATATATATATATATATATATATATATACTGTATATACAGGTCCTTCTCAAAAAATTTGCAGGGATTTTGGGTTTTCATGAGCTGTATGCCACAATCATCAATATTAAAACAATAAAAGGCTTGAACTACTTCAGTTGTGTGTAATGAATCTAAAATATGTGAAAGTCTAAAAAATGTTTATCAGTACATTACAGAAAATAATGAACTTCATCACAATATGCAAATTTTTTTTAGAAGGACCTGTGTGTGTGTGTGTGTATATATATATATATACTGTAAGCCTGTGCCGGCTGTAGCTTCAGGTACTTGTTCTTGGCTGAAAGGGACTAGATCCTTTTCTTCTGGTGATGGCTGTAAAGAGTGTTTAGTTGATTTCTATAACCTTACTGGCATCTCACATGCAGTTTTTGACTTTAGACCTGCTACTCAATGGATTTTTGTTTTATTTGTTTTTCCACACCATTTTGTGTAAACTCAATACTGTTCTGTAAAAATCCAAGCAAATCAGGTGCATCTAAAGCCATAAAACAAGCCCATCTGGTACAAACATGTCATGCCTCAGTCACAGTCCCAGAGTTCACATTTTCCCCCATTCTAATTTTTGATGTGTGCAATAACTGAAGCTCTTGATCTCTGTCTTCACGATTTGGCACATGGGTGTCCCTAATAAAGTGGAGAGTGAGTATATTTAAAGGTTGCTCCTAAATGAGCATCCACTGCCTTAAAGTCATTTAAATTCATTTACTGGTTCCTGTGCAACACCTAGAATTTCATTAATAAATAATTGTGATGGCGGCACGGTGGTGTAGTGGTTAGCACTGTCGCCTTGCACCTCCAGGGTCTGGGTTCGATTCCCGTCTCTGTGTGCATGGAATTTGCATGTTCTCCCTGTGCTTGGTGGGTTTCCTCCGGGTACTCCGGTTTCCTCCCACAGTCCAAAGATATGCAGGTTAGCGTTCCTAAAAATTGCCTGTAGTGTGAGTGTGTGTATGTGTGTGCCCTGCGATGAATTGGCACACTGTCCAGGGTGTACCCCGCCTAGTGCCCGAAGTCTCCTGGGATAGGCTCCAGGTCCCCCACGACCCTGAACACAGGATTAAGCGGTATATTTTATCATTTAAAAAAGTTAATTGAAACAGCAGTTTTAAGTTATACCTTCCTAAAAATGTACATCTAACTAATCATTATGAGTTTGTTTTAAGCCGAAAAAGGGGTTGAGTGAATTTAAAGAATTAGTAGTTTCAGTTAGCAGATGCTCTTATCTAGAGCAGCTTACATTTTTATCTCATTATATATCTGAGGGTTAAGGGCCTTGCTCAAGGGCCCAACATTGGCAAGTTGGTGGTTGTGGGGTTTGAACCTGGGATCTTCTGAACCATAGTCTTATGCCTTAACCACTGAGCTACCCCTGGCCAGTTAGTACGCAATGTAGTTATAATGATTAGTTAGATGTACTTCTTTAGGAAGGTATAACTAATTTAAAACAGCAGTTTCAATTAACTTTTTTAAATGATTTGGCACAACTTCAACCACTGAAGTTGAGTGAACTCAAAATTGCTTTGCAACCTGTTGTTTTAACTTTTTAAGTTAAAGCAACTTTTTATTTTTTACAGTGTGTGTGTATGTTTGTGAGGTTATCAGTCCAGTCGTATTGCAGGTGCAGTATGTGGTGTAGATGTCCATGATAGAGAGATGAGAGACATCACTATCTGCTGTAGGGTCTAGCACAGGGGTGGGCAAACTTTTTAATTCGTGGGCCACATTGAGTTCTAACATTTGACAAAGGGGCCGGAACAGGAGCAGATGGATGGCAAGCTTTGGTCTCCACCATACATTCTTTTAGAAACTCGCCTTCGGACAGTGGTTTGCTGGCCTTTGCTATTTTAAATGAAAGCATAAAACTGACCTTGGTACTTGACTCTTGAATGGCAGTTTGACGGTGAAAAAAACTTTTCTGAGCCTTCAAATTAGCTGCCAACTTCTCAGCAGCAGCTTCCCGTTCTTTTGTTGACAGCTTGCTAGCATAGTTAGCGTGCTTTGTGGCAAAGTGACGGCTAACATTATACTCTTTAAAAACCGCCACAGTTTCTTGGCATATAAGGCAAACAGCAGATGATCGGTGTTCAGTGAAAAAACATTTACTGTAGTTGTCCACTCCTTATTGAACACTCGACATTCTTTGTCCACTTTCCTTTTCTTGGGTCCGCTCATCTTCATAGAGGGGTGGTGGGTCGAAGGGTAAAGTGCAAACGTGGAGTAATAGGCCTAGGTTTCACCTCAACAAAGCCAATATATTTAGAGTGCGCTATCTAGTGAGGAAACATCAGAATTGCAGGGGAAATAAAACATTAAGAAGGTTAATTTATTACATTGTTTTCAAGTTTGGCGGGCCAAATCAAAACATTTAACGGGCCGCATGTGGCCCCCGGGCCGTAGTTTGCCCATGCCTGGTCTAGCAGTTTGAAATGGTACAATACCCAAACTAGAAAACAGCTTCCATGTGCTGTAGGCCAATATCAAACCTCCCCTTTATCTCTAAGATTCTGGAAAAGATAGTAGGGGAGCAGCTATGCTCATATCTGCATAGAAATGGCATACATGAACTGTATCAGTCAGGATTTAGGCCTCATCACAGCACAGAAACAGCACTCCTTAAAGTAGTAAATGACCTCCTATTGGCCTCTGATCAGGGTTGTGTAACTATGCTTGTATTACTCGACCTCAGTGCAGCTTTTGACACCATTGATCATGCTATTCTTCTTCACAGATTAGAAAATGTAGTAGGAATTAAGGGTACAGCCCTCTCCTGGCTCAGATCCTATTTGACCGATCGTTCTCAGTATGTAGACTTAAATGGTGATTATTCTGCATGTTCTCTAGTGGAGTTTGGCGTTCCGCAGGGTTCAGTTTTAGGCCCACTGCTTTTTTCCCTTTACATGCTTCCTCTGGGCAACATAATCTGTAAGCATGGTATTAGTTTTCATTGTTATGCTGACGACACACAGTTATATGTCTCAGCAAAACCTGATGAGAAAAAACAGCTTACTAAGGTTGAGCAATGTGTGCAGGACATAAGAAATTAGATGCTAATTAACTTCCTTCTGCTTAACACAGATTTTAGATCACACCGTAACTTTAGATGGCCTTTCTGTTCCATCAAGTGCAACAGTAAAAGACCTCGGCGTGATTATAGATTCCAGCCTTTCATTTGAAGCTCTTTCTGATAAAACTCTTTCTGATTCTGATTCTGATTCTGATGTAGATAATATTACCAGGATAGCATTCTTTCACCTCAGAATTATTGTCAAGATAAGAAATATATTGTCACTAAACGATGCAGAAAAACTAGTTCATGCTTTTATCACCTCTAGGTTGGACTGTTGTAATGCCTTACTGTCTGGTTGTTCAGCTAGGTGCATAAACAAGCTTCAGCTAGTCCAGAATGCAGCAGCGAGAGTCATCACTAGAACCAGAAGATATGAGCACATCACCCCTATCTTCACTGCATTGGCTCTGTGTAAAATTTCGCATTGATTTTAAAATACTACTCTTGACATATAAAGCATTAAATGGTCTCGCGCCGCAATATCTGAGCGAACTGCTTGTGTCTTACGATCCGCCACGCCTACTTCGATCAAAGGATGCAGGCTGCTTGTCAGTACCGCGTATTATGAAAACTACAGCTGTGGGCAGAGCTTTTTCTTACAAAGCCCCAAAATTATGGAATAGTCTTCCAAATAGTGTTCGGGACTCAGACACAGTCTCAGTGTTTAAGTCTAGGCTAAAAACCTATTTATTTAGCCAAGCGTTTTTATAAATAGATTTGCCTTAGGTAAAGGAGCAGATCTGGGGGACTCATGGATGTAGAGTATTATGGTGAACTGGTATTTTTAGATGCTGTCTTACTCACTCTCATTTGATCACTCAGGTTGGTTGACGGTGAGGTGATTGTTTGCTTTACATCTCAGGGAGCCCTCATGTTTGTGTTTACTTCTGGCTCTCCCTTTTAGTTATGCTGTCATAGATAGTCCTAGTCTCTGCTTGCACTCTACAGTAAATATACATTCACATTATACACTATGTGACTGTGACCATACCTAACTGCCATCTCTCCTCTTCTTCTCTTTCTCCCCCTCTTTCTCTTTCCTCTCTCCCCCTGTCTCCCCCTTTCACTCTTTCTCTCTCTCTCTCTGTCGAGCTATCTCACATGTCATTCCTGAGCTGCCAGTGATCCAGACTCCCTCTGCCCTCCGGACCTGTCTGACCCATCCTGGTGCCCCGCTTCTGGTTGGAGATCTCGTCACATGGATGCCCCGTGTGTCTCTTTGGGATGCGTCTGGTGTCTGGGGATGATTCTCTCTACTTAGAAGATGGTTCTGGCCTCGAATGGTGTTGGCAGCTGTTTCTCTGAGGACTTGACAATTCGATAGTTCAGGACTGGAACTTTCTACAAGTCTACCTGAGTCTCCAATAAATACCTGGACTCAATTTTAACATCAATTAACACCAATTATAGCTGAACTGCCTGCCACCTAACACACTGTATAAATGCAGATCATTTCCTGCTATCTGTTTCACCCAGATGAGGATGGGTTCCCTGTTGAGTCTGGTTCCTCTCAAGCTTTCTTCCTATTACCATCTCAGGGAGTTTTTCCTTGCCACTGTCGCCCGCGGCTTGCTCACCAGGGACTATGTGAACATTTTGATTCATACACATTCACATTCCTTATACAAACTTAAATAATTCTTTTGATTGTGTAAAGCTGTTTTGAGACAATGTCAATTGTTAAAAGCGCAACACAGAGAGACTAAAGGGGAGCTTCTTCCCACAGGATATTCAGGACTTCAGCCAGAACAACACATTGGACTCACTGATTGGACTTTCTTTTGTTTCCTTCACACCTGTGTTGAAGCACATTACATTACTCACCACATTGGAAATGGGCAAGTTGCAAGATTTTACTAAGAGTCGTAAGCATTTAATTGTGTATAATGTGTATGGTCATTTATCTGACAAATTAATTTTTATTTATTTTAATTTGATTTAAACTGGTTAAGAAATTTACTCATAATGCAGGAGGCAGGATTTTTTTTTTTACCACAAACTAACTTGCTAAGACTTTATGTTTTTTGTTATTATTTTATTTTTTAGTTTACAAAGATCACTTGTCTAGCAAGGGCTCTTCTTACACTGAAAACTCCCACTCCATTTGTTTTCTTCTGTGTATGTCGTTTTGTCTCTTTTCTGTTTTTTTCTCCAGTGTCCCTTAAGGAGTTCAGTAATATTGCACCATACATGATGTGTTCAGAAGAGGGAAAAAAGGCTCTGATCTTAGATCTTTAAATGTGCCGTTAAACACAAGAGAAGTCAGGATGAAGTTAAGGCCAGTGGAATTCCTATTCTGACTGCTGTTTTTTGGGAATCATTAATTCTTTTTATTATTGCATAATTTATTTTAAAAAGAAAAATAAACAAAAACAGGCAAGATACATTATGGACGGGGTGCCAATCCACACACTCATACGTTCATTCACACACTACAAGCAAATTTGGAACACCAATCAAATCCTGACCCTGACGATTTAATAATTAACAAACATTATTTTAAAAATAGCTGAAAAGACAACTTTACTACTTTACAACATTACTAACCACACACTCAGGCTTGCTAACAAATTTTAAATGTTTTTTGTTTATTCATTAATTAAATTAAGTTTAAACAAATACAAGTGATCTTATATAGCAAGGATTCTTCTTCATTTCTATGCTTTTTTTTTCTTTTAGTGTTCCTTAAGGAGTTCAGTAATATTGCAGCATGCTGTATAAGTTCATAAGAGAAAACTATCTCTGATATTAGAACTGTAAATGCGCCGTCAAACATCAGCGAAACAAAGAGGAAAATAGGTCCAGTGTAATTCCTATTCTGGCCGCTAGAGGGTATCTGAGAGAAGTGTAAGTGCTGCTCAGCTCTGTCTGACTCCCGCCGGACGCGGTGGCGCGCGCCTGTAATCCCCGCTACCGGGAGGCTGAGGCTGGCGGATCGTTTGAGCTCAGGGGTTCTGGGCTGCAGTGGGCTGTGCCGATCGGGTGTCCGCACTAAGTTCGGTATCGATATGGTGCTCCTGAGGGAGCTCGGGGTCACCAGGTCGCCTAAGGAGGGGTGAACCGGCCCAGGTCGGGAACGGAGCAGGTCAAAGCCCCCGTGCCTATCAGTAGTGGGATCGCGCCTGTGAATAGACACTGCAGTGCAGCCTGAGTAATACAGCGGGACTCAGTCTTTTACACACACACTTTAATCAACAACCTCCACATAACAAACAGCACTACAACACACTGTCCTCTCACAACTAGACATTTCAATCAAAATGCACAAATCTTACAGTCTACATCACACATACACAATTTGTTTCTGCCACTTTACATAACTAAAATAAATTATATATTTTTTATATATTTAATATATTTTTATATTATATATATTTTTTCAGTTTTGTAATATATCTGACTAAAACCATACACTGCCTCCTATTGGAAAAGGGTGAAATTACACCTTTATATACACCTAGTTTAAGTCGTGGCCAGGAATAGGCGCAATTGAAACACATTTTTAAATTAGAATCAATTAGATTAAATTTTATTATCATTGTGCAAAGTACATGCAGGTATAGTCTAACCAGACATGTCTATTTACAATAAATAACAGTGTGGTAAATGAGGGTATTGGTCCATGAATACAGGGGTTCAAATCAGGTAAAGTAGGCTGTTATCATCATTTTAACCATATACAGTACACATGGAAACGAAACAATGTTCCTGTGGGCCAGAAAGTCCAGGGCCACTTTCATGATTTTTTTTGTTTGTTTGCTGTTTTTTCTATAGTATGCTGAGCAAAATAAAAAAAACATTGGTTAGTTTTCCACTGCTGCGCCCTGTGTGTGCTTTACAATGCCAGACAACATTCAAATGCAAATTTTTCACCCTCCCCCTATACATTCAGGACCTCTCACCACTTCCCCAATCTGAGGCTCTTATGCCTCAGACTTTCAGTCAGTAGCGGACTGGGACCAAAAAGTGGCCCTGGACTTTCTGGCCCATAGCAGCCCACATCATAATACACTGGCTCATTAATGTAGAGATATATTTTAACACCAGTTACTAGTATAAAAAAATAACAATACGGAAAGCAATGCTATTTAAACATATTATTTGAAGTATCACTGAACATACATTGGGTCATATTAGTGAAACAAAGAAACAAAGGAAAGAACATCAAGACAAACTACATATAAATCTATAAAGACAATATTTTAAAAAGAATGGCAATAAAACTGAACAGGTAAGCTGAAATAAAATCAGTAGCAGCATTATTTTTTTATTAATATTGTCTACCATAATAATTACTAGCAGGAGTTAATGCTGCTGCTAATTTTATTCCAGCTTACCTGTTCAGTTTGATTGTGATTCTTTTCACTTGGCTCTGGTAGATCAGGGGAGACGTGTTGGTCATCATCAGCAGGCACTGGTTCATCATCACTGACCTGCTGCACTTACAGTTTACACTGATGAGTGGTAGATCTTACACTGCATCACGATGATACCCCCTGCCAAATGTTCATGATATCTCACAAACAAAAAGGCAAATTTGTCTTTTCCTCATAAAGTGTTTAGGTCAAATTCCACCCATACAAGTGTGACAAATATGCAAAGAAAAAAATCAGGAAGGGGCAAATACTTTTCCATGGCACTGCACATGTAGACAGATTGTTCCACTAGGATGAAACTGTGCCAGGTGGAGTTAAAGCACTTTTAAAATCACACTAACTTTACACTGATCTGAATAACTTTGAATAATGAACTTATTGTTCTTTCCTCTTTTTTTTTTAATTTTTTTTTTACAAATATGACCCAATATATGTTCAGTGATACTTTTTATTTACATTTTTGTTTGTTATATTTCTATACTAGTATGTGGTTTAAAAAAAAAAATCTCCACTTTAATGAGCCAGTGTATTCTTCTTCCTCTTTTTAAAAGGCAGAATCTGTTCATTTGAAGCATTTCACTGCATTTACCTCTAAAGCTTTTTCTTATTTTCGTGTACTTTTCAGCTCCACCTTTTCTTCTTCCTCCATTTCATTCATTGAAATTATTAATTTGCTCAAACAACTTCGCTGCATGGAGGGATATATAGAGGGAGCGAAACATGCGCATGCGCAGTAACAAACACAGTTAGCTCCTCCGCTTTGTTTTTGATGTTGCTCGCGGCAGTGTAACAGCCCGTTAATTCATGTAATGATGAGATGGACAAACTTGTCGATGTCCATTCTTTATTTTGTTGCATATTGTCAGGTTATAGTACAAACTTTCGGGTAGATCCTGCTATTAAATCAAACTAAAAACGAGTGAAAAGAATACAAAACTCAGACTCTATATCCCAGATACCCATCTCGCGTCCAACTTCACATACACCGGACACAATGCATCTCCCGCAATGGACTACACTCCCGTAAACAGCTGTCGTAAAATCAACCTCTCTCTCTCCTGCAACAACACGCTCTTTGTCGGCGGCGCCCGCACACGCCTCCATATGATTAGGAAAGAGATGCAATATTATGGTTTCATAATAGAAAAAAATACCTTTTATTTGGGGTTAAGTGACTGATGTGCCTAACATCTTTCAGCTGAGCCTCGTTTCACTGAATAATCCACCACACACAATCAGTATAATGACACACACACACACACAGAGTCGTCACTCCCCTAAATTTAAAGAATACAAACTGGTTGCGTGCGAGTTTGCTGTTTTTCCTATAGTATGCTGAAGCAAAATCAAAATAAAACATTTTATTTTGTTTTATTTTTATTTTGCTATAATTAAAATAAAAATTTTTAAAACAGTATCACGCAGGGATCGAACCCTTACGCTCACTCCGTAGGCTCCCTAAATAGGCGGGAAAGGGATGGAGCCACGTTTTCGTGTCGGCAGGAAAAAAAAAAAAAAAACTAATCAGATCTAACAGATGAGGACTCAGATTAATGTGCAAAAAATATATAATAAAACTATATAAGTCTACATAGTCTTTATAAGACTCTACCTTATGCGCACTTAAAACATTTTATTTAGTTTTAAAATAAAACAATTTTAAAACATCATCACTCGAGATTCAAACCAGCACTTTGTAGATCTCCAGCCGAGCGCTCTAATCACTACACCAAGCGGGTACTTAGAAACAATGCACCCCAGAGACGTTAATAAACCACTCGACTTCTTTGAAAGAAAGTTCTAGATAAGTGACGAAGTAAGCCTGTTATAATAATAACTTGGTGTTATTTGATCTTATTGGTTTAGAAATTTATATTTAAATAAATAGTAAACTTGGCCGATTTCGTTATAATTTTGTTTGATGAGTGGGGCTTGAAAATTCTCTTGAAAAATATGGTCATTTATTTCAGTTAATAAATCTACTAGAAATTTTTTTTACTCATTATTGTACAGTACACATCAATAGCTCTGGTTCAGATTTTTCATGTTTGTTGTGGAAATTACCATCACTGTTGTATTTACTGCGATGAATGAAAATGTCACTTTGCGCCACCTGGCGGCCATTTTACGCATGACTTTGAAATGCAACTGATTTATTTTGGCTGCTGTTGCCTTTACACGGCGGTATGCGCGGCGGGATGGTTATTCCGATTGAGTAACCACTGTATAACGAACATTAACGTATCATGGTGAAGAAAAAACTGAGATTTTCGCAGTTTATATATAGGCCTATATATACAGGTCCTTCTCAAAAAATTTGCATATTGTGATGAAGTTCATTATTTTCTGTAATGTACTGATAAACATTAGACTTTCATATATTTTAGATTCATTACACACAACTGAAGTAGTTCAAGCTTTTTTTGTTTTAATATTGATGATTGTGGCATACAGCTCATGAAAACCCAAAATCCCTATCTCAAAAAATTAGCATATCATGAAAAGGTTCTATAAACGAGCTATTAACCTAATCATCTGAATCAACTAATTAACTATAAACACCTACAAAAGATTCCTGAGGCTTTTAAAAACTCCCAGCCTGGTTCATTACTCAAAACCGCAATCATGGGTAAGACTGCCGACCTGACTGCTGTCCAGAAGGCCATCATTGACACCCTCAAGCAAGAGGGTAAGACACAGAAAGAAATTTCTGAACAAATAGGCTGTTCCCAGAGTGCTGTATCAAGGCACCTCAGTGGGAAGTCTGTGGGAAGGAAAAAGTGTGGCAGAAAACGCTGCACAACGAGAAGAGGTGACCGGGCCCTGAGGAAGATTGTGGAGAAGGACCGATTCCAGACGTTGGGGGACCTGCAGAAGCAGTGGACTGAGTCTGGAGTAGAAACATCCAGAGCCACCGTGTACAGGCGTTTGCAGGAAATGGGCTACAGGTTGCAAATTTTTCATGTCATTCGGAAATCAAGGTGCCAGAGTCTGGAGGAAGACTGGGGAGAGGGAAATGCCAAAATGCCTGAAGTCCAGTGTCAAGTACCCACAGTCAGTGATGGTCTGGGGTGCCATGTCAGCTGCTGGTGTTGGTCCACTGTGTTTTATCAAGGGCACTGTGTTTTGTCAATGCAGCTACAGTAGCTATCAGGAGATTTTGGAGCACATCATGCTTCCATCTGCTGAAAAGCTTTATGGAGATGAAGATTTAATTTTTCAGCACGACCTGGCACCTGCTCACAGTGCTAAAACCACTGGTAAATGGTTTACTGACCATGGTATTACTGTGCTCATTTGGCCTGCCAACTCTCCTGACATGAACCCCATAGAGAATCTGTGGGATATTGTGAAGAGAAAGTTGAGAGACACAAAACACAAGAATCTGCAAAAGGATTCCCGACCAAGTATTGAGTGCAGAACTGAACATAATTATTTGAAGGTTGACTTTTTTTGTATTAAAAACATTTTTCTTTTATTGGTCGGATGAAATATGCAAATTTTTTGAGATAGGGATTTTGGGTTTTCATGAGCTGTATGCCACAATCATCAATATTAAAACAATAAAAGGCTTGAACTACTTCAGTTGTGTGTAATGAATCTAAAATATATGAAAGTCTAATGTTTATCAGTACATTACAGAAAATAATGAACTTTATCACAATATGCTAATTTTTTGAGAAACTCAGAGAGAGGGTAAGTAACGGCACCCTGCCGAAAATCTCTCTCTTTTTAGTCAGAGGGGGAAAAAATCAAGTTTGAGGAAAAAAGAGCTGAAATTTTTTATTTTAGGAAATTGTTTATAATAAACCAAACTTTATATGAGGCATTTCTTTTATCATGTCATGTTCTTTTGTCACTTCGAGAAAACTACTCTTTAAATTACTTTACTTTAATTACTTACTTACTAATTTTTATCAATGATCGATGATGTTGTTCAACACGTTTTCCCCCTTGTTTTAGGTGTGTACAGTAAAAGCTCATGAGCTGGCCAGTCACATCCCGGTCGACGATGGTTTATAGGTGTGGGCGGGGCTACACCTACGTCACCACAGGTTTGCCTGCCTTTACGGCGTGAATAAAGGTGGCTTCAGTCAGGACACGAGAGGGCGTGATATCCCATACAATATGTGTTGTACCTCGTTCCTCTCCTTCAGGGAACCGAGGTTATAGTCATAACCATTTGTTTTAAGAATGCTTGACCTGTCTTATACACTGTAATCATTTAAGAAGCTGTAGTAGATATTTTCATGAACTGGATGTTTTCAAAGAATGGTTGACCTGTGTTATATACTGTAGCCTAATCATTTAATAAGCTGTTGTATAATGCTGGAAGATGTTTTCACACTATGTACGCACGTTATGTTTGTTTTTGTGTTATATAACCATTTTACGCTGGGTCAATGTATTGCAGGCTTGCTGATGTACAAAATAAACCAGTACAATTCAAATGTTTTAATTAACATGTATTTTTAAGTATTGATATCACACCATTGTAGCCATTCTGTGTGCAGTAGACTAGGCTAAGGTAAGTATCAATAGTTTATTTTAAGTTCACTGAAGTGGAAGAATAATCAACTTACACTTAGTTTTGAAGTACATTAATATCAAAAGCTTCAATTTTCTCTGGACTCAGATCATAAATACGTGTCTGTCAGTTGGAACAAACAAAAAACAACAACAAAAAAATAATTTGAGATTTGGATGATTTATGATGATTTAATTTCTGCCTAGATGCAGATGTTCGGTTCCCCATCCTAACATTCTGAGGTCTGTTGGTCAGGAAGTCCATAATTGTTTTTTCCCCCGCTTTGTTTGTTTAACTCAGTGGTTCTCAAACATTGTCTGTCATTCCCCACTTAAGGGGGTGAGCGAATTTTCAAGCCCCACTTGTCAACAAAATAATAACGAAATCGGCCAAGTTTACTGTTATACTGAAATATCAATTTCTAAACCAATAAGATCAAACAACACCAAGTTAAAAACAGATAAAATACACGTGCAATTGTTATAAAAGGCTTACGTTACCACTTATCATTGTATAATTGACCCCATGTTTATTAGCTGCTCAGCAATGGTTTGTACTTTTTTTGCAACTTTGAATGAAGCCATTTGTGCTTTCCTGTCCACTGATTCAGATGTTACCATGCGATTCTCCTGCTGTCTGTATTCTGCCAGCTTTCTTTGAAAGAAGTCTAGTGGTTTATTAACGTGACTGGAGGGTCGTTGTCTCTAATGTCTTCCTAATTTGTTGGGTCTCAATGCGATCTGCTGCCAGCGGTATAAGACACAAAACACACACGGGTCTCTTCTGCCCCCACCATCCCCACCATGAATCCAAGCTCAAGATAGGCTTCATTAGGGGTGGGCGATATAACCAAAATCTTCTATCACGGCAGAAGCAAATTTCTACCTCGATAAAGATATATATCACAATATAGCAATTTGTATCTGAAAATGCATCAATTAAAATTCAAACACAAAGAAACTGTTTTACATAATGTAATTTAATTTAAACTGTGAATTGCTGGGGTTTGCCGCATTTACTTTGGCCATATTCGTTTAGATGTTTGGATTTCAGATGATAGAAAAGGTTTGACGTGTTTTCACCACTTGTTAAAACAGTGCACTTGTGTACCTTGCAAATCACGTTCATCTCATTCGTATCACTTTTCTTATACCCGAACCAATTTCACAACAGACGATGCACCTTTTTTCTTTACAATCTCCTCGTTGTCGGTTTTGTCACATGTAAGCAAACTCACTGCTGCTGCACCGTCTTCTTCCATTGTCGAAGTGTATGTGAAGCCAAACACATCAAAAGTGGAACGAAACCGTGGCACTCGATTGAACCAAATATCTGCGCAAATACAGCACAGCGTGACTATCTGGATAGCGCAGAGTTGATCTGGTTCATTTGCGCAGCCCAGTGGATCGCGCAGCGCGGATTAACTTCAGCAGCACTGCTCGAATCACAAACCTGCGCGACACACTGTTTTTTATTTAAAATCTCAGGACTGGTTAATATTGTTTCCGCCTTACCATGCCTGGTTTGTACGTGCGCATCCCAGCGGGGTAAAATGTAATTTGATGGACGGCGCGGACTATTTCTGTCAGAGTCGCGCAGCGCTGCCCAGTGGGTCGCGCAGGCTTGTGATTCGAGCAGCGCTGCTCAAGTTGGTCCGACGTTGAACCGTTATTGTTCCACTATGGTTCCACTTTTTCTCCCGGCCCACAACTGATGTTATTTAAAATTTACTTGTATTAATGATCCATTTATTTTTGTGTGATTGTTTAGTTTTGAGCATACGCTCTTCATTATCAATAAAGAAAAGCATCAATTAGAATACGTACTTTCCTATTATTTTTCCACTAATTTCCACCCATTCATTGCGCCCCACCTGTCACGTCTGTATTCCCACTAGTGGGGCCCCACACTTTGAGAACCACTGGTTTAACTCATGCCTTTATAAATTTGCTCTATTATTTATCTATTTATTTATATTTTATATATAATTAATTTTTTATTATTCATGTTTTTTCATATCACTTTCAGCATCCTTGTAATTGTTTTGTGCATTGTAGAACAAATTAGTTATGTAGGTGTGTCTAAGTATTGTATATCACATATTTATGATTTCATTATTTTACCTATATCATAAGTAAAATAATTAATTAATCTATGTTAAATATATGTCTGACATTTATAATAAACCAAACGGCTTGAAAATGGGTTGAAAATTAAGCAGATGAAGGTGATTTGAATCGTTGATAGTTTCTGTGCCAATGTTAACTAATGCAGAGTAGCCGGGCTTCCCCTGACCCAAGATGGCGGCCGCGCTGACTCATCGTTCCTGTGGGCAGCAGCGTCACAGGCCACATCTAGTCAGTGCGTGTGTATACTGTATATCCTACTTGTAACATGTCACTATTTCTGTGTAATAGGGATTTTTATATTTATAATTCTTAACAGTTTAAAATGTATTTTAGATTCCCCCCCCCCCCCCCCCCCAGTTTTTTTTAAGCTTACTACATGGCAATAGAAGAAAATGCTATATGTGGACGCATGTCGACGCCTGGATGCAAATGTGCCTATTTTTATTTTTTATTTTTTTCCCTTCTTTTTTAACATTAGGCTCTTTTTTGTACACAGCTTGGAAATATTGATGGGGTGTGGAAACAGACTGATTACACCAAAGTTGAGTGATGGTCAAGAACTTAATGGCGGCTTGATTCAGAAAGTTTTCAAGTTAAAGACCTTATATGTAAGACCATCAATACCACTTCACCAAGTAAGAATAATTTGTGTTGTGAAATAAAACACGATTTCAATGTATGAAAAATTTATATTTGTTGGCAAGAAATTGAAGTTATGTCCTCTTTGTTATACTTTTTCTAAGGCTGAAATAGATTTGGATGAAAGCTCCTTTGAAGTTGACAATTCATCTGACCGTTCAAATGGCCAGTCTTCCACTAATGACCAGTGCTCCACCAGAGACAAGTTCTCTTCAGATGCACCATCTTCCTCTGCTGGCCAGTCCTCCAGTTCTGCCCAATTAATCACAACTACCAACACTTCCTGGGAAAGTGATTACAATGCTTACCTTACCATTATTCAGGGAATTTCAGAGGACGAGGATGAGAATGAGGATCTTTGCAATGCTATAATGGCTAGCATTGAGGATCAGACGTGAGTTTGCAATTGCATCTACAATCCTTAGAAATAATTGTTATAGTAGTGGATCAAACATTAAACAGAGCAAAATATGTTGTGATCTTTTATAGCATTGCATTTACAGAGGACATTCCAGTCAAGCAAATCTTAAAAGAACTTTCGGGAAAAATCAGTTGCAACCAAACATCAAAGTTTAATATAAACCGTGCAGCAGTATTGGATGGTGCAATACGTGGCTTTACAAGAGTCTCATACAACCCTAATAACAGAATGGTCATTAGGTTTTCTGATGACAAAGGCAGGTATGAAGAAGCCATTGATCTGGGAGGTCCTAGGAGGGAATTTTTACGCCTTCTCCTGGAAGCATTGATGCATTCTTCATTGTTTGAAGGGAAAGAGGGGAGCCTCAACTTGGCACTAGATTCACAAGGTACCAAAATGCACTTGCTGTATGTAGGTCATACATTTAGTGAATGAAGTATGTAGGGCAGTATTTTTGCTGAGTGAAAGTTGCATAAACCAGACTGTTAAGTTTGGTTTTTATCATCAGACTACTCCTTATCACCAAAATGTGACAAACATTTGTCAAACAGGTGAACATTTCACAAATGAATATTACGTTTTTGTCCCTTAAAGATGCACGTTTGACTGTAGCTTGAGTTGGCCTGCAGATGTAAATTCATGTTCATAAAAGAAAATAGTAACATCTGAGTTAGAATTATAATGAACCATTGGCCTTCCATAGTATTTAGATCACGTTAAACCCAGGTAAAACCATGAATTTTCATTACCATGGAAAAAAGTAATAAAACATAATTTATTGTTTTTATTTGATCACCCAGCCCTAGAAGTATGTTTGAAGTTCAAATGTTCTGAAAAAGCTTAATATGTTAATATTTGTTTTGTTTTCATATCAGCTATTCGAGAGGACAAATATTTTATAGCAGGGAGGGCAGTGGCAGTCAGTCTTGTACATGGAGGACCAGCACCAAGTTGCTTTTCAAAGACCCTTTTTGACTGCATAGCTCAGGGCCCAGACATGTGCAGACCGATTCTGGAGGATGTAGCCGACTGTGAGCTATATAATAAGATCAAAAAGGTTGACTTCAAGTTGCATATATAATGTGGGTGGGTAAAAATACAGATTTTTTGATGCACCTTTATCTCAGTATGCATTTTTTTAGTCCCATTCCCATCTTTATTTTAGATTTGTAATTTTTTTTTTATCACAAAATGTAAAAGTAAATGTTTTGAAATTTTAATCTTGTGTGACACCATTAAGATGCTTTAGGTTAATGTTGCAGTAAGTGATTTCTGAAAAGCACTAAAACAAGCAAAATAAATGCATCCCTGCCTTAATTGTTCTGGCCCCACATTTATGAACACGCTATGCAACACAAGCAACCCATTTTCAACATCAAATCATGCAGCAACTTCAGCATTCATTTTCAGGCCTTCCCACTCTCTAAAGTCTCTATTGACTACAAGAGTGTGTTGTAGTGCTCGATCTAAACAATCTTTTTTTTTTCTGGCCCCTCCCTCTTCATACAGCCAGGTTTCCTTCAGAGTTTACAACATTAGTTTGGTAATTTGTTTGCTTTATAGATATGTGCTTAAAATATTGCCAGATGAATCTAATTTAATTATGAATGTGAATTGTGAATGGAAATCTAACAATCATTAAATCTGTATCAATACCCACTCCTAATTTATGTTTTGTAGTATTTGATTTGATATTATGGTGTTCCTTGAAATGGAAATATTACTTGACCTTGTTCTTAATTTTATGAAATTTTATTTTATTTATTTATTTTTTAATTTTTTTACATGTACAGGTTTCAACACTCAACAGAGCCCATCACAGACTATCTAGCCAATGCAGGCTGTCTGAGGCCTTTAAGAAGTATTGAGGAGAAGGACAGGCTGATAGAAGATGTTCTTATGTATCAGGTCATAAATCGTGTTCGTGGACCATTTGAAAGGTTTGCTCTTACTTCAGAAATATTTGTGTGTGTTTTTTTTTTTAAGACTTTTTGTCAAAAAAATTTTCACAAATTTGTCATAAACAATCGTCTTTTTTTGTGTGTGTGTTTTGGCTCCTGAAACTTTATTACAATGTGCTAAAACTTAGTACAATGTGCTTGTAAAAAGGAAGGAAAGTTTTATCTCCGATATATTTTATTGGATTTCACAAAATATTTTGTATAAAGTTGTACAATTGTGATTTATTAATAATTCTTTATTTAGGTTTTGTGAAGGACTGAAGACCCTGGGGATCTTTCCTAAAATCCAGCAACATCCAGAATCTTTCAGACCTTTATTTTGTCACCAGATGAATTTACTCACGGCTGAATTAATGGATGACCTGTTTGACATTCAGTGGTCAGAGAGTGGGAGCAACAAAAGGGCTGATGAAAACAGAGCAGTCGCTTTCTGGAGGGACTACTTGCAAGATGTTGAAGGTAACAGTTTAATAAGCAATTCTTATAAAGTGCTTGCATTATTATTAGGCTAGTCAATATTCTGTTCCATAGGGATTTCATGTGAGAAAAGTTCACACCAAAATATATGGCCAAAAATGTCCTATGATTGGATCTTTATTATGTTACGCCCCGGTCTAGGTCGGGCCGTAACAGGAGTGAAAAAAAAGAAAGAAGGGCGTGAGACCAAAAGTGCGTTTGCTTAGTGTTTATTTACAATAAGGTGAACAAGCAAATCCCAAAAGGGTGGCTGTAAGCTTCAGAAGCCGACAAGGCCAAAACAATAAACAAAATTACCTCTATCTAATACCAAGGTGACACAACTAACCTGCACCGAAAATAAAGAAACAGAAATACAAAGTTCTTCCCTCAACTCCCTAACTAACCACAAACCAAGAAAAACAAAGTGCAAACAAAATGGCGTCGACTCCTTACTAAGCCACTCAATAAATGCAGGTATTTGCAACTGGAAACCTTTGTGGACCATCAGTTGGATGAAGAAATTCAACAGATGGTCGAGGATGAAATCCAATAGGAGGAACTTGATTGGACCCTGTAGCAAATGCGATAATTGCTCCAAGCTTCTGTGAACCTGCATCCTCTGTAGAAATTGAAAGAAAAAGGGAAAAATAAAAACTTAGTACTATGCAGTTTAAATGGATTATTTGACTGACTGTTTACATCTTCTACAGTAAATAAAAAATATATTGTAAATACAGGTCCTTCTCAAAAGATTTGCATATTGTGATAAAGTTCATTATTTTCTGTAATGTACTGATAAACATTAGACTTTCATATATTTTAGATTCATTACACACAACTGAAGTACTTCAAACTTTTATTGCTTTAATATTGATGATTGTGGCATACAGCTCATGAAAACCCAAAATCCCTATCTCAAAAAATTAGCATATCATGAAAAGGTTCTCTAAACGAGCTATTAACCTAATCATCTGAATCAACTAATTAACTCTAAACACCTGCAAAAGATTCCTGAGGCTTTTAAAAACTCCCAGCCTGGTTCATTACTCAAAACCGCAATCATGGGTAAGACTGCGGAACTGACTGCTGTTCAGAAGGCCATCATTGACACCCTCAAGCAAGAGGGTAAGAAACAGAAAGACATTTCTGAATGAATAGGCTGTTCCCAGAGTGCTGTATCAAGGCACCTCAGTGGGAAGTCTGTGAGAAGGAAAAAGTGTGGCAGAAAACGCTGCACAAAGAGAAGAGGTGACCGGGCCCTGAGGAAGATTGTGGAGAAGGACCGATTCCAGACCTTGGGGGACCTGCGGAAGCAGTGGACCGAGTCTGGAGTAGAAACATCCAGAGCCACCGTGTACAGGCGTGTGCAGGAAATGGGCTACAGGTTGCAAATTTCGCATGTCATTCGGAAATCAAGGTGCCAGAGTCTGGAGGAAGACTGGGAAGAGGGAAATGCCAAAATGCCTGAAGTCCAGTGTCAAGTACCCACAGTCAGTGATTGTCTGGGGTGCCATATCAGCTGCTGGTGTTGGTCCACTGTGTTTTATCAAGGGCAGGGTCAATGCAGTTAGCTATCAGGAGATTTTGGAGCACTTCATGCTTCCTTCTGCTGAAAAGCTTTATGGAGATGAAGATTTCATTGTTCAGCATGACCTGGCACCTGCTCACAGTGCCAAAATCACTGGTCAATGGTTTACATGGTATTAATGTGCTCATTTGGCCTGCCAACTCTCCTGACCTGAACCCCATAGAGAATCTGTGGGATATTGTGAAGAGAAAGTTGAGAGACACAAGACACAAGAATCTGCAAAAGGATTCCCGACCAAGTATTGAGTGCATAACTTAACATAATTATTTGAAGGTTGACTTTTTTTGTATTAAAAACACTTTTCTTTTATTGGTCGGATGAAAAATGCTAATTTTTTGAGATAGGGATTTTGGGTTTTCATGAGCTGTATGCCACAATCATCAATATTAATACAATAAAAGGCTTGAACTACTTCAGTTGTGTGAGGGGGAAAAAAATCAAGTTTGAGGAAAAAAGAGCTGAAATTGTTTAGTTTAGGAAATTGTTTATAATAAAAACCAAACTTCATATGAGGCATTTCTTTTATCATGTCATGTTCTTTTGTCACTACGAGAAAACTAGACTTTAAATTACTTTACTTTACTTTAATTACTTACTTACTAATTTTTATCAATGATCGATGATGTTCTTCAACACGTTTTCCCCCTTGTTTTAGGTGTGTATAGTAAAAGCTCATGAGCTGGCCAGTCACATCCCGGTCGACAATGGTTTATAGGTGTGGGCGGGGCTACACCTACGTCACCACAGGTTTGCCTGCCTTTACGGCGTGAATAAAGGTGGCTTCAGCCAGGACACGAGAGGGCGTGATATCCCATACAATATGTGTTGTACCTCGTTCCTCTCCTTCAGGGAACCGAGGTTATAGTCATAACCATTTGTTTTAAGAATGCTTGACCTGTCTTATACACTGTAATCATTTAAGAAGCTCATTCATTCATTCATTTTCTATACCGTGTAATCCTGTGTTTAGGGTCGCGGGGGACATGCAAACTCCATGCACACAGAGACGGGAATCGAGCCCAGACCCTGGAGGTGCAAGGCGACAATGCTAACCACTACACCACCGCGCCGCCTATCATTTAAGAAGCTGTAGTAGATATTTTCATGAACTGGATGTTTTCAAAGAATGGTTAACCTGTGTTATATACTGTAGCCTAATCATTTAATAAGCTGTTGTAAATACTGGAAGATGTTTTCACACTATGTACGGCACGTTATCATTGTTTTTGTGTTATATAACCATTTTACGCTGGGACATTGTATTGCGTGCTGATGTACAAAATAAACCAGTACAATTCAAATGTTTTAATTAACATGTATTTTAAAGTATTGATATCACACCATTGTAGCCATTTTGTGTGCAGTAGACTAGGCTAAGGTAAGTAACAATAGTTTTGAAGTAGATTAATATCAAAAGCTTCAATTTTCTCTGGACTCGGATCATAAATACATGTCTGTCAGTTGGAACAAACAAAAAACAACAACAAAAAAATCATTTGAGATTTGGATGATTTATGATGATTTAATTTCTGCCTAGATGCAGATGTTCGATTCCCCATCCTAACATTCTGAGGTCTGTTGGTCAGGAAGTCCATAATTGTTTATCTTTTTTCCCGCTTTGTTTGTTTAACTCAGTGGTTTTCAAACATTTTCTGTCATTCCCCACTTAAGGGGGTGAGCGAATTTTCAAGCCCCACTTGTCAACAAAATAATAACGAAATCGGCCAAGTTTACTGTTATAGTGAAATATCAATTTCTAAACCAATAAGATCAAACAACACCAAGTTAAAAACAGATAAAATACATGTGCATTTGTTATAAGGATGACCATTCGGTCAAAGGATGCAGGCTGCTTATCAGTACCGCGTATTATGAAAACTACAGCTGGGGACAGAGCTTTTTCTTACAAAGCCCCAAAATTATGGAATAGTCTTCCAAATAGTGGTCGGGACTCAGACACAGTCTCAGTGTTTAAGTCTAGGCTCAAAACCTATTTATTTAGCCAAGCATTTTTATAAATAGATTTGCCATAAGGTAAAGGAGCAGATCTGGGGGACTCATGGACGTAGAGTATTATGGTGAACTGGTATGTTTAGATGCTGTCTTCCTCAGTCTCATTTGATCACTCAGGTTTGTTGACGGTGAGGTGATTGTTTGCTTCACATCTCAGGGAGCCCTCATGTTTATGTTTCCTTCTGGCTCTCCCTTTTAGTTATGCTGTCATAGTTAGTCCTGCCGGAGTCCCTGCTTGCACTCTACAGTAAATATACATTCACATTAGACATTGTGACTGTGACCATACCTAATTGCAATCTCTCCTCCTCTTCTTTTCCTCCCCCTCTTTCTCTTTCCTCTCTCCCCCTGTCTCCCCCTTTCACTCTTTCTCTCTCTCTCTCTGTCGAGCTACACATGTGGTTCCTGAGCTGCCAGTGATCCAGACTCCCTCTGCCCTCTGGACCTGTCTGATCCATCCTGGTGCCCGGTTTCTGGTTGGAGGTCTCATCGCATGGATGCCCCGTTTGTCTCTTTAGGATGCGCCTGGTGTCTGGGGATGATTCTATCTACTTAGAAGATGGTTCTGGCCTCGACTGGTGTTGTCAGCTGTTTCTCTGAGGACTTGACAATTCGATAGTTCAGGACTGGAACTTTCTACAAGTCTATCTGAGTCTCGAATAACTACTGGACTCCATTTTACATGGAGTTAAATAGTTACAACTATTATAACATCAATTAACATCAACTATTATAGCTGAACCTAACACTGTATAAATGCAGATCATTTCCTGCTATCTGTTTCACCCAGATGAGGATGGGTTCCCTGTCGAGTCTGGTTCCTCTCAAGGTTTCTTCCTATTACCATCTCAGGGAGTTTTTCCTTGCCACTGTCGCCCTCGGGCTTGCTCGACAGGGAATATCTGAACATTTTATTCATACACATTCACATTCCATACAAACTTAAATAATTCTTTTGATTGTGTAAAGCTGTTTTGAGACAATGTCAATTGTTAAAAGCGCTATACAAATAAAACTGAATTGAATTGAATTGAATTATAAAAGGCTTACATGTCTGTCTCTAATGTCTTCCTAATTTGTTGGGTCTCATGCGATCTGCTGCCAGCGGTATAAGACACAAAACACATACGAGTCTCTTCTGCCCCCACCAACACCACCATGAATCCAAGCTCAAGCTTCATTAGGGGTGGGCGATATAACCAAAATCTTCTATCACGGTAGAAGCAAATTTCTACCTCGATAAAGATATATATCACAATATAGCAATTTGTATCTGAAAAGGCATCAATAAAAATTCAAACACAAAGAAACTGTTTTACATAATGTAATTTTATTTAAACTGTGAATTGCTGGGGTTTGCCGCATTTACTTTGGCCATATTTGTTTGGATGTTTGGATTTCAGATGATAGAAAAGGTTTGACGTGTTTCCGCCACTTGTTAAAACAGTGCACTTGTGTACCTTGCAAATCACATTCATCTCATTCGTATCACTTTTCTTATACCCAAACCAATTCCACAACAGACGATGCACCTTTTTTCTTTACAATCTCCTCGTTGTCGGTTTTGTCACATGTAAGCAAACTCACTGCTGCTGCACCGTCTTCTTCCATTGTCGAAGTGTATGTGAAGCCAAACACATCAAAAGTGGGACGAAACCGTGGCACCCGATTGAACCAAATATCTGCGCAAATACAGCACAGCGTGACTATCTGGATAGCGCAGAGTTGATCTGGTTCATTTGCGCAGCCCAGTGGATCGCGCAGCGCGGATTAACGTCAGCAGGACTGCTCGAATCACAAACCTGCGCGACCGACTGTTTTTTATTTAAAATGTCATGACAGTTTAATATTGTTTCCGCCTTGCCATGCAAGAGTCGCGCAGTGCTGCCCAGTGGGTCGCGCAGGTTTGTGATTCGAGCAGCGCTGCTCAAGTTGGTCCGACGTTAAACCGTTATTGTTCCACTATGGTTCCACTTTTTCTCCCGGGCCACAACTGATGTTATTTTAAATTTACTTGTATTAATGATCCATTTATTTTTGTGTGATTGTTTAGTTTTGAGCGTACGCTCTTCATTATCAATAAAGAAAAGCATGAATTAGAATAGGTACTTTCCTATTATTTTTTCTACTAATTTCCTCCCATTCATTGCGCCCCACCTGTCACGTCTGTATTCCCCACTAGTGGGGCCCCACACTTTGAGAACCACTGGTTTAACTCATGCCTTTATTAATTTAAATTTTGCTCTATTATTTATCTATTAATTTATATTTTATATATAATTTATTTCTTATTATTCATGTTTTTTCATATCACTTTCAGCATCCTTGTAATTGTTTTGTGCATTGTAGAACAAATTAGTTATGTAGGTGTGTCTAAGTATTGTATTGTATATCACATATTTATGATAGAACATAGATTAATTCATTATTCTACCTATATCATAAGTAAAATAATTAATTAATCTATGTTAAATATATGTCTGACATTTATAATAAACCAAACGGCTTGAAAATGGGTTGAAAATTAAGCAGATGAAGGTGATTTGAATCGTTGATAGTTTCTGTGCCAATGTTAACTAATGCAGAGTAGCCGGGCTTCCCCTGACCCAAGATGGCGGCCGCGCTGACTCATCGTTCCTGTGGACAGCAGCGTCACAGGCCACATCTAGTCAGTGTGTGTGTGTGTGGGTGTGTATATATATATATATATATAGTGATGGGTCGTTCATGAACGATTTGTTCTTTTTGAACGAATCTTTAACATGACTCAGATGAACGAGTCGTCTCAGAGAGTGATTCGTTCATTTTCTATTGGGCGCGCATGCGCAAAGCATCGCAAAACCTCCGTATATATATATATATATACAGGAAACAGTACTGAACGATTCTCAGCAATAAGTTCTCAATTCTCGAGTCATTCGTTCTTTTAACACGTGACTCCCATAGACCTATGCAGTGCAGTACACAGGAAACAGTATTGAACTGTAGCCAAAATTTGTGTAGACGTATTGGGGGTATTTTTTTATTGAAAACGCAACATTTTAATTTATTTCTGATCAAATGAACGAAATGACTCAAAAAAAGATTCGTTCATTTTGATGAACGTGATTCAAAGAACCGAATCACTAAAATGATTCGAACTTCCCATTACTAGCACGTGGTTAGTGTTGCCTCGGGCCGTTAGTGACTGTGACGTCGCATGTGGGCGTGGTCTTTGACGCGTTTCAGCTCAATAATAAACAAACCGCACGCGACGTGTTCAGTTTCTCTCCGCTTTCTGGTTAGAAAAAGGTAAGAGGTGCTCGTGCTGGGTTTTCTGTAAAAATGTATCACTTTTTATTTATTTTAATATCATTTAATGACATTATGAATGATTAGGTGCGTTTTATTGTTGAGCTTCACGCATTTGTTTAGATCAATTTGGAGCTAAGATTTTTTTTTACATAAGCCTGGAAACAGTACTCACTGAACTACTTGTTTTATTATTATTATTATTATTATTATTATAGGATCAGATGTCAGGCTGTTTATATGCTTTTTTTACTACAACTGTCGATTATCCAGATTCAGTTCCATCTCTCGCGCTCTCTCTCACACACACCGACACACACAACAAATCCACTTCAGTATTTCAACAAGTTTCTCATCAGATTTTTGCCAAAGAATGCTATCTTTTTACACACCCATAAATCTACACTTATACTAAAACCAAAAATCTGATTAATTTCAATGTGAAAAGCCTCTTAAGAGAAGTGTATGGTAATTACATTCATTGTTTTTATTTAAACAAGGGGAAAAACATGGTTTTAATGACAGGTTCTATGCTAGTGTTATACGTGTGTATAAGAACAAACATAAAATTGTATGTTTAAAGGTCATCTTAAAGCTGAGATTTATATTTCTGAACACTGTTTTAGTTCAAAAACAAGATTGTTCCACATGAGGCACAGAAAGTAAAAGAAAGTGAAATTAAATTGACATGTATAATATAATGGCACATAAATAACAGTGATTACAAGTGGATAAAAAGATTTAAATCTTTTTTTTATTTTTTTTTTTAGCAATGCTGAGTTGTCATTTTATCATTTATAAAGTAGATTTATTATAGGTGCAATTTATCTATCTCAGAAATTTGAAAAATAACAGATGTGAAGAAACTAAGTTCTACATGAAAATTCTTGTCTAAGTTTAGATTTATGAGGAATTAAAGTAGACAAGTAACTGCTTTCAACATAATCCTAATGCCTATGCATTTAATTTGCTGAATTAGTTCAACATATATTCCTATGTTTAGTTTTGTGCTTGGGATGTAATAACATCATATGCTCCAGCGTTTCTTTAACTCCCCTTTAATTTTTTGCAAGCATTTTTTTAATAGGTTATCAAGTTTTTACTGATAATGTGTAAACAGTTGCACTAGTGGACAAAACTGTATTTCATTGTCTTGTACCATAACATGTACAGTGAGAATATCGTTGAATCTAATCTAAAACAGTGCACCTTAAGGAGGCCAATCAGAATTGATCTAAAGTATCCTAGTTGGGTTGAGAGGCCTTCAAAAGCAGACGAGTGTTTTCCTAAAGTGAACGGAAAGCAAAAAATGACAGGTTGCTGCTGGAGGACTGTTACTTAGGGGGGGTTGATCATGTATAACATAAAATGTAGAGTCACAAGGTTCTTCAGCTGGGTGTTAGATTGTACATCATGCCATCCTTTTATTATATGTAGTGTTACAATATGCTACCAGATCGGTGACAGTATCAGGAAACATTAACTTTAGGGTCCACGTACAAAATCCATATCCTGTATATGGAGAAATAATGTAAATTTTTCAAGAAAGACCACGGCAACTCTTTTAATCCTCAAGATTCTCAAAAGTCTTTGTCCATGAAATGTTTTTTTTAATTAGTGACAAATTGTACTGAAATGTTGAGTTCAGCTGAGACATTTGCCACACTTGTGCATCTTCTACAGAAGAACACATACACTGGTTCAAACAGCAAGTCACTATAGTGTTTTCTTTTATATGTCTATTCTTAATATGAAGATTTCACTTTGCAGTTAAATCTATGACAGTCCTGAAACAAATTTTTGTGTTGTATTTTCTCTGTCTACAGAAGGATGGCCATGACTTCACAGTTTGACCACGCAAAGCTTGACAGAGTGGAGGAGGGTGATAAGCCACGGGGCAAGGCAGTGCGGCGGAACCTCTTTGGTCCGGTTGACCACCAGCAGCTTCAGCAGGACTTAAACCGGCTCTTGTGCATGGATACGGAGGTGGCCGAGCAGCGCTGGAACTTCGACTTCGAGAGCGATCATCCTACCCCTGGCTCAGTGAAGTGGGAAGAGATGCAGTGCCAGGATGTTCCTGCTTTCTACCGAAGCTGTGTGGTGAGCGCGGGCAAGCGTAGACCGGCGGTCCCCATCAGCGCTGGTGGAGAGAGAGAGCAGTCAAATCCAAACAGGCTACTATCACAGGTGAGACCAGAGCCACAATCTGCTGTGTACCAATGAAAGCAGGAATGTGTGTCTTTAAACCTGCACTAGGATTAAGTACCGCTTGATATACTGCATGCAATGAGTCTTTCACATTGCTGCAGAGGAATTTTGGACCACTCTTATTTGCAGAATTGTTTTAATTCAGCAACAATGAAGGGTTTTTAAGTATGAACAGCCTATTTAAGGTCATGCCACAACATCTCAATCAGATTTAAGTTCAGACTTTGACTATGCCACTCCTTTTTTTATTGTTTTTTTATTTTTTATGTATTTATTTGATTTTAGACATTTAAAGGTGGACTTGCCTGTATGTTCTGGATCATTGTCTTGCTGCAAATATTTGTTACAGCACTGTGGGATTGGACCAGATGGACTGGCCTTTGGACCCAATATTAGTTAGTCTAGGGTGTACGTGGTCTTGTCACCAGTTCACCTGATCATAATTTTATAGCTGATGGGTGTAAATCTAAGAAATTGTAGGAAAATGCATGACGTTCACAAGTCTATAGATTGCTAGTGGTAAAGTATGAAATAAATTAAAGGTAGAACAATTATTGTGTCCACAAAAATATATATATTTTTCGGTCCTGATTAAGACAAATTGCCGGCGCATTGTAAATTTTTACTTATGTATTCATTTGTTTTTCCAGTTGTGTGTGTGTTTTAACTGTTTGCCTTTTGTCTGCTTGCTAGCCCCGAGTCACTAGAGGTGCATCGTGCGTTTACATAGCTGGGGCAGATCCAGTACAAGCTGCAGCTAAGGGCACAGGAAGTGCACCAGCTCTCGCTGAAGGCTGGCTTCTTCGAGGGATGCGTTTATAATTTGGGAACTCCGCTGGCCTTCGCCAAGCTTGCAGAGTCACAATGTGTGAAACCAGCCAGCAGAACTGCATAATTAAATATATCACCTGCTGCAGGACCTGTTTACCATGCTGTGTGTGTGTGCTGTGTGCTGTGTGTGCCATGTGTGTGTGGTTTAAACTTAATGTATATATGTGATTTTCAGATAAACATTATGTATTATATTTATAACAGTTATTTATAACAATATTTATTATTTGTAAATAGAATAAAATGTAACCAAATAACCACAAAGTGTCATTTGGGTGTTTCACTACATATCGTTGGTGTTTCCCGAGTTTTGATTATATCATTGTTTCAAATTAAACAAGCCATAAACGGCTTTGGAAATTAATTGATAATGTAAATAAATCATTAGGGTTGTAAATGAGGCAGGACTAAGCCTCAGTCATCTTGTACTTCCAGGGTCAGAGGTTCAAATCCTGCCTCTGGTCTGTGCCTTTTTTGCATCCTTTCCCTGTCCTTGATAGGGTTTTCTCCAGGTACTCCCAGAATATATCCTGGCTGATGATTTTTTTATTTTTTACTCGTTTGTAGCTGTCCATATATATATATATATATATATATATATATATATATATAGGTCCTTCTCAAAAAATTAGCAGGGATTTTGGGTTTTCATGAGCTGTATGCCACAATCATCAATATTAAAACAATAAAAGGCTTGAACTACTTCAGTTGTGTGAAATGAATCGAAAATATATGAAAGTCTAATGTTTATCAGTACATTACAGAATTTAATGAACTTCATCACAGTATGCTATTTTTTTTTAAGAAGGACCTGTGTGTGTGTGTATATGTATATATATATATATATATATATATATATATACAAACCGGATTCCAAAAAAGTTGGGACACTAAACAAATTGTGAATAAAAACTGAATGCAATGATGTGGAGATGGCAAATGTCAATATTTTATTTAGAATAGAACATTGATGACAGATCAAAAGTTTAATCCGAGAAAATGTAAAAATATGTTGATTCCAAATTTCACGGTGTCAACAAATCCCAAAAAAGTTGGGACAAGTAGCAATAAGAGGCTAAAACTGCTGTTTTAAGTTAGTTATACCTTCCTAAAAAAAGTACATCTAACTAATCATTATGAGTTTGTTTTAAGCCGAAAAAGGGGTTGAGTGAATTTTAAGAAATTAGTAGTTTCAGTGAGCAGATGCTCTTATCTAGAGCGACTTACATTTTTATCTCATTATACATCTGAGGGTTAAGGGCCTTGCTCAAGGGCCCAACAGTGGCAACTTGGTGGTTGTGGGGTTTGAACCTGGGATCTTCTGAACCATAGTCCTATGCCTTAACCACGGAGCTACCCCTGGCCAATTAGTACGCAATGTAGTTATAATGATTAGTTAGATGTACTTCTTTAGGAAGGTATAACTAACTTAAAACAGCAGTTTCAACTAACTTTTTTAAATGATTTGGCACAACTTCAACCACTGAAGTTGAGTGAACTCAAGATTGCTTTGCAACTGGTTGTCTTAACTTTTTAAGTTAAAGCAACTTTTTATTTTTTACAGTGCATAACAAACAGCACAACTAGACATTCATTCATTCATTCATTCATTTTCTATACCGCTTAATCCTGTGTTCAGGGTCGCGGGGGACCTGGAGCCTATCCCAGGAGACTTCGGGCACTAGGCGGGGTACACCCTGGACAGGGTGCCAATCCATCGCAGGGCACACACACATACACACACTCACACACCCAATCACACACTACGGGCAATTTAGGAACGCCAATTAGCCTAACCTACATATCTTTGGTCTGTGGGAGGAAACCGGAGTACCCGGAGGAAACCCACCAAGCACGGGGAGAACATGCAAACTCCATGCACACAGAGACGGGAATCGAGCCTGGCCGGGGAATCGAACCCAGACCCTGGAGGTGCAAGGCGACAGTGCTAACCACTACACCACCGCGCCACACACAACTAGACATTTCAATCAAAATGCACAAATCTTACAGTCTACATCACAGATACACTCTGGGCTCAATCACTTTACATAACTATAATAAAACTGGGCCAAATTATAGTTTTTGTATCAATTTTTGTATCTTTTTTGTGTCTTGTAATGTATCTGGCCAAAACCCTACACTATTGGAAAAGGATGAAATTACACCTATATGTATTCCTAAAGTTTAAGTCACAGCCAGGAGGAGGCTGTGAAAATGTGTACATTGTGCAAAGTACATATACAAAGCAGTGAAATGCAGGTATCATCTAACCAGACATGCCTAAGTGGCCTATTTACAATAAATAACAGTGTATGAATACAGGGGTTCAAATCAGGAAAATAGGCTGTTATCATCATTTTAACCATATACAGTTCAGTACACATGGAAACGAAACAATGATTCTCCATGACAAGGTGCTACATACAACATAAAATTAACAAAATTGGCTAAAACTAACAAAAACACAAAAAAGAAAACATAAAGTGCACTTGTGCAAATGTGCAAACAGAAGCATGACACAATACAATATACTGTGACAATGTAGCACTGACCAGGACACTACAAGATGAATTGAGGAGTGCAAATAACTTCCCCATGAGAAGTTAAATATGCAGTAAAAATGTTGTCTTGTAATAGCAGCAAAGAACAAGTTCTTGTGGAAAAGCAGCAGATCGTGTGTGTGTGTGTATGTTTGTGAGGTTATCAGTCCAGTCGTATTGCACTGAGGAGTCGGATGGGAGGTGGGAAGAAACTGTTACACAGTTGGATGTGAGACCTTTTCCTGATGGCAGAAGGTGAAGAGTGTGTGTAAGGGGTGTGTGTGAGATCAGCCACAATGCTGGTGGCGTTGTGGTATAGATGTGGTACAGTATGTGGTGTAGATGTCCATGACAGAGACAAGAGAGACCCAACTACCCGCTGTAGGGTCTTGCGGTTCGAAATGGGACAATTCCCAAACCAGAATAGAGCTTCCGTGTGCTGTAGGTCAACACAGAGAGACTAAAGGGGAGCTTCTTCCCACAGGTTATTCAGGCCCACAACCAGAACAACACATTGGACTCACTGATTGGACCTGCTTCTGTTTCCTTCACACCTGTGTTGAAGCACATTACATTACTCACCACATTGCAAATGGGCAAGTTGCAAGTTTTTACTAACAGTCGTATAAGCATTTCACTGTGTATAATGTGTATGGTCATTTATGTGACAAATTAAATTTCAATTTTTAAACTGGTTAAGAAATCTACTCATAATGCAGGAGGCAGGGTTTTTTTTTTACCTCAAACTAACTTGCTAAGACATTATGTTTTTTGTTATTATTTTATTATTTACTTTACAAAGTTGTCACTTGTCTAGCAAGGGCTCTTCTTACACTGAAAACTCCCACTCCATTTGTTTTCTTCTGTGTATGTCGTTTTGTCCCTTAAGGTGTTCAGTAATATTGCAACAACATGATGTGTTCAGAAGAGGGAAAAAAGGCTCTGATCTTAGATCTTTAAATGTGCCGTTAAACACAAGAGAAGTCAGGATCAAGTTAAGGCCAGTGGGATTCCTATTCTGACTGCTGTTTTTTGGGAATCATTAATTATTTTTATTATTGCATAATTTATTTTACAAAGAAAAATAAACAAAAACAGGTAAGTTACTTTCTGGACGAGGTGTCAATCCACACACTCATCCACTTATTCACACACTTCAAGCAAATTGGGGACGGCAATTAAACCATGACCCTGACGATTTAATAATTAACAAATATTATTTTTTAAATAGCTGAAAAGACAACTTTACTACTTTACACTTTTACTAACCACACACCCAGGCTTGCTAACAAATTTGAAATGTTTTTTGTTTAATTATTAGTGAAATTGAGTTTAAGTTTCAAACACCAGAAAAGCCAGGAGGAAAGTAGGTCGAGTGTAATTCCTATTCTGGCCGCTAGGGGTAATGATTAATGAAATTAAGTTTAAACAAATACAAGTGCACTTATATAGCAAGAATTCTTCTTCATTTCTATGCTTTTTTTTCTTTCAGTGTTCCTTAAGGAGTTCAGTAATATTGCAGCATGCTGTATAAGTTCATAAGAGAAAACTATCTCTGATATTAGAACTGTAAATGCGCCGTCAAACATCAGAGAAGCCAGGAGGAAATTAATGACAGTGTAATTCCTATTCTGGCCGCTAGAGGGTACCTGAGAGAAGTGTAAGTTCTGCTCAGCTCTGTCTGACTCCCGCCGGACGCGGTGGCGCGCGCCTGTAATCCCCGCTACCGGGAGGCTGAGGCTGGCGGATCGTTTGAGCTCAGGGGTTCTGGGCTGCAGTGGGCTGTGCCGATCGGGTGTCCGCACTAAGTTCGGTATCGATATGGTGCTCCTGAGGGAGCTCGGGGTCACCAGGTCGCCTAAGGAGGGGTGAACCGGCCCAGGTCGGGAACGGAGCAGGTCAAAGCCCCCGTGCCGATCAGTAGTGGGATCGCGCCTGTGAATAGACACTGCAGTGCAGCCTGAGTAATACAGCGGGACTCAGTCTTTTACACACACACACTTTAATCAACAACCTCCACATAACAAACAGCACTACAACACACTGTCCTCTCACAACTAGACATTTCAATCAAAATGCACAAATATTACAGTCTACATCACACATATACAATTGGATTCAGCCACTTTACATAACCAAAATAAAACTGGGTAAAATTATAATTTTTGTATTTTCTTCAGTCTTATAACGCATCTGACTAAAACCCTAATGATGAAATTACACCTATATATATATATATATATATATATATATATATATATATATATTTATTTATTTAATTTTTTTTTTCAGGCTGATAACTCTAAATCAGGGGTCTCAAACTCAATTTACCCGGGGGCCACTGGAGGTAGAGTTTGGGTGAGGCTGGGCCGCATCAGGTTTTCCACAAGAAAAGCTCTTACAAAAACATTCCAATGTTATCAAATGTCTTTATTTTTATTTTTTAACACAAAATAAGATGAAAAAATAAAGAAATTAACAATTCATAAGAAAAAAAAATAAAATCAATCAGTAATAAATAAATAAAATGAAAATAATAATGATAATAATAATAATAATAATAATACAGCAGATATAGAACACTGAAGAAACCACATATAGTTGCTGACTAGAGAAATGTAATTATTATTATTCAGATTCAGTTCTTTAACCTTTAACTTTCTGAACATGAATGGAACATTGAACATAAACTGTTATGAACATGGCTTCTTCTGCCTACTTCTTACTGCTAGAGATCTGGCAGCGCTTCCTCTCGCATAGCCGAGCCACATTTGGCTTAAGGGAGGAGGCAGTTGAGACCCTCAGTAGGGCTTGAAGATGCTCGTCAGTAAGTCTGGACCTGTACTTGGACTTATTGAAGTTCAAGGTAGAGAAGAGCTTTTCGCACAAGTATGTGCTCCCAAAAAGACACATGGTCCGCTTGAACATTCGGGAAAGCTCAGGGAAGCTGGGAGGCAATTCTCTCAAAAATTGCCCGAGCTTGTCTGCTTTTCCACTCACCTCCCTGAACTTGGCTCTGAGTTCAGAGTTGCACTGCAGGTCAATGAGCTCCATTTGAAGCACAGGGGGGGCATCTTGCACATCAAAGGAGAAGGGGTCCGCAAAAATTTGAAATGTGGCTCTGTGCGTCTTGAAGTCTGCAAATCTATGATCAAATTCCTCCTGTAGCATCAAAATGGCATCCACATACTTCTCACCACTGAATGGTGTGCCTGCATCCATGAGTGCCTTGCATGCTGGGAAATGGCAAAGGTTTGTTTGAGAAAGCTGGGCCTTCCATAACACAAGTTTCGCAGAGAATGCTCTCACGCTGTCATAGGCAGCACTGACAAGTTGCCCCTGGCCTTGTAACTTCTTGTTCAGTACATTAAGCTCATGTGTAATATCAACAAGAAATGCTAAGTCCATGAGCCATTTGGGATCACTTAGCACGGGAACAGCAACCCCATCTTTCTCCATGAAGGCTTTCACTTCCGCTCTCAACTCAAAAAATCTCTTCAATATGTTTCCCCTGCTGAGCCAACGTACCTCTGTGAAGTAGAGCACATCCCCATATTCTGACTCCATTTCCTCTAATAAAGCACGGAACCTTCTGTGCTTTAAGCTCCTGGATCTGATTTGGTTGATGCATTTCACAACTACAGACATCACATTGTCAAACTTCAGGCATTTGCTGCAAAGGGCCTGCTGATGGATAATGCAGTGCAGAGCAATGGCCTCCTCCACACTCTCCTCTTCCAGTTTTTCTTTAACAAGTGCCACCAGTCCATTTTTCCTCCCTGTCATTGATGGCGCTCCATCGGTTGTTATTCCAACAAACCTCTTCCATGGCAAACCGGCATTCGCAATGGCATCACACAGCTGGTGAAATATCTCCTGAGCGGTGGTCTGGCCATGCATTGGAATTACTGTGAGCAACTCCTCTGTGACTTCAAAATTGTCATCAACACCACGGACATAGATTGCGAGCTGGGCAGTGTCGGTGATGTCTGTGGACTCATCAAGAGCGACTGAGTATACACTGAAACGTTTTGCTTTCTCACACAGTTGATCATAAACGTCACTTGACAGATCAGAAATGCGCTCTGCCACGGTGTTGGCAGAAAGGCTGATGTTGCTAAACTGACCTTTCTTTTCTGGACAGACAATAGTTGCAGCCTGTAATATGCACTTTTTGACAAATTCACCTTCTGTGAATGGCTTTCCTGCTTTAGCAATCATCTCACTAACCACGTAGCTAGCTTCGACTGCTGCATCATTCTCTTTGGTTGCTTTCTTAAAGAAATCCTGTTGCCTCAGTAGACATGTTTTAAGATTAGCAACCCGGTTGGCTCTCTCATCTCCCTGGTATTTTGCATACTCCTCAGCATGTCTAGTTGTGTAATGACGTTTCAAATTGTACTCTTTGTGCACTGCAACTTTCTCTGTGCAAATAAGACACGTCGGGATGCCCCTGTGCTCAACAAAGAAATATTGCACTTCCCACTTTTCCTGAAATTGTCTGTGCTCATCACAAATCTTTCTCTTCACTGCAGGCTTTGAAAAAGACATGTTTGGGGCTGTATAATATATATAATTCCACTGGGTGTCGCTGTCGCGCTGAAGTTTCAGTTTCAGTGCCGATGAGTCTTTTCCGCTTCTTTTTCTGTCCCGTTGAGCAGCAACTTCCGGGTTCAGACTGGACGCCGAAGCGCGTGAAGCGGGAGCAGCCGCGGGAATTGCGCATGCGCCGCGTGCATATAATGACAAATAGAAAATGCACACAAATATGCTTATGCCGATGTCCCGCCCCCGAGAGCAATATACCCAGTGTGCGATTTGTGAAAAAAACAGATGGGGGGGGTAATTTTGAGAAACATTTTATTCAGTGGGCCGCGCTAACATTAAACTTTCATATTAAGGCGGGGCCACAAACTATCGTCCCGAGGGCCGCAGTTGGCCCGCGGGCCGCGAGTTTGAGACCCCTGCTCTAAATGAACTTCTCGTCTCCGGCAGAGCTAGGTTTTGGTCTCGCCCTCCATATGTGTTATTTTATAGTTTCGAAATCCACTGTATTGTTATCGAATGTATAAAATAAATCACTAAACAAAAACAAAGAAATTTGCAAGTGATCTAAAACTTTTGAACGGTAGTGTATATATATATATATATATATATATATATATATATATATATATATATATATATAGACACAGTGGAACCTCGGATTACGAGCATAATTTGTTCCTGAAGCAGGCTCGTATTCCAAAACACTCGTAAACCAAATTTTATTTTCCCATCGGAAATAATGGAAACTCAAATTAGTCGTTCTACAGCTCAAAAAAAGAAATACATAAAAATAATTAACACAAAATATAAAGTTAAAATAAAACAAATTAACCTGCACTTTACCTTTTAAAAAAAAGTAAAAATAAATCCCGACAGATAAGTGTTTCCGTTTGTGCACGCAGGAGTGACCGTTCATAAAACCGTTTAAAAATTAGCTGTTTAAAAATTAACAAGGAACATCGCTAGTCACACTCGCGTGAGCGCATACTAACGGAATCAATTCAATTCAATTCAATTCAATTTTATTTATATAGCGCTTTTAACAATGTTCATTGTCTCAAAGCAGCTTCACAAAAATGAAAGACAATTTACCAAAAAAATAAATAAATAAAAAAATAAAAAAATAATAATAATAATTTTAGAAAAGAAAATAATTGGAAGTGTGTATGTGTGAGAAAAATGTGTAGATAATAATAATGAGACGAATGAATGAAATTTCTCTGATGAGCAAGCCAAGGGTGACGGCGACGGTGGCAAGGAAAAACTCCCTGAGATGGCATTAGGAAGAAACCTTGAGAGGAACCAGACTCAACAGGGAACCCATCCTCATCTGGGTGATAACAGAAATGATACAACATTATGTGTGTTGTGCAGGTGAAAATTCAATATGACAGAAATTATTTAAATTGACATGAAGACCAGTTCAGCATTGGGACGAGTCAGTAGGTGCAGAGGGCAGATGAGGTCTGGATCACTGGAAGCACAGGAGCAGCATGTGTAGCTCCAACCATCATAAAGCTGAATCCAGCTGGAGCTGGTCCTTCTCTTGATGCCTCAGGAACCTCGCAGGGTCGGCCTTTGTCTACTGAAGCTGGCACAATCTCCAGATGCCTCGGGATGGGTAGAGAAATACAGAACAGATGGGGAGAATTAGCGTAGTTGCCATTTGGGATAGGTGTACTGGAGTATGAGATTATGGGATGAGTTACGTGAATGCCAGATTAAAAAGATGCGTCTTGAGTCTACTTTTGAACTGAGAAACCGTGTCTGCTCCCCGAACACTGTCTGGAAGGCTATTCCAAAGCTTTGGAGCTAAATATGAAAATGCCCTACCCCCTTTTGTAGATTTTGAAATTCTGGGAACTACCAGAAGTCCGGAGCTTTGTGATCTTAAGGCGCGTGGTGGATTGTAGCGTATCAGAAGACTGGTTAGGTATGTGGGAGCTAAACCATTTAAGGCCTTGTATGTAAGTAATACTATTTTGTAATTTATTCTAAACTGAACAGGTAGCCAGTGCAGGGATGATAATATTGGGGTTATATGATCATATTTTCTGGATCTAGTGAGAACCCTGGCGGCTGCATTTTGGATTAACTGAAGCTTGTTTATTGAGGATGCAGGACAACCACCTAGTAATGCATTACAATAGTCCAGTCTGGAGGTCATGAATGCATGAACTAGCTTTTCTGCATCAGATACGGATAAGATGTTCCTAAGTTTAGCAATATTTCGAAGATGGAAAAAGGCTGTTTTTGTGATATTTGAAATGTGATTTTCAAAGGACAAGTTACTGTCTAATATTATGCCCAGGTCTTTTACTGCTGAGCTGGTAGTAACAGTACATCCTTCTTCTACTTCATCACTTATCTAGAGCTTGCTTTCAAAGTCGAGTGGCTTATTAATGTGACTGGGGTGTGTTGTCTCTAAGTGCCTGATTGGTGTAGTGGTTAGAGTGCTTGGCCAGAGGTACACAAAGCGCTGTTTTGAATCTTGGGAGATTTGTTGTTTTAAAAATTGTTTTATTTTAATTATAGCAATAATAAGTGATGAAGTAAGCCTGTTATAATAATTGCACGTGTATTCTATATGTTTTCAACTTGGTGTTATTTGATCTTATTGGTTTTGAAATATTATTATTATATATTATTATAGATTATAATTATATATTAGGACTTCCGGTTGAGCTTTGATGGAGTAGGACGTGAGTTTGGGAGCTCCCGCCGATTTCGATTACAATTGTTATTCCTTTGCGCTTTTTGGCCATAATTTTAGTCTTGTTTTATTTTGTAGTTAGTTGAGTTTAAAAAGTTTATTCGGGACTGTGTAAAATGGCAGCAAAAAATATAAAAACTCGCAGTACGATTCAAACACAACTGAGGCCTAGTTTGCAAACCGCGACCACATCCTCGAGTGAGCCATCGTCACCTGTGAGGCCCCCCTCGAGCCAGGCTAATCTGGATATCGACGCTCTTAAAGTAGAGTTGTTGGCCTCACTGAGGAAAGATATCGCCGAAATTTTTAAAAAAGAACTTCAGGATACTATCGGTGATGCTTTGTCTACTATTAAGTTCGACTTGCAAGCGGTGAAGACGCAGCTGGCGATAGATAAAGCCGCTAATGACGCTACCGTGTCCGAGCTAAAAGGTACGGTCAGGGAGATGGAGCACGCGCTTACTGTGTGCTCCGACGACATAGCCGAAATGAAAAACACTATCAAGTGCCTCACAGCTAACGTAGCCAAGCTGGAGAATAAATGTGAAGACTTGGAGTCTAGGACGCGGCGTAACAATGTTAGGATAGTGGGAGTACCGGAGGGCCCCAACACGTGCACTACTGCGGCCGTGGCCTCCTTGCTAAAGGAAGCATTTAATCTGGAGAATGAGCCGCTTTTGGATCGTTCTCACAGGACCCTCCAACCCGCACCTAAGCCCGGCGACCGTCCACGAGCCATCGTGTGCAGGTTTCATTACCACACTGACTGCGTTGACATTTTACGACGCGCTAGAGAACGCCGACAGATTAAAGTTGGAGACCAGACCATCTCAGTCTTTCCTGACTACACTGCCAAGATCGCACGTGCTCGGGCTGCATTTAATACGGTCAGGCAGCAGCTGCGTGGCATTGAGGGTGTTCGGTATGGCCTGTTTCATCCAGCGCGACTTCGCATCACACACAAGGGGGTTGAGAAGGACTTTGTTTCAGCGGAGGAAGCCAGTGTTTATGTTAAAACGTTGATTTCGGGTTGAGCCTCAATAGTCCTTCAGGTTGGTGCTGTAATGCTGCTAGGTGTTTACGGTTTCTTTAGGTTTAACGCTACCTGCGCATTGTTTTTTTTTTTTCCTTTTTTTAAAAAGTATGTTGCGCTAGTTACTGTACGGTTTTTATTTTTGTATTTTCACTTTTATATATTAAGACTAAATCGTATATTATACTCTTGTACTTCGGATTAGTCCAGCACAATCTTTTCTAGGCTCATTGCAAATATTTGCACAGGACTTCCTTTTTTTTTTTTGGTATTTTTACGTATTTTCGTTGTTTTGTTAGAATGTTCATCTTCTGAGGAAACAATATTTTGTACAGGTTTTTTTTTATATATATATATATGTATATATAACGTGTTTGTTACACGCACGCTGTTATACAGTGTGAAGTCGGTGGGAGGTTTTTTCTCTCTCTCTTGTTTGTTTTTGTTTGGGCTCCGGTTAGTCCATTCACTTTAGTGGATAATTTTTTTGCTAATTTGGGGAACACTGCTGTCTCCTTTGTTTTTGTTATGTGGAGACTTTGGGTGTGTGTGTTTAGGGGTATTTTGGGGGGGAGGGTGTCCCGCTTCGGCTCTTTGGCATTTTGGTTGTTGTTTTTTCTTTTTGAATGGTTAATGGTAATATAGATCCCAGCAATGCTGGGTCAGGCATGCCTCTTAGATTCATTAGTTGGAATGTCAGAGGTATGGGCAATCCTGTTAAGAGATCTAAGGTTTTCACACACTTGAAACGTTTACATTCTGATATAGCATTTTTACAGGAGACCCACCTTCGCAGTAAAGATCATTATAGGTTAAATTGCCCTTGGGTAGGTCAGGTCTTTCACTCAAACTTTAATTCGAAAGCTAGAGGAGTTGCCATTCTCATTAATAAGAAAGTTCAATTCTCATCGACCAATGTTATCGCTGATAAGAATGGTAGATACATCATTGTTGCTGGTACACTAATGCAAAAAAAGGTTTTGTTGGTAAATGTATATGCCCCAAATTTTGATGATGCTGAATTTGCTAATAGACTGCTGAGTAACATCCCCTTCTTGAACACTCATTTGCTGATCCTCGGTGGAGATCTGAATTGTGTTTTTGATCCAATCTTGGATCGATCTAATCCTCGTAATCTGACTCCATCATCTATGTCTAAAATATTTTCAGATTTTATGAAACAGAATGATCTTATTGATCCATGGAGATTTCGCAACCCTTCAATCAAAAAATTTTCTTTTTTCTCCCAGGTGCATCATTCTTATTCCAGGATTGATTACTTTCTTATAGACAGAGCTCTTGATTTGTGTGTTACTTCTTCTGACTATTCTGGTATTGTAATATCTGATCATTCACCTCTGCTATTGGATATTCAGCTTTCTACCTATAAACGTAGCCCACCACTTTGGAGATTTAACTCTCTTCTTCTGGCAGATAAAGAATTTTGTGAATTTATTTCAAGTTCTATTGAGGAGTTCTTGTCCTTCAATCAAAATGATTCAGTCTCATATTCCTTGCTATGGGAGACACTCAAATGCTACCTGAGAGGTAAAATTATTTCTTATTCTGTTCTTGCTAATAAAAAGATTAATGCCAGGTTTAAAGAACTTACAGCTGCGATTAGTAACCTTGATCAATGTTATACACTGAACCCTTCTCCAGAATTACTGAAGCAGCGTCTTGATTTGCAAGCAGAATTCAATCTTATGTCAACTAAAGAGGCAGAGCACTTGTTACTACGCAGTCGTGGCTCATATTATGAATATGGTGACAAGGCAAGTCGCTTGTTGGCACATCAGCTACGACGACAAGCCACTTCGCGTTTAATTCCTAGTATTACAAACACTTATGACACTATTACTACAGATCCCTTGGAAATTAATTCTACCTTTAAAACATTTTACGCTTCGTTATACAAGTCAGAATTTCCTACGGACAAAGCTAAAATGAATAAATTTCTCCATAATCTTTCAAACCCTGTCATTGATACTAATATTGCCGGGCAATTGGACTCCCCATTTTCCGTTGAAGAAGTATCAAATGCTATTACAGCTATGCAGTCTAATAAAGCTCCAGGCCCTAAAGCAACCCTCATGCCTGAATGACTACCGGCCTGTTGCACTGACATCGATGGTCATGAAGGTATTTGAGGGTCTGCTAAAAAACATCATCTCCTCCTCCATCCCCAGCTCCATAGATCCACTTCAGTTCGCCTACCGCCCCAACAGATCCACAGAGGATGCCATCTCCCATGTTCTGCACACCACTCTCAGCCACGTGGACAAGATGCAAGGTAACTATGTGAGATTGCTTTTTATAGATTACAGCTCTGCCTTCAACACAATAGTGCCTAACAGACTGTTCACAAAGCTGAGAGATCTAGGACTTAACAAACGCTTGTGTGCCTGGGTGTTGGACTTCCTCTCGGACAGATCTCAAGCGGTGAGAGTGGGCAAGTGCTTCTCCAGCAGCATCACCATCAACACAGGTGCTCCACAGGGATGTGTTCTCTCTCCACTGCTATACTCTCTCTACACTTCAGACTGTGTGGCCATGTTCGACTCCAACACCATCGTTAAGTTTGCTGACGATACGGTGGTGCTGGGCTTCATCTCCAACAACGATGAGTCGGCCTACATAGATGAAGTGGAGAACCTGGCACTATGGTGTGAAGAAAACTGCCTCCGACTGAACGTCAGTAAGACGAAGGAGCTGGTGGTGGACTTCAGAAGGGGACAACTGGACCACAAACCCCTCATCATCAATGGAGCTCCAGTGGAGAGGGTGAGCAGCTTTAAGTACTTGGGCGTCCACATCTCCGAGGATCTGACATGGACTGAGCATATCTGTGCTCAGACGAAAAGGGCAAAGCAGCGTCTGTACCACCTGAGGCAGTTGAGGAAGTTTGGGGTTTCCCCTGCTGTCCTTAAGGCTTTCTACTCGGGTGCTGTTGAGAGCATCCTAACACAGAACATTTCATCCTGGTTTGGGAATAGCTGTGTACAGGACAGGAAAGCCCTCCAGAGAGTGATCCGGGCAGCTGAACGCTGCTGCAGGTTAACTCTCCCCTCCATGCAGGACATCTACACCAGGAGATGTAAAACCAGGGCAGCTCGTATCATTAAGGACTTGTCGCACCCCAATAACGGACTGTTCAAACTTCTGCATTCAGGCAGAAGGTTCCGGGTCATTATGGCCAAAACGGAGAGACTCAGGAGGAGTTTTTATCCACAGGCGATTAGACTCCTCAACCATGATGGGCCACTCTCCCATTCATAGGACTGGTAACAGTTCACCCACACACTGCTGTGCTGACATTCCACACTGCACACTGCACTTTAGTCTGGACTGTAAGCATCACTTGCACTAACACCTTTATCCTGCTCAGATACACACTTTATTATTATGTTTACATTTGCACCTTTTTTTTTTTTTTTTTTTTTTTTCTCTATTTCTATTTATAGATTATTTCTTTTGTTTCTTGTTATTTGCACAAAGTAGGAGCGGTTCAGGATACATTTCACTGCGTGTTGTACTTGTATAACTATGCATGTGACAAATAAAGAATCTTGAATCTTGAATCTTGATGGGTTTCCAATAGAATTTTATAAAACATTTATTGGTAAATTGGCACCATTGCTTTTATCTGTGTTTAATGAATCCTTGGAAAGGGGTTCATTACCACAAACTTTCACACAAGCCACTATAGCACTCCTTCTCAAAAATGACAAAGATCCAACCTCCTGTGGTTCCTACAGGCCATTATCTCTGCTTAATGCAGATGCAAAGGTGTTGGCTAAAGTAATTGCATCTCGCCTAGAGGATGTGCTTCCTTGTATTATATCTGAAGAGCAAAATGGCTTTATAAAGGGACGTCAATTGTTTTTTAATACCCGTACACTCTTTAATGTTATTTACTCAAAGCATTTATCTGAACTTCCTGAACTTGTGATTTCTTTAGATGCTGAAAAGGCTTTCGATAGAGTGGAGTGGGAGTACTTGTTTGCAGTTTTAAAGAAATTTGGATTTGGCGATAAATTTATTTTTTGGATTCGGCTTCTTTATTCGTCCCCTAAAGCCAGTGTACATACTAATGATGTTTATTCAGATTATTTTGATCTGGGTCGCGGATGTCGTCAAGGTTGCCCCTTGTCACCTTTACTCTTTGCCATCGCCATCGAGCCTCTGTCAATCACATTGAGATCTTCCTCCGTATTCAAGGGTATCTTCCGTAATGGAATTGAACATAAATTATCATTGTATGCAGATGATTTGTTATTATATATAACTGATCCTGCTCTCTCCATCCCGGCTGTTTTAGGTATTCTGGAGAATTTCAGCTCATTTTCAGGTTATAAATTAAATTTGGGGAAAAGTGAGTGTTTTCCCATTAATACGTCAGCATGTCATCTTCAACAGTCCGATCTACCCTTTCATCTTAGTCCATCGGGCTTTAAATACTTGGGGATTAATGTGACTCGTTCTCTATCTGGCCTTAAATCAGCTAATTTTACTCCCCTTATATCAAAGGTCACATCTGATATTCAAAGATGGGGTAATCTCCCCCTTTCATTAATCGGTAAGATTAATGTAGTTAAAATGAATATCTTACCAAAATTTTTATTTTTATTTCAGTCGATTCCCTTATTTTTGCCAAAACATTTTTTTGTCTCACTGGACAAAATTATTGGTTCTTTCATTTGGGGAGGGAAGCCACCTAGGGTTCGTAAAACTATACTGCAGAGATGCAGATTTAGTGGAGGACTTGCATTACCTAATTTTCTAGCTTACTACTGGGCTGCTCACATTCATAAACTTTGCTACTGGTTAAAATCTTCTGGATCCTCTTGGTGTAAATTAGAGCTATCATCTTGTAAGGGATCTTCTATACCGGCTCTGCTCTATTCCTCTTTACCCATAAAACCCTCTCTGTATACTGATAATCAGGTGGTTCTTAACACACTCAAGATCTGGTTCCAGTTGAGACGGCACTTTAAATTTGTAATGGCATCTTCCTCAGGTCCTCTAAAAGATAACCATTTGTTTCCCCCATCACTCCTGGACTCGTCGTTCTCAGTGTGGTGTGACAAGGGTATAAAACAATTTTAATATTTATATGTGGACGGTGTCTTCGATAGTTTTGCCAATTTGTCATCTCGTTATGGTCTCCCCACTACCCATCTGTTTCGCTATTTTCAAATTCGAAATTTTGTTGCCAAGCGTTTCCCTAATTTCCCCTCTTTACCTCCAGAACAGCAGTGGGAAACTATGCTATCATTTATTCCTCATCATAGAGGAACCATTTCGAAACTCTATGATACTATCCTGTCTCTTAGTAACCACTCAAATGTTAAGCTTAAGTGTACATGGGAAGGGGAACTAGGAATTCAAATACGGGAGGAGTCCTGGGAACAGGCTATAGCGAGGGTACGGTCTTCCACCTCTTGTGCTCGTCTTGGTCTTATTCAATTTAAGGTCATACACAGGGCACATTTTTCTAAGTCTAGACTTTCAGAAATGTATCCGGAAGTGGAAAACAAATGTGATAAATGCCATGGCTCTCCTTGTCATCTTAGCCACATGTTTTTTCTGTGTCCTGAGCTGGAAGGTTTCTGGACAGGTTATTTTGCCATTATGTCCACTGTTCTTGGGGTAACTCTCCAACCGTGCCCTCTGATTGCTATATTTGGGATTCCTGATCGCTCACTTACACTTAATTCTACACAAAAGGATATCATAGCTTTCACATCCTTATTAGCAAGACGTTTATTGTTGTTGCATTGGAAGTCTGCTAAATATCCTACTATCTCCCAGTGGCTTAAAGATGTCATGTTTTTTTTAAAACTTGAAAAAATTAAATATACGTTAAGAGGATGTACAGCCAAATTTTTCCACAATTGGCAACCATTTATTTCTTATTTTACTAGTCTAGAGGTATTGCCTGATTGAATGTATACCTGTTACTGATATTTATGTAATATGTTTGGTGGTTGTCTTGAGCCGTGTGGGGCGGGGAGGGGGGGTGTTTTTTTTTTTTTTTTGTTTAGTTATTTGAGTGTTTTTGTTTAGTGTTTTTATGTGTGTGTATTTGTTTATTTAGAAAAATGAAAAGGTAAATTGGATTTCTGTAAATGCAAGTACTGTATTGTTTTCCCTTTTTTCAATAAAAAATATTTGCAAAAAAAAATATATATATATATATTATAATTATATTATTATATTTCAATAAATAGCAAACTTGGCCGATTTCGTTCTAATTTCGTTCAAATTTTTTGACAAGTGGGGCTTGAAAATTCTCCCACTCCCTTAAGTGGGGAATAACAGAAAATGTTTGAGAACCACTCCTGCGCCCTGTGTGTGCTTTACAATGCCAGACAACATTCAAATGCAAATTTTTCACCCTCCCCCTATACATTCAGGACGTCTCCCCACTTCCCCAATCTGAGGCTCTTATTCCTCAGACTTTCAGTCAGGGGCGGACTGGGACCAAAAAGTGGCCCTGGACTTTCTGGCCCACAGCAGCCCACATCATAATACACTGGCTCATTAATGTAGAGATATATTTTAACACCAGTTACAAGTATTAAAAAATAACACAATACGGAAATCAATGCTATTTAGACATATTATTTGAAGTATCACTGAACATATATTGGGTCATATTAGTAAAACAAAAAAAACAAAGGAAAGAACATCAAGACAAACTACATATAAATCTATAAAGACAATATTTTAAAAAGAATGGAAATAAAACTGAACAGGTAAGCTGAAATAAAATCAGTAGCAGCATTACTTTTTAATTAATATTGTCTACCATAATAATTACTAGCAGGAGTTAATGCTGCTACTAATTTTATTCCAGCTTACCTGTTCAGTTTGATTGTGATTCTTTTCACTTGGCGCTGATAGATCAGGGGAGACGTGTTGGTCATCATCAGCAGGCACTGGTTCATCATCACTTACCTGCTGCACTTACAGTTTACACTGATGAGTGGTAGATCTTACACTGCATCACGATGATACCCCCTGCCAAATGTTCATGATATCTCACAAACAAAAAGGCAAATTTGTCTTTTCCTCATAAAGTGTTTAGGTCAAATTCCACCCATACAAGTGTGACAAATATGCAAAGAAAAAAATCAGGAAGGGGCAAATACTTTTCCATGGCACTGCACATGTAGTCAGATTGTTCCACTAGGATGAAACTGTGCCAGGTGGAGTTAAAGCACTTTTAAAATCACACTAACTTTACACTGATCTGAATAACTTTGAATAATGAACTTATTGTTCTTTCCTTTTTTTTTTTTTTTTTTTTTTTACAAATATGACCCAATATATGTTCAGTGATACTTTTTATTTACATTTTTGTTGGTTATATTTCTATACTAGTATGTAGTTTTAATGAGCCAGTGTATTCTTCTTCCTCCTTTTAAAAGGCAGAATCTGTTAATTTGAAGCATTTCACAGCATTTACCTCTAAAGCTTTTTCTTATTTTCGTGTACTTTTCAGCTCCACCTTTTCATTCATTGAAATTATTAATTTGCTCAAACAACTTCGCTGCATGGAGAAAGGATCAATATCGCTCCCTCCGTAAATTAAAAGTAAAGGTGTCTAGTTAATATAGAGGGAGCGAAACATCCGCATGCGCAGTAACAAACACAGTTAGCTTCTCTGCTTTGTTTTTGATGTTGCTCGCGGCAGTGTAACAGCCCGTTAATTCATGTAATGATAAGATGGACAAACTTGTCGATGTCCGTTCTTTATTTTGCTGCATATTGTCAGGTTATAGTACAAACTTTCGGGTAGATCCTGCTATTAAATCAAACTAAAAACGAGTGAAAAGAATACAAAACTCAGACTCTATATCCCAGCTTACATCTCGCATTCGCATTCAACTTCACACACACCAGACCTCATTACCCACAATGCATCTCCCGCACTGGACTACACTCCCGTAAACAGCTGTCGTAAAATCAACCTCTCTCTCTCCTGCAACAACACGCTCTTTGTCGGCAGCGCCCGCACACTCCTCCATATGATTAGGAAAGAGATGCAATATTATGGTTTCCATCATTTTTTATATATTTGTGTACTTACTGGGCCGGACTACACTGGCCAGCGGCCCACCGGGAAAACTCTCGGTACTCCAGATGGCCAGCCCGCCCCTGCTTTCAGTGATTTAAATTTGTGTAATTTTAATCTTCCGGATTCTAGATTCTAAAGTTGACATTGTTACCTTTTTTAATCCTTGGAATGGAAGAAATTGAGATTTTCCTTATGATAGCATAAATTGCATTGTTTATAATCTGTAAAATGTTAACAATATTCCTTGGTATTTTTATTTAAAAAAACATCGTGCCTGGTATAGTTTTAATATTCAGTGCACACCGTTTGTACATCTGTTATTTTACAACTGTATAAGAACACTCAGAAATACCTTTTATTTGGGGTTAAGTGACTGATGTGCATCTTTCAGCTGAGCCTCATTTCACTAAATAATCCACCACTTTTCATCAGTATAATGACACACACACAGCAGCAGCAGACCTCCACTAAATTTAAAGAATACAAACTGGTTGCGTGCGAGTTTGCTGTTTTTTCTATATTATGCTGAAGCAAAATCAAAATAAAACATTTTATTTTGTATTATTTTAATTTTGCTATAATTAAAATAAAAAAAAAATAAAACTGTATCACCCAGGGATTGAACCCGGGACCCCCACGTGAAAGGGCACAGACTTACCCACTGCACCACTCAGAGACAACATCCCCAAGTCACGTTAATAAGCCACTCGACTACTTTGAAAGCAAGCTCTAGATAAGTGACGAAGTAAGCCTGTTATAATAATAACTTGGTTTTATTTGATCTTATTGGTTTAGAGATTTATATTTCAATAAATAGTAAACTTGGCCGATTTCGTTATAATTTTATTTGACGAGTGGGGCTTGAAAATTCTCTTGAAAAATATGGTCATTTATTTCAGTTAATAAATCTACTATAAATTTTTTTTACTCATTATTGTACAGTACACATCAATAGCTCTGCTTCAGATTTTTCATGTTTGTTGTGGAAATTACCATCACTGTTGTATTTACTGCGATGAATGAAAATGTCACTTTGCGCCACCTGGCGGCCATTTTACGAATGACTTTGAAATGCAACTGATTTATTTTAGCTGCTGTTGCCTTTAAACGGCGGTGAGCGCGACGGTAATAACCATTCCGATTGAGTAACCACTGTATATTGAGAACAACAGAGGTCCTAAAACTGACCCTTGTGGGTCCCCATATTTCACTGGCATTACACCAGACGGTTCTCCATTTAAATCTACAAAATGGTAGCGATTCAGTGCTGTAAAGTAAAACAACAACAACAGCAAATTAAACAGCACCTTATCTTTGAATCGCGAGAGAGCCGCGTTTCTTTGTGTTTGAAGCCGCGTGGGGGCTGTAAAGCCGAGAGAGAGAGAGTGCATGTGTGTGTGTGTGTGTGTGTGTGTGTGTGTTGGTGTAAGTGAATGAGCGCACACACATACACACACACACACACACACACTGGCCATTACAGCCCCCCTCCTCACAGGTTCCCAAACAAACACACACACTCTCTGCCTTACTCAAAAACTCTGCAAGCACTAAGACAGATTACCTATCGTCTCCCCTGCTGGGTCTTAGTGCTTGCAGAGTTTTTGTGCGTGTTTCTGTGCGTGAGTGTGTGTCTGTATTCACCCAGCAGGGGAGACGATTACCTACAATTCCTCAGCGCAAGAGAGAGAAAAACCATTGGCTCAGTTGTGATGACGTGTCGCTCGGTATCAAAACAAGAAGCGCATGCGTGATACATGATACTCTGTGCCTGTAAACCAAGACAATGCTCGTTTTTCAAGTCAAAATGTATTAAAAATCCTTGCTCGTCTTGCGGAACACTCGTAAACCGCGTTACTCGTAATCCGAGGTTCCACTGTATTCATTTATATACAGGTCCTTCTCAAAAAATTTGCATATTGTGATAAAGTTCATTATTTTCGAGAGGGTGCTCGCTGCAGAGCCAAATGGGAGGAGCTGGAGCTCCAGCTCCCCCTCGCTGGAGCTCTAGCTCCCCCTCGCTAGATCTAGTGGGCGGGGCTTCAGACATCATTGGGCCAGGTAGATCGCCGCACAGTTAGAGTCCGTTCGAACTAGATGTACCTGTATCGCACGGTAAGAAAACTGTACTTTAAAGATAAATTTAACATTGAAATGTATATAAAATGTATATCTTACATTTATCGCTGTCTCAACATGACTATGGTTGCTATGTTTTCACACCCTTGAACAGAAACGTTAATTAGTTGTTGTTTTTTTCCACGTAACTAATGCTAGCATTCTCCCATCTCCCATGCTACATTTTTGCATGTGTAGTAACACGTGTTAAATCTTTCCTGTTGCTATCTTCCTGTCTCCTCTTACATCAGCTCTTTAAGGTGTGAACGCTCCCACGCTCACCTTCCCATTCTCTCTTCATGTCTCTCTCCCCCTCTCCCCCTAACTCGAGCCAACATCTTGTGATCTGTCTCTGGACGGACACCTCTCTATCTTCCTCTCCTTTGATTCTTCAGGATCTCACCAGGACATTTACAATGGTTCATGTTCTTTGTAGTTACATATGTTTATGGCCCAGGCGTTTGGTCAAACATATATAAACCCCATCTTTTGCTGTTAATAAACAGAGACCTTTCTGACGGACAACGTGTGTGTGTGTTTGACTGAGTCTCTCCTGGCGCCAGAGAAGCTTACCGAAGCACTGCGGACAGACCGAGCAACTCGCCTCTCCTACTACGTAATTTCAGAAAAACTTTATAGTAGCGTTTATATATAATCTTTTTTTTTTATTTATTTCAGATTAACCTGTACAGATGCATCAGACAATACTTTTGCGAGGACAGGATCCCCTGCTGTCTATCCAGAGATGCACAGTATGCTGCCAAAAATACCACTGTACCTACTGTAAATCGGTTTACAACCATTTGCATGATCTCCGGAATCATGTAGCAAATCACATGCGAAATGCAGTTCAAGAAGAAGGTATGTGTGTTGTGAATAATTTTAATTGTAGTATTGTGCGTGTGAGAAACACATCATGCTTGTTGAACCTTTAAGTTTTTGCATTGTCATTTCTTCCTAGCATTTAAATCTTAAATATATTGTTCATTTAATATGTTCTCCTGTTGTGAAACTTTTGGGAATTTTGAATTTCACATACTTATGTTAAAAAAAAAAAATTAAATAGATTTTCTGTATTACATTACTTAATTTCAATCATTATAAATATTAATAACATGTATATAAATACTCTTTACGTGGCAATCAGGCTGCAAGGGCTGGTGTAGAGTCTGTCAGGCATTTGTTCCAGCTGAGTAGTTGCATGTTTAGCTAATAGTTTTTAAATCAGGGCTTTATTTGGTAGAACTTCATGTGTTCTGCTTGGACAGAACAAAACCTTCACCTACACTGGCCTTGGTGTTTGGTGGCAGTGTGGTAAAACAATATATAAAAAAAGGATCTTAATGTTGTTGTCCTCTTGAGCAAAGTGTTTCACCACAAAACCTCAGCATAGGCAATGCATTGTATTAAACATGTAAATGAAACAGTTGTGCTAATTTTATTCTTTCTATGTTTTAGATTTTGTCATCATCAAGTGTGGTCTAAAGTGCAGGCAATCACCACATTTTCACTGCTGTTACTGTACATCAACAGTAATTAGACGTGACAGTCTTATTACACATTTTAAAATGTGTAAAAATTTTGCATCTGGACAACCACCATCAGCAGCACCACCACCATCTCCAGCATCAGCAGCACCATCCCCAGCATCAGCGCCACCACCACCATCCCCAGCGTCAGTGGCACCACCTCCATCAGCAGCACCAGGACCACCTCCAGCATCGTCAGCAAAAAGAGTACGCGTCCGGCAGCAAGTCAGGGTGACTTGCACACACTGTGGCATTAAAATAAATCAAAGGAACTTGCTGGTTCATATCAACCGAAGACATAGGCAAAGGGTAGACGTTATTACAGCAAAGCGGCATCTATCATGCCAATGCATTGATGCCAAAAATGGCATCTTTGCTGTTGATAAGTCATTTTTTAAGCCATGCTCTCCTATACATGTTCAAAAAAAGACATGGGGTGCAAGCCAAAAAATAACCTGTGAATTGGATGAATGCAACACAAATGCTGAATTTGCAGTGAGGAGTGGAATTGTTCCTTATGAGTGCATTCATCTTAAGTCATTGCTCTTCTGTCCCCACTCAGACACAACACCCATCATTTTAGATGAGGAGGTACTGACAGAAATTGTTGCTTGTAGGTTTTTTGGGGATGCAAGGAAACAGAGCTGCTTAAACCAACGAAAGGCAGCTACTGATGCAGGTGTTCCACTTTCTGTTGAGGTGACTGTTGAAGGACCTCCATCCAAAAAGTTTATTTCAGTATATGAGCCAAAAGTGTCATACCACAGTAGACTGGGTAGGGTAATAGCAGCATATGATTAAAAAAAGAAGTCCTGGCACTGTCCCTGTGCCAAAGCAAGACAGTCATGTCTTCATAAATCCATCGCAAAATGGCACCTTTTTAGTACTGACTGACATCTGTTCATGACTGCAGTAAGTGACATCAGGCCAGATCCAGCTGTGAATAATCAAGAGACAGATTGTGCATCCAAGGCACAGCCAGGTGAAGATGAAGGACACGCATATCCTCCTGATGATGCAGGCCTTCGAAGGATGGTTCACTATTTAATGGGAAAAAAAGCTCGTCCTGCCCAACTACCCCAGCATTTGGTCACTGGTTCCAAATCTTTGCAGGATTTTCCAAGGCAGTTGATACCAAAAGAAATATCATGCATGGACTTTGCAGGGGAACTTACTGAACCACTGCTCATAACAGCAGATGCCAAACTTATCACTTATACTGGTGTTGTAAATGGTGAGACATGTCAAACTATATAATCCGTATCATCTTAGCAATACCAATTTAAGTTATGATTGACTGATGATTGAAAGCAATCAATAACAATATTGTAAGTTTTCTTTTCCTTTCATTTTTTAGGCTTTTCTACATACTGCAAGGCATGTCCTGACTGTGGGCTGATGTACAGATATCAAGAATGGAATGATGGAATTCACAATTTCAACGACCATATTCTCATCTCCCTTCATCTGTGTATTGTACTACGCGAATCACTTCAGGTAAGAACACATTTACTGTTTTACTGTTCTTATTTTTTGAATGTGTGCCTTACTATGTTGTATATTTTCTTAGACTCACCATTCTGTAAGCCTTGAGTTTTGAGTTTGAGTTTTCAAGGACATTGAAGTCCTTGAGCAAACAGAAAATACGACCTTCCCTAAAAAAGCCACAATACTCCATGCCTACATGCACTTTGAAGCCATGACCTCACACAACTACTTGTATTCTTGTTACAAGTGTGGATACTATCCACCAGTGGTGGTCATGGACCTTCACAGAAAGGGTGTATTCAATATGCCTGGTAAGTAACAGAACAAACATTTTTTGATGAATAAAAGAAAAATGACAATAGTTTTTTAATACCTTGCTTAAATCTGCAGTAAGTGACATGGAGGCTCCACCAGCACACTTTGATGGCACTGTCGATATCAAGCTATTTTGGGACTCTGTGATGTCTAAAATCGTTTGCAGTGGCTTACTTCCCTGTAAGTAAGCCACTTACTTACTTGTGTCTGTTAAAACATAGGGCTTGTCTGTTCCACCACAAGAATACAGTGATAGTATTGTGATATAGACTTTGCATGTTAATATTATTGTTTAATCACAATTGTGAACTATAGCAGGATTCTTAATTGAAGTAAATTTGAGCTGCTTATATATATATATATATATATATATATATATATATATATATATATATTTATTTATTTATTTCCAAGGTGGCCGATAGAACCCTTTTGTGGTTGTTCCATGTTATAACAACTGGGCTCCTTGGATTGGACCAAAAACTAGAAGGGATGACATAGTTTTTAACACAGAACATGAAAAGTTTCATGCACCAAGACAGGCTACAGAAATGGCAGATCTACAAATGACAGAGGAGAGGCTCCAAGATGCACTGATTAATCTTAAGGTAATGACTTGTTACACTGATTATTAATTCACTGTGTTTGCATTAAGCTAAATATAATTTCTTGTTAAAATAATAGGTGGACATGGTTAGAAAACTGTGTAAGCAATGTGGCCTGGACTCAAAAGGCTCAAAAATGGACCTTATCCTAAGATTGCGGGATGAAATGAAAAACAGGTCATCTTATGACAAGATCTTTGAGAAGGTCTGGGGAGCTTCTGGTAAGCTGCACCTTTCACTGTACAAGTAGATCTGTAGTTGCATTCGTTTACTCCACAGTGTTAAAAAGTTGTTTTTTTTCTGCCAGGAGATTGTAATGTTTGTATGTCAAGCATACAAGGTCATCTGTAGCAGTTATTAAACATTGTTTATTGTCACGGGGCGAAGCGGACGAGGTGAATCCAGGCGCAGATGAATGACAGCAACGAAAAACGAGAATACGGTCGGAATGCGGAAGCGGGGGTCAATACCGGGAGATCAGTCAGCGTTGCGTCGAAGCCAAATCGTAAAACGAGAGCCATAGTCAGAAGGGGAAGCGCGAGGTCAAAACCGGGAGATCAAAGGACGAGGCAAACAAAATCGAGACGAGAAACCGAAGGCAAAAAACGAGAGACAAAAGCGGGCTTGGCAACGTGAAAGCAGGGGAAAAATAAACGCGAGAGAATCGAGGCAAAAATACACAAGATAATCCAGCGATTTAAGCAGCGCACAGCGCGTGCTTAAATGCTGGAGTAATCAGACAGGGATTAGAGACAGGTGTGCAGACGGGGCGGAAACAGGGGCGTGGGAAAGGATGCAGTCAGACAGGAGTAAACATGAGCACATGGGGAAAGTGACAGCGTGGGAAAACAAACGGCCGACAGACCGTGACTCGTGACAGTACCCCCCCCCTTACGAACGCCTCTGGGCGTTAGGACGGGGAGCCTCAGGGAAGCGTTTCTGAAAGTCAGAGATTAGCTTGGGGTCTAGGATGAACTTGGCGGGGATCCAGCTTCTCTCCTCAGGTCCATAGCCCTCCCAGTCCACCAGGTACTGAATGCCTCTACCTCGGCGGCGAGCTTTCAGGAGGCGGCGGACGGTGTAGGCTTCACCGCCGTCAATGATACGGGGAGGAGGCAGAGGGTGGGTGGGGGGACTTAATGGGCATGAGATGAGGCGACGTAGCTGGGACACGTGGAATGTAGGATTGATTCGCCGCATGGTTGAGGGGAGCAAGAGTTTAACAGCGCAGGGGTTGACTATCTTAGTGATGGTGAAGGGGCCGAGGTAACGGGGGGAAAGTTTGCGGCAGGTGGTCTTTAGGGGGATATCTCTGGCGGCGAGCATGACTCTCTGCCCCACCCTGTACTTGGGAGCCTGGGAGCGTCTGCGGTCGGCCTGTGTCTTATATCTTCTGCCGACCCGTAACAGCGTTCTCCTCGCTTGCAGCCAGGTCTTTCTGCATCGCCTGACAAAAGCTTGGACGGATGGGACACTGACCTCCTCCTCCTGAGATGGGAATAAGGGTGGCTGATAGCCCAAGCAGCACTGGAATGGAGACAAACCAGTAGATGATGATACTTGGGAGTTGTGGGCGTATTCCACCCATGGCAGAAACTTGCTCCAGGAGGCGACATCTCGGGAGGCCATGCACCTTAAGGCTACCTCGAGGGACTGGTTCTTTCTTTCGGTCTGCCCGTTGGACTGGGGGTGAAAGCCTGAGGACAGACTGGGGGTGGCTCCAATGAGTCTGCAGAATGCCTTCCAAAATTGTGATGTGAATTGGGGCCCACGGTCAGAGACAATGTCATTGGGAAGACCATGCAGCCTGAAAACGTGCGTAATCATGAGATCAGCGGTTTCCTTGGTGGATGGGAGCTTGGGTAGCGGAATGAAATGGGCAGCCTTAGAGAACCGATCCACGACGGTCATGATGCATGAGTGGCCGTTGGAGGAAGGTAACCCTGTGACAAAGTCCAGTGCAATGTTGGACCATGGACGAGATGGGATAGGTAATGGTCTGAGGAGGCCTGCCGGCGCGGTGTTGGTATGTTTGCATCTAGTACAGGTGTCACATGCTGCCACGAAGCTGGAGGTGTCTTCCTTGACCGTGGGCCACCAGAAACGTTGTTGGACTTGAGAAAGGGTTCGAGCTGAGCCAGGATGACAGGAGAGCTTGGAGCTGTGTGCCCATTCCAGAACTTGAGAACGTAGAGGAAGTGGAACAAACAGGCAATTAGGAGGCACGTTGCTTGGTCCGGGTTCATGAGACAGGGCTTGCTGGACCTTGGTCTCGATATCAAGCTCAGCTGCTGCGAGCAAGCATGACGGGGGAATGATGGTTTCGATGGCAGTGGAGTCGTGAGTAGGTGAAAACTGTCTGGAAAGTGCATCTGGCTTGGAATTCTTGGACCCAGGACGATAGGAGAGGACGAAGTTGAATCTGGCGAAGAACAGTGACCACCGAGCCTGGCGAGAGTTTAGCCTCTTGGCATTCTGCAGGTATTCGAGGTTCTTGTGGTCAGTCCAGACCAAAAATGGGGTCTCCGTCCCCTCTAACCAGTGTCTCCATTCTTCTAGGGCCAGCTTGATGGCCAGCAGTTCTCGATCGCCGATGCCATAATTGACCTCAGCAGGAGTTAAGCGGTGAGAGAAGAAAGAGCAGGGGTGTAGCTTGTTGTCGTGTGCAGCTCTCTGGGAAAGGACACCTCCTACCCCCGTGCTGGAGGCATCGACTTCCACAACAAACTGGCGTGACGGATCTGGAATAGTCAGGATTGGGGCAGACGTGAACCGTTTCTTGAGTTCCGAGAAGGCTTTTTCAGAGTTCATGTCCCAACAGAAACGTGTCTTGGGGGAAGTCAGGGCTGTTAAGGGGGCAGAAATGGAGCTGTAGCCTCGAATGAAGCGACGGTAAAAGTTGGCAAAACCCAAGAATCTCTGAAGTTCCGGTCTTGTGGTGGGCGTAGGCCAGTTCGTGACTGCATGGAGTTTGGCAGGCTCCATTTCAATGCCTGAGGGACCAATGACGAACCCCAGGAAAGTGGTGGTTGTGGTGTGAAATTCGCACTTCTCTGCTTTGACGAAAAGATTGTTCTCTAACAGTCTTTGTAGCACCTGTCGAACATGATGTTGGTGCTCTTCTAGATCTCGGGAGAAGATTAAAATATCGTCCAGATAAACAAACACAAATAAATTCAGAAAGTCCCTGAAGACATCATTGATGAGGGCCTGAAAGACGGCCGGGGCGTTGGTCAGGCCAAACGGGACCACCAGGTATTCATAGTGTCCTGTTGGGGTATTGAACGCAGTTTTCCATTCGTCACCCTCTCGGACTCGGACAAGGTGATATGCGTTGCGTAGGTCCAATTTGGAAAAAATCTTTGCTTCCTGGAGCAGTTCAAAGGCGGTCGCCATTAACGGAAGGGGATAGCGGTTCTTCACTGTGATCTGGTTTAGGCCCCTATAATCGATACATGGACGAAGGGACCCATCTTTTTTACCCACGAAGAAGAAGCCGGCTCCCGCTGGGGAGGAGGAGGGGCGAATGATCCCCGCCGCAAGGGACTCCGAGATATAATGATTCATAGCTTCACGCTCCCTGGGTGACAGAGAATATAGGCGGCCCTTGGGGGGCGTGGTACCTGGGAGCAGGTCGATAGCGCAGTCATATGGTCGGTGGGGGGGCAGAGAGACAGCACGAGATTTGCTGAAGACCTCCTTGAGATCATGGTACTCTGGCGGGACGGCGGTGAGGTCCGGTGGTTCCTCCACAGATGCAGGGCTGAGGCAGGACGTGGCTGCAGCTCGCAGGCAGGTAGTGGCGCATGACGGGTTCCAGGCTATGATTGTGTTCCTGACCCAATCGAGTTGAGGATCGTGACGGGTTAGCCAGGGCAGGCCCAGGACAACAGTAGCATGTGATCCCTCCATGATAAACAAAGAAGTTTGTTCTAAATGGTTGCCCGAGACCCTTAGGCCGATAAGGGGAGTTCTGTGTGTGATAGATGGGAGTGGGCTGCCGTCGAGTGCCTGAACTTTGAGGTGGGTCTCCAAGGGTAGCGCGGGGATTCCTAGGGTCTTGGCAGAAGTCGCATTGATCAGGTTACGGTCTGAACCTGAATCAATCAGTGCCTGCACCAGGTGGGTCCGTTGCTCGTGGATGAGAAAAACTGGAAACAGGCGGCGTTGATCTGGGACTCTTCCTGGTGACACACCCTCCAATCCTCCCAGCTGGACTAGAAGACGCCCCCTTTTAACAGGGCAGTTCTTGAGCTGATGACATGATTTCCCACAGTAGAAGCACGCACCATCCACTCTACGTCGTCGTCGTTCTTCAGGGGAAACGCGGGTCCTGTCCAGTCGCATGGGTCTCTCCTGAGGATTAGTTTGAGGGGAGCGAGATTGTGGGCGGTCTCTGGGTGGTGAGAATATGGTTGACTTTCCCAGGCGGAGACGTGAATCTACTCGGCCGGCCAGATCCATGAGATCTTGGAACGACGAGGGAAGTTCTTGGGAAATCAGCGTATCCTGGAGCGTCGCAGTCAGACCTTGGAAGAAGGTATCACTTAGGGCCCGACCATTCCACCCGCTGGAGAGAGCTAGGGTCTGGAACTCTATGGCGTAGTCATAGGCTGAACGTGAACCTTGGTGAAGTTTTAACAGCTTGTGGCCTGCCTCCCTGCCATGACATGAACGATCAAACACCCTCCTCATCTCTTTAGCGAAGTGCTCGTAGCTGGTGCAGCAGAAGTCATGAGCATCCCAGAGTGCAGTGCTCCATTCCCGAGCCCGTCCTGAGAGGAGAGTTATCACGTATGCGACCTTGGAGCGTTCAGTGGGAAATGTGGATGGCTGGAGCTCAAATATCAGCGTGCACTGAGAGAGGAAGGAGCGACAGGTGCTTGGATCTCCTTCATAGGTGGGGGGGGCAGGCAGTCGTGGTTCCCGTTGCGTGCAGGGGCCCCCACTTTGTGCCGGAGAGAGATGGAGCCGTCGGAGTTGGGAAATAACATCAGCCAGGGTTTGCTTGGTGTTGAGCAGCTCCTGCTGGTGAGCTCCGAGAAGTGCACCTTGACTCTCCAGCGTCAATTTCATGCAGTCAATATCTGCTGGATTCATTTCGCTGGCTGGATTATTCTGTCACGGGGCGAAGCGGACGAGGTGAATCCAGGCGCAGATGAATGACAGCAACGAAAAACGAGAATACGGTCAGAATGCGGAAGCGGGGGTCAATACCGGGAGATCAGTCAGCGTTGCGTCGAAGCCAAATCGTAAAACGAGAGCCGTAGTCAGAAGGGGAAGCGCGAGGTCAAAACCGGGAGATCAAAGGACGAGGCAAACAAAATCGAGACGAGAAACCGAAGGCAAAAAACGAGAGACAAAACTTGGCAACGTGAAAGCAGGGGAAAAATAAACGCGAGAGAATCGAGGCAAAAATACACAAGATAATCCAGCGATTTAAGCAGCGCACAGCGCGTGCTTAAATGCTGGAGTAATCAGACAGGGATTAGAGACAGGTGTGCAGACGGGGCGGAAACAGGGGCGTGGGAAAGGATGCAGTCAGACAGGAGTAAACATGAGCACATGGGGAAAGTGACAGCGTGGGAAAACAAACGGCCGACAGACCGTGACTCGTGACAGTTTATGTACATTAATATTACATCAATTATGCGTTTTCCATAGGTGGTTGGGCAGTTGTTATGTGCCCCTGTGCAGTGGTGTACTCCATTAAATTTAATTTAAGAGCAGAGAGTCCCAGAGACTATGCTGACATTTTGCTTAGCTGGAAGCACTTTCCAAACATAGCCATATATGATTTTGCAAGAGGACTGGCAACACATACGTACTAACTTGAGGGAGCCTGAAAAATTGCCATTTAGTCCACATGAGGGGCGACTGGCAGAAGCAACCACAGAGAATGTGCAGCTGGCTGGTGAGGGAAAGCTAAAAGTCAATTTACCTTGGCTCAAAACAAAGAAAACAGGTACAGACGTTAACTGCCACCCAATCACCGGGTCATCTGACCACTACACTCTATATGATATTTTCCATGAGAGGAATACAAAGGATACTAGAGATGCCCTTCGGAGGATTGGGCTTGTCCCAGAACTGGCTGGCTGGGTTAACAGCCAGTGTGCAGAACAATTATTTGCAGACATGAGGAAGAACAATTATTTTTTTAATACCCTCACACCCTCTCAGCACATCTTCATGATACGGAACATACTACACCACTACAACACAAAATGCAATATTAAAACTAAAGCCAGCATCCAGAAAGTAGTGGGCAAAGATGTTCAACTGCAGTTGGATCACAACGGTCAGATAGTAATGGGTAAATGAAGGAAGCTATTTATTTTGTCAGTTGTTTAACATTGAGTGCTCATCTGTATTATCTTCTAATCGGTTTTGTTATCTTTGTTTACTACAGCCACAGCTGCACAGATACCAGATAAAGCAGAGGAAAGAGTACAATCCAGTGAGTGACAGAAAACTAGGTCTAAGTAAAAAAGCAATAATACATCTAAATTTAACAATATGGATATTTTTTATCTTGTGGAATATTTTATGATGCTTCATGTTTTCTTCTGCTCCTGTTTTCACATTAGGAGTTTAAATTAAAAATTTTTTTACACTTGTAATTGTACACTTTTCCAACCTTCTTCTGCTACTGTATAAACAAGCTTTACTAAGACCATAAAAATTCACTTACAAATATGGATTTTCTCTTAAGACTGCCCTAGCCCACCTCACCTAGTTCAAAGTGTAACAACAAGCCAGACAGATGAACAAGCAGACAGGAGGATATGGGATGTTGAGTATCTCCCAGCACAACAGAATTTGGTAATTTATTCATATTGCAATGGTTGTCTTGAGTATTTTTCATCTGGATTACTGTTCATATTTGTAGGAATTATATAACAATGTCTATTTCATTTTATCAGATGGCTTATGTCTTGGATAGAGCCAAAGATCCAAGTGAGGATTTACTTCAGCTAAGCCCAGCCCAAACATTAAACAGAAGTGACTTTTGGTCTTTGGCCTTTGATGAGTTAGAGGCAACGGTAAATGTCCATTCATAGGCATTATTTTGCTGTTGACAGGGTTGATATAAATGCAACTTTACTAATATTCATCCATTCTTTTTATCAGATTGCTAATCAGTGCTTTCAGCTCATAGCTGCACTTGCAGCTTTACAGGTCAGTTTGATGGGTTTTGTTCTGTTTGTATTTCAGGGGATATGAAAAATGCTTAATGTCACACTGCATCCTTTTAGGGCAAGGATGTGTTTGCTGTCAACAGTTATGTGGTGGTCACATGGTTTCCCCCATATAACAATGATCCTCGGCCAACTTTACCTGTTAGTATCCTTTAAAATTTGTGGCACACATTTTAATGATTTGCTTATTTTGCAATATGAATAGTTAGTGCAAGAAATCAATAATCATAAATAGAATATTAATCATCACAACTGTGGTTTACCATGATTCTCACAGGATGATGCTGCAACCAAGGACTTTATTTTACTTCCCTCACTGGAGTCAGGGCACTGGATTATATGTATTAAGTTACATTTTTCCATATGTTAGCCTGCTATGCATAATGTAATTTTGTACTTTTTGGTTGTTACATGGTCAGGTTTGCTGCACATCATCATACTTTGTTTTAAAACAAGATGTTAAGTTACATTAATGGAAGGAAGTTATTTTTTACAACAGTAAAGTACTTTAAGATTAATAGGATCAATTTTAGCTCAGTGTGTCCAGTATCATCAGTTTTGCTTTGGCCAAGAATTTTCTGCTCTCCTTACTGGTTTCTAATGTCATTTTCTTTTACAGATCCTTAAGCCAAAGTCAAGGGAGATTTTATTTTTTGGCTCCATAAACCCTAGAGACTTTGGATATGGGAGTTACATTCAGATTTTCAGGTTTTTACCAGAGGATAGCACATTTCAAGTTCTAGTGTTCTGTGTTCAAACTAATAACATGCATGTGTTTGGAGTTCATACTAAAACAAATGAATGTCTGTGTTCTTATACAAACCAGCTTTTATTATGTAATAGTCTTTTCCACATTTTAAATGAACTGGCTATAAAATTGTGTTTGTTTTTTTTACAGGGTTGGAGAGTGATGGAATAGTACTTTCATTCGACTTCATGAACTGAAATGTGTAGCGCATTATGAAATGTATGGTGGATCTGTTTGAGTTCATATTTTTATGTTTCAGCCAGTTATGGTTTTCAGTATTATCTAATTATAATTTAATCATGGTAAAACACAAACCCCTGGCTCTAACAAGCTCCAACATTTTTATTGCAATATGGTCAAATACATCTTTGTTTACATCTGACTGCCTGTAATTCCTTTAGAAAACTGGCAAGTCACATTTCACCTGGCCACTGGAACATGTCTGTACTGGCAGATTTTGAGGTACAGCTTTTTAACTTCTTTGCTTGTGAACTTTTCATATCTGTAGGTGAGTGTTACGAAAGAATGCAGTGCACAGATGTCACAAATAACCCGCTATGGGTGAACTGAGTTTAAAGTGCACTTTTTTAACAAAACTATAAACAAAGACAAAACTTAATAAAAACATTTACCGGACATGACAGCTATATAATGTATTTATTGAATACATTATATAGCATCTTATCTAATTGTAAATTGTCTAAAATTTACAGGGTGCCCCTCTTCAGCTTGGAGGAATTGATTGTGGGGTATTCATGTTGATGGTAAGTGGTCTTATAATTGCTATGCAGCTGTGTTTGTGTGCTAAACACCACATTTGTTAATAAAGTTTTGGTTTTGTTTTTTAGTATGCACTCCATGTTACGCTCTCAAAGCCATTTGATTTTGCTGCGGTGAGTTTGCATCAATTTATGGTTATTTATAAAGCAAAAAGACATTCAAAAAAAGACTAAGCCTTTCAATTGCTATCTTTTATTAGTCTGACATGCCTATAATCAGGAAGTGGTGGTGCTATCAGTTAATTCAGACATTTCCTCTGACAAGGTATGGTACTGATAATCATACTTTTGATTTAAACATCCATACTGTGGATTTCCAGTGTGCAGACAATATATAAACAATGCATGCCTAAAACCATGCCTAATGTTTGTCACTTGCCACAGTCAAATCCAACAACTAGTCACCCAGGAACAACTATCAAATCCAGATGACATGATGGAAGTCACTCCAGCTGAGTCAGATAGCATGGAGATCACCCCAACCACAGGAATCTATGTATGTAGACACAATGTTTATGTATTGCTTAAATCGTTTATGCATTTACCTTTTCTGTTTTATATAGGTGTTTATAAGCAGAACTTCACTAATTACATTATTATTGGAATCCTTATCTTGCACACAGGACTCAGCGGTGATGAAAAACATTTTGCTGGCCTGTAAGTGGGTGGAGGAGAACCAACACCAATTTGCTGGGAAAATTGAACTGCCAAAGATCCTGAAGATGAAGGAGGAAGATGCATTGTTGGCTATCACAATGCGAGACTTGTTCCTAAACACAATGTTTTATGAAGGTGAAAGGGATGAAGAAGAAATTTGGGCTCCCTTTCTTTTTACTTTTCAGAGAGTTGAGGACATGGACATTTTCTTGCAGGAAGTACGAGACAAAAGAGACATCCGTGTGTCTTGTTTACACAACCCTCACTTGTGAATGTACTAGTGGGGTACTGTAATGTAAATATTGATTTTTGTGTTGTGTTTTTGAAATATATTTATTTATTTTAATATATTGTTATACCATTAAAATCTTGCGTGAAAAGAAGTGTTGTGTTCTTGAAATATATTTATAATTTTATGACTTCTTATTATGACATTTTATCTAAATTTAAGATTTATTTTGTGTTTAGATGCACATTTTCCTGTTTTAGGTTAACAGAAACAAATAAATCCAGCAAAAAACTTGTAGGACAGTGGAGTTTGTGACCATTAAATGAAGTTGCATGGCTGGTTTTAGGCTACTGGACTGGTCACTTATTTCCATTTAAAATAATAACAATAAAACGTAAAAAATTTCATAATGTGTAGCTTATCACATAAAGGTGGAGTCTGTTTAAAATTATAGTCAAAATTCAATTTAAATAAACTTCATTATTTATTACATTATTAATCAGATGCTTTAGAATAGTTGATGAATTAAAGAGGGGTGCACAGATAGTTAGCAAACGGTTTTATCCAAAGCGACTTAAAAAGTGAGGAAACTATTTGTACGAGTGTTGCGGTTCGATTATTAATTTGAGTGGCACCCGCTACAGATTGTAGGCAATAAATCACACGGTCCATGTCCATTAATAAGCTTTACTGTAATCATATGTCCATATACGTGTGGTTTCTAAAAATAAACAATAACAATAAGAATGGATATCCAGAAAATACAAACTGTGCACTTAAGAGCAGTAACAGTAATATTTCAATGATAGGAGTAACACAGCAGCATATGAATAAGGTCAACTTTATCTGAATCGGGCAGATGTAATATTCACTTTAGCATTAGATTATTAGCTAACAAACGGAACATGGCCTTATACTATTTAACTGCTGCATTTGAAGTATCTTGTATCACACGTGTTACACACGTGGGATTGTGGCATACATACTAGTTACTTTACAACAATGAACAACATCCAATAACAAGCATTGTAGTATAACTTTATGAGAACTAAATTAAACAACAAACATATGAAACAATATTAAGTTACTTACTTCAAATTTTACGCACACAGTATGGAAAAATAGACTAAAGCTGGGACCAGAACTGCGCACAGCTTGCTATAGAACCGTCTAGAAAGTTAACCGCTTTTGTATGTGCTTGGGTGTGCCCTACTTTCAACCAATTAATGGTTGCAGCAATATTAGTCACCATTTCTAAGCGCAGTAAATTAAAGTGTCCAAAAGGTGGCACTATTGTCCTAAAGTTAGGCCTTTTGTACACTATTCATCCTTATAAGTAGTAAATAAGACAAGCTTACATAAATACAACGTTTAGAAAGTTATTAGAAACACACACATATATAGTGTGAGTAATGTTCGTATCAAGTATTTGCGTAAAACTACACTATTTGTGGGCAATAAAGCATTATTAAAATATTTACGTAATGCCGTTAGTCACAAAAATGGTACTGGCCATGCTGAAAAGAATAAATCCTAATCTTGACAAATATTAGAGAAAGATAAGCATTTACCTCCGTTATGGTTGAACCTGCACTGACATTAACATCCACTTGGTAGCGCTTGATAGCGTCTCAAGCCCCGCCCACTAGATCTAGCGAGGGGGAGCTAGAGCGGTTTAATTTGGACACATTTTCGGCTTCAGTAGACACACAATACTTCAGACTGAAACACGACTGGCCCCTACAGGTAATGAAGGGCATGTTCACAGCTTCCCGCACGCAGCCGCGCAAAGCCGCGGCAAGTCACGGGATCCCTTTTCTCGAAACATGCGTTTTTAATGGCGACATCTGTAATTGCCCACATACAGTATATGAGGATATACGCACATATATGAAACCTCAGTCTCCGTGAAAATCTTTTTGAAACACGTCACTAAAATTAACTGAAATGAGAAATATATCTATAGAAAGCTTAAAGTGTCTACTTTTAAATGATGCAAGTCACATTGAAAACAAATATTCTCAGTTTATGTAATCCGTATGAAACCAAGGAGAGGCACAGAATTTCTGTCGCACTTATATGCTAATGACCCGAGGCAGGACACGCCCACACGCCAATCACACGGAAATCAGTCCGGGTAATTTACATACTAGACCACGCCCCCGGACACCGGCATGAAAAACGAAAACAGAGAGACAGGCTTGAAAATACTCCGATTCAGTGAGTTTTCTACACGTTTTGGAAGATGGCACGCGCTTACACATCCGAGGAAACTCTTCAGAATGTTCGGCAAAGTTGGAGGAGTTTACATTTACCTCAGAAGAAGACTGTGTGACTCCGATGCCAAACAGGAGCATTTTGAACAGTGAATAGACCCATGCTACACTGGGTAAGTTATTAACTCTTATTCTCATAATATTAAACTAATATTAGTAAATATTTTCCTCACTACAGCTAGCTCTTGTCAGCTTGTGTGACACATTGGCTTTCAATGCCATTTATGTAGTTTAGGTAAATCATGCTAACATGCTGCCTCATGTAGCACAAACATGATAGTTCCCAGTGGCTAAGCTAATGCCTTATGGAGTTTACAGATGCTTATATTCACCTTGTTTTGGATAGCTTTAGATTATGGTTGCTAATGTTCATTTGGCTCCATTTTGGTTAGCTTATAACACTGCTATCGGTAATGTTATTTAGCACAAACAAGCTAGTTCCAGGTGGCTAAAATACTGTCTTACAGTATGTAGGACATTTCCATGTTCCTGTGACTGCGTACAACCAGCACATGGGGAGTTGATCACTCTGATCAGCTATTACAATACTATACACAGCACAAAACAATGAAGTCGTACAGAAATATTTCTCTACACTGCTTGGACATTGCTTACTGCCCACCAATGCTTACCCTGCATGTATGTTTTGTACAGTTTTTTTTACTCTGAATGTCCGTCTTTTTTCAGTTTTTATTTTGTACTGTTCCTGTTGCAGTTTTACCCTGCATATCATTAATCTGCATTTATACATAAAATCCTATGATCTATTGGGAAGCTAAACATAAGAATCAGTATGAAACATGAAAAGTTTCTAAAAGTTGCCAATAAATTAATATTGTGACGTGAAATAATTTTTCAGATTGAAGTTATAAAGGGCTCTGGGGTGTTTTGCCAGGCAGAAGCGTGGAGAGCAGCCCGCCTTGCCACCTCTGCTACTGCCATGGTACGGAATCTGCTGCTGGGCACTTTCGACTTGGAGACTTGACCAAATTAAAAAGGTAGCCATTATTGGTGAGTAAATGCATAATGCATTGAGAAGGGAAAATAAAACATTTAAGACTTTATAAGTTCACCACTTTAACCATAGCCTACTTGTATCAATGTTTATTAGCCATCAATGGAGACTGCACAAGGTAGGGCACCCATTATTGTTACTGTATCTGCTTGGGACCTATAATACTAATTCATCACTTGCTCACTTCTTAATCCTACCTTTCCTCTTCTAAAGCCACATTATATTGCGCTGTAAGGTGTGTAGTCCTCTATTTTGTAGAACATATAGTGTTGCAAATAACCTCGTGGCACTAATTGTTGTTGTCTGAAGTTTTAATAAATAATCATAATGCTGTCAAAAATAATGTCATGAATAGATTTTCTTTATCAATTAACTTCTATTAACTAAATAAAAATTTAAATGTAAATTCTTAAAGTTTAATGGAATGGCTGTGTGAAAGATGCTGAAGCTGACGTGCCACTGGTCTTTTATATTAATGTTGTTCGGAAGCCTGTGTAATGATGTAGTTTCGACATCTATTCAATTCAATTTTATTTATATAGTGCTTTTAACAATGGTCATTGTCTCAAAGCAGCTTCACAAAAATGAAAGAAATTTAACAAAAAATAAAAATAAATGAATAAATAAAATAAATAAAAAAAATAAAAATAAAAAAAATAATAATAATTATAGAAAAGAAAATAATTGGAAGTGTGTATGTGTGAGAAAAATGTGCAGATAATAATAATGAGACGAATGAATGAAATTTCTCTGATGAGCAAGCCAAGGGTGACGGCGACTGTGGCAAGGAAAAACTCCCAGAGATGGCATTAGGAAGAAACCTTGAGAGGAACCAGACTCAACAGGGAACCCATCCTCATTTGGGTGATAACAGATAGAAATGATATAACATCTTGTGTGTCGTGCAGGTGAAAATTCAATATGACAGAAATTATTTAAATTGACATGAAGACCAGTTCAGCATAGGGATGAGTCAGTACGTGCAGAGGGCAGATGAGGTCTGGATCACTGGAAGCACAGGAGCAGCATGTGTAGCTCCAACCATCATAAAGCTCAATCCAGCTGGAGCTGGTCCTTCTCTGGATGCCTCAGCAACCTCGCAGGGTCGGCCTTTGTCTACTGAAGCTGGCAAAATCTCCCGATGCCTCAGGATGGGTAGAGAAATACAGAACAGATGGGGAAAATTAGCGTAGTTGCCATTCGGGATAGGTGTACTGGAGTATGAGATTATGGGATGAGTTATGTGTATGCCAGATTAAAAAGATGCGTCTTGAGTCTACTTTTGAACTGAGAAACCGTGTCTGCTCCCCGAACACTGTCTGGAAGGCTATTCCAAAGCTTTGGAGCTAAATATGAAAAAGCCCTACCCCCTTTTGTAGATTTTGAAATTCTGGGAACTACCAGAAGTCCGGAGCTTTGTGATCTTAAGGCGCGTGGTGGATTGTAGCGTATCAAAAGACTGGTTAGGTATGTGGGAGCTAAACCATTTAAGGCCTTGTATGTAAGTAATACTATTTTGTAATTTATTCTAAACTGAACAGGTAGCCAGTGCAGGGATGATAATATTGGGGTTATATGATCATATTTTCTGGATCTAGTGAGAACCCTGGCGGCTGCATTTTGGATTAACTGAAGCTTGTTTAATGCATTACAATAGTCCAGTCTGGAGGTCATGAATGCATGAACTAGTTTTTCTGCATCAGATACGGATAAGATGTTCCTAAGTTTAGCAATATTTCGAAGATGGAAAAAGGCTGTTTTTGTGATATTTGAAATGTGATTTTCAAAAGACAAGTTACTGTCTAATATTACGCCCAGGTCTTTTACTGCTGAGCTGGTAGTAACAGTACATCCTTCTAAGCGCAGGCTGAATTGTGAAAGCTGTTGTGTGCTGGTTTTTGGGCCAATAAGTAATATTTCTGTCTTATCTGAATTTAATAAAAGAAAGTTATTGGTCATCCAATCTTTTATGTCCTGGACACACTCAGTTAATCTAGACAACTTGGGTATTTCGTCTGGTTTAGTTGAGATATATAATTGGGTATCGTCAGCATAACAATGGAAACTAATCCCATGTCTTCTAATGATGTTACCCAAGGGAAGCATGTATATTGAGAACAACAGAGGTCCTAAAACTGACCCTTGTGGGACCCCATATTTCACTGGCATTACACCAGACGGTTCTCCATTTAGATCTACAAAATGGTAGCGATCAGACAGGTAAGATCTAAACCATTTTAATGCCTGTCCCTGAATACCTACAGTGGTGTGAAAAACTATTTGCCCCGTTCCTGATTTCTTATTCTTTTGCATGTTTGTCACACTTAAATGTTTCTGCTCATCAAAAACTGTTAACTATTAGTCAAAGATAACATAATTGAACACAAAATGCAGTTTTTAAATGAAGGTTTACGTTATTAAGGGAGAAAAAAACCTCCAAATCTACATGGCCCTGTGTGAAAAAGTGATTGCCCCCCTTGTTAAAAAATAACTTAACTGTGGTTTATCACATCTGAGTTCAATTTCTGTAGTCACCCCCAGGCCTGATTACTGCCACACCTGTTTCAATCAAGAAATCACTTAAATAGGAGCTACCTGACACAGAGAAGTAGACCAAAAGCACCTCGAAAGCTAGACATCATGCCAAGATCCAAAGAAATTCAGGAACAAATGAGAACAAAACTAATTGAGATCTATCAGTCTGGTAAAGGTTATGAAGCCATTTCTAAAGCTTTGGGACTCCAGCGAACCACATTGAGAGCCATTATCCACAAATGGCAAAAACATGGAACAGTGGTGAACCTTCCCAGGAGTGGCCGGCCGACCAAAATTACCCCAAGAGCGCAGAGACAACTCATCCAAGAAGCCACAAAAGACCCCAGGACAACATCTAAAGAACTGCAGGCCTCACTTGCCTCAATTAAGGTCAGTGTTCACGACTCCACCATAAGAAAGAGACTGGGCAAAAACGGCCTGCATGGCAGATTTCCAAGGCGCAAACCACTTTTAAGCAAAAAGAACATTAAGGCTCGTCTCAATTTTGCTAAAAAACATCTCAATGATTGCCAAGACTTTTGGGAAAATACCTTGTGGGCCGACGAGACAAACGTTGAACTTTTTGGAAGGTGCATGTCCCATTACATCTGAATGGGAAAGTAACACAGCATTTCAGAAAAAGAACATCATACCAACAGTAAAATATGGTGGTGGTAGTGTGATGGTCTGGGGTTGTTTTGCTGCTTCAGGACCTGGAAGGCTTGCTGTGATAGATGGAACCATGAATTCTACTGTCTACCAAAAAATCCTGAAGGAGAATGTCCGGGCATCTGTTCGTCAACTCAAGCTGAAGCGATCTTGGGTGCTGCAGCAGGACAATGACCCAAAACACACCAGCAAATCCACCTCTGAATGGCTGAAGAAAAACAAAATGAAGACTTTGTAGTGTCCTAGTCAAAGTCCTGACCTGAATCCTATTGAGATGTTGTGGCATGACCTTAAAAAGGCGGTTCATGCTAGAAAACCCTCAAATAAAGCTGAATTACAACAATTCTGCAAAGATGAGTGGGCCAAAATTCCTCCAGAGCGCTGTAAAGGACTCGTTGCAAGTTATCGCAAACACTTGATTGCAGTTATTGCTGCTAAGGGTGGCCCAACCAGTTATTAGGTTCAGGGGGCAATTACTTTTTCCCACAGGGCCATGTAGATTTGGAGTTTTTTTTCTCCCTTAATAACATAAACCTTCATTTAAAAACTGCATTTTGTGTTCAATTATGTTATCTTTGACTAATAGTTAAATGTGTTTGATGATCAGAAACATTTTGTGTGACAAACATGCAAAAGAATAAAAAATCAGGAGGGGGCAAATAGTTTTTCACACCACTGTATATAATTTTGTAAGCGATCTATGAGAATATTATGATCTATTGTGTCGAATGCAGCACTAAGATTGAGCAGGACTAGCAATGAGATGCAGCCTTGGTCTGAAGCTAAAAACAAGTCGTTTGTAATCTTAACTAGTGCAGTTTCTGTGCTATGATGGGGCCTGAAACCTGACTGAAATTCTTCAAGGATGTTGTTATCCTGCAAGAATGTGCAAATTTGAGCTGATACTACTTTTTCTAGTATTTTTTATATGAACGGAAGGTTTGAAATCGGTCTGTAATTTGTTATTTCATTCGCGTCCAAATTAGATTTTTTAAGAAGCGGCTTAATAACTGCTAACTAAAGGTTTAGGGACGTGACCTAGATGTAATGAAGAATTAATAATGTTTAGAAGTGGCTCTCCAACCGTAAGCATCACTTCTTTTAAAAATCTGGTTGGGATTGGGTCTAACAGGCACGTTGTTGATTTAGCCGAGGTGATAAGTTTATACAGCTCTTCCTGTCCTATACCTGTAAAGCACTGAAAATCTAAATGTGAAGCTATAGGTTGAACTGGATCGTGAGATACTATTAGAGGTTGAACCTCCATTATTTTCTTCCTGATATTGATTTTTTCATTAAAGAAGTCCATAAAGTCTTCACTTCTAAACTGTGATGGGATACTCTCTGCGGGCATCTTAGGTTTTGTTAGGCGAGCCACTGTACTAAATAAGAACCTGGGATTGTTTTGGTTTCTTGCTATCAGTTGGCTAAGATGCTCAGTCCTAGCAGTTTTTAGAGACTGTCTATAGCTGCACATACTGTCTTTATACACAATTCGAAAAACTTCTAATTTAGTTTTCCTCCATTTTCGCTCGGGGTTACGGGTTGCTTTCTTTAGGGCGCGCGTATGACTTGTACCACGGTGCAAGTGTTTTATCTCTGACTTTTTAATTTTTATTATACACATCTATCGACTGAACAGCGTTTTTTCGACTTGTTTTCATGTTATTGTTGTTCAGCAATGGCATGGACGTGATGTTTTGGCAAAAGAAGGGTGGGATGGTGGTTGATGGTGACTGAAAGTGGTGACTGAGTAGATTGGACGTCACAGCAGCTCGTGAAAAGGCAGAGCTACTTTATGCAGGCTGTGTGCATTCTACTGTGGATTGACTGTTTTGAAACTTATATGGTAGTTACATAGCCCCTAGACCTCAGTTACCATGAAAAAAGCCATATGGGATCTTAAACAAGGACGTCACCTTTTTTTAATTATTGTTTGTTCGGGGAGGAATTATAGACCACAATGTCAGCATGATCTTGCGTTGTTTCCTTATCACTTCTTGTGTGCGTTTGGCTGTAGCTTGCACACCAGACAGAGTTGTTGGCGATTCTTCCTATTGTAAAGTCATGCAGTGTGTAATCACACTGCACAATGAATTGGCGACAGGAGAACACAGCAGCAACTAATGCCTCTTTTCCACTGCATAGAACGGCATGACACGGTTCAGTTCAACTCACTTCGATTCGGCGCAGTTTGGCTCGGTTTGCGCTTCCACTGCAGTGTAGTAACGCTTTAGCGTGGGTGGGATTACTCGCGTGTCGTTTAGTCGCGGTGCCGCTACTGCCGTGACGTCATCATAAACGCGCCACAAACAAACACACAACAATGGAGCATATCGACGGCATGGTGTTCTTCATTCTCGGCATGTGGATGTTTTTAACAGCGAGACGAAGGAGTTTGTTTCAAAAGAGGCCGACAGTTAATACAAAAAGGTGCGTGCGATCCTTCTCTGGCAGGTCTAAATATATCGGTTCTGTTGTGTCTCGTGTCGCAAGTTCGGTGACGCAGTAATGATGATTTTCTCCGGCTAATCAGTGACCAGCCATGTTTACACGTCACGTTTTGGTAACGGTTCGGCGCGCTTGGAACCTCGGCTGAGGTGGTACTAAAAAAAGGACCAGGTACCATGTACTGTTCCCAGTGGAAAGCCCCCCAAAAGTGAGCAGAACTGAACTGTGTCGTGTCGTACTATGCAGTGGAAAAGCGCCATAAATGCTACCACAGATAGTACAGTGTGAAAACAATGGTGATCGGATGACTTTGAAAATCATGCAGGGTATGAGTTTGAGGAGAAGGTAAAAAGCAATACAAAACAAATAATGTACAGTTTATGTTGTCATTACTTTGCTCTCAAACTAAATGCAATGTAATAATAGGCGTTATTTAATAATAACATTAACAGTGCAGCATGCATCTAACTCTGGGTAAAAAGCTTATAATAAAATCACCAAAATAAGTCTTCATGTTAAGAATAAATATGCAAACAGTACGGTATCTGAGCGTACGGATTGGAAATTTGTGCATACAGTTTGTTAATCCGTGGCCACGATTTGTTAAACTGAGGGAACAGTTTAAGTATTTGTGAGTGTGGGGGACAAATTGCAAAACCGTCGCCACGGATTGATTTTTTTAAATTTATTTATTTATTTTGGTCCTACAGGTTTTTTTTTTTGTTTGTTTGTTTTTTTTGCACATAACAGACTACGTTGTTACATTAAGTTCAAGTTCCTTTATTTGTACCAAAGGTAAAATTGATGATTTTGATATTATCAATTGATAAAAAAATTGATATTAAGTATATTTGTTTTCATAGCATTGAATATGTACATTGTAGTACAACATTTGCAGATTGTGAAATAACACATATAGGTCCTTCTCAAAAAATTTGCATATTGTGATAAAGTTCATTATTTTCTGTAATGTACTGATAAACATTAGACTTTCATATATTTTAGATTCATTACACACAACTGAAGTAGTTCAAGCCTTTTATTGTTTAAATATTGATGATTGTGGCATACAGCTCATGAAAACCCAGAAATCCCTGCTAATTTTTTGAGAAGGACCTGTGTGTGTGTATATATATATATATATATATATATATATATATATATATATATATATATATATATATATATATATATATATATATATATACACACACACATACATAAAACTGGACAGCTACAAACGAGTAAAAAATTAAAAAATCATCAGCCAGGATATATTCTGGGAGTACCTGGAGAAAACCCTATCAAGGACAGGGAAAGCATGCAAAAAAGGCACAGACCAGAGGCAGGATTTGAACCTCTGACCCTGGAAGTACAAGATGACTGAGGCTTAGTCCTGCCTCATTTACAACCCTAATGATTTATTTACATTATCAATTAATTTCCAAAGCCGTTTATGGTTTGTTTAATTTGAAACAATGATATAATCAAATCTCGGTAAACACCAACGATATGTAGTGAAACACCCAAATGACACTTTGTGGTTATTGGTTACATTTTATTCTATTTACAAATAATAAATATTGTTATAAATATAATACATAATGTTTATCTGAAAATCACATATATACATTAAGTTTAAACCACACACACATGGCACACACGGCACACAGCACACACACACAGCATGGTAAACAGGTCCTGCAGCAGGTGATATATTTAATTATGCAGTTCTGCTGGCTGGTTTCACAAATTGTGACTCTGCAAGCTTGGCAAAGACCAGCGGAGTTCCCAAATTATAAACGCATCCCTCGAAGAAGCCGGCCTTCAGCGAGAGCTGGTGCACTTCCTGTGCCCTTAGCTGCAGCTTGTACTGGATCTGCCCCAGCTATGTAAACGCACGATGCACCTCTAGTGACTCGGGGCTAGCAAGCAGACAAAAGGCAAACAGTTAAAACACACACACAACTGGAAAAACAAATGAATACATAAGTAAAAATTTACAATGCGCTGGAAATTTGTCTTAATCAGGGCACAATGTGGACACAATAATTGTTCTACCTTTAACTTATTTTATATTTTACCACTAGCAATCTATAGACTTGTGAACGTCATGCATTTTCCTACAATTTCTTAGATTTACACCCATCAGCCATAAATTTATGATCAGGTGAACTGGTGACAAGACCACGTACACCCTAGACTAACTAATATTGGGTCCAAAGGCCAGTCCATCTGGTCCAATCCCACAGTGCTGTAACAAATATTTGCAGCAAGACAATGATCCAGAACACACAGGCAAGTCCACCTTTAAATGTCTAAAATTAAATAAATACATAAAAAAGAAAAAAGAAAAAAAAAAAAGGAGTGGCATAGTCAAAGTCTGAACTTAAATCTGATTGAGATGTTGTGGCATGACCTTAAACAGGCTGTTCATACTTAAAAACCCTTCATTGTTGCTGAATTAAAACAATTCTGCAAATAAGAGTGAGAGTGGTCTAAAATTCCTCTGCAGCAATGTGAAAGACTCATTGTATGCAGTATATCAAGCGGTACTTAATCCTAGTGCAGGTTTAAAGACACACATTCCTGCTTTCATTGGTACACAGCAGATTGTGGCTCTGGTCTCACCTGTGATAGTAGCCTTTTTGGATTTGACTGCTCTCTCTCTCCACCAGCGCTGATGGGGACCTCCGGTCTGCGCTTGCCCGCCCTCACCACACAGCTGCGGTAGAAAGCAGGAACATCCTGGCACTGCATCTCTTCCCACTTCACTGAGCCAGGGGTAGGATGATCGCTCTCGAAGTCGAAGTTCCAGAACTGCTCGGCCACCTCCGCATCCATGCACAAGAGCCGGTTTAAGTCCTGCTGAAGCTGCTGGTGGTCAACCGGACCAAAGAGGTTCCGCCGCACGGCCTTGCCCCGTGGCTTATCACCCTCCTCCACTCTGTCAAGCTTCGCGTGGTCAAACTGTGAAGTCATGGCCATCCTTCTGTAGACAGAGAAAATACAACACAAAAATTTGTTTCAGGACTGTCATAGATTTAACTGCAAAGTGAAACCTTCATATTAAGAATAGACATATAAAAGAAAACACTATAGTGACTTGGTGTTTGAACCAGTGTGTGTGTTCTTCTGTAGAAGATGCACAAGTGTGGCAAATGTCACACCTGAACTCAACATTTCAGTACAATTTGTCACTAATTAAAGAAAACATTTCATGGACAAAGACTAGGGTTGGGTACCGAAAACCGGTGCCAATACGGCACAGGTACCTATAGAACCGGTATGTACCGGACCGAAACAGACATATCAAAGCAAACACAGTCAAATGCAAACATTATTCGTAAGTTGAAATGTATTTACTCAGCAAAACAGATAATAAGACATAAGTCTGAACTTATGGTTTTCCACCACGGGCAATTCCCCCCAGCCGTTCTGGGGCATAACGAAGCCATTTCCGAACTGTTGAAGCAAAGAAACTCTGTGGCCTCCTTTTTTTTCAGCTTTCAGCTGTTGTTGTAGTGCATCTAAAGAATGAAAAACAAACAAAAGGTTAGAACTGTACAATGCTCTAAAAACTTGGAGTGGTAGTTGTTTATGAATGACAGAAGGTGGGTCCTAAATTTTTGGAAATGTGACTTTTACAAATGTACAGATATGCAACATATGTTTTGAAATATCCTACAATCTTCCACAGATACAATGCACACATTAGATTTTTTTTTACATACAAGTCCTTCTCAAAAAATTAGCATATTGTGATGAAGTTCATTATTTTCTGTAATGTACTGATAAACATTAGACTTTCATATATTTTAGATTCATTACACACAACTGAAGTAGTTCAAGCCTTTTATTGTTTTAATATTGATGATTGTGGCATACAGCTCATGAAAACCCAAAATCCCTATCTAAAAAAATTAGCATATTTCATCCGACCAATAAAAGAAGTGTTTTGAACACAAAAAAAAGTCAACCTTCAAATAATTATGTTCAGTTATGCACTCAATACTTGGTCGGGAATCCTTTTGCAGATTCTTGTGTCTTGTGTCTCTCAACTTTCTCTTCACAATATCCCACAGATTCTCTATGGGGTTCCGGTCAGGAGAGTTGGCAGGCCAATTGAGCACAGTAATACCATGGTCAGTAAACCATTTACCAGTGGTGTTGGCACTGTGAGCAGGTGCCAGGTCGTGCTGAAAAATGAAATCTTCATCTCCATACAGCTTTTCAGCAGATGGAAGCATGAAGTGCTCCAAAATCTCCTGATAGCTAGCTGCATTGACCCTGCCCTTGATAAAACACAGTGGACCAACACCAGCAGCTGACATGGCACCCCAGACCATCACTGACTGTGGGTACTTGACACTGGACTTCAGGCATTTTCCTCTCCCCAGTCTTCCTCCAGACTCTGGCACCTGGATTTCCGAATGACATGCAAAATTTGCAACCTGTAGCCCATTTCCTGCACACGCCTGTACACGGTGGCTCTGGATGTTTCTACTCCAGACTCAGTCCACTGCTTCCGCAGGTCCCCCAAGGTCTGGAATCGGTCCTTCTCCACAATCTTCCTCAGGGCCCGGTCACCTCTTCTCGTCGTGCAGCGTTTTCTGCCACACTTTTTCCTTCCCACAGACTTCCCACTGAGGTGCCTTGATACAGCACTCTGGGAACAGCCTATTCGTTCAGAAATTTCTTTCTGTGTCTTACCCTCTTGCTTGAGGGTGTCAATGATGGCCTTCTGGACAGCAGTCAGGTTGGCAGTCTTACCCATGATTGCGGTTTTGAGTAATGAACCAGGCTGGGAGTTTTTAAAAGCCTCAGGAATCTTTTGCAGGTGTTTAGAGTTAATTAGTTGATTCAGATGATTAGGTTAATAGCTCGTTTAGAGAACCTTTTCATGATATGCAAATTTTTTGAGATAGGGATTTTGAGCTGTATGCCACAATCAATATTAAAACAATAAAAGAGTATATTGAGTTGTTGTTGTTGGTCTTTCGGCTGCTCCCGACAAGGGGTCGCCACAGCGGAATATCCAGTCCGCACTACAACAGGTTGGCACAGGTTTTACGCCGGATGCCCTTCCTGACGCAACCCTCCCATTTTATCCGGGCTTGGGACCGGCACTGTATCCAGTGGCTGGGGTGTGGGCACTGGCTGAGTAAAAGCAATAAAAGCAATTGAGTATAGAACCGCTACTGAGTAGATAAATAATACAGTATTTGTTTAAAAATAAATACATTTTAAGATAATTCCATTTTGCGGGAGTCCCGCGATTAATGTTATTCTCCCGCATCCCGCACATACATGAGGACCTTCCCGCCCGCACCCGCATTCACCCATCAAATTTTGTCCCGCGCCGCACTCCGGGAGTGCAGGTCTCTACACTGCACAATGAATTGGCGACAGGAGATTACACACTGCATGACTTTACAATAGGAAGAATCGCCAACAACTCTGTCTGGTGTGCAAGCTACAGCCAAACGCACACAAGAAGTGATAAGGAAACAACGCAAGATCATGCTGACATTGTGGTCTATAATTCCTCCCCGAACAAACAATAATTAAAAAAAGATGACATCCTTGTTTAAGATCCCATATCGTCAAAACTGAAATTTCATGGCTTTTTTCATGGTAACTGAGGTCTAGGGGCTATGTAACTACCATATAAGTTTCAAAACAGTCAATCCACAGTAGAATGCACACAGCCTGCATAAAGTAGCTCTGCCTTTTCACAAGCTGCTGTGACGTCCAATCTACTCAGTCACCGCTTTCAGTCACCATCAACCACCATCCCACCCTTCTTTTGCCAAAACATCACGTCCATGCCATTGCTGAACAACAATAACATGAAAACAAGTCGAAAAAACGCTGTTCAGTCGATTGATGTCGAAACTACATCATTACACAGGCTTCCGAACAACATTAATATAAAAGACCAGTGGCACATCAGCTTCAGCATCTTTCACACAGCCATTCCATTAAACTTAAAAAATTTACATTTAAAATTTTATTTAGTTAATAGAAGTTAATTGATAAAGAAAATCTATTTATGACATTATTTTTGACAGCATTATGATTATTTATTAAAACTTCAGACAACAACAATTAGTGCCACGAGGTTATTTGCAACACAATGTTCTACAAAATAGAGGACTACACACCTTACAGCGCAATATAATGTGGCTTTAGAAGAGGAAAGGTAGGATTAAGAAGTGAGCAAGTGACGAATTAGTATTATACAGTAGGTCCCAAGCAGATATAGTAACAATAATGGGTGCCCTACCTTATGCAGTCTCCATTGATGGCTAATAAACATTGATACAAGTAGGCTATGGTTAAAGTGGTGAACTTATAAAGTCTTAAATGTTTTGTTTTCCCTTCTCAATGCATTATGCATTTACTCACCAATAATGTCTACCTTTTTAATTTGTTCTAGTCTCCAAGTCGAAAGTGCCCAGCAGCAGATTCCGTACCATGGCAGTAGCAGAGGTGGCAAGGCGGGCTGCTCTCCACGCTTCTGCCTGGCAAAACACCCCAGAGCCCTTTATAACTTCAATCTGAAAAATAATTTCACATCACAATAGGGCTGGGCCGATAAACGATATATCGCATCGCGATTTATTTAATTTTAAAAACGATGAAAAGCTCTAGACATTTTTGCTCGATTTTTGCTGGATTAATCTAAGAGCCAATCACACAGCAGAACAATACGACAACAGCCAATCAGCATGCAGCTTGCGCGTGACGTGCACATCAGAGTTAATTTCCTACCTCACTTTACAACAACAACTTTGCGAAGCAAACTTGACGAGGACGACAAAAATGAGTGGAAGCAGCGACGAAAGTGAATCTAACCTCGAGTTATCAAAAGATGTTGAAATTGTCGACAAAAAATGTAGCATGAACTCCGTTATATGGAAGTGGTTTGGCTATCTGAAAAATGACGAGGCACAGAATAAAACGATCTGTAAAATATGTCGTCGGTTTGTGAAAACCAAGACTGGAAACACAACCAACCTATTCCAGCACCTAAAAAAGCATCACCCAAACGACCACGCTGAGAGCATGAAAATGCGAGCCGATGCTACTCCGTCAACCAGCAGCGCTAGCAGTGGGGCTGTACTGAAGCAGAAATCAATCGTGTCGTCTTTCATGGCCATTAAACCTTATGAAAGGTGTTCCAAAAGGAGCAAGGATATAACCAGGGCCGTTTCTAATTTTCTAGTGAAAGATATGATGCCCCTAAGCACAGTATAACAAGACGGGTTTAGGAAATTAGTGAAAGTGCTTGACTCCAGGTACGAACTCCTTGGCAGAAAATACTTTTCCAAAACCGCATTACCTCCGCTGTATGAAGAGTGCCGCGGAAAGCTGGAAAATAATCTAAGGAATGTGAGATACTTTGCCACTACCACCGACCTATGGTCCAGCCGCACATCCGAGCCATATTTGAGCTTCACCATTCATTACATCGACGAGGAATCAAGATGCTTGCAGACTGCATATTTTCCAGACGACCATACTGCGGAAATACTTTCTGCGGGTCTAGAGGATGCACTCACATCTTGGGGCCTTAGCGAGGACCGCCAGGTGTGCATTACAACGGACAACGGCGCAAACATTGTTAAGGCTGTCTCACTTAAAAACTGGACTCGTCTGCAGTGTTTTGGTCACCGGCTGCATCTAGCCATTGGTAAGTTAAACATCTACTAAAGTTAAAGTTTTCAGTGCTAAAACAGCTTATGAGGATTTATAACATATCCTACGATTTCACAGAATTTAAGGCGATCACGTTTGACTGCATAATTTTGAAAATGCTGTTGTATTCACACTGCACTAACAAACACCAACCTATGTGTGGTTGTGCGCTGTAAAGGCAGATATAAATAAATAAATGATCACTAATAAATAAGCATATATATTAAGCATGTTACATGGCGTTAATGTTTTAAAAAGTGAGTAATGCATCTGTTCTACAATAATAACGTAATAATTTCTCATAATTCATTCCATGTTTGTTGTCATTGCATGCTTAAGCCATTATATCAGTTTATTGGGGCCGTGTGAAATAGCCTTCATTTAACTCTGAATTGTGGGATAAAAAGACAGCCCTAGTGTGTGTGGTCTAAATGTTGTTTCTCATTATTGTTTAAAAATCTCAAACCATTGTAATTTATCATCACAAGATACTTTTTATCATCACAAACAAGTATTTTTTTTTATAAAAATCTTTGCCTTGTAAAGATTCTGAGCATGTGCCTATACTGTTTTCTTCATCATCAGAGGGGAGTATGAGAGACCAGAGAATCCAAAGAGCCATGGGTGTGTGCAAAAAAGTGGTCAGTGCTTTTTCCTTCTCGTGGAAAAAGAAACGTGAACTAGCTTCCACTCAAGAGGAGCTCCAGCTGCCAAAGCACAAGTTGATCACAGAATCACCGACCAGGTGGGGGTCACGCCATGCAATGATGGCACGAGTGCTAGAGCAGGAGAAGGCCATTGCAAAAGTTTGATCAAAAAACAAGGCACCTGGCTCCCTCATGGCAGGATATTGAGGTTCTGGAGTCTGTGTGCAAGGCTCTAAACCCACTTGCTAATTTCACTGATGCCCTTTCTGGTGAAAAATATGTGAGTGTGTCATACCTGAAACCTGTACTGCATCTTTTCAATGAGGAGGTCTTGAAACCTGTAGCTGATGACTCAGAGCTCACAAAGACCAGCAAGGCTTCTGTCATCAGCTATCTGAATGAGAAATATGACAATGCTGCCACTGATGACCTTTTGAGCATAGCATCCCTTGTTGATCCTCGTTTTAAGAAACGCTACATCAAAGATGACAAGCTTGAAGCTGTAAAATCCAGAGCTGTGGCTCAGATGCTGGATGAATGTCAGAGCACATCGCAAGCTACTCCTGAATTCCCATCCACTGCACTGGGAGGAGGCAAAGGTGATGGTGCTGATGCTACACCAGCCAAACTGCAGAAGAACACACTGGGCAGCTTTTTTAAGTCCTACACTAAGTCTGCTGCAACATCTGGTCTCACAGTACAGCAGACTATTGAAACTGAACTAAACAGCTACCTGCAAGCTCCTGATGCAGACAGTGAGACCAACCCCCTGGTATGGTGGAAGATCAATGCAGCGACATTCCCCAGAGTGAGCGTCCTGGCAAAACGTTACTTGTGTATTCCTGCCACCAGCTCACCTTCAGAGCGTGCTTTTAGCACAGGTGGTAATATTGTGCGCTGCAACAGGGCAGCTTTAAAGCCAGACAGAGTGGACAGACTAGTCTTTCTGGCAAAAAAACAGTAAATGTTTTACAAATTGAGTGCATTAGCTAGAAATTGATTTTTGTTTATCTTTTATTTTAATGTACCTCTTCAAGTCACTGTTCACTGACTAGTCTTCCAGGCAAAAAAAAACAGTTTTACAAATTGTGTGCAAGTTGAAGTTGAATATTTTTGTTTACGTTATGCACATTTAATGTACCTTTTAATGAAAAGATGCTGTTCACAGACTAGTTTTCTTGGCAAAAAAAATTTATAAATAAATAAGATAATAATGTGCAAGTTTTACAAATTGTGTTTACTAGCCAGAAGTTATGTTTATGTTTTGCACATTTGACCTACCTCTTAAAGTCAGACACTGTGATCTAATTGGGTTACAAATTATGTTTTTACAATAATTTTACGTTTACATTTTGTACATTTGTACATTTACTGATTTACTGTGTTAATAAACTATACTTTACTAAATAATCATAGATAGTAGATAGTGTGTGTTTCCTTCAATTATTTTAAAATCAAGTAATGCACCCTTCATTCAAAAATCTCTCGCTTGTAATATGTGAGCATATTTTCTTTACAAAACTTGTCAGTGAACTATGAGGGCAAAAAAAAATCGTTTATTAATCGTAATCAAGTTAAAATGTTCAATTAATCGAGATTTTGATTTTAGGCCAAATCGCCCAGCCCTACATCACAATATTAATTTATTGGCAACTTTTAGAAACTTTTGATGTTTCATACTGATTCTTATGTTTAGCTTCCCAATAGTTAATAGGATTTTATCAGAGGTGGAAAGAGTAATAAAATTTTGTACTCAAGTACAAGTACTGTTACTTCAGTGAAATTTTACTTAAGTACAAGTAAATTTACCATTATAAAAATCTACTCAAGTAAAAGTAAAAAGTAGCTCATTAAAAAATTTACTCAGAGTAAAAGTTACCGAGTTACTTTTTTATTTTTTTAACAGCGGGGGTGGGATGAGGCATTCTAGCGTAGTTCAAAAAAGATGAGCAGATATAAATCTCAAACTAGTTGTTTTTAACTGAAGGAACATCTTTGCATAATAAAGCTGTTGTCTTTCTTGTGCTTGAAAATCAAAGTGGTCACTTAAATATGGTGTTACGTCCCAGTCTAGGGTCATACAGCAAAAGAATGGTTCAGGGTTCTATTTTAAACTGTATGGAAATGGTGGCATATGGCAGAAAGCACTAGATCCAATTATTAACTGATGAAATAATGAGGTTTGTACACACACACACACACACACACACACACACACACACACACACACACACACACCAGGAGGAGGATCAGATTCAGGATGGATCCAGGCCAAAATAATAAACAAAATGGTATTTATATTTAGTAGCTAGATTATCTGCAAAAACAACAAAAAAAAAAAACACAAACAAAAATACAGGTACCTTCCCGGACTCCCTAAACCAAAAACAATGAAATTATCTACAAATATATACAAAGACCAACCAAACCAAAGGGACAAAGCAATAATCAAAGTCAATTGGAGGCAAAAAGTTAAACCAGAATACACAACCAAATATCAAAACGCCAAAATCACAACCTCTTTCATCCTTCCCGCGTCTCTGCGTCAATGGTCGCGCTAGTCGATGACGTCACTCTCAATGGGGAAGCGACCATGTGGAAGGTCAGGGAGATGCCGATGTCTGAAAACCTGGAGTGGAGTCTGGAGCGGCGCGCGACCAGGACATGATGCACACACGCGGCGCAACGGAGCATTTATACAAAGCATAATATCTTTTATTATTTTATAATTTTCATTCATTTATTTTTTACTCAGTAGCGAATATGATTTAAAATGTTGCAAATTACAATACTTCAAACAAAACGTACTTAAGTAAAAGTAAAATTACAGATTTTTTAAACTACTTTAAAAAGTAGAAATACACAAAAAAGCTACTCAATTACAGTAACGCGAGTAAATGTAATTCGTTACTTTCCACCTCTGGATTTTATGTATAATTGCAGATTAATGATAAAGATACACGCAGGGTAAAACTGCAACAGGAACAGTACAAAATAAAAACTGAAAAAAGACGGACATTCAGAGTAAAACAGTGCAAGATAAAAAAAAAAAAAAAACTGTACAAAACATACATGCAGGGTAAGCATTGGTGGGAGCAATGTCCAAGCAGTGTAGAGAAATATTTCTGTACGACTTCATTGTTTTGTGCTGTGTAGTATAGTATTTTAATAGCTGATAAGAGTAATCAACTCCCCATGTGCTGGTTGGACGCAGTTACAGGACATGGAAATGTCCTACATAAGGCAGTATTTTAGCCACCTGGAACTAGCTTGTTTGTGCTAAATAACATTACCGATAGCAGTGTTATAAGCTAACCAAAATGGAGCCAACTACACATTAGCAACCATAATCTAAAGCTATCCACAACAAGGTGAATATAAACATCTGCAAACTGCAAACCTGCCTCGGGTCATTAGCATATAAGTGCGACAGAAATTCTGTGCCTCTCCTTGGTTTCATACGGATTACATAAACTGAGAATATTTGTTTTCAATGTGACTTGCATCATTTAAAAGTAGACACTTTAAGCTTTCTATAGCTATATTTCTCATTTCAGTTCATTTTAGTGACGTGTTTCAAAAAGATTTTCACGGAGACTGAGGTTTCATATATGTGCATATATCCTCATATACTGTAGGTGGGCAATTAGGATTAGTTTTTTGCTTTTTTGTTTTGTTAGTTCTTAGTTATTGTCTTGATAATAGAAAATATAAGCTAGGCATCATGTATGACAGTTGCCAAAGTGAGATATGAGCTAAAATGACCAGATCCTGCCATAGGAGACATATCTTGTATGTACATATAGGGCTTATATGTGGATATAAAGAAGCAATACAGGAGACCTATATGGCCTGTATATGCACATATATGCACCTCAATGTTGCCTACATGTGGCATATATACGCATATATGCAGCATATATATTATCATATATTAGCATATATACTGCATATAGGTTTCATATATGCGCATATGTCCTCATATAGGTGCGGATATATGCGCATATATACTGCATATAGGTTTCATATATGCGCATATATCCTCATATAGGTTCTTTCCATGTGGGGCACGTGCACTGCTCTGGGTCAGACACAGACAACGGGAAACAGGAACTAAGCTCTCAAACAAATGCTTCCCAACAGAATACCGTAGGTCGCATCGCCAAAATTCTTTCACAGTGAGTGGCAGGAACTTCCAGACTACAACATATTGAATTCTCATGCCTGTAGAGTGTATTATACTGACGTGGCGACAGTGTAAAAACACCCTCCGATGTTACATGCGAGCCGAAAATTTAGTACTTTTGAACGGCAAACAGGAATTAAGCTCTCAAGTGAGTAAACTAGACAGCAAGGTAAATACACAAAACTTACCGTCAAATAATGTTTTTTCCTCAATAACAATATATATATATATATATATATATATATATATTTTTTTTTTTTTTTTTTTTAAGCACCATGGCAAATCTCTCGTAGTCAATTTTTTTTTACCTGTTTTAAACACATACACACATGCATACACATTTTATAGAAATGCACTTAGTTAATTTAATTTGCCTTACATTGTTGAATGAGGATGGGTTCCAAAACCAAAAATCAACATTGATTCAATGTTTGTCTTTTCAACACAGAAAAGCAATGAATTATCAACATTGATTCAACATTATTTAGCATTGAATAATCAACATCAACCAAAATGATGATTCTGATGAAATTTCAACATTGAATCAGTGTCACCTTGCTATCTGGGGACCCACTAGCCCAAACGTTCAATACTGTTTCCTGTGTACTGCACTGCATAGCATCTATGGAAGTCACGTGTTAAAAGAACGAAAGACTCGAGAATTGAAGACTTATTGCTGAGAATCGTTCAATACTGTTTCCTGTATATATACGGAGGTTTTGCGATGCTTTGCGCATGCGCGCCCAATAGAAAATGAACGTTCATCTGAGTCATGTTAAAGATTCGTTCAAAAAGAACAAATCGTTCATGAACGACCCATCACTTTATATATATACACACACACACACACACACACACACACACTGACTAGATGTGGCCTGTGACGCTGCTGTCCACAGGAACGATGAGTCAGCGCAGCCGCCATCTTGGGTCAGGGGAAGCCCGGCTACCCTCATTAGTTCAACGATTCAAACCACCTTCATCTGCTTAATTTTCAACCCATTTTCAAGCCGTTTGGTTTATTATAAATGTCCGACATATATTTAACATAGAATAATTAATTATTTTACTTATGATATAGGTAAAATAATGAATTAATCTATGTTCTATTGTAAGCATATTTAATCAATATATATTTAAGTAGGTAGAAATATAAATAAGAATTAAGAATCACCATTATAGCATTAACAAACAAACAGGGGAAAGTCAGGAAAAGCAGAAAAACAGGGGAACCCGAAACTTCATAAGACCAAGGAGCATGACAGGTCGTAAAACATAGACAAGATAAGGCACCAGGTGCCGGACTAGCTGAAACTGAGCACACACACTTAAGTTGCCGGACTTAGCGGAAAACTGAGCACACACACACTTGATGAAGAGCTGAGGGAAAGATCGGAAGTACATAAAAGGATAACTAGATGAGGTAATGAAAATATAGAAGGACCAGAAACTGGACATAGCTGGAACCAACAGATGACCAGATAAGATAAGGGAGACATAAGACCAGAAACCAAAAATAATTGGATAAACCTGAAAATTAATGAGGAGAAGAGCAGATGTTCAGGCCATAAAAACTCGGAGGCACGAGAGAAACAAAGTAATAAATCAGTTATTGATACTGTACATGACATGTATGCAAGGGAATTTCCATGCAGGACAGTGTACATGTGTGTGCGTAGACTGGTACGAGCTGATAAGAAGAGACACAGAAACAGGCTTATGAATAACATAGTTTAATAAGAGTAGACAAAAAAAATAAAAATGCGTATCTACATGGTAATAATATAAAATACAACAGTATAAAAAGGCCCAACAAAAAACATACAAAATAGCGGGCCATGGGTAAGCATCTAGAGAAAGTAAATTACATATCAAGCCTTCTCTGGCCTAGGACGACTCCTAGAGCAAGGTCAGTGAGGAGAATGAATACAGAGACCCCACGGTTTAACATAGACACAGAGGCCTGAGGAAAATCTGTTTGAACACCAATGGAATTAGTTTCATTGGTCTGTGTACTAACAGACACGTTTAAATCAGTCTGAGTACTCACACTTACTTTAAATCTAGGCTGTCTGTTAGATGGAGCGGGAGTGCTGGACGTGGCCCTCACTGGCTGAAAAGAACAGTGAGGACTCTCAACATCCAAACGCCGTCTCTTAGAAGGAGCAGGCTTAGACTCATCCCTTTTAGAGTAAGTAAAACCTTTATCTTGTAGATACTGCATCAGAGACTCAGACAACTCAGAATCAGATCGGTCAGGACTCACAGAGGCCGGACCCACAGCTGGCTGTCCGAATCATCTACGGGGATGATGTCATCAATGGAGAAGTTGCAGTTAGCTATAAAATAGAATGACATGTATAAAAACATTGAATAGGGTAAAATAAGGCAAATAAGTAATAAATAAATTAAGTACAGTAGTATAAAGGAGATGCTTACCCATGACTGGTCTCTTGAGAATGAAGAATAAACCAAAGAAAAACGAGGAAAAAAAGTCTTGAAAACAAGCAACTCCCCTATATTATTATAAAGACTCGAAAAATTTAAAGATAATGAGAAAAAAGCTCTCAAGCATAGTAAGGATCAGATAAGCGCAAGGAGAAGTTAAATAACGAGGTGTAATAATAACAGGAAAGAGTTATGAGCCTGGAGAGGAGTCAGATAGCGAGGTGTATGATGTAATGGTACAAGATAAGAAAAATGTAATTATAATAGAAGAATTAATTGATAGAAACTGGAATAAAACAATTGATGGAACTGGATTATAATGGAATAAAAATTTGATGTGGTCAGCAAAAAAGAGTGTATAGAGGAGGGGTCGGGAAATTCCCTGGGACTCCCCCCTCCTTCTCATGAAGTGTATAAAAGGTGTGTGCTTTTATTGTGAATTCAGTCTGCTCTTGACAGTGCTTGTATTTACGACCTAAGCATTGCAAGTGCGGTTCACTGGGTTTTATTGCTGCAATAAATCCTCTTACTTCTTCCAGTTCTGTGTGGCGTCTGAAATCTTCTTTAATTTTGATTGTAAGTAATTTGTTAACTGTTTGATATTTTAAATTATAGGCAACTTTCAACAGGTGGAAGAATTTTCTCCCACATTTATTGGTGACCTCCGACTGCGATTGCCGTCAAGGGGTGACTCCTCTGGGGACCTGGGAACACCGCGACCTGACAGACCATTAACTGGCGCCATTATAGACAAAGGTAAGCAGAAACCTGTTTTATCGAATTCTGCATTAGAAGTTCATGGTCTGTTAGAGTGCGTGTTTCCAGCTGAAGGGAGCAACTCCTAAGGTATATTGAACACATTTTGTTGAATGTTGCTAATATTGATAAAATAAGCGCCATATTCATATTTAATATAAAAAGACTGGATGAAGTAACAAAGATTTAGGAGATCTCCAAAGGTTTTTTTGTTTTATATTTGTGGTGCACGCACGTTTGTATCTGAGGTAACGCCACCGTGTTGGGGCTAGAGCCCGTACCAGAGGAATCGCCAACAGGTGAGGCTGGACCCAGATGGTTTTGTGTGATCTGAGGTAACGCCACTGTTGGGGCTAGAGCCCGTACACGAGGAATCGCCAACAGGTGGGGCTGGACCCAGATGGTTTTGTGTGATCTGAGGTAACGCCACTGTTGGGGCTAGAGCCCATATTTGAGGAATCGCCAACAAGTGGGGCCGGACCCAGATGAAAGTCCTGGAGAATCACTAGGTAGAGGACGAAAGCAAATCCTCAGACGTGGGCAGGTAGAAAAGTCCTGTAATAAGCCGCTAAGTATAGAACTCATTGAAAAGTGAGGTGTTTCTAAGACGCGGAGCTGAGCAGGTGGAAAAAGTCCTGTAGGTGGTTGTGCTGTCTTCTCGAGGCCTAGGGCTAGAACCCACTTGTGTGAGGTATCGCTAGGAACAGTACTGCAATCACGTTCCCTAGGGCTAGAACCCATATATATATATGAGGTATCGCTGGGGAACGAAAGGAGATTGCTTGGAAATTCCTACAGGTGGTATTGAAGTTTTCTGGGCCCAGATTGTGTTGTGTGATGAATTGTTTTATTGTTTCGAGTACTCAAATTGTTCAAATTGTGCTGTGTGTGTTTTGTATCTGTGTGTAACGTGTCCTTTAAAAGTGTGCGTACATTAAATTTATGTGCAAAGTCCTTAATTTATATGTGTATGTGTAAGAATATGGTAAGTGATACGGTATTAGAGATAACTTAATATGTAGATTATGTAACCTTTTATGGATTTTCTGAGTTGCTATAATTATTAATAAATATAATAAGTATAAATAATAGTGTATAAGATGAAAGCATCTAAGTGATACATATAATATTAAAGTATTAAAAGATATGTGTGGTTATGGTACACGCTGTTAGATATAGAACTCACTGTGACATAAGCTTTGGGCCAGCATAGTAGTATTATAAAATAATAATATCTTTGGATTGTTAACCATATGCGCAGCATCATATTAGTTATTGAAGATAAGCTTAGGTAAGATACAAAAGGTGTGTTGTGTAGTCGACGACACAATACTAATAATAATAAACATAGTGCATAAAGTAATAAATGCACCTAGGTTATACATAAAACAAATATTAAAAATGGAGGAGATCCGATGATAACTGGAGTTAGAGAAATTAACCGGGATGAGCAGATGAGAGAAGAAGGAGTTTTAACTAAGCGCGAACAGGAGTTTAGAATTTCTGAGTCAGATCAGAGTGAAAGATATACGTAGATGTTTATTGAATAATCCTGAAAAGAAGGCGCGGGAGGTCAGAAAGAAAAAGATATAGACTAATAAGAGCAGACGCAGGTCCGGTAGTGCTGAGTCGTGTGTGGGTGATTAATAACAATAGTGAATTGGCGTTAATACATGTGGGACCAGACAGAGGGATAATTTTTCAGGCCCTTGACAAAAAAAGTTAAGTTTCTGATATTGACACCAGTGGAAAATTAATGCTTAAAAAATATATATAGAATAAAACAGCTATTCTAAATCGGTAGCAGCTATAAAGTATACAGTAAGAGAACTATAGGGAAGAGACACAGGAATTTACACTATAAATCAAGACAGAAGTGTGTGATGGGGAAGATGGGGGGAAAAAAATGCATGGATAAAGCAGACATAAATTATAGCTAAACATGAAGATGAAAAATATATTAGAAAGCCCAACTATAACATGGCATGACAGGACATCCGGAGAATTGCAATGGCTTAAACAGGGAACTTTTAACGAAGAATGTTGTAAGGAAGTAAAATAAATAAATAAATAAAATAAGTAATAATAATAATTGTACAAATAAATAAATAAATAAATAAATAAAAGAAATGCTCAGACACACAACTACAGGAAAGAGTAGCAAGAAAAAAAAATGACATTGTTGAATGGGTTGAAAAGGAAGAATAAGAAAAGGATAAAAGAAGACAAACTGAAGAAGTAAATTAACAAAAATAAAAAAACAGGAAACAAGTTAGAGAAAGAGGATCAGGAGTCAGGAGGGAGCGAAGACAGGAAAAAAGGAGAAAAAAAAAAAAAGCTTAGGAACACATACAACAGAGGAATAAGGGGAATGTAACCATTACAGAAGATGCAAGATAAAGGAACATGGGGATTTGAACGACATGTGTTGAGAAAAAAAAAAAAATAATAATAATAATTTTAAACTGATGTCATGTGACTCTGAGTGATTGCCCAGGCGAACGAAGAAACAAGACAAGAGTCAACAACTCCCAGGCATGATAGTGACAACAAAAAAGGATGGAGGGAAGAAGAAGAAACAGAATCACACATGCTAACAAAGAAAGAGGAGATGGAGAGAATGATAAAACGAAGTACGCTGTACCTGAGGGAAAGAAAAGGGCTTGGAGATAAACGGCAAGCCATATCCGACAAAGGAATGATGGAACAAGCGGAATGTGCCATGAAGGAAAGAAAAAGAGAAGAAGAAGACCTGGAAGAAAGGGAAGACACAGACGTATGTCCCAGAGAATCCTGCTCGTCGCCATGTCACGAGTCTGACACAGAAGAGGCAGAAACCGAGGAGGAGGAAGGAAGGAAAAGGAAAGTAAAAGGGTTCATAATCATTGAACCTAAAAAAAAGATGCAATAAAAAAGAACAGAAAGGAAAAGACCGGATGAGCACTCCAAGATGCAGCGATCAAGCATACCCAAGATGGGGGAGAACAGGCACGCATGAGTAGAAGTCGCCATGAGACTCCCAGTACAGCAGAAGATGAGAGGGAGGTCATTGAGGAAAAAAAAAAAAAAGGGACGCAATGACGACCAGACTGCAGAAGAGTGACCCTGCTATTGCACTGCATCATGTATTAGGACACAGGAAGTCAAGGTGAAGAATATGCACAGTTGTGGACAGATGTCATGGAAGACTCTATCACCTATATGGCAATAAGAGACATCTTCGTAGGTGCCGCAGGAGCAGCCATCACTGTACACCTGACTGAACAACTGGAACACTGGAACAATTAAAAAAGTCCTTGTAATACTCCCATATTTCCTGTCAGAAAGCCCAACTCAGATAATGGAGACTTGTGTATGACTCATGAGCCATAAATCAAATTGTAGAAGCAGAATCGCCTGTAATGCCCGATCCTCACACACTACTGTCTAATATACCAGTGGGTACACAGTGGTACACTGTCATAGATTTATGTTCAGCATTTGTTAGTGCTAGCTGAAAATGGACAAAGTTAGTAGAGAAAAGTTTGAATTCTGTAAGCAGAAAGTAGAATATATAGGATATTTTTATATATATACAGTGGTGTGAAAAACTATTTGCCTCCCTCCTGATTTGTTATTCTTTTGCATGTTTGTCACACAAAATGTTTCTGATCATCAAACACATTTAACTATTAGTCAAAGATAACACAAGTAAACACAAAATGCAGTTTTTAAATGAGGGGTTTTATTATTTAGGGAGAAAAAAAATCCAAACCTACTTGACCCTGTGTGAAAAAGTAATTGCCCCCTTAACCTAATAACTGGTTGGGCCACCCTTAGCAGCAATAACTGCAATCAAGCGTTTACGATAACTTGCAACGAGTCTTTTACAGCGCTCTGGAGGAATTTTGGCCCACTCATCTTTGCAGAATTGTTGTAATTCAGCTTTATTTGAGGGTTTTCTAGCATGAACCGCCTTTTTAAGGTCATGCCACAACATCTCAATAAGATTCAGGTCAGGACTTTGACTAGGCCACTCCAAAGTCTTCATTTTGTTTTTCTTCAGCCATTCAGAGGTGGATTTGCTGGTGTGTTTTGGGTCATTGTCCTGCTGCAGCACCCAAGATCGCTTCAGCTTGAGTTGACGAACAGATGGCCGGACATTCTCCTTCAGGATTTTTTGGTAGACAGTAGAATTCATGGTTCCATCTATCACAGCAAGCCTTCCAGGTCCTGAAGCAGCAAAACAACCCCAGACCATCACACTGCCACCACCATATTTTACTTTTGGTATGATGTTCATTTTCTGAAATGCTGTGTTACTTTTACGCCAGATGTAACAGGACATGCACCTTCCAAAAAGTTAAGCTTTTGTCTCGTCGGTCCACAAGGTATTTCCCCAAAAGTCTTGGCAATCATTGAGATGTTTTTTAGCAAAATTGAGACGAGCCTTAATGTTCTTTTTGCTTAAAAGTGGTTTGCGCCTTGGAAATCTGCCATGCAGGCCGTTTTTGCCCAGTCTCTTTCTTATGGTGGAGTCGTGAACACTGACCTTAATTGAGGCAAGTGAGGCCTGCAGTTCTTTAGATGTTGTCCTGGGGTCTTTTGTGGCCTCTCGGATGAGTTGTCTCTGCGCTCTTGGGGTAATTTTGGTCGGCCGGCCACTCCTGGGAAGGTTCACCACTGTTCCATGTTTTTACCATTTGTGGATAATGGCTCTCACTGTGGTTCGCTGGAGTCCCAAAGCTTTAGAAATGGTTTTATAACCTTTACCAGACTGATAGATCTCAATTACTTTTGTTCCTGAATTTCTTTGGATCTTGGCATGATGTCTAGCTTTTGAGGTGCTTTTGGTCTATTTCTCTGTGTCAGGTAGCTCCTATTTAAGTGATTTCTTGATTGAAACAGGTGTGGCAGTAACCAGGCCTGGGGGTGACTTCAGAAATTTAACTCAGGTGTGATAAACCACAGTTAAGTTATTTTTTAACAAGGGGGGCAATCACTTTTTCACACAGGGCCATGTAGATTTGGAGATTTTTTTCTCCCTTAATAACGTAAACCTTCATTTAAAAACTGCATTTTGTGTTCAATTATGTTATCTTTGACTAATAGTTAACGGTTTTTGATGAGCAGAAACATTTAAGTGTGACAAACATGCAAAAGAATAAGAAATCAGGAAGGGGGCAAATAGTTTTTCACACCACTGTAGTTTTAAAAGGAACATCTAGACACATATCTCCTGAACATATAGAAGCAATATTAAAAACTCCTAAACCATGGACTGTAAAAGAGATGCTGTCTTTTCTAGGTATGGTAGGATTTAGTAGAGACGGGATTTGTGACTTTGCATTAAAAACAACACCATTGTGAGCAATAGTTAAAGCAGCTGAACAAACAAAAAATTAGTGCAGTGTTAGAATGGACACCTGAAGCACTGGAGACTTTTGAACAGATAAAGAGAGATCTCTGTACAGCACCAGCACTTGCTATTCCAGAGTATAATAAGCCATTCCACCTGTCTGTCTCGGAATGTGGCGGTTTTGCCAAAGGGGTTCTGATTCAATAACAAGGTCCTAGTAAACAACTAATTGCTTATTATAGTACAGTGCTTGATAATATTGAAAAGGACATGCCACCCTGCTACCAAGCAGCAGCATTTGCTTATCAGGAAGCCTCATCAATTACCATGGGACATCCAGTCGTATACCACCCACATATTACACACACTCCTGACCAGCCATAGTTTCTAATTACAAATGCTAGAAGAAAAAATATGATGTAATACTCTCTGCACCTGATTTAACTATATGACGGTGTCAGCAAAACACTTAAAGACACGACAAGACCTAGAGGATCAACCTCTGTCACATCCAGATTGTATATTCTTTGTAGATGGGTCGTGTTTTAGAGATGGGGATAGCAATAAAGCAGGCTGTGCAATAGTAACACCAGCCCTAGATGGAAAAGCATTTAGAATAGTACAAGCGGAATATGTGCCACTACCCTGTACCCAGTTAACTGAGTAAATCGCTTTGTCAGGCGCCTGTAAGATAGTAGAAGGAAAAGCATGTACAATATATACTGATTTAGCTTACGCATATGTAATATGCCATTTGTATGACCCCATATGGGCACAAAGAGGTTACGAGCGGATGGAGCGGATGGAACATCAGTAGTATATGGAGAGGCAATTGCAGAGCTAATAGATGCAATCAAACTACCATCTAGCCATAGTTAAATGTGTACAGCAAATAGAAAAGATAGTACTTGTTAGTGATGGAAAGGAAGCAGCAGACACACGAGCAAAATTCTTGTGTAGAGAAATCATACCAAGATTTGGAATCCCAGACACCCTTAACTCAGATAACGGAAAGCACTTTGCAAACAAGGTAATATAGAAAGTAACTCAGTGGTTAAATATCAAGCATAGGTTTGGATGTCTGTATCGCCCACAATCTCAAGGGATGGTAAAGAGAGCGAATGGAATTCTAAAAAATAAAATTGGCTAAAATATGTGCAGATACAGGAATGAACTGGTCACAAGCTTTACCATAAGCTTTGATGTGCATGAGATCGCAAACTAACCGAAACACGTATTTTATACCGCATGCAATGCTTACTGGCAGACCAATGCTGACATCCTTTGTTCAAGGACCCTATAAAGGTCCATCTCTTGAACAACTACAAAGTGAACTTGATCATTACTGTATATAAAAAAACTAATCTGAAATATACAAAGTTATTTTCCAACAGGTTAAGGGAGCGACAGTGCTAGATGACAACAGGCAGAGACCAGCTAACGACGCAGGGGAGACAGACAAAAGAACAGTGCACCCTGGTGATTGGGTATTTATTCGAGTGTTCAGAAGAAGGTGTAATCAAGCTAGACGAAAAGGACCCCACAAGGTGGTGTTGGCAACTCCAACTGCTGTGAAAAAATAAAAGGTAAAGACGTATGGTTCCATTTACATCATTGTTGCAAGGAGCCAAATCCGAACCAGGTAAAAGACATGGCGCCCCAGGGATTTGCAATCAGACCAGGGTTTGCAATTAGACTCCTAGAGAGGTGACAAAAGGCCTAGACAATAAGCACCAGACCCATATGAACACATTGAAGAATTGCGGTGGACCGAACCAGAAGAACAAGAAGAACAAGTCTATTGGCCAGAGTGGCCCCAAGATAACATAGGAGAGTGGAAAGCGGAACTCATTGAAGAAGTATCACTATCATAAATATGTGATATACAATACTATACTTAGACACACCTACATAACTAATTAATTTGTTCTACAATGCACAAAACAATTACAAGGATGCTGAAAGTGATATGAAAAAACATGAATAATAAAAAATAAATGATATATAAAATATAAATAAATAGATAAATAATAGAGCAAAATTTTTATTAATAAAGGCATGAGTTAAACCAGTGGTTCTCAAAGTGTGGGGCCCCACTAGTGGGGAATACAGACGTAACAGGTGGGGCGCAATGAATGGGAGGAAATTAGTGGAAAAATAATAGGAAAGTACCTATTCTATTTCATGCTTTTCTTTATTGATAATGAAGAGCGTACGCTCAAAGCTAAACAATCACACAAAAATAAATGGATCATTAATACACGTAAATTTAAAATAACATCAGTTGTGGGCCGGGAGAAAAAGTGGAACCATAGTGGAACAATAACGTCGGACCAACTTGAGCAGCGCTGCTCGAATCACAAACCTGCGCGACCCACTGTTTTTTATGTAAAATGTCAGGACTGTTTAATATTGTTTCCGCCTTGCCATGCCTGGTTTGTACGTGCGCATCCCAGCGGGGTAAAATGTAATTTGATGGTCGGCGCGGTCTATTTCTGTCAGAGTCGCGCAGCGCTGCCCAGTGGGTCGCGCAGGTTTGTGATTCGAGCAGCGCTGCTCAAGTTGGTCCGACGTTAAACCGTTATTGTTCCACTATGGTTCCACTTTTTCTCCCGGCCCAGAACTGATATGTTATTTTAAATTTACTTGTATTAATGATCCATTTATTTTTGTGTGATTGTTTAGTTTTGAGCGTACGCTCTTCATTATCAATAAAGAAAAGCATGAATTAGAATAGGTACTTTCCTATTATTTTTCCACTAATTTCCTCCCATTCATTGCGCCCCACCTGTCACGTCTGTATTCCCCACTAGTGGGGCCCCACACTTTGAGAACCACTGGTTTAACTCATGCCTTTATTAATAAAAATTTTGCTCTATTATTTATCTATTTATTTATATTTTATATATCATTTATTTTTTATTCATGTTTTTTCATATCACTTTCAGCATCCTTGTAATTGTTTTGTGCATTGTAGAACAAATTAGTTATGTAGGTGTGTCTAAGTATTGTATTGTATATCACACATTTATGATAGAACATAGATTAATTCATTATTTTACCTATATCATAAGTAAAATAATTAATTAATCTATGTTAAATATATGTCTGACATTTATAGTAAACCAAAAATGGGTTTGAAAATGGGTTGAAAATTAAGCAGATGAAGGTGATTTGAATCACTGATAGTTTCTGTGCCAATGTTAACTAATGCAGAGTAGCCGGGCTTCCCCTGACCCAAGATGGCGGCCGTGCTGAGTCATCGTTCCTGTGGACAGCAGATTCACAGGCCACATCTAGTCAGTGTGTGTATATATATATATATATATATATATATAGTGATGGGTCGTTCATGAACGATTCGTTCTTTTTGAACGAATCTTTAACATGACTCAGATGAACAAGTCGTCTCGGAGAGTGATGTATGTAGACGTATTTTTTATTGAAAACGCAACATTTTAATTTATTTCTGATCAAATGAACGAAATGACTCAAAAAAAGATTCGTTCATTTTGAAGAACGAGATTCAAAGAACCGAGTCACTAAAATGATTCGAACGTCCCATTACTAGCACGTGGTTAGTGTTGCCTCGGGCCGTTAGTGACTGTGACGTCGCATGTGGGCGTGGTCTTTGACGCGTTTCAGCTCAATAATAAACAAACCGCACGCGACGTGTTCAGTTTCTCTCCGCTTTCTGGTTAGAAAAAGGTAAGAGGTGCTCGTGCTGGGTTTTCTATAAAAAATTTATCACAGTTTATTTATTTTAATATCATTTAATGACATTATGAATGATTAGGTGCGTTTTATTGTTGAGCTTCACGCATTTGTTTAGATCAATTTGGAGGTAAGATTTTTTTTTTTTTTACATAAGCCTGAAAACAGCACTCACTGAACTACTTGTTTTATTATTATTATTATTATTATTATTATTATAGGATCAGATGTCAGGCTGTTTATATGCTTTTTTTTTTACTACAACTGTCGATTATCCAGATTCAGTTCCATCTCTCGCGCTCTCTCTCACACACACACCGACACACACAACAAATCCACTTCAGTATTTCAACAAGTTTCTCATCAGATTTTTGCCAAAGAATGCTATCTTTTTACACACCCATAAATCTACACTTGTACTAAAACCAAAAATCTGATTAATTTCACTGTGAAAAGCCTCTTAAGAGAAGTGTATGGTAATTACATTCATTGTTTTTATTTAAACAAGGGGGAAAACATGGTTTTAATGACAGGTTCTATGCTAGTGTTATACGTGTGTATAAGAACAAACATAAAATTGTATGTTTAAAGGTCATCTTAAAGCTGAGATTTATATTTCTGAACACTGAGTTCAAAAACAAGATTGTTCCACATGAGGCACAGAAAGTAAAAGAAAATGAAATTAAATTGACATGTATAATATAATGGCACATAAATAACAGTGGTTACAAGTGGATAAAAAGATTTAAATCTTTTTTTTTTTATAGCAATGCTGAGTTTTGTCATTTTATCATTTATAAAGTAGATTTATTATAGGTGCAATTTATCTATTTCAGAAATTTGAAAAATAACAGATGTGAAGAAACTAAGTTCTACATGAAAATTCTTTTCTAAATTTAGATTTATGAGGAATTAAAGTAGACAAGTAACTGCTTTCAACATAACCCTAATGCCTATGCATTTAATCTGCTGAATTAGCTCAACATATATTCCTATGTTTAGTTTTGTGCTTGGGATGTAATAACATCATATGCTCCAGCGTTTCTTTAACTCCCCTTTAATATTTTGCAAGCATTTTTTTTCATAAGTTATCAAGTTTTTACTGATAAGGTGTAAACAGTTGCACTTGTGGACAAAACTGTATTTCATTGTCTTGTACCATAACATGTACAGTGAGAATAACGTTGAATTTAATCTAAAACAGTGCACCTTAAGGAGGCCAATCAGAATTGATCTAAAGTATCCTAGTTGGGGTGAGAGGCCTTCAAAAGCAGCCGAGGGTTTTCCTAAAGTGAACAGAAAGCAAAAAATGACAGGTTGCTGCTGGAGGACTGTTACGTAGGGGGGGTTGATCATGTATAACATAAAATGTAGAGTCACAAGGTTCTTCAGCTGGGTGTTAGATTGTATATCATGCCATCCTTTTATTATATGTAGTGATACAATATGCTACCAGATAGGTGACAGTATCAGGAAACATTTACTTTAGGGTCCACGTACAAAATCCATATCCTGTATATGGAGAAATAAGGTACATTTTTCAAGAAAACCACGGCAACTCTTTTAATCCTCAAGATTCTCAAAAGTCTTTGTCCATGAAATGTTTTCTTTAATTAGTGACAAATTGTACTGAAATGTTGAGTTCAGCTGAGACATTTGCCACACTTGTGCATCTTCTACAGAAGAACACACACACTGGTTCAAACACCAAGTCACTATAGTGTTTTCTTTTATATGTCTATTCTTAATATGAAGATTTCACTTTGCAGTTAAATCTATGACAGTCCTGAAACAAATTTTTGTGTTGTATTTTCTCTGTCTACAGAAGGATGGCCATGACTTCACAGTTTGACCACGCGAAGCTTGACAGAGTGGAGGAGGGTGATAAGCCACGGGGCAAGGCATTGCGGCGGAACCTCTTTGGTCCGGTTGACCACCAGCAGCTTCAGCAGGACTTAAACCTGCTCTTGTGCATGGATGCGGAGGTGGCCGAGCAGCGCTGGAACTTCGACTTCGAGAGCGATCATCCTACCCCTGGCTCAGTGAAGTGGGAAGAGATGCAGTGCCAGGATGTTCCTGCTTTCTACCGCAGCTGTGTGGTGAGGGCGGGCAAGCGCAGACCGGAGGTCCCCATCAGCGCTGGTGGAGAGAGAGAGCAGTCAAATCCAAACAGGCTACTATCACAGGTGAGACCAGAGCCACAATCTGCTGTGTACCAATGAAAGCAGGAATGCGTGTCTTTAAACCTGCACTAGGATTAAGTACCGCTTGATATACTGCATACAATGAGTCTTTCACATTGCTGCAGAGGAATTTTGGACCACTCTTATTTGCTCTTGTTTTAATTCAGCAACAATGAAGGGTTTTTAAGTATGAACAGCGTATTTAAGGTCATGCCACAACATCTCAATCAGATTTAAGTTCAGACTTTGACTATGCCACTCCTTTTTTTTCTGTCTTTTTTATGTATTTATTTAATTTTAGACATTTAAAGGTGGACTTGCCTGTGTGTTCTGGATCATTGTCTTGCTGCAAATATTTGTTACAGCACTGTGGGATTGGACCAGATGGACTGGCCTTTGGACCCAATATTAGTTAGTCTAGGGTGTACATAGTCTTGTCACCAGTTCACCTGATCATAATTTTATGGCTGATGGGTGTAAATCTAAGAAATTGTAGGAAAATGCATGACGTTCACAAGTCTATAGACTGCTAGTGGTAAAGTCTAAATTAAATTAAAGGTAGAACAATTATTGTGTCCACAAAAATATATATATATTTTTTGGGTCCTGTTTAAGACAAATTGCCGGCGCATTGTAAATTTTTACTTATGTATTCATTTGTTTTTCAAGTTGTGTGTTTGTGTTTTAACTGTTTGTCTTTTGTCTGCTTGCTAGCCCCGAGTCACTAGGGGTGCATCGTGCGTTTACATAGCTGGGGCAGATCCAGTACAAGCTGCAGCTAAGGGCACAGGAAGTGCACCAGCTCTCGCTGAAGGCCGGCTTCTTCGAGGGATTCGTTTATAATTTGGGAACTCCGCTGGTCTTCGCCAAGCTTGCAGAGTCACAATGTGTGAAACCAAACCTGCTGCAGGACCTGTTTACCATGCTGTGTGTGTGTGCTGTGTGTGTGCTGTGTGCTGTATGTGCCGTGTGTGTGGTTTAAACTTAATGTATATATGTGATTTTCAGATAAACATTATGTATTATATTTATAACAGTTATTTATAACAATATTTATTATTTGTAAATATAATAAAATGTAACCAAATAACCACAAAGTGTCATTTGGTTGTTTCACTACATATCGTTGGTGTTTACCGAGATTTGATTATATCATTGTTTCAAATTAAACAAGCCATAAACGTCTTTGGAAATTAATTGATAATGTAAATAAATCATTAGGGTTGTAAATGAGGCAGGACTAAGCCTCAGTCATCTTGTACTTCCAGGGTCAGAGGTTCAAATCCTGCCTCTTGTCTGTGCCTTTTTTGCATGCTTTCCCTGTCCTTGATAGGGTTTTCTCCAGGTACTCCCAGAATATATCCTGGCTGATGATTTTTAAATTTTTTACTCGTTTGTAGCTGTCCATTTTTATGTATATATATATATATATATATATATATATATATATATACTGTACAGGTCCTTCTCAAAAAATTTGCAGGGATTTTGGGTTTTCATGAGCTGTATGCCACAATCATCAATATTAAAACAGTTAAAGGCTTGAACTACTTCAGTTGTGTGTAATGAATCTAAAATACATGAAAGTCTAATGTTTATCAGTACATTATAGAAAATAATGAACTTCATCACAATATGCAATTTTTTTTAGAAGGACCTGTGTGTATACAGTGGTGTGAAAAACTATTTGCCCCCTTCCTGTTTTCTTATTCTTTTGCATGTTTGTCACACAAAATGTTTCTGATCATCAAACACATTTAACTATTAGTCAAAGATAACACAAGTAAACACAAAATGCAGTTTTTAAATGAGGGGTTTTATTATTTAGGGAGAAAAAAAATCCAAACCTACATGGCCCTGTGTGAAAAAGTAATTGCCCCCTGAACCTAATAACTGGTTGGGCCACCCTTAGCAGCAATAACTGCAATCAAGCGTTTGCGATAACTTGCAACGAGTCTTTTACAGCGCTCTGGAGGAATTTTGGCCCACTCATCTTTGCAGAATTGTTGTAATTCAGCTTTATTTGAGGGTTTTCTAGCATGAACCGCCATTTTAAGGTCATGCCACAACATCTCAATAGGATTCAGGTCAGGACTTTGACTAGGCCACTCCAAAGTCTTCATTTTGTTTTTCTTCAGCCATTCAGAGGTGGATTTGCTGGTGTGTTTTGGGTCATTGTCCTGCTGCAGCACCCAAGATCGCTTCTGCTTGAGTTGACGAACAGATGGCCGGACATTCTCCTTCAGGATTTTTTGGTAGACAGTAGAATTCATGGTTCCATCTATCACAGCAAGCCTTCCAGGTCCTGAAGCAGCAAAACAACCCCAGACCATCACACTACCACCACCATATTTTACTGTTGGTATGATGTTCTTTTCCTGAAATGCTGTGTTACTTTTACGCCAGATGTAACGGGACACGCACCTTCCAAAAAGTTCAACTTTTGTCTCATCGGTCCACAAGGTATTTTCCCCAAAGTCTTGGCAATCATTGAGATGTTTTTTATCAAAATTGAGACGAGCCTTAATGTTCTTTTTGCTTAAAAGTGGTTTGCACCTTGGAAATCTGCCATGCAGGCCGTTTTTGCCCAGTCTCTTTCTTATGGTGGAGTCGTGAACACTGACCTTAATTGAGGCAAGTGAGGCCTGCAGTTCTTTAGATGTTGTCCTGGGGTCTTTTGTGGCATCTCGGATGAGTCGTCTCTGCACTCTTGGGGTAATTTTGGTCGGCCGGCCACTCCTGGGAAGGTTCAACACTGTTCCATGTTTTTGCCATTTGTGGATAATGGCTCTCACTGTGGTTCGCTGGAGTCCCAAAGCTTTAGAAATGGCTTTATAACCTTTACCAGACTGATAGATCTCAATTACTTTTGTTCTCATTTGTTCCTGAATTTCTTTGGATCTTGGCATGATGTCTAGCTTTTGAGGTGCTTTTGGTCTACTTCTCTGTGTCAGGTAGCTCCTATTTAAGTGATTTCTTGATTGAAACAGGTGTGGCAGTAATCAGGCCTGGGGGTGACTACAGAAATTGAACTCAGGTGTGATAAACCACAGTTAAGTAATTTTTTAACAAGGGGGGCAATCACTTTTTCACACAGGGCCATGTAGATTTGGAGTTTTTTTTCTCCCTCAATAACGTAAACCTTCATTTAAAAACTGCATTTTGTGTTCAATTATGTTATCTTTGACTAATAGGTAACGGTTTTTGATGAGCAGAAACATTTAAGTGTGACAAACATGCAAAAGAATAAGAAATCAGGAAGGGGGCAAATAGTTTTTCACACCACTGTATATATATATATATTCATTCATTTTCTATACCACGTAATCTTGTGTTCAGGGTCGCGGGGGACCTGGAGCCTATCCCAGGAGACTTCGGGCACTAGGCAGGGTACACCCTGGACAGGGTGCCAATCCATCGCAGGGCACACACACATGCACACACTCACACACCCAATCACACACTACAGGCAATTTAGGAACGCCAATTAGCCTAACCTGCATATCTTTGGACTGTGGGAGGAAACTGGAGTACCCGGAGGAAACCCACCAAGCACAGGAAGAACATGCAAACTCCATGCACACAGAGACGGGAATCGAGCTTGGCCGGGGGATCGAACCCGGACCCTGGAGCTGCAAGGCGACAGTGCTAACCACTACACCACCGTGCCGCCAGATTAGATTCAATTAGATTACATTTTATTATCATTGTGCAAAGTACATGTGTACAAAGTCAGTGAAATGTAGGAATCATCTAACCAGACGTGCCTAAGTGGCCTATTTACAATAAATAACAGTGTGGTAAATGAGGGTATTGGTCCATGAACACAGGGGTTCAAATCAGGAAAAGTAGGCTGTTAACATCATTTTAACCATATACAGTTCAGTACACATGGAAACGAAACAATGTTCCTCAAGGACCAAGGTGCTACATACAATATAAAATCCACAAAATTGGCTAAAAACTAACAAAAATACAAAAAGTGAACATAAAGTGAACTTGTGCAAACAGAAGCATGACACAATACAATACACTGTGACAGTGTAGCACTGACCAGGACACTACAAGATGAATTGAGGAGTGCAAATAAATTCCCCATGAAAAGTTAAATTCAGTAAAAAGTTAAATACAGCAGATCGTGTGTGTGTGTGTGTGTGTTTGTGAGGTTATCAGTCCAGTCGTATTGCAGGTGCAGTTTGTGGTGTAGATGTCCATGACAGAGAGATGAGAGACATCACTATCTGCTGTAGGGTCTAGCGGTTCGAAATGGTACAATACCCAAACTAGAAAACAGCTTCCATGTGCTGTAGGCCAATATCAAACCTCCCCTTTATCTCTAAGATTCTGGAAAAGATAGTAGGGGAGCAGCTATGCTCATATCTGCATAGAAATGGCATACATGAACTGTATCAGTCAGGATTTAGGCCTCATCACAGCACAGAAACAGCACTCGTTAAAATACTAAATGACCTCCTATTGGCCTCTGATCAGGACTGTGTAACTATGCTTGTATTACTCAACCTCAGTGCAGCTTTTGACACCACTGATCATGCTATTCTTCTTCACAGATTAGAAAATGTAGTAGGAATTAAGGGTGCAGCCCTCTCCTGGCTCAGATTTGACTGATCGTTCTCAGTATGTAGACTTAACTGGTGATTATTCTGCATGTTCTCTAGTGGAGTTTGGCGTTCCGCAGGGTTCAGTTTTAGGCCCACTGCTTTTTTCCCTTTACATGCTTCCTCTGGGCAACATAATCTGTAAGCATGGTATTAGTTTTCATTGTTACGCCGACGACACACAGTTATATGTCTCAGCAAAACCTGATGAGAAAAAACAGCTTACTAAGGTTGAGCAATGTGTGCAGGACATAAGAATTTGGATGCTAATTAACTTCCTTCTGCTTAATCCGGATAAGACAGAAGATCTAGTCATAGGACCGCATACAGCTAGGAGTAAAATTTTAGATCACACCGTAACTTTAGATGGCCTTTCTGTTCCATCAAGTGCAGCAGTAAAAGACCTTGGCGTGATTATAGATTCCAGCCTTTCATTTGAAGCTCATGTAGATAATATTACCAGGATAGCATTCTTTCACCTCAGAATTATTGTCAAGATAAGAAATATATTGTCGCTAAACGATGCAGAAAAACTAGTTCATGCTTTTATCACCTCTAGGTTGGACTATTGTAATGCCTTACTGTCTGGTTGTTCAGCTAGGTGCATAAACAAGCTTCAGCTAGTCCAGAATGCAGCAGCGAGAGTCATCACTAGAACCAGAAGATATGAGCACATCACCCCTATCCTATCTTCACTCCATTGGCTCTGTGTGATATTTCGCATTGATTTAATACTACTCTTGACATATAAAGCATTAAATGGTCTCGCGCCGCAGTAAAACAGAAAAGGCAAGATACATTATGGACGGTGTGCCAATCCACACACTCATCCACTTATTCACACACTACAAGCAAATTTGGAACACAAATCAAATCCTGACCCTGACGATTTAATAATTAACAAATATTATTTTAAAAATAGCTGAAAAGACAACTTTACTACTTTACAACATTACTAACCTCACACTCAGGCTTGCTAACAAATTTAAAATGTTTTTGGTTTAACCATTAATTAAATTAAGTTTAAACAAATACAAGTGCACTTATATAGCAAGGAATCTTCTTCATTTCTATGCTTTTTTTCTTTTAGTGTTCCTTAAGGAGTTCAGTAATATTGCAGCATGCTGTATAAGTTCATAAGAGAAAACTATCTCTGATAGAACTGTAAATGCGCCGTCAAACATGAGAGAAGCAAGGAGGAAATTATTGACAGTGTAATTCCTGTTCTGGCCGCTAGAGGGTATCTGAGAGAAGTATAAGTGCTGCTCAGCTCTGTCTGACTCCCGCCGGACGCGGTGGCGCGCGCCTGTAATCCCCGCTACCGGGAGGCTGAGGCTGGCGGATCGTTTGAGCTCAGGGGTTCTGGGCTGCAGTGGGCTGTGCCGATCGGGTGTCCGCACTAAGTTCGGTATCGATATGGTGCTCCTGAGGGAGCTCGGGGTCACCAGGTCGCCTAAGGAGGGGTGAACCGGCCCAGGTCGGGAACGGAGCAGGTCAAAGCCCCCGTGCCGATCAGTAGTGGGATCGCGCCTGTGAATAGACACTGCAGTGCAGCCTGAGTAATACAGCGGGACTCAGTCTTTTACACACACACTTTAATCAACATAACAAACAGCACAACTAGACATTTCAATCAAAATGCACAAATCTTACAGTCTACATCACACATACACTCTGGGCTCAATCACTTTACATAACTATAATAAAACTGGGCCAAATTATAATTTTTGTATCAATTTTTGTATCTTTTTTCAGTCTTGTAATGTATCTGGCCAAAACCCTACACTATTGGAAAAGGATGAAATTACACCTATACAGTATGTATTCCTAAAGTTTAAGTCACAGCCAGGAGGAGGCAGTGAAAATGTGTACATTGTGCAAAGTACATGTACAAAGCAGTGAAATGCAGGTATCATCTAACCAGACATGCCTAAGTGGCCTATTTAAAATAAATAACAATGAGGTAAATTAGGGTATTGGTTCATGAATACAGGGGTTCAAATCAGGAAAAGTAGGCTGTTATCATCATTTTAACCATATACAGTGATGTGAAAAACTATTTGCCCCCTTCCTGATTTCTTATTCTTTTGCATGGTTGTCATACTTAAATGTTTCTGCTCATTAAAAACCGTTAACTATTAGTCAAAGATAACATAATTGAACACAAAATGCAGTTTTTAAATGAAGGTTTACGTTATTAAGGGAGAAAAAAAACTCCAAATCTACATGGCCCTGTGTGAAAAAGTGATTGCCCCCCCCTTGTTAAAAAATAACTGTGGTTTATCACACCTGAGTTCAATTTCTGTAGTCACCCCCTGGCCTGATTACTGCCACACCTGTTTCAATCAAGAAATCACTTAAATAGGAGCTACCTGACACAGAGAAGTAGACCAAAAGCTAGACATCATGCCAAGATCCAAAGAAATTCAGGAACTAATGAGAACAAAAGTAATTGAGATCTATCAGTCTGGTAAAGGTTATAAAGCCATTTCTAAAGCTTTGGGACTCCAGCGATCCACAGTAAGAGCCATTATCCACAAATGGCAAAAACATGGAACAGTGGTGAACCTTCCCAGGAGTGGCCGGCCGACCAAAATTACCCCAAGAGCGCAGAGACGACTCATCCGAGATGCCACAAAAGACCCCAGGACAAAATCTAAAGAACTGCAGGCCTCACTTGCCTCAATTAAGGTCAGTGTTCACGACTCCACCATAAGAAAGAGACTGGGCAAAAACGGCCTGCATGGCAGATTTCCAAGGCGCAAACCACTTTTAAGCAAAAAGAACATTAAGGCTCGTCTCAATTTTGCTAAAAAAAACATCTCAATGATTGCCAAGACTTTTGGGAAAATACCTTGTGGACCGACGAGACAAAAGTTGAACATTTTGGAAGGTGCGTGCCCCGTTACATCTGGCGTAAAAGTAACACAGCATTTCAGAAAAAGAACATCATACCAACAGTAAAATATGGTGGTGGTAGTGTGATGGTCTGGGGTTGTTTTGCTGCTTCAGGACCTGGAAGGCTTGCTGTGATAGATGGAACCATGAATTCTACTGTCTACCAAAAAATCCTGAAGGAGAATGTCCGGCCATCTGTTCGTCAACTCAAGCAGAAGCGATCTTGGGTGCTGCAGCAGGACAATGACCCAAAACACACCAGCAAATCCACCTCTGAATGGCTGAAGAAAAACAAAATGAAGACTTTGGAGTGGCCTAGTCAAAGTCCTGACCTGAATTCTATTGAGATGTTGTGGCATGACCTTTAAAAGGTGGTTCATGCTAGAAAACCCTCAAATAAAGCTGAATTACAACAATTCTGCAAAGATGAGTGGGCCAAAATTCCTCCAGAGCGCTGTAAAAGACTCGTTGCAAGTTATCGCAAACGCTTGATTGCAGTTATTAAGGGTGGCCCAACCAGTTCTTAGGTTCAGGGTGAAAAAGGTGAAAAAGGTTTGGATTTTTTTTCTCCCTAAATAATAAAACCCCTCATTTAAAAACTGCATTTTGTGTTTACTTGTGTTTATATTTGATGTGTTTGATGATCAGAAACATTTTGTGTGACAAACATGCAAAAGAATAAGAAATCAGGAGGGGGGCAAATAGTTTTTCACACCACTGTATATAAGACTTAATAACTTACCCAGTGTAGCATGGGTCTATTCTCTCTTCAAAATGCTCCGGTTCGACGTCGGAGTCACACAGTCTTGTTCTGAGGTAAATGTAAACTCCTCCCACTTTCCTGAACATTCGGATGTGTAAGCGCGTGCCATCTTCCAAAATGTGCAGAAATTCACTGAATCTGAGTATTTTCAAGCCTGTCTCTCTGTGTTCGTTTTTTCATGCCGGTGTCCGGGGGCGTTGCCTAGTATGTAAATTACCCGGACTGATTTCCATGTGATTGGCATGTGGGCGTGTCCTGCCTCGGGTCATTAGCAGATAAGTGGGACAGAAATTCTGTGCCTCTCCTTGGTTTCATACGGATTACATAAACTGAGAATATTTGTTTTCAATGTGACTTACATCATTTAAAAGTAGACACTTTAAGCTTTCTGTAGATATATTTGTCATTTCAGTTAATTTTAGTGACGTGTTACAAAAAGATTTTCATGGAGACTGAGGTTTCATATATGTGCATATATCCTCATATACTGTATGTGGGCAATTAGGATTAATTTGTTGCATTTTTTTTTGTTAGTTCTTAGCCTTGATAATAGAAAATATAAGCTAGGCATCATGTATGACAGTTGCCAAAGTGAGATATGAGCTAAAATGACCAGATCCTGCCATAGGAGACATATCTTGTATGTACATACAGTATAGGGCTTATATGTGGATATAAAGAAGCAATACAGGAGACCTATATGGCCTGTATATGCACATATATGCACCTCAATGTTGCCTACATGCACTGTAAAAAAATTCTTGCTACTCCAACTAAAAAATTTCTAGTGACCTGTTGCATCTAAAATTTTTAGTTGGCTCAATTTAAGTTGTATAAACTATTTTGTTTTTGCTGTGCTGATTACCTCTAAATGTACACACAAATTGAAATAAAACATTCTGTCAACTAAATGTTCTATGCTGAATAAACATGCCTAGTTAGGCCAACAAGCAGTCTCAAATGTAAATATAATGTTGTGTCAATTAAATGTTCCAAGTTGACTGAAAGGTATATTTTGAATTGGAAATTATGCTTGCATAATTATAAAATTAACATCTTAAAGTTTACTTGAGTAGGTTATTCACTGTGGCCACATTTCAAATAACATGACACATTCTTCTAAATTTGAATATTTTTTTAATGTAAACTTTAAACACCTGTTAAAGACTATCAACATTGATTAAGTGCAATCCAGCTACTCTTTCAACAAATAAACAAATGCTGCATTGTTATAACAAAATATGCAAATAACATTCCAAAATGCAAGAATGAAACTGTGCCCTTAACATTCATGTTACAAAGCTTACTAATATCACACTCAGTCAAAACAGTATACTGGATAAATAGACTTCTGCTTTGAGGAACAAAACATACTGATATTTCTCAGTAAAAACGTGCAGTGTCTTATTTGAAAATAAAATATTTGCTTTAACTCAGAAATGGTTTAAGATATAAAAAAAAAAATGTTGTGAAATAATTTTGCCAAGCTCCAAGATTGTTTGCAGATGCAGTAAGCAGTGTTTCCCAGATATTCTCCCTAATACCTGAAATACAAAAAGAAAAATATATGAATAACTAATTAAGTAACCGTTTGTAGTTCAAAACCATTAAAAATCCTAGACAAAAAAATGTCCGTTTAGCCATTATAACCGTTTTCAGACACTATAAGGTTAATGAATGATGAAGTGAGAACATTAAGCTCCCTCAGTGCCGCACTAACGGCACGTCTTTTTCAAATAGCCTTTGAAATTATCAGTCATTAAAATGAATAAAATGTATGTAACGTAATTAAACTTTAGCGGTTTCATAGATTAACATTAATATCAATGTACATACCATCTGAAAAAAAAATGCGTTAGGAGCTGAAACGAGTGCATTGTCAGATAACTACTGTAACACTCCAAATTATATACATAAACACTCGAAAATATAATGTTCTAAAGCTTTCTGCTGGATAATATATATGTTATAAAGCTAAAATTGCTAATTACTTTGCAGGACAGTTACTTTCCATGAAGTACTCACCATTTCGGGAGGAAATAGCGGGAAGTTCGAAAATTCTGGAAGAACGCTTTTGCGCATGCGCAGAGGTCCCTCTTGTTCGTCCAACATAAAATTGTTTGTGTGCAGTTAAATGTTTCATGAACACAGTTTTATTCGTTGCCTCGATGAAACTTTCGTAGTTGAGTAATGAAATTTATACAATCATTGAGAAAACATATTTTTCTTTTTTGACACCAGCATTATATTAGCCCAACATATATTTCTTTGTTCCAACAACTATTTTCAGGATTTATTTTTTACAGTGTGTGGCATATATACGCATACTGTGTATGCAGCATATATATTATCATATATATGCATATAGGTTTCATATATGCGCATATATCCTCATATAGGTGTGGATATATACTGCATATAGGTTTCATATATGCGCATACAGTATATCCTCATATAGGTGCGGATATATGCTCATATATTCTGCATATAGGTTTCATATATGCGCATATATCCTCATATAGGTGCAGATATATGCGCATATATTCTGCATATATATTCTGCAGGTTCTTTCCATGTGGGAACATGCATGCATGTAAACAGAAGTACAGTGAGCAATTATTTTTGAAAGAATCATGGGAAATCCTATCGAGTCCCTATCACGTATTTTGATACTGTGTTATCTTTGTAAACTTTGCTCAGCTCCTGTTGTGTTATGACTTTTGTTTGCCAGTTGTCCCAGACATTCTGCTGGTGTTCTGAAAACCAATTAGAGAACATTACTATCCATAGAAACCAGCAGTGGTCTATGTTGCTTCAAAAACACTATTTAGACGAACTGTCTATGGGGAGTCACTAGTTCACAGTGTCTGTATAGTGAGTCTTGTTCTGTCTCTTCCCATGTAGGCTTTTGTGTCATACTTGCTTTTCGGACCATTTTTGGACTATGATTGCTGGAAATTCACAAACAAGGCTGCTCATGACATACAATATACAACTGACAATATGCAAATGCTTGTAAGAAATTAAACCCACTTTGGTCTAGGAGTACCTCTATGGCCTTGCACTTCCAGGGCCAGACTAAGGGGTATAGAGAGTGAGTATGTAACTTATTTATTAACTGTTATTCATTTCATCATTCATGACATCTGCACATACAGTAATTACCTCTGTCTTTAGATTAGACACACTGTAAAAAATAAAAAGTTGCTTTAATTAAAAAAGTTAAGGCAACCGGCTGCAAAGCAATTTTGAGTTCAATGAACTTCAGTGGTTAAAGTTGTGTCAAATCATTTAAAAAAGTTATTTGAAACTGCTGTTTTAAGTTAGTTATACCTTCCTAAAAAAAGTACATAAATTCAGTACATAAATTCAGTGCATAACAAACAGCACAACTAGACATTTCAATCAAAATGCACCAATCTTACAGTCTACATCACAGATACACTCTGGGCTCAATCACTTTACATAACTATAATAAAACTGGGCCAAATTATAATTTTTGTATCAATTTTTGTATCTTTTTTCAGTCTTGTAATGTATCTGGCCAAAACCCTACACTATTGGAAAAGGATGAAATTACACCTACTGTATATGTATTCCTAAAGTTTAAGTCACAGCCAGGAGGAGGCTGTGAAAATGTGTACATTGTGCAAACTACATGTACAAAGCAGTGAAATGCAGGTATCATCTAACCAGACACGCCTAAGTGGGCTATTTACAATAAATAACAGTGTATGAATACAGGGGTTCAAATCAGGAAAAGTAGGCTGTTATCATCATTTTAACCATATACAGTTCAGTACACATGGAAACGAAACAATGTTTCTCCATGACAACGTGCTACATACAACATAAAATTAACAAAATTGGCTAAAACTAACAAAAACACAAAAAAGAAAACATACTGTAAAGTGCACTTGTGCAAATGTGCAAACAGGAGCATGACACAATACAATATACTGTGACAATGTAGCACTGACCAGGACACTACAAGATGATTTGAGGAGTGCAAATAAATTCTCCATGAGAAGTTAAATATGCAGTAAAAATGTTGTCTTGTAATAGCAGCAAAGAACAAGTTCTTGTGGAAAAGCAGCAGATCGTGTGTGTGTGTGTGTATGTTTGTGAGGTTATCAGTCCAGTCGTATTGTACTGAGGAGTCGGATGGGTCGTGGGAAGAAACTGTTACACAGTTGGATGTGAGACCTTTTCCTGATGGCAGAAGGTGAAGAGTGTGTGTGAGGGGTGTGTGTGAGATCAGGCACAATGCTGGTGGCTTTGTGGTATCGATGTGGTACAGTATGTGGTGTAGATGTCCATGACAGAGACAAGAGAGACCCAACTACACGCTGTAGGGTCTTGCGGTTCGAAATGGGACAATTCCCAAACCAGAATAGAGCTTCCGTGTGCTGTAGGTCAACACAGAGAGACTAAAGGAGAGCTTCTTCCCACAGGTTATTCAGGCCCACAACCAGAACAACACATTGGACTCACTAATTGGACCTGCTTTTGTTTCCTTCACACCTGTGTTGAAGCACATTACATTACTCACCACATTGCAAATGGGCAAGTTGCAAGTTTTTACTAACAGTCGTATAATTCACTGTGTATAATGTGTATGGTCATTTATGTGACAAATTAAATTTTAATTTGATTTGAACTGGTTAAGAAATCTATACTCATAATGCAGGAGCCAGGGTTTTTTTTTTTTTTTTACCTCAAACTAACTTGCTAAGACTTTTTGTTATTACTGTATTATTTAGTTTACAAAGATCACTTGTCTAGCAAGGGCTCTTCTTACACTGAAAACTCCCACTCCATTTGTTTTCTTCTGTGTATGTCGTTTTGTCTCTTTTCTGTTTTTTTCTCCAGTGTCCCTTAAGGTGTTCAGTAATATTGCACCATACATGATGTGTTCAGAAGAGGGAAAAAAGGCTCTGATCTTAGATCTTTAAATGTGCCGTTAAACACAAGAGAAGCCAAATTAAGGCCAGTGGAATTCCTATTCTGACTGCTGTTTTTTGGGAATCATTAATTTTTTTTTATTATTGCATAATTTATTTTACAAAGAAAAATAAACAAAAACAGGTAAGTTACTTTATGGACGAGGTGTCAATCCACACACTCATCCACTTATTCACACACTACAAGCAAATTGGGGACGGCAATTAAACCATGACCCTGAAGATTTAATAATTAACAAATATTACTTTTTAAATAGCTGAAAAGACAACTTTACTACTTTACACTTTTACTAACCACACACTCAGGCTTGCTAACAAATTAAAAATGTTTTTTGGTTAATTATTAATGAAATTAAGTTTAAACAAATACAAGTGCACTTTTATAGCAATGATTCTTCTTCATTTCTATGCTTTTTTTTTTTCTTTCAGTGTTCCTTAAGGAGTTCAGTAATATTGCAGCATGCTGTATAAGTTCATAAGAGAAAACTATCTCTGATATTAGAACTGTAAATGCGCCGTCAAACATCAGAGAAGCCAGGAGGAAATTAATGACAGTGTAATTCCTGTTCTGGCCGCTAGAGGGTATCTGAGAGAAGTGTAAGTGCTGCTCAGCTCTGTCTGACTCCCGCCGGACGCGGTGGCGCGCGCCTGTAATCCCCGCTACCGGGAGGCTGAGGCTGGCGGATCGTTTGAGCTCAGGGGTTCTGGGCTGCAGTGGGCTGTGCCGATCGGGTGTCCGCACTAAGTTCGGTATCGATATGGTGCTCCTGAGGGAGCTCGGGGTCACCAGGTCGCCTAAGGAGGGGTGAACCGGCCCAGGTCGGGAACGGAGCAGGTCAAAGCCCCCGTGCCGATCAGTAGTGGGATCGCGCCTGTGAATAGACACTGCAGTGCAGCCTGAGTAATACAGCGGGACTCAGTCTTTTACACACACACTTTAATCAACATAACAAACAGCACAACTAGACATTTCAATCAAAATGCACAAATCTTACAGTCTACATCACACATACACTCTGGGCTCAATCACTTTACATAACTATAATAAAACTGGGCCAAATTATAATTTTTGTATCAATTTTTGTATCTTTTTTCAGTCTTGTAATGTATCTGGCCAAAACCCTACACTATTGGAAAAGGATGAAATTACACCTATACAGTATGTATTCCTAAAGTTTAAGTCACAGCCAGGAGGAGGCAGTGAAAATGTGTACATTGTGCAAAGTACATGTACAAAGCAGTGAAATGCAGGTATCATCTAACCAGACATGCCTAAGTGGCCTATTTAAAATAAATAACAATGAGGTAAATTAGGGTATTGGTTCATGAATACAGGGGTTCAAATCAGGAAAAGTAGGCTGTTATCATCATTTTAACCATATACAGTGATGTGAAAAACTATTTGCCCCCTTCCTGATTTCTTATTCTTTTGCATGGTTGTCATACTTAAATGTTTCTGCTCATTAAAAACCGTTAACTATTAGTCAAAGATAACATAATTGAACACAAAATGCAGTTTTTAAATGAAGGTTTACGTTATTAAGGGAGAAAAAAAACTCCAAATCTACATGGCCCTGTGTGAAAAAGTGATTGCCCCCCCCTTGTTAAAAAATAACTGTGGTTTATCACACCTGAGTTCAATTTCTGTAGTCACCCCCTGGCCTGATTACTGCCACACCTGTTTCAATCAAGAAATCACTTAAATAGGAGCTACCTGACACAGAGAAGTAGACCAAAAGCTAGACATCATGCCAAGATCCAAAGAAATTCAGGAACTAATGAGAACAAAAGTAATTGAGATCTATCAGTCTGGTAAAGGTTATAAAGCCATTTCTAAAGCTTTGGGACTCCAGCGATCCACAGTAAGAGCCATTATCCACAAATGGCAAAAACATGGAACAGTGGTGAACCTTCCCAGGAGTGGCCGGCCGACCAAAATTACCCCAAGAGCGCAGAGACGACTCATCCGAGATGCCACAAAAGACCCCAGGACAAAATCTAAAGAACTGCAGGCCTCACTTGCCTCAATTAAGGTCAGTGTTCACGACTCCACCATAAGAAAGAGACTGGGCAAAAACGGCCTGCATGGCAGATTTCCAAGGCGCAAACCACTTTTAAGCAAAAAGAACATTAAGGCTCGTCTCAATTTTGCTAAAAAAAACATCTCAATGATTGCCAAGACTTTTGGGAAAATACCTTGTGGACCGACGAGACAAAAGTTGAACATTTTGGAAGGTGCGTGCCCCGTTACATCTGGCGTAAAAGTAACACAGCATTTCAGAAAAAGAACATCATACCAACAGTAAAATATGGTGGTGGTAGTGTGATGGTCTGGGGTTGTTTTGCTGCTTCAGGACCTGGAAGGCTTGCTGTGATAGATGGAACCATGAATTCTACTGTCTACCAAAAAATCCTGAAGGAGAATGTCCGGCCATCTGTTCGTCAACTCAAGCAGAAGCGATCTTGGGTGCTGCAGCAGGACAATGACCCAAAACACACCAGCAAATCCACCTCTGAATGGCTGAAGAAAAACAAAATGAAGACTTTGGAGTGGCCTAGTCAAAGTCCTGACCTGAATTCTATTGAGATGTTGTGGCATGACCTTTAAAAGGTGGTTCATGCTAGAAAACCCTCAAATAAAGCTGAATTACAACAATTCTGCAAAGATGAGTGGGCCAAAATTCCTCCAGAGCGCTGTAAAAGACTCGTTGCAAGTTATCGCAAACGCTTGATTGCAGTTATTAAGGGTGGCCCAACCAGTTCTTAGGTTCAGGGTGAAAAAGGTGAAAAAGGTTTGGATTTTTTTTCTCCCTAAATAATAAAACCCCTCATTTAAAAACTGCATTTTGTGTTTACTTGTGTTTATATTTGATGTGTTTGATGATCAGAAACATTTTGTGTGACAAACATGCAAAAGAATAAGAAATCAGGAGGGGGGCAAATAGTTTTTCACACCACTGTATATAAGACTTAATAACTTACCCAGTGTAGCATGGGTCTATTCTCTCTTCAAAATGCTCCGGTTCGACGTCGGAGTCACACAGTCTTGTTCTGAGGTAAATGTAAACTCCTCCCACTTTCCTGAACATTCGGATGTGTAAGCGCGTGCCATCTTCCAAAATGTGCAGAAATTCACTGAATCTGAGTATTTTCAAGCCTGTCTCTCTGTGTTCGTTTTTTCATGCCGGTGTCCGGGGGCGTTGCCTAGTATGTAAATTACCCGGACTGATTTCCATGTGATTGGCATGTGGGCGTGTCCTGCCTCGGGTCATTAGCAGATAAGTGGGACAGAAATTCTGTGCCTCTCCTTGGTTTCATACGGATTACATAAACTGAGAATATTTGTTTTCAATGTGACTTACATCATTTAAAAGTAGACACTTTAAGCTTTCTGTAGATATATTTGTCATTTCAGTTAATTTTAGTGACGTGTTACAAAAAGATTTTCATGGAGACTGAGGTTTCATATATGTGCATATATCCTCATATACTGTATGTGGGCAATTAGGATTAATTTGTTGCATTTTTTTTTGTTAGTTCTTAGCCTTGATAATAGAAAATATAAGCTAGGCATCATGTATGACAGTTGCCAAAGTGAGATATGAGCTAAAATGACCAGATCCTGCCATAGGAGACATATCTTGTATGTACATACAGTATAGGGCTTATATGTGGATATAAAGAAGCAATACAGGAGACCTATATGGCCTGTATATGCACATATATGCACCTCAATGTTGCCTACATGCACTGTAAAAAAATTCTTGCTACTCCAACTAAAAAATTTCTAGTGACCTGTTGCATCTAAAATTTTTAGTTGGCTCAATTTAAGTTGTATAAACTATTTTGTTTTTGCTGTGCTGATTACCTCTAAATGTACACACAAATTGAAATAAAACATTCTGTCAACTAAATGTTCTATGCTGAATAAACATGCCTAGTTAGGCCAACAAGCAGTCTCAAATGTAAATATAATGTTGTGTCAATTAAATGTTCCAAGTTGACTGAAAGGTATATTTTGAATTGGAAATTATGCTTGCATAATTATAAAATTAACATCTTAAAGTTTACTTGAGTAGGTTATTCACTGTGGCCACATTTCAAATAACATGACACATTCTTCTAAATTTGAATATTTTTTTAATGTAAACTTTAAACACCTGTTAAAGACTATCAACATTGATTAAGTGCAATCCAGCTACTCTTTCAACAAATAAACAAATGCTGCATTGTTATAACAAAATATGCAAATAACATTCCAAAATGCAAGAATGAAACTGTGCCCTTAACATTCATGTTACAAAGCTTACTAATATCACACTCAGTCAAAACAGTATACTGGATAAATAGACTTCTGCTTTGAGGAACAAAACATACTGATATTTCTCAGTAAAAACGTGCAGTGTCTTATTTGAAAATAAAATATTTGCTTTAACTCAGAAATGGTTTAAGATATAAAAAAAAAAATGTTGTGAAATAATTTTGCCAAGCTCCAAGATTGTTTGCAGATGCAGTAAGCAGTGTTTCCCAGATATTCTCCCTAATACCTGAAATACAAAAAGAAAAATATATGAATAACTAATTAAGTAACCGTTTGTAGTTCAAAACCATTAAAAATCCTAGACAAAAAAATGTCCGTTTAGCCATTATAACCGTTTTCAGACACTATAAGGTTAATGAATGATGAAGTGAGAACATTAAGCTCCCTCAGTGCCGCACTAACGGCACGTCTTTTTCAAATAGCCTTTGAAATTATCAGTCATTAAAATGAATAAAATGTATGTAACGTAATTAAACTTTAGCGGTTTCATAGATTAACATTAATATCAATGTACATACCATCTGAAAAAAAAATGCGTTAGGAGCTGAAACGAGTGCATTGTCAGATAACTACTGTAACACTCCAAATTATATACATAAACACTCGAAAATATAATGTTCTAAAGCTTTCTGCTGGATAATATATATGTTATAAAGCTAAAATTGCTAATTACTTTGCAGGACAGTTACTTTCCATGAAGTACTCACCATTTCGGGAGGAAATAGCGGGAAGTTCGAAAATTCTGGAAGAACGCTTTTGCGCATGCGCAGAGGTCCCTCTTGTTCGTCCAACATAAAATTGTTTGTGTGCAGTTAAATGTTTCATGAACACAGTTTTATTCGTTGCCTCGATGAAACTTTCGTAGTTGAGTAATGAAATTTATACAATCATTGAGAAAACATATTTTTCTTTTTTGACACCAGCATTATATTAGCCCAACATATATTTCTTTGTTCCAACAACTATTTTCAGGATTTATTTTTTACAGTGTGTGGCATATATACGCATACTGTGTATGCAGCATATATATTATCATATATATGCATATAGGTTTCATATATGCGCATATATCCTCATATAGGTGTGGATATATACTGCATATAGGTTTCATATATGCGCATACAGTATATCCTCATATAGGTGCGGATATATGCTCATATATTCTGCATATAGGTTTCATATATGCGCATATATCCTCATATAGGTGCAGATATATGCGCATATATTCTGCATATATATTCTGCAGGTTCTTTCCATGTGGGAACATGCATGCATGTAAACAGAAGTACAGTGAGCAATTATTTTTGAAAGAATCATGGGAAATCCTATCGAGTCCCTATCACGTATTTTGATACTGTGTTATCTTTGTAAACTTTGCTCAGCTCCTGTTGTGTTATGACTTTTGTTTGCCAGTTGTCCCAGACATTCTGCTGGTGTTCTGAAAACCAATTAGAGAACATTACTATCCATAGAAACCAGCAGTGGTCTATGTTGCTTCAAAAACACTATTTAGACGAACTGTCTATGGGGAGTCACTAGTTCACAGTGTCTGTATAGTGAGTCTTGTTCTGTCTCTTCCCATGTAGGCTTTTGTGTCATACTTGCTTTTCGGACCATTTTTGGACTATGATTGCTGGAAATTCACAAACAAGGCTGCTCATGACATACAATATACAACTGACAATATGCAAATGCTTGTAAGAAATTAAACCCACTTTGGTCTAGGAGTACCTCTATGGCCTTGCACTTCCAGGGCCAGACTAAGGGGTATAGAGAGTGAGTATGTAACTTATTTATTAACTGTTATTCATTTCATCATTCATGACATCTGCACATACAGTAATTACCTCTGTCTTTAGATTAGACACACTGTAAAAAATAAAAAGTTGCTTTAATTAAAAAAGTTAAGGCAACCGGCTGCAAAGCAATTTTGAGTTCAATGAACTTCAGTGGTTAAAGTTGTGTCAAATCATTTAAAAAAGTTATTTGAAACTGCTGTTTTAAGTTAGTTATACCTTCCTAAAAAAAGTACATAAATTCAGTACATAAATTCAGTGCATAACAAACAGCACAACTAGACATTTCAATCAAAATGCACCAATCTTACAGTCTACATCACAGATACACTCTGGGCTCAATCACTTTACATAACTATAATAAAACTGGGCCAAATTATAATTTTTGTATCAATTTTTGTATCTTTTTTCAGTCTTGTAATGTATCTGGCCAAAACCCTACACTATTGGAAAAGGATGAAATTACACCTACTGTATATGTATTCCTAAAGTTTAAGTCACAGCCAGGAGGAGGCTGTGAAAATGTGTACATTGTGCAAACTACATGTACAAAGCAGTGAAATGCAGGTATCATCTAACCAGACACGCCTAAGTGGGCTATTTACAATAAATAACAGTGTATGAATACAGGGGTTCAAATCAGGAAAAGTAGGCTGTTATCATCATTTTAACCATATACAGTTCAGTACACATGGAAACGAAACAATGTTTCTCCATGACAACGTGCTACATACAACATAAAATTAACAAAATTGGCTAAAACTAACAAAAACACAAAAAAGAAAACATACTGTAAAGTGCACTTGTGCAAATGTGCAAACAGGAGCATGACACAATACAATATACTGTGACAATGTAGCACTGACCAGGACACTACAAGATGATTTGAGGAGTGCAAATAAATTCTCCATGAGAAGTTAAATATGCAGTAAAAATGTTGTCTTGTAATAGCAGCAAAGAACAAGTTCTTGTGGAAAAGCAGCAGATCGTGTGTGTGTGTGTGTATGTTTGTGAGGTTATCAGTCCAGTCGTATTGTACTGAGGAGTCGGATGGGTCGTGGGAAGAAACTGTTACACAGTTGGATGTGAGACCTTTTCCTGATGGCAGAAGGTGAAGAGTGTGTGTGAGGGGTGTGTGTGAGATCAGGCACAATGCTGGTGGCTTTGTGGTATCGATGTGGTACAGTATGTGGTGTAGATGTCCATGACAGAGACAAGAGAGACCCAACTACACGCTGTAGGGTCTTGCGGTTCGAAATGGGACAATTCCCAAACCAGAATAGAGCTTCCGTGTGCTGTAGGTCAACACAGAGAGACTAAAGGAGAGCTTCTTCCCACAGGTTATTCAGGCCCACAACCAGAACAACACATTGGACTCACTAATTGGACCTGCTTTTGTTTCCTTCACACCTGTGTTGAAGCACATTACATTACTCACCACATTGCAAATGGGCAAGTTGCAAGTTTTTACTAACAGTCGTATAATTCACTGTGTATAATGTGTATGGTCATTTATGTGACAAATTAAATTTTAATTTGATTTGAACTGGTTAAGAAATCTATACTCATAATGCAGGAGCCAGGGTTTTTTTTTTTTTTTTACCTCAAACTAACTTGCTAAGACTTTTTGTTATTACTGTATTATTTAGTTTACAAAGATCACTTGTCTAGCAAGGGCTCTTCTTACACTGAAAACTCCCACTCCATTTGTTTTCTTCTGTGTATGTCGTTTTGTCTCTTTTCTGTTTTTTTCTCCAGTGTCCCTTAAGGTGTTCAGTAATATTGCACCATACATGATGTGTTCAGAAGAGGGAAAAAAGGCTCTGATCTTAGATCTTTAAATGTGCCGTTAAACACAAGAGAAGCCAAATTAAGGCCAGTGGAATTCCTATTCTGACTGCTGTTTTTTGGGAATCATTAATTTTTTTTTATTATTGCATAATTTATTTTACAAAGAAAAATAAACAAAAACAGGTAAGTTACTTTATGGACGAGGTGTCAATCCACACACTCATCCACTTATTCACACACTACAAGCAAATTGGGGACGGCAATTAAACCATGACCCTGAAGATTTAATAATTAACAAATATTACTTTTTAAATAGCTGAAAAGACAACTTTACTACTTTACACTTTTACTAACCACACACTCAGGCTTGCTAACAAATTAAAAATGTTTTTTGGTTAATTATTAATGAAATTAAGTTTAAACAAATACAAGTGCACTTTTATAGCAATGATTCTTCTTCATTTCTATGCTTTTTTTTTTTCTTTCAGTGTTCCTTAAGGAGTTCAGTAATATTGCAGCATGCTGTATAAGTTCATAAGAGAAAACTATCTCTGATATTAGAACTGTAAATGCGCCGTCAAACATCAGAGAAGCCAGGAGGAAATTAATGACAGTGTAATTCCTGTTCTGGCCGCTAGAGGGTATCTGAGAGAAGTGTAAGTGCTGCTCAGCTCTGTCTGACTCCCGCCGGACGCGGTGGCGCGCGCCTGTAATCCCCGCTACCGGGAGGCTGAGGCTGGCGGATCGTTTGAGCTCAGGGGTTCTGGGCTGCAGTGGGCTGTGCCGATCGGGTGTCCGCACTAAGTTCGGTATCGATATGGTGCTCCTGAGGGAGCTCGGGGTCACCAGGTCGCCTAAGGAGGGGTGAACCGGCCCAGGTCGGGAACGGAGCAGGTCAAAGCCCCCGTGCCGATCAGTAGTGGGATCGCGCCTGTGAATAGACACTGCAGTGCAGCCTGAGTAATACAGCGGGACTCAGTCTTTTACACACACACACACACACACTTTAATCAACAACCTCCACATAACAAACAGCACTACAACACACTGTTTTTTGTTTTTAATGACCCGCCCCAACCCGCCCCGCAAGTAAAGCGACAATTTCTTTACCCGCCCCGCGGTTTACCAGACGACCCGAGCATCACTTTTACTTCCCGCTTGGTGTGTGTGTGTGTGTGTGTGTATCATGTCCTTAAAGTGTTATTGCTTCCCCATAGGTTTTCCCCATAGGTTATTTACTGATTATATAAAAACGTAATCACTATTAAAATCTATTTAGATTTCATGTTGAATGATAGAAAATTCATCAATTGATTGAATTACCTCACACTATAAAGAGTCAACACTACAAGATAGATCAGAGTCCATTGTCCTAACGCAGAATTCTGATATAATAATACATAATGAATAACAGTACACATAATAACACACTAAAATGATAAATGTTCTGAGTTGCTGTATTTTTAATATCAGAATGAGTTCAGTTGTACTGAATCTGTTATTTTTCAATTTCATGTCGTAAGAGGCTTGAATTTAAGTTCAATAAACAGAATATACTGTTCATGTTTGCATGTTTTTATATTGGGATCTTAACAGTACTGAATACTTGACTACTACTATAGTGATACAGTGTATGCTGTCATTTATAAATCTAGATATAACAAACATTAACGTATCATGGTGGAGAAAAAACTGAGATTTTCGCAGTTTATATATAGGCCTATATATACAGGTCCTTCTCAAAAAATTAGCATATTGTGATAAAGTTCATTATTTTCTGTAATGTACTGATAAACATTCGACTTTCATATATTTTAGATTCATTACACACAACTGAAGTAGTTCAAGCTTTTATTGTTTTAATATTGATGATTGTGGCATACAGCTCATGTAAACCCAAAATCCCTATCTCAAAAAAATAGCATATCATGAAAAGGTTCTCTAAACGAGCTATTAACCTAATCATCTGAATCAACTCATTAACTCTAAACACCTGCAAAAGATTCCTGAGGCTTTTAAAAACTCCCAGCCTGGTTCATTACTCAAAACCGCAATCATGGGTAAGACTGCCGACCTGACTGCTGTCCAGAAGGCCATCATTGACACCCTCAAGCAAGAGGGAAAGACACAGAAAGAAATTTCTGAACGAATAGGCTGTTCCCAGAGTGCTGTATCAAGGCACCTCAGTGGGAAGTCTGTGGGAAGGAAAAAGTGTGGCAGAAAACGCTGCACAACGAGAAGAGGTGACCGGGCCCTGAGGAAGATTGTGGAGAAGGACCGATTGCAGGCCTTGGGCAACCTGCGGAAGCAGTGGACTGAGTCTCGAGTAGAAACATCCAGAGCCACCGTGTACAGGCGTGTGCAGGAAATGGGCTACAGGTTGCAAATTTTGCATGTCATTCGGAAATCCAGGTGCCAGAGTCTGGAGGAAGACTGGGGAGAGGGAAATGCCAAAATGCCTGAAGTCCAGTGTCAAGTACCCACAGTCAGTGATGGTCTGGGGTGCCATGTCAGCTGCTGGTGTTGGTCCACTGTGTTTTATCAAGGGCAGGGTCTATGCAGCTGCTATCAGGAGATTTTGGAGCACTTCATGCTTCCTTCTGCTGAAAAGCTATATGGAGATGAAGATTTCATTTTTCAGCACGACCTGGCACCTGCTCACAGTGCCAAAACCACTGGTAAATGGTTTACTGACCATAGTATTACTGTGCTCATTTGGCCTGCCAACTATGACCTGAATCCCATAGAGAATCTGTGGGATATTGTGAAGAGAAAGTTGAGACACAAGACACAAGAATCTGCAAAAGGATTCCCGACCAAGTATTGAGTGCATAACTGAACATAATTATTTGAAGGTTGACTTTTTTTGTATTAAAAACACTTTTCTTTTATTGGTCGGATGAAATATGCAAATTTTTTGAGATAGGGATTTTGGGTTTTCCTGAGCTGTATGCCACAATCATCAATATTAAACCAATAAAATGCTTGAACTACTTCAGTTGTGTGTAATGAATCTAAAGTATATGAAAGTCTAATGTTTATCAGTACATTACAAAATAATGAACTTTATCACAATATGCAAATTTTTTGAGAAGGACCTGTATATGCCAAGGGATAGGCGCAATTAATACACATTTTTAGATTAAATTACATTCAACTTTGTTGTCATTGTCCAAAGTACATGTACAAAACCAGTGAAATGTAGGAATCGTCTAACCAGACGTGTCTAAGTGGCCTATTTATAATAAATAACAGTGTGGTAAATGAGGGTATTGGTCCATAAATACATGGGTTCAAATCAAGTGAAGTAGGCTATCGTCATTTTCACCATACAGTTCAGTTCACATGGAAACGAAACAACGTTCCTCCAGGACCAAGGTGCTATAATACAACATAAAATCAACAAAATTGGCTAAAAACTAACAAAAAGGCAAAAAGTGAACATGAAGTGAACTTGTGCAAACAGAAGCATGACACAATACAATACACTGTGACAAAGTAGAACTGACCAGGACACTACAAGATGATTTGAGCAGTGCAAATTAATTCCTCAGGAGAGGTTAAATTCAGTAAAAAAAAAAATAGTGTTATAATAGCAGCAAAGAACAAGTTCTTGTGGAAAAGCAGCAGATCGTGTGTGTGTGTGTGTGTGTGTGTATGTTTGTGTGGTTATCAGTCCAGTCGTATTGTACTGAGGAGTCGGATGGGTTGTGGGAAGAAACTGTTACACAGTTGGATGTGAGACCTTTTCCTGATGGTAGGTGAAGAGTGTGTGTGAGGGGTGTGTGAGATCAGCCACAATGCTGGTGGCTTTGCAGATGCAGTACTTGGTGTAGATGTCCATGACAGAGAGAAGAGAGACCTCAGAATCCGCTGTAGGGTCTTGCGGTCCGAAATGGTACAATTCCCAAACTAGAAAAGAGCTTCCATGTGCTGAATGCCAACATACAGCACATGGAGCTTCTTCACACAGGTTATTCAGGCCCACAACCAGAACAACACATTGGACTCACTGATTGGACCTGCTTTTGTTTCCTTCACACCTCACCACATTGCAAATGGGCAAGTTGCAAGTTTTTACTAACAGTCGTATAAGCATTTCACTGTGTATAATGTGTATGGTCATTTATGTGACAAATAAAATTTTTAATTTGATTTAAACTGGTTAAGAAATCTACTCATAATGCAGGAGGCAGGTTTTTTTTTACCATAAACTAACTTACTAAGACTTTAAGTTTTTTGTTATTATTTTATTACTTAGTTTACAAAGATCACTTGTCTAGCAAGGGCTCTTCTTACACTGAAAACTCCCACTCCATTTGTTTTCTTCTGTGTATGTCGTTTTGTCTCTTTTCTGTTTTTTTCTCCAGTGTCCCTTAAAGAGTTCAGTAATATTGCACCATACATGATGTGTTCAGAAGAGGGAAAAAAAAGGCTCTGATCTTAGATCTTTAAATGTGCCGTTAAACACAAGAGAAGCCAAATTAAGGCCAGTCAAAATTCAATCAAAATGCACAAATCTTACAGTCTACATCACACATACACAACTGGTTTCAGCCACTTTACATAACCAAAATAAAACTGGGTAAAATTATAATTTTTGTATTTTCTTCAGTCTTGTAACGCATCTGACTAAAATCCTAATGATGAAATTACACCTATTTTTTTTTTTTTTTTTTTTTTTTCAGGCTGATAACTCTAAATGAACTTCTCGTCTCCCCGGCAGAGGTAGGTTTTGGTCTTGCCCTCCATATGTGTTATTTTATAGTTTTGAAATCCACTGTATTGTTGTCAAATGTATAAAATAAATCACTAAACAAAAACAAAGAAATTTGCAAGTGATCTAAAACTATTGAACGGTAGTGTGTATATATATATATATATATATATATATATATATATATATATATATATATATATATATATTAGACACAGTGGAACCTCGGATTATGAGCATAATTTGTTCCTGAAGCGGGCTCGTATTCCAAAACACTCGTAAACCAAATTTTATTTTCCCATCGGAAATAATGGAAACTCAAATTAGTCGTTCTACAGCTCAAAAAAAGAAATACATAAAAATAATTAACACAAAATATAAAGTAAAAATAAAACAAATTAACCTGCAATTTACCTTTAAAAAAAAGTAAAAATAAATCCTGACAGATAAGTGTTTCCGTTTGTGCACGCAGGAGTGACTGTTTATAAAACCGTTAAAAAATTTGCTGTTTAAAAATTAACAAGGAACATCGCTAGTCACACTCGCGTGAGCGCATACTAATGGAATCAGTGCTGTAAAGTAAAACAACAACAACAGCAAATTAAACAGCACCTTATCTTTGAATCGCGAGAGAGCCGCGTTTCTTTGTGTTTGAAGCCGGGTGGGGGTGCGTGGTGGCTGTAAAGCCGAGAGAGAGAGTGCACACACACTGGCCTTTACAGCCCCCCTCCTCACAGGTTCCCAAACAAACACACACTCTCTGCCTTACTCAAAAACTCTGCATGCAGTAAGGGTGCTTTCACACCTACAGCATTTGGTGCGCACCAAACGTGTTTGGTCCCTTGGTTCAGTTCGTTTGTGTTGATGTGAATGCAATCTCGGTACTTTGGTGCGCACCAAATCAATCGATCCGAGACCTGCCTGAAGGGGTGGTCTCGGACCGCTTTATCCGCTCTACTTTGGTACAGTTCGTCTGGTGTGAAAGCAACCAAACCAAATCTGACGAAATGGTATAGTTTAATGTACTTTGGGTATAAGAGATACGGGGTTGCGGGTAAAATTATTTTCCCTTCCTGATGACTCGATTAAATTTTTCAAGCTCAACTCGCGATGAAATCAAACCGCGGAGAAACGTGGAGTGCCGAAGAAATTAAGTGCCTCTCTGTATTCACATTAAAGATGTAAAAATGTGTGGCTGGGCTGTTTCGATCGGCCAACGGACTACCTGATGGATCTGCAGGAAGATCGCCGGCTAATAACAAGATGATCATTCAGGAGGAGGGCACATCTCTTCTCCCTGAAGTGGCGCGCGATGCACCGTCGGCGAGATGAATACTGTAAACCAAGAAGCTGGTTTGGAGTCGCAGCCGCGAATCGTGTTCGAAATTAATTATCTGAAAATAAAGATTTGCACGTACAATGCAGTGCGCGAGGATCAGCACCATGAGCGCAAAGCAAAGCTGTTCCTCCATGATTATTGAAAGTGGCGCGATTTTCTGAAAATAGTCTGTTTCCGGTGCCGATGGGCATCGCGATCTATTTTGGTTCGTTTAAAACTCTGCATATGTGAAAGGAAACCGTACCCACGTCTGTTTACTACATTGTAACATTTTTCTGACTGGTGCGGACTAAAGCAATCGAACTATAGGTGTGAAAGCACCCTAAGACCGATTACCTATCATCTCCCCTGCTGGGTCTTAGTGCTTGCAGAGTTTTTGTGCGTGTTTCTGTGCGTGAGTGTGTGTGTGTGTCTGTATTCACCCAGCAGGGGAGACGATTACCTACAATTCCTCAGCGCAAGAGAGAGAAAAACCGTTGGCTCAGTTGTGATGACGTGTCGCTCGGTGTCAAAACAAGAAGCGCATGCGTGATACATGATACTCGGTGCTCGTAAACCAAGACAATGCTCGTTTTTCAAGTCAAAATTGATTAAAAATCCTTGCTCGTCTTGCGGAACACTCGTAAACCGCGTTACTCGTAATCCGAGTTTCCACTGTATTCATTTATATACAGGTCCTTCTCAAAAAATTAGCATATTGTGAAAAAGTTCATTATTTTCTGTAATGTACTTCTGTAATAGACTTTCATATATTTCAGATTCATTACACACAACTGAAGTAGTTCAAGCCTTTTATTATTTTAATATTGATGATTGTGGCATACAGCTCATGAAAACCCAAAATCCCTATGTCCAAAAATTAGCATATTTCATCCCACCCATAAAAGAAAAGTGTTATTAATACAAAAAAAGTCAACCTTCAAATAATTATGTTCAGTTATGCACTCAATACTTGGTCGGGAATCCTTTTGCAGATTCTTGTGTCTTGTGTCTCTCAACTTTCTCTTCACAATATCCCACAGATTCTCTATCGGGTTCAGGTCAGGAGAGTTGGCAGGTCAATTGAGCACAGTAATACCATGGTCACTAAACCATTTACCAGTGGTTTTGGCACTGTGAGCAGGTGCCAGGTCATGCTGCAAAATGAAATCTTCATCTCCATAAAGCTTTTCAGCAGGTGGAAGCATGAAGTGCTCCAAAATCTCCTGATAGCTAGCTGCATTGACCCTGCCCTTGATAAAACACAGCGGACCAACACCAGCAGCTAACATGGCACCCCAGACCATCACCGACAGTGGGTACTTGACACTGGACTTCAGGCATTTTGGCATTTCCCTCTTCCCAGTCTTCCTCCAGACTCTGGCACCTTGATTTCCGAATGACATGCAAAATTTGCAACCTGTAGCCAATTTCCTGTACTCACCTGTACACGGTGGCTCTGGATGTTTCTACTCCAGACTCAGTCCACTGCTTCCCAATGTCTGGAATCGGTCCTTCTCCACAATCTTCCTCAGGGCTGGTCACCTCTTCTTGTTGTGCAGCGTTTTCTGCCGCACTTTTTCCTTCCCACAGACTTCCCACTGAGGTGCCTTGATACAGCACTCTGGGAACAGTCTATTCGTTCAGAAATTTCTTTCTTTGTCTTACCCTCTTGCTTGAGGGTGTCAATGATGGCCTTCTGGACAGCAGTCAGGTCGGCAGTCTTACCCATGATTGCGGTTTTGAGTAATGAACCAGGCTGGGAGTTTTTAAAAGCCTCAGGAATCTTTTGCAGGTGTTTAGAGTTAATTAGTTGATTCAGATGATTAGGTTAATAGCTCGTTTAGAGAACCTTTTCATGATATGTTAATTTTTTGAGATAGGGATTTGGGGTTTTCATGAGCTGTATGCCACAATCATCAATAAATAATAAAAGGCTTGAACTACTTCAGTTGTGTGTAATGAATCTGAAATATATGAAAGTCTAATGTTTATCAGTACATTACAGAAAATAATGAACTTTATCACAATAGGCTAATTTTTTTAGAAGGACCTATATATATATATATATATATATATATATATATATATATACTGTATATATACACCTAGTTTAAGTCATGGCCAGGAGGAGGTGCAATTGATACACAGTTTTAGATTAAATTACATTTGCACTTGATCAAATGTGCAAACAGAAGCATGGCACAATACAATACACTGTGACAAAGTAGCACTGACCAGAACATTATGAATTGAGGAGGGCAAATAAATTCCCCATGTACTGAGGAGTCGGATGGGTTGTGGGAAGAAACTGTTACACAATTGGATGTGAGACCTTTTCTTGATGGCAGAAGGTGCAGAGTGTGTGTGAGAGGTGTGTGTGAGATCATCCACAATGCTGGTGGCTTTGCAGATGCAGTATGTTGTGTAGATGTCCATGACAGAGGGAAGAGAGACCTCACTATCCGCTGTAGGGTCATGCGGTCCGAAATGGTACAATTCCCAAACCAGAATAGAGGTGCTGAATGCCAACATACAGCATCTGCAGCTTCTTCCCACAGGTTGGGCAATTTGCAAGTTTTTACTACCAGTCGTATAAGAATTTCACTGCATGTAATGTGTATGTTCATTTATGAGACAAATTAATTTTGAATTAGATTTAAACTGGTTAATAAATCTACTCATTATGCAGGAGGCAGGATTTCTTAACCTCTAACACTTTGCAAGTTTTTCATTATTAGTTTAATAAAAGTTTTTTTTTCAATGTAGTTATTTTAACCACTTATTTTATATATAATTGTAGTTTATAGTGACACTGAGTCTCCTGCGATGGGCTCAAGGCTCCCCGACACCCTGTATATAGGATAAAGCCGTATAGATGATGAGTGAGTAAGTGAGAGTAAGTAACAAATTTAAAATGGGTTTGTTTAATTATAGTTTAATTTAGTTTACAAAGATCACTTGTCTAGCAAGGACTCTTCCACACCCTCATATGCTTATTCAAACACTACAGGCAAATTGGGAACGCCAATCAAACCCTGAGGATTACCAATTAACAAATATTATTTAAGAAATAATAAAGAATAATAATTATTTAAAAAAAAAAAGACAACTATTTAAGTCGTGCCTTTGTGTTTCAGGTATCTAACTAATTATCTAATTATGTGATTTACTAAACTCACACTCAGGTTTATTGACAAATTGAAAATGTTTTTTAATTATTAGTTAATACAAGTGCACTTACATAGCAAGGATTCTTCTTCATTTCTATGCTTTTTTTTTCTTTCAGTGTTCCTTAAGGAGTTCAGTAATATTGCAGCATGCTGTATAAGTTTATAAGGGAAAACTATCTCTGATATTAGAACTGTAAATGCGCCGTCAAACATCAGAGAAGCCAGGAGAAAATTAAGGCCAGTGTAATTCCTATTCTGACTGCTGTTTTGCAATTTGGCAATATATATATATATATATATATATATTATTATTATTTTTTTTTTAACTATTGCATGATTTATTTTACAAAGAAAAATAAACAAAAACAGCCAAGATACATTCACACACTACAAGCAAATTTGGAACACCAATCAAATCCTGACCCTGACGATTTAATAATTAACAAATATTATTTTAAAAATGGCTGAAAAGACAATTTTACTACTTTACAACATTACTAACCTCACACTCAGGCTTGCTAACAAATTTAAAATGTTTTTTGTTTAATTATTAATGAAATTAAGTTTAAACAAATACAAGTGCACTTATATAGCAAGGATTCTTCTTCATTTCTATGCTTTTTTTTCTTTCAGTGTTCCTTAAGGAGTTCAGTAATATTGCAGCATGCTGTATAAGTTTATAAGGGAAAACTATCTCTGATATTAGAACTGTAAATGCGCCGTCAAACATCAGAGAAGCCAGGAGGAAATTAATGACAGTGTAATTCCTATTCTGGCCGCTAGAGGGTATCTGAGAGAAGTGTAAGTGCTGCTCAGCTCTGTCTGACTCCCGCCGGACGCGGTGGCGCGCGCCTGTAATCCTCGCTACCGGGAGGCTGAGGCTGGCGGATCGTTTGAGCTCAGGGGTTCTGGGCTGCAGTGGGCTGTGCCGATCGGGTGTCCGCACTAAGTTCGGTATCGATATGGTGCTCCTGAGGGAGCTCGGGGTCACCAGGTCGCCTAAGGAGGGGTGAACCGGCCCAGGTCGGGAACGGAGCAGGTCAAAGCCCCCGTGCCGATCAGTAGTGGGATCGCGCCTGTGAATAGACACTGCAGTGCAGCCTGAGTAATACAGCGGGACTCAGTCTTTTACACACACACTTTAATCAACAACCTCCACATAACAAACAGCACTACAACACACTGTTTTTTGTTTTTAATGACCCGCCCCAACCCGCCCCGCAAGTAAAGCGACAATTTCTTTACCCGCCCCGCGGTTTACCAGACGACCCGAGCATCACTTTTACTTCCCGCTTGGTGTGTGTGTGTGTGTGTGTGTATCATGTCCTTAAAGTGTTATTGCTTCCCCATAGGTTTTCCCCATAGGTTATTTACTGATTATATAAAAAAGTAATCACTATTAAAATCTATTTAGATTTCATGTTGAATGATAGAAAATTCATCAATTGATTGAATTACCTCACACTATAAAGAGTCAACACTACAAGATAGACCAGAGTCCATTGTCCTAACGCAGAATTCTGATATAATAATACATAATGAATAATATGTCTGTGGAGATTCATTCATCCAGGTAGAAGTTTCTTCTAAATAAAGTTTAATTTACAAAACCACTGGACTTACAAACTTACTTAAAAACACAAGACGCTGCTGGCGCACCATCTTCTCTGGCACACAATTGGACTAACACCTGTCATGTGATTTAGATCATGTGACCCCTTTGTGTCTACATTTGCCAGAGTTACTTCCTGTGCACCAAACAACTGATGAAGGTGTTTGGATGAACACTGAAACGTCTTGTGTTTTTAAGTAAGTTTGTAAGTCCAGTGGTTTTGTAAATTAAACTTTATTTAGAATAATGAATAATAGTACACATAATAACACACTAAAATGATAAATGTTCTGAGTTGCTGTATTTTTAATATCAGAATGAGTTCAGTTGTACTGAATCTGTTATTTTTCAATTTCATGTCGTAAGAGTCTTGAATTTAAGTTCAATAAACAGAATATACTGTTCATGTTTGCATGTTTTTATATTGGGATCTTAACAGTACTGAATACTTGACTACTACTATAGTGATACAGTGTACGCTGTCATTTATAAATCTAGATATAACAAACATTAACGTATCATGGCGAAGAAAAAACTGAGATTTTCGCAGTTTATATATAGGACTATATATACAGGTCCTTCTCAAAAAATTAGCATATTGTGATAAAGTTCATTATTTTCTGTAATGTACTGATAAACATTAGACTTTCATATATTTTAGATTCATTACACACAACTGAAGTAGTTCAAGCTTTTATTGTTTTAATATTGATTGTGGCATACAGCTCATGAAAAACCAAAATCCCTATCTCAAAAAATTAGCATATCATGAAAAGGTTCTCTAAACGAGCTATTACCCTAATCATCTGAATCAACTAATTAACTCTAAACACCTGCAAAAGATTCCTGAGGCTTTTTAAAACTCCCAGCCTGGTTCATTACTCAAAACCGCAATCATGGGTAAGACTGCCGACCTGACTGCTGTCCAGAAGGCCATCATTGACACCCTCAAGTAAGAGGGTAAGACACAGAAAGAAATTTCTGAACGAATAGGCTGCTCCCAGAGTGCTGTATCAAGGCACCTCAGTGGGAAGTCTGTGGGAAGGAAAAAGTGTGGCAGAAAACGCTGCACAACGAGAAGAGGTGACCGGGCCCTGAGGAAGATTTTGGAGAAGGACCTTGATTCCAGACCTTGGGGGACCTGCAGAAGCAGTGGACTGAGTCTGGAGTAGAAACATCCAGAGCCACCGTGTGCAGGAAATGGGCTACAGGTTGCAAATTTTGCATGTCATTCGGAAATCAAGGTGCCAGAGTCTGGAGGAAGACTGGGAAGAGGGAAATGCCAAAATGCCTGAAGTCCAGTGTCAAGTTCCCACAGTCAGTGATGGTCTGGGGTGCCATGTCAGCTGCTGGTGTTGGTCCACTGTGTTTTATCAAGGGCAGGGTCAATGCAGCTAGCTATCAGGGGATTTTGGAGCGCATCATGCTTCCTTCTGCTGAAAAGCTTCATGGAGATGAAGATTTAATTTTTCAGCACGACCTGGCACCTGCTCACAGTGCCAAAACCACTGGTAAATGGTTTACTGACCATGGTAGTACTGTGCTCATTTGGCCTGCCAACTCTCCTGACCTGAACCCCATAGAGAATCTGTGGGATATTGTGAAGAGAAAGTTGAGAGACACAAGACACAAGAATCTGCAAAAGGATTCCCGACCAAGTATTGAGTGCATAACTGAACATAATTATTTGAAGGTTGACTTTTTTTGTATTAAAAACACTTTTCTTATATTGATCGGATGAAATATGCTAATTTTTTGAGATAGGGTTTTTGGGTTTTCATGAGCTGTATGCCACAATCATCAATATTAAAACAATAAAAGGCTTGAACTACTTCAGTTGTGTATAATGAATCTAAAATATATGAAAGTCTAATGTTTATCAGTACATTACAGAAAATAATTAACTTCATCACAATATGCTAATTTTTTGAGAACCTCCGAGAGAGGGTAAGTAACGGCACCCTGCCAAAAATCTCTCTCTTTTTAGTCAGAGGGGGAAAAAAATCAAGTTTGAGGAAAAATGACCTGAAATTATTTAGTTTTGGAAATTGTTTATAATAAAAACCAAACTTTATATGAGGCATTTCTTTTATCATGTCATGTTCTTTTGTCACTACGAGAAAACTAGTCTTTAAATTACTTTACTTTACTTTACTTTAATTACTTACTTACTAATTTTTATCACTGATCGATGACCATTTTACGCTGGGTCATTGTATTGCAGGCTTGCTGATGTACAAAATAAACCAGTACAATTCAAATGTTTTAATTAACATGTATTTTTAAGTATTGATATCGCACCATTGTAGCCATTTTGTGTGCAGTAGACTAGGCTAAGGTAAGTAACAATAGTTTATTTTAAGTTCACTGAAGTGGAAGAATAATCAACTTACACTTAGTTTTGAAGTAGATTAATATCAAAAGCTTCAATTTTCTCTGGACTCGGATCATGAATACATGTCTGTCAGTTGGAACAAACAAAAAACAACAAAAAAAAAATCATTTGAGATTTGGATGATGTATGATGATTTAATTTCTGCCTAGATGCAGATGTTCGATTCCCCATCCTAACATTCTGAGGTCTGTTGGTCAGGAAGTCCATAATTGTTTTTTTCCCCGCTTTGTTTGTATAACTCAGTGGTTCTCAAACATTTTCTGTCATTCCCCACTTAAGGGGGTGAGCGAATTTTCAAGCCCCACTTGTCAACAAAATAATAACGAAATCGGCCAAGTTTACTGTTATACTGAAATATCAATTTCTAAACCAATAAGATCAAACAACACCAAGTTAAAAACAGATAAAATACATGTGCAATTGTTATAAAAGGCTTACGTTGCCACTTATCGTTGTATAATTGACCCCATGTTTATTAGCTGCTCAGCAATGGTTTGTAGTTTTTTTGCACTGGCCAATTCTGTATGCAACTTTGAATGAAGCCATTTGTGCTTTGCTGTCCACTGATTCAGATTTTACCATGCGATTCTCCTGCTGTCTGTATTCTGCCATCTTTCTTTGAAAGAAGTCTAGTGGTTTATTAACGTGACTGGAGGGTCGTTGTCTCTAATGTCTTCCTAATTTGTTGGGTCTCATGCGATCTGCTGCCAGCGGTATAAGACACAAAACACACACGGGTCTCTTCTGCCCCCACCATCCCCACCATGAATCCAAGCTCAAGATAGGCTTCATTAGGGGTTGGCGATATAACCAAAATCTTCTATCACGGTAGAAGCAAATTTCTACCTCGATAAAGATATATATCACAATATAGCAATTTGTATCTGAAAATGCATCAATAAAAATTCAAACACAAAGAAACTGTTTTACATAATGTAATTTAATTTAAACTGTGAATTGCTGGGATTTGCCGCATTTACTTTGGCCATGTTCGTTTGGATGTTTGGATTTCAGACGATAGAAAAGGTTGGTGTTTCCACCACTTGTTAAAACAGTGCACTTTTGTACCTTGCAAATCACGTTCATCTCATTCGTATCACTTTTCTTATACCCAAACCAATTCCACAACAGACGATGCACCTTTTTTCTTTACAATCTTGTCGGTTTTGTCACATGTAAGCAAACTCACTGCTGCTGCACCATCTTCTTCCATTGTCGAAGTGTATGTGAAGCCAAACACATCAAAAGTGGGACGAAACCGTGGCACCCGATTGAACCAAATATCTGCGCAAATACAGCACAGCGCGACTATCTGGATAGCGCAGAGTTGATCTGGTTTATTTGCGCAGCCCAGTGGATCGCGCAGCGCGGATTAACTTCAGCAGGACTGCTCGAATCACAAACCTGCGCGACCCACTGTTTTTTATTTAAAATGTCAGGACTGTTTAATATTGTTTAATATTGCCATGCCTGGATTGTACGTGCGCATCCCAGCAGGGTAAAATGTAATTTGATGGTCGGCGCGGTCAAGTTGGTCCGACGTTAAACCGTTATTGTTCCACTATGGTTCCACTTTTTCTCCCGGCCCACAACTGATGTTATTTTAAATTTACTTGTATTAATGAGCCATTTATTTTTGTGTGATTGTTTAGTTTTGAGCGTACGCTCTTCAGTACCAATAAAGAAAAGCATGAATTAGAATAGGTACTTTCCTATTATTTTTCCACTAATTTCCTCCCATTCATTGCGCCCCACCTGTCACGTCTGTATTCCCCACTAGTGGGGCCCCACACTTTGAGAACCACTGGTTTAACTCATGCCTTTATTAATAAAAATTTTGCTCTATTATTTATCTATTTATTTATATTTTATATATAATTTATTTTTTATTATTCATGTTTTTTCATATCACTTTCAGCATCCTTGTAATTGTTTTGTGCATTGTAGAACAAATTAGTTATGTAGGTGTGTCTAAGTATTGTATTGCATATCACATATTTATGATAGAACATAGATTAATTCATTATTTTACCTATATCATAAGTAAAATAATTAATTAATCTATGTTAAATATATGTCTGACATTTATAATTAACCAAACGGCTTGAAAATGGGTTGAAAATTAAGCAGATGAAGGTGATTTGAATCTTTGATAGTTTCTGTGCCAATGTTAACTAATGCAGAGTAGCCGGGCTTGTCTGACTCATCGTTCCTGTGGGCAGCAGCGTCACTGGCCACATCTAGTCAGTGTGTGTGTGTGTGTATATATATATATATATAGTGATGGGTCGTTCATGAACGATTCGTTCTTTTTGAACGAATCTTTAACATGACTCAGATGAACGAGTCGTCTCGGAGAGTGATTCGTTCATTTTCTATTGGGCGCGCATGCGCAAAGCATCGCAAAACCGTATATATATATATATATATATATATATATATATATATATATATATATACAGGAAACAGTATTGAACGATTCTCAGCAATAAGTCTTCAATTCTCGAGTCGTTAGTTCTTTTAACACGTGACTCCCATAGACGCTATGCAGGGCAGTACACAGGAAACAGTATTGGACTTTAGCCAAAATTTGTGTATGTAGACGTATTGTGTATGTAGACGTATAAAACATATTTTTTATTGAAAACGCAACATTTTAATTTATTTCTGATCAAATGAACGAAATGACTCAAAAAAAAGATTCGTTCATTTTGATGAACGAGATTCAAAGAACCGAATCACTAAAATGATTCGAACTTCCCATTACTAGCACGTGGTTAGTGTTGCCTCAGGCCGTTAGTGACTGTGACGTCGCATGTGGGCGTGGTCTTTGACGCGTTTCAGCTCAATAATAAACAAACCGCAACGTGTTCAGTTTCTCTCCGCTTTCTGGTTAGAAAAAGGTAAGAGGTGCTCGTGCTGGGTTTTCTGTAAAAATGTATCACTTTTTATTTATTTTAATATCATTTAATGACATTATGAATGATTAGGTGCGTTTTATTGTTGAGCTTCACGCATTTGTTTAGATCAATTTGGAGCAAAGATTTTTTTTTTTTACATAAGCCTGGAAACAGCACTCACTGAACTACTTGTTTTATTATTATTATTATTATTATTATTATTATTATTATAGGATCAGATGTCAGGCTGTTTATATGCTTTTTTTTTTTTTACTACAACTGTCGATTATCCAGATTCAGTTCCATCTCTCGCGCTCTCTCTCTCACACACACCGACACACACAACAAATCCACTTCAGTATTTCAACAAGTTTCTCATCAGATTTTTGCCAAAGAATGCTATCTTTTTACACACCCATAAATCTACACTTATACTAAAACCAAAAATCTGATTAATTTCAATGTGAAAAGCCTCTTAAGAGAAGTGTATGGTAATTACATTCATTGTTTTTATTTAAACAAGGGGAAAACATGGTTTTAATGACAGATTCTATGCTAGTGTTATACGTGTGTATAAGGACAAATATAAAATTGTATGTTTAAAGGTCATCTTAAAGCTGAGATTTATATTTCTGAACACTTTTTGAGTTCAAAAACAAGATTGTTCCACATGAGGCACAGAAAGTAAAAGAAAGTGAAATTAAATTGACATGTATAATATAATGGCACATAAATAACAGTGGTTACAAGTGGATAAAAAGATTAAAATCTTTTTTTTTTTTTTTAGCAATGCTGAGTTTTGTCATTTTATCATTTATAAAGTAGATTTATTATAGGTGCAATTTATCTATTTCAGAAATTTTAAAAATAACAGATGTGAAGAAACTAAGTTGTACATGAAAATTCTTGTCTAAATTTAGATTTATGAGGAATTAAAGTAGACAAGTAACTGCTTTCAACATAATCCTAATGCCTATGCATTTAATTTGCTGAATTAGTTCAACATATATTCCTATGTTTAGTTTTGTGCTTGGGATGTAATAACATCATATGCTCCAGCGTTTCTTTAACTCCCCTTTAATATTTTGCAAGCATTTTTTTTTATAGGTTATCAAGTTTTTACTGATAAGGTGTAAACAGTTGCACTAGTGGACAAAACTGTATTTCATTGTCTTGTACCATAACATGTACAGTGAGAATAACGTTGAATCTAATCTAAAACAGTGCACCTTAAGGAGGCCAATCAGAATTGATCTAAAGTATCCTAGTTGGGGTGAGAGGCCTTCAAAAGCAGCCGAGTGTTTTCCTAAAGTGAACGGAAAGCAAAAAATGACAGGTTGCTGCTGGAGGACTGTAACTTAGGGGGGGTTGATCATGTATAACATAAAATGTAGAGTCACAAGGTTCTTCAGCTGGGTGTTAGATTGTATATCATGCCATCCTTTTATTATATGTAGTGTTACAATATGCTACCAGATAGGTGACAGTATCAGGAAACATTAACTTTAGGGTCCACGTACAAAATCCATATCCTGTATATAGAGAAATAAGGTACATTTTTCAAGAAAGACCACGGCAACTCTTTTAATCCACAAGATTCTCAAAAGTCTTTGTCCATGAAATGTTTTCTTTAATTAGTGACAAATTGTACTGAAATGTTGAGTTCAGCTGAGACATTTGCCACACTTGTGCATCTTCTACAGAAGAACACAAACACTGGTTCAAACACCAAGTCACTATAGTGTTTTCTTTTATATGTCTATTCTTAATATGAAGATTTCACTTTGCAGTTAAATCTATGACAGTCCTGAAACAAATTTTTCTGTTGTATTTTCTCTGTCTACAGAAGGATGGCCATGACTTCACAGTTTGACCTCGCAAAGCTTGACAGAGTGGAGGAGGGTGATGAGCCACGGGGCAAGGCAGTGCGGCGGAACCTCTTTGGTCCGGTTGTCCACCATCAGCTTCAGCAGGACTTAAACCGGCTCTTGTGCATGGATGCGGAGGTGGCCGAGCAGCGCTGGAACTTCGACTTCGAGAGCGATCATCCTACCCCTGGCTCAGTGAAGTGGGAAGAGATGCAGTGCCAGGATGTTCCTGCTTTCTACCGCAGCTGTGTGGTGAGGGCGGGCAAGCGCAGACCGGAGGTCCCCATCAGCGCTGGTGGAGAGAGAGAGCAGTCAAATCCAAACAGGCTACTATCACAGGTGAGACCAGAGCCACAATCTGCTGTGTACCAATGAAAGCAGGAATGTGTGTCTTTAAACCTGCACTAGGATTAAGTACCGCTTGATATACTGCATACAATGAGTCTTTCACATTGCTGCAGAGGAATTTTGGACCACTCTTATTTGCTCTTGTTTTAATTCAGCAACAATGAAGGGTTTTTAAGTATGAACAGCGTATTTAAGGTCATGCCACAACATCTCAATCAGATTTAAGTTCAGACTTTGACTATGCCACTCCTTTTTTTTCTGTCTTTTTTATGTATTTATTTAATTTTAGACATTTAAAGGTGGACTTGCCTGTGTGTTCTGGATCATTGTCTTGCTGCAAATATTTGTTACAGCACTGTGGGATTGGACCAGATGGACTGGCCTTTGGACCCAATATTAGTTAGTCTAGGGTGTACGTGGTCTTGTCACCAGTTCACCTGATCATAATTTTATGGCTGATGGGTGTAAATCTAAGAAATTGTAGGAAAATGCATGACGTTCACAAGTCTATAGATTGCTAGTGGTAAAGTATCAAATAAATTAAAGGTAGAACAATTATTGTGTCCACAAAAATTTATATATATTTTGGGTCCTGATTAAGACAAATTGCCGGCGCATTGTAAATTTTTACTTATGTATTCATTTGTCTTTCCAGTTCTGTATGTGTTTTAACTGTTTGCCTTTTGTCTGCTTGCTAGCCCCGAGTCACTAGAGGTGCATCGTGCGTTTACATAGCTGGGGCAGATCCAGTACAAGCTGCAGCTAAGGGCACAGGAAGTGCACCAGCTCTCGCTGAAGGCCGGCTTCTTCGAGGGATGCGTTTATAATTTGGGAACTCCGCTGGTCTTTGCCAAGCTTGTAGAGTCACAATGTGTGAAACCAGCCAGCAGAACTGCATAATTAAATATATCACCTGCTGCAGGACCTGTTTACCATGCTGTGTGTGTGTGTGCTGTGTGTGCCATGTGTGTGTGTGGTTTAAACTTAATGTATATATGTGATTTTCAGATAAACATTATGTATTATATTTATAACAGTTATTTATAACAATATTTATTATTTGTAAATATAATAAAATGTAACCAAATAACCACAAAGTGTCATTTGGTTGTTTCACTACATATCGTTGGTGTTTACCGAGATTTGATTATATCATTGTTTCAAATTAAACAAGCCATAAACGGCTTTGGAAATTAATTGATAATGTAAATAAATCATTAGGGTTGTAAATGAGGCAGGACTAAGCCTCAGTCATCTTGTACTTCCAGGGTCAGAGGTTCAAATCCTGCCTCTGGTCTGTGCCTTTTTTGCATGCTTTCCCTGTCCTTGATAGGGTTTTCTCCAGGTACTCCCAGAATATATCCTGGCTGATGATTTTTTAATTTTTTACTCGTTTGTAGCTGTCCATTTTTATGTATATATATATATATATATATATATATATATATATATATATATATATATATACACAGGTCCTTCTCAAAAAATTTGCAGGGATTTTGGGTTTTCATGAGCTGTATGCCACAATCATCAATATTAAAACAGTTAAAGGCTTGAACTACTTCAGTTGTGTGTAATGAATCTAAAATATATGAAAGTCTAATGTTTATCAGTACATTATAGAAAATAATGAACTTTATCACAATATGCAATTTTTTTAGAAGGACATGTGTGTATATATATATATATATATATATATATATATTCATTCATTCATTCATTCATTTTCTATACCGCGTAATCTTGTGTTCAGGGTCGCGGGGAACCTGGAGCCTATCCCAGGAGACTTCGGGCACTAGGCAGGGTACACCCTGGACAGGGTGCCAATCCATCGCAGGGCACACACACATGCACACACTCACACACCCAATCACACACTACGGGCAATTTAGGAACGCCAATTAGCCTAACCTGCATATCTTTGGACTGTGGGAGGAAACTGGAGTACCCGGAGGAAACCCACCAAGCACAGGAAGAACATGCAAACTCCATGCACACAGAGACTGGAATCGAGCCTGGCCGGGAATCGAACCCGGACCCTGGAGCTGCAAGGCGACAGTGCTAACCACTACACCACCGTGCCGCCAGATTAGATTCAATTAGATTACATTTTATTATCATTGTGCAAAGTACATGTGTACAAAGTCAGTGAAATGTAGGAATCATCTAACCAGACGTGCCTAAGTGGCCTATTTACAATAAATAACAGTGTGGTAAATGAGGGTATTGGTCAGAGTCGGAGTAACTCAGTCTTTTACACACACACTTTAATCAACAACCTCCACATAACAAACAGCACAACTAGACATTTCAATCAAAATGCACAAATCTTACAGTCTACATCACACATACATTCTGGGCTCAATCACTTTACATAACTATAATAAAACTGGGCCAAATTATAATTTTTGTATAAATTTTTGTATCTTTTTTCAGTCTTGTAATGTATCTGGCCAAAACCCTACACTATTGGAAAAGGATGAAATTACACCTATACAGTATGTATTCCTAAAGTTTAAGTCACAGCCAGGAGGAGGCTGTGAAAATGTGTACATTGTGCAAAGTACATGTACAAAGCAGTGAAATGCAGGTATCATCTAACCCAGTGGTTCTCAAACTTTTTCTGTCATTCCCCACTTAAGGGGGTGAGCGAATTTTCAAGCCCCACTTGTCAACAAAATAATAACGAAATCGGCCAAGTTTACTGTTTATTGAAATATCAATTCCTAAACCAATACGATCAAACACCACCAAGTTAAAAAAAGATAAATACACGTGCAATTGTTACAAGGCTTACGTTGTCACTTATCTTTGCATAATTGACCCCATGTTTATTAGCTGCTCAGCAATCGTTTGTAGTTTTTTTTTTGCACTGGCCAATTCTGTATGCAACTTTGAATGAAGCCATTTGTGCTTTGCTGTCCACTGATTCAGATGTTACCCTGCGATTATCCTGCTGTCTGTATTCTGCCAGCTTTCTTTCAAAGACGTCCAGTGGTTTATTAACGTGACTGGAGTGTGTTGTCTCTAAGTGTCTTCCTAATTTGTTGGGTCTCATGCGGTCTGCTGCCAGCAATTTAAGACACAAAACACACACGGGTCTCTCTTCTGCCCCCACCATCCCCACCATGAATCCAAGCTCAAGATAGGCTTCATTAGGGGTGGGCGATATAACCAAAATCTTCTATCACGGTAGAAGCAATTTTCTAACTCGATAACGATATATATCACAATATAGCAATTTGTATCTGAAAATGCATAAATAAAAATGAAAACACAAAGAAATTGTTTTACATAATTTTATTTTTTTTTATGTAATTTTATTTAAACTGTGAATTGCTGGGGTTTGCCGCATTTTTTTCCTTTGGCCATATTCGTTTGGATGCTTGTATTTCAGATGATAGAAAAGGTTTGATGTGTTTCCACCACTTGTTAAAACAGTGAACTTGCGTACCTTCCAAATCATGTTCATCTCATTCGTATCACTTTTCTTATACCCGAACCAATTCCACAACACAGACGATGCACTTTTTTTCTTTACAATCTCCTCTTTGTTGGTTTTGTCACATGTAAGCAAACTCACTGCTGCTGCACCGTCTTCTTCCATTGTCGAAGTGTATGTGAAGCTAAACACAACAAAAGTGGGACGAAACCGTGGCCCCCGATTGAACCAAATATCTGCGCAAATACAGCGCAGCGCGACTATCTGGATAGCGCAGTGATGATCTGGTTTATTTGCGCAGCCCGGTGGATCGCGCAGCGCCGCTCGAATCACAAACCTGCGCGACCCACTGTGTTTTTATTTAAAAACAATTTATTTAAAATGTCAGGACTGTTTAATATTGTTTCCGCCTTGTCATGCCTGGATTGTACGTGCGCATCCCAGCGGGTTAAATGTATTTTGATGGTCGGCGCGGTTTATTTCTGTCAGAGACGCACAAGTTTGTCCGACGTTAAACCGTTATTGCTCCACTATGGTTCCACTTTTTCTCCCGGCCCACAACTGATGTTATTTTAAATTTACTTGTATTAATGATCCATTTATTTGTGTGTGATTGTTTAGTTTTGAGAGTACGCTCTTCATTATCAATAAAGAAAAGCATGAATTAGAATAAGTAATTTCCTGTTATTTTCCACTAATTTCCTCCCATTCATTGCGCCCCACCTGTCATGTCTGTATTCCGCACTAGTGGGGCCCCACACTTTGAGAACCACTGATCTAACCAGACATGCCTAAGTGGCCTATTTACAATAAATAACAGTGAGGTAAATTAGGGTATTGGTCCATGAATACAGGGGTTCAAATCAGGAAAAGTAGGCTGTTATCATCATTTTAACCATATACAGTGGTGTGAAAAACTATTTGCCCCCTTCCTAATTTCTTATTCTTTTGCATGTTTGTCACACTTAAATGTTTCTGCTCATCAAAAACCGTTAACTATTAGTCAAAGATAACATAATTGAACACAAAATGCAGTTTTTAAATGAAGGTTTACGTTATTAAGGGAGAAAAAAAACTCCAAATCTACATGGCCCTGTGTGAAAAAGTGATTGCCCCCCTTGTTAAAAAATAATTTAACTGTGGTTTATCACACCTGAGTTCAATTTCTGTAGTCACCCCCAGGCCTGATTACTGCCACACCTGTTTCAATCAAGAAATCACTTAAATAGGAGCTACCTGACACAGAGAAGTAGACCAAAAGCACCTCAAAAGCTAGACATCATGCCAAGATCCAAAGAAGTTCAGGAACAAATGAGAACAAAAGTAATTGAGATCTATCAGTCTGGTAAAGGTTATAAAGCCATTTCTAAAGCTTTGGGACTCCAGCGAACCACAGTGAGAGCCATTATCCACAAATGGCAAAAACATGGAACAGTGGTGAACCTTCCCAGGAGTGGCCGGCCGACCAAAATTACCCCAAGAGCGCAGAGACGACTCATCCGAGAGGCCACAAAAGACCCCAGGACCACATCTAAAGAACTGCAGGCCTCACTTGCCTCAATTAAGGTCAGTGTTCACGACTCCACCATAAGAAAGAGACTGGGCAAAAACGGCCTGCATGGCAGATTTCCAAGGCGCAAACCACTTTTAAGCAAAAAGAACATTAAGGCTCGTCTCAATTTTGCTAAAAAAACATCTCAATGATTGCCAAGACTTTTGGGAAAATACCTTGTGGACCGACGAGACAAAAGTTGAACATTTTGGAAGGTGCGTGCCCCGTTACATCTGGCGTAAAAGTAACACAGCATTTCAGAAAAAGAACATCATACCAACAGTAAAATATGGTGGTGGTAGTGTGATGGTCTGGGGTTGTTTTGCTGCTTCAGGGCCTGGAAGGCTTGCTGTGATAGATGGAACCATGAATTCTACTGTCTACCAAAAAATCCTGAAGGAGAATGTCCGGCCATCTGTTCGTCAACTCAAGCTGAAGCGATCTTGGGTGCTGCAGCAGGACAATGACCCAAAACACACCAGCAAATCCACCTCTGAATGGCTGAAGAAAAACAAAATGAAGACTTTGGAGTGGCCTAGTCAAAGTCCTGACCTGAATCCTATTGAGATGTTGTGGCATGACCTTAAAAAGGCGGTTCATGCTAGAAAACCCTCAAATAAAGCTGAATTACAACAATTCTGCAAAGATGAGTGGGCCAAAATTCCTCCAGAGCGCTGTAAAAGACTCGTTGCAAGTTATCGCAAACGCTTGATTGCAGTTATTGCTGCTAAGGGTGGCCCAACCAGTTATTAGGATCAGGGGGCAATTACTTTTTCACACAGGGCCATGTAGGTTTTGATATTTTTTCTCCCTAAATAATAAAACCCCTCATTTAAAAACTGCATTTTGTGTTTACTTGTGTTATCTTTGACTAATAGTTAAATGTGTTTGATGATCAGAAACATTTTGTGTGACAAACATGTAAAAGAATAAGAAATCAGGAGGGGGCAAATAGTTTTTCACACCACTGTACAGTTCAGTACACATAGAAACAAAACAATGTTCCTCCAGGACCAAGGTGCTACATACAACATAAAATCAACAAAATTGGCTAAAAACTAACAAAAACACAAAAAAGAAAACATAAAGTGCACTTGTGCAAATGTGCAAACAGATGCATGACACAATACAATATACTGTGACAATGTAGCACTGACCAGGACACTACAAGATGATTTGAGGAGTGCAAATAAATTCCCCATGAGAAGTTAAATATGCAGTAAAAATGTTGTCTTGTAATAGCAGCAAAGAACAAGTTCTTGTGGAAAAGCAGCAGATCGTGTGTGTGTGTGTATGTTTGTAATTATCAGTCCAGTCGTATTGCACTGAGGAGTCGGATGGGACGTGGGAAGAAACTGTTACACAGTTGGATGTGAGACCTTTTCCTGATGCTAGAAGGTGAAGAGTGTGTGTGAGGGGTGTGTGTGAAATCAGCCACAATGCTGGTGGCGTTGCAGATGCAGTACTTGGTGTAGATGTCCATGACAGAGAGAAGAGAGACCTCAGAATCCTCTGTAGGGTCTTGCGGTTCGAAATGGGACAATTCCCAAACCAGAATAGAGCTTCCGTGTGCTGTAGGTCAACACAGAGAGACTAAAGGAGAGCTTCTTCCCACAGGTTATTCAGGCCCACAACCAGAACAACACATTGGACTCACTGATTGGACCTGCTTTTGTTTCCTTCACACCTGTGTTGAAGCACATTACATTACTCACCACATTGCAAATGGGCAAGTTGCAAGTTTTTACTAACAGTCGTATAAGCATTTCACTGTGTATAATGTGTATGGTCATTTATGTGACAAATTAAATTTTAATTTGATTTAAACTGGTTAAGAAATCTACTCAAGTGACAGGTGTGTTGTGCGATAAAAGAGTATCAGCGAGAATGAAAGGAAAGGTGTACAGGACAGTGGTGAGACCAGCAATGCTCTACGGCTTAGAGACAGTGGCACTGAAGAAAAGACAGGAGGCAGAGCTAGAGGTAGCAGAGCTGAAGATGTTGAGGTTCTCTTTGGGAGTGACAAGGATGGATAGGATCAAGAATGAGTTCATCAGAGGGACAACCCATGTTAGATGTTTTGGAGATGAAGTCAGAGAGGCCAGATTGAGGTGGTTTGGACATGTTCAGAGGAGAGAGTGTGAATATATCGGTATAAGGATGCTGAGGTTGGAACTGCCAGGCAGGAGGTCTAGAGGAAGACCAAAGAGGAGATTTATGGATGCAGTGAGAGAGGACATGAAGTTAGTTGGTGTGAGAGAAGAGGATGCAGAGGATAGGGTTAGATGGAGGCAGATGATTCGCTGTGGCGACCCCTGAAAGGGAACAGCCGAAAGACAAAGAAGAAGAAGAAGAAATCTACTCATAATGCAGAAGGCAGGTTTTTTTTTTTTACCTCAAAATAACTTGCTAAGACTTTAAGTTTTTTGTTATTATTTTATTATTTAGTTTACAAAGATCACTTGTCTAGCAAGGGCTCTTCTTACACTGAAAAATCCCACTCCATTTGTTTTCTTCTGTGTATGTCGTTTTGTCTCTTTTCTGTTTTTTTCTCCAGTGTCCCTTAAGGAGTTCAGTAATATTGCACCATACATGATGTGTTCAGAAGAGGGGAAAAAGGCTCTGATCTTAGATCTTTAAATGTGCCGTTAAACACAAGAGAAGCCAAATTAAGGCCAGTGTAATTCCTATTCTGACTGCTGTTTTTTGGGAATCATGATTTTTTTTTATTATTGCATAATTTATTTTACAAAGAAAAATAAACAAAAACAGGTAAGTTACTTTCTGGACGAGGTGTCAATCCACACACTCATCCACTTATTCACACACTACAAGCAAATTGGGGACGGCAATTAAACCATGACCCTGACGATTTAATAATTAACAAATATTATTTTTTAAATAGCTAAAAAGACAACTTTACTACTTTACACTTTTACTAACCACACACTCAGGCTTGCTAACATATTTGAAATGTTTTTTGTTTAATTATTAGTGAAATTAAGTTTAAGTTTCAAACAACAGAAAAGCCAGGAGGAAAGTAGGTCCAGTGTAATTCCTATTCTGGCCGCTAGGGGTAATGATTAATGAAATTAAGTTTAAACAAATACAAGTGAACTTATATAGCAAGAATTCTTCTTCATTTCTATGCTTTTTTTCAATGGTCCTTAAGGAGTTCAGTAATATTGCAGCATGCTGTATAAGTTCATAAGAGAAAACTATCTCTGATATTAGAACTGTAAATGCGCCGTCAAACATCAGAGAAGCCAGGAGGAAATTAATTAGTGTAATTCCTATTCTGGCCGCTAGAGTGTATCTGTGAGAAGTGTAAGTGCTGCTCAGCTCTGCCTGACTCCCGCCGGACGCGGTGGCGCGCGCCTGTAATCCCCGCTACCGGGAGGCTGAGGCTGGCGGATCGTTTGAGCTCAGGGGTTCTGGGCTGCAGTGGGCTGTGCCGATCGGGTGTCCGCACTAAGTTCGGTATCGATATGGTGCTCCTGAGGGAGCTCGGGGTCACCAGGTCGCCTAAGGAGGGGTGAACCGGCCCAGGTCGGGAACGGAGCAGGTCAAAGCCCCCGTGCCGATCAGTAGTGGGATCGCGCCTGTGAATAGACACTGCAGTGCAGCCTGAGTAATACAGCGGGACTCAGTCTTTTACACACACACACTTTAATCAACAACCTCCACATAACAAACAGCACTACAACACACTGTTTTTTGTTTTTAATGACCCGCCCCAACCCGCCCCGCAAGTAAAGCGACAATTTCTTTACCCGCCCCGCGGTTTACCAGACGACCCGAGCATCACTTTTACTTCCCGCTTGGTGTGTGTGTGTGTGTGTGTGTATCATGTCCTTAAAGTGTTATTGCTTCCCCATGGGCTTTCCCCATAGGTTATTTACTGATTATATAAAAAAAGTAATAATAGAAATAATAGAAAATTCATCAATTGATTGAATTACGTCACACTATAAAGAGTCAACACTACAAGATAGACCAGAGTCCATTGTCCTAACTCAGATTTCTGATATAATAATACATAATGAATAATAGTACACATAATAACACACTAAAATGATAAATGTTCTGAGTTGCTGTATTTTTAATATCAGAATGAGTTCAATTGTACTGAATCTGTTATTTTTCAATTTCATGTCGTAAGAGGCTTGAATTTAAGTTCAATAAACAGAATATACTGTTCATGTTTGCATGTTTTTATATTGGGATCTTAACAGTACTGAAAAGTTGACTACTACTATAGTGATACAGTGTATGCTGTCATTTATAAATCTAGATATAACAAATATTAACGTATCATGGTGAAGAAAAAACTGAGATTTTCGCAGTTTATATATAGGCCTATATATACAGGTCCTTCTAAAAAAATTAGCATATTGTGATAAAGTTCATTATTTTCTGTAATGTACTGATAAACATTAGACTTTCATATATTTTAGATTCATTACACACAACTGAAGTAGTTCAAGCTTTTATTGTTTTAATATTGATGATTGTGGCATACAGCTCATGAAAACCCAAAATCCCTATCTCAAAAAATTAGCATATCATGAAAAGTTTCTCTAAACGAGCTATTAACCTAATCATCTGAATCAACTAATTAACTCTAAACACCTGCAAAAGATTCCCGAGGCTTTTAAAAACTCCCAGCCCCAGATTTTGGAGCACATCATGCTTCCATCTGCTGAAAAGCTTTATGGAGATGAAGATTTAATTTTTCAGCACGACCTGGCACCTGCTCACAGTGCTAAATCCACTGGTAAATGGTTTACTGACCATGGTATTACTGTGCTCATTTGGCCTGCCAACTCTCCTGACCTGAACCCCATAGAGAATCTGTGGGATATTGTGAAGAGAAAGTTGAGAGACACAAGACACAAGAATCTGCAAAAGGATTCCCGACCAAGTACTGAGTGCATAACTGAACATAATTATTTGAAGGTTGCCTTTTTTTGTATTAAAAACACTTTTCTTTTATTGGTCAGATGAAATATGCAGTTAGCACTGTCGCCTTGCACCTCCAGGGTCTGGGTTCGATTCCCCGGCCAGGCTCGATTCCCGTCTCTGTGTGCATGGAGTTTGCATGTTCTCCCCGTGCTTGGTGGGTTTCCTCCGGGTACTCCGGTTTCCTCCCACAGTCCAAAGATATGCAGGTTAGGCTAATTGGCGTTCCCAAATTGCCCGTAGTGTGTGATTGGGTGTGTGAGTGTGTGTATGTGTGTGTGCCCTGCGATGGATTGGCACCCTGTCCAGGGTGTACCCCGCCTAGTGCCCGAAGTCTCCTGGGATAGGCTCCAGGTCCCCCGCGACCCTGAACACAGGATTAAGCGGTATAGAAGATGAATGAATGAATGAATGAAATATGCAATTTTTTTTAGATAGGGATTTTGGATTTTCATGAGCTGTATGCCACAATCATCAATATTAAAACAATAAAAGGCTTGAACTACTTCAGTTGTAATGAATCTAAAATATATGAAAGGCTATTGTTTATCAGTACATTACAGAAAATAATGAACTTCATCACAATATGCTAATTTTTTGAGAAACTCCGAGAGAGGGTAAGTAACGGCACCCTGCCGAAAATCTCTCTCTTTTTAGTCAGAGGGGGGTGGGGGGGCGGGGGAATCAAGTTTGAGGAAAAAAGAGCTGAAATTATTTAGTTTAGGAAATTGTTTATAATAAAAACCAAACTTTATATGAGGCATTTCTTTTATCATGTCATGTTCTTTTGTCACTACGAGAAAACTAGTCTTTAAATTACTTTACTTTAATTACTTACTTACTAATTTTTATCAATGATCGATGATGTTGTTCAACACGTTTTCCCCCTTGTTTTAGGTGTGTACTGTGAAAGCTCATGAGCTGGCCAGTCACATCCCGGTCGACGATGGTTTATAGGTGTGGGCGGGGCTACACCTACGTCACCACAGGTTTGCCTGCCTTACTGCGTGAATAAAGGTGGCTTCAGCCAGGACACGAGAGGGCGTGATATCCCATACAATATGTGTTGTACCTCGTTCCTCTCCTTCAGGGAACCGAGGTTATAGTCATAACCATTCGTTTTAAGAATGCTTGACCTGTCTTATACACTGGAATCATTTAAGAAGCTGTAGTAGATATTTTCATGAACTGGATGTTTTCACAGAATGGTTGTGTTATATACTGTAGCCTAATCATTTAATAAGCTGTTGTAAATACTGGAAGATGTTTTCACACTATGTACGCACGTTATGTTTGTTTTTGTGTTATATAACCATTTTACGCTGGGTCATTGTATTGCAGGCTTGCTGATGTACAAAATAAACCAGTACAATTCAAATGTTTTAATTAACATGTATTTTTAAGTATTGATATCACACCATTGTAGCCATTTTGTGTGCAGTAGACTAGGCTAAGGTAAGTAACAATAGTTTATTTTAAGTTCACTGAAGTGGAAGAATAATAAACTTACACCTAGTTTTGAAGTAGATTAATATCAAAAGATTAAATTTTCTCTGGACATGGATCATAAATACATGTCTGTCAGTTGGAACAAACAAAAAACAACAACAAAAAAAATCATTTGAGATTTGGATGATTTATGATGATTTAATTTCTGCCCAGATGCAGATGTTCGATTCCCCATCCTAACATTCTGAGGTCTGTTGGTCTGGAAGTCCATAATTGTTTTTTTTCCCGCTTTGTTTGTTTACCTCAGTGGTTCTCAAACATTTTCTGTCATTCCCCACTTAAGGGGGTGAGCGAATTTTCAAACCCCACTTGTCAACAAAATAATAATGAAATCGGCCAAGTTTACTGTTATACTGAAATATCAATTTCTAAACCAATAAGATCAAACAACACCAAGTTAAAAACAGATAAAACACATGTGCAATTGTTATAAAAGGCTTACGTTGCCACTTATCGTTGTATAATTGACCCCATGTTTATTAGCTGCTCAGCAATGGAATGTAGTTTTTTTGCACTGGCCAATTCTGTATGCAACTTTGAATGAAGCCATTTGTGCTTTGCTGTCCACTGATTCAGATTTGACCATGCGATTCCCCTGCTGTCTGTATTCTGCCAGCTTTCTTTGAAAGAAGTCTAGTGGTTTATTAACGTGACTGGAGGGTCGTTGTCTCTAATGTCTTCCTAATTTGTTGGGTCTCATGCGATCTGCTGCCAGTGGTATAAGACACAAAACACACACGGGTCTCTTCTGCCCCCACCATCCCCACCATGAATCCAAGCTCAAGATAGGCTTCATTAGGGGTGGGCGATATAACCAAAATCTTCTATCATGGTAGAAGCACATTTCTACCTCGATAAAGATATATATCACAATGTAGCAATTTGTATCTGAAAGTCTTCTTCTTTGTCTTTCGGCTGTTCCCTTTCAGGGGTCGCCACAGCGAATAATCTGCCTCCATCTAACCCTATCCTCTTCTCTCACACCAACTAACTTCATGTCCTCTCTCACTGCATCCATAAATCTCCTCTTTGGTCTTGTCACGAATCTTCCCCTTACTGTGTCTGTGTCGGCCGTGTTGGCGAGGCATGAGTGCAGAGGCGAGCTGACGGTTAACAAAGTCCTTTTATTTTTCAAAATAAACATAAACATAAACATAACTCTCCAACACAAACTAGATTTTCTGTAACGGTTGCTAGATGCCTGACTGGAGTCCAGCCAGGCTATTTATAACTAAACATAAACATTGATCAAATTAACTTCCCTCGGTTCAGGTGAGCTTCTACGTCACCTGACCGAGGTGCAAACTGGGAAATGAAGTCTAACCTTAACCGAAACCAAACTACAACACAAAAATCCAACATAAATACAAATGGCGCTCTGGCGCCATCTAGAGGTTAACCGTTACATTACCCCCCCTCCCACAAATGCTCCTCCGGAGCATCACCGGAGGCCCCGGACACCCAACCCAATGTTCTACCTTTAGCCTCCTATCCAGGAGGCTGGGTGACGGGGCTGGAGGCATGCTTTGTGGCTGCTGGGCTGGAAGCGTGCTCGGCTGCTGCAGAGCTGGAAGCGGGCTCGGCGGCTGCAGAGCTGAAGAAGCGCTCGGCGGCTGCAGAGCTGGAGAAGTGCTCGGCGGCTGCAGTGCTGGAGAAGTGCTCGGTGGCTGCAGTGCTGGAGAAGTGCTCGGCGGCTGCTGAGCTGGAAGCGTGCTCGGCGGCTGCTGAACTGGAGAAGCGCTCGGCGGCTGCTGAGCTGGAGAAGCGCTCAGCTGCTGCAGAGCTGGAAGCGTGCTTGGCTGCTGCAGAGCTGGAGAAGTGCTCGGCGGCTGCAGTGCTGGAGAAGTGCTCGGCGGCTGCAGTGCTGGAGAAGTGCTCGGCGGCTGCAGTGCTGGAGAAGTGCTCGGCTGCTGCTGAGCTGGAAGCGTGCTCGGCGGCTGCTGAGCTGGAGAAGCACTCGGCGCAGGCGTTGGAGCGGTCACTGCGCTCGGCGCAGGCGTTGGAGCGGTCACTGCGCTCGGCGCAGGCGTTGGAGTGGTCACTGCGCTCGACGCAGGCGCTGGAGCGGTCACTGCGCTCGTAGACGGCGTGGGAGCGGTCACTGCGCTCGTAGACGGCGTGGGAGCGGTCACTGCGCTCGTAGACGGCGTGGGAGCGGTCACTGCGCTCGACGGCGGCGTGAGAGCGTGCAGGGCGCTCGACTGCGGCGTGGGTGCGTGCAGTGCGCTCGACTGCGGCGTGGGAGCGTGCAGCTCGCTCGACGGTGGCGTAGGAGCGTGCAGTGCGCTCGCCTGTAGCGTAGGAGCGTGCAGGGCGCTCGACGGTGGCGTAGGAGCGTATAGTGCGCTCGACGACGGCTCTGGAGCGTGCAGGGCCTTCGATGACGGTTCTGGAGCGTGCGGTGCGCTCGACGACGGCTCTGGGACGTGCAGTGCCTTTGACTGCGGCTCTGGAGCGTGCAGTGCGCTCGACGACGGCTCTGGAGTGTGCAGTGTGTTCGACAGTTCCACGTTGTCCTCAAGGCCGGGAGGCGGCGGCAGAACAGGTGCGTGGGACAGCGGCTGCTGGCATGCTAGCTCGCTATCTTCAAAACCAGGAAGTGGCGTAGGAGCCTGCATCGTGCTCAACAGCGGCGTTGGAGCGTGCAGTGCGCTCGACGGTTCCACGTCGTCCTCCACGCCAGGAAGCGGCGGCAGAACAGGAGCGTGGGACAGCGGCTGCTGGCATGCTAGCTCGCTACCTTCAAAACCGGGAAGTGGCGTAGGAGCCTGCATCGTGCTCAACAGCGGCGTTGGAGCGTGCACGGCGCTCGACTGCAGCGTTGGAGCGTGCACGGCGCTCGACTGCAGCGTGGGAGCGTGCACGGCGCTCAACTGCAGCGTGGGAGCGTGCACGGCGCTCGAATGCAGCGTGGGAGCGTGCACGGCGCTCGCCTGCAGCGTTGGAGCGTGCACTGCGCTCGACTGCAGCGTTGGAGCGTGCACGGCGCTCGACGGCGGCGTGGGAGCGTGCAGTGCGCTCGGCTGCGGCGTGGGAGCGTGCAGAGCGCTCGGCTGCGGCTTGGGAGCGTGCAGTGCGCTTGACGGCAGCGTGGGAGCGTGCAGGGCGCTCGACTGTGGCGTGGGAGCGTGCAGTGCGCTCGAATGCGGCGTGGGAGCGTGCAGTGCGCTCGACTGTGGCGTGGGCGCGTGCAGTGCGCTCGAATGCGGCGTGGGAGCGTGCAGTGCGCTCGTCTGTGGCGTGGGAGCGTGCAGTGCGCTCGTCGGCGGCGTCGGAGCGTACTCTGCGCTCGATAGCGGCGTTGGAGCGTGCAGTGCACTCGACGACGGCCCTGGAGCGTCCTTAAAGCCGGGAGGTGGCGTCAGAACATGTGCGGGGGATAGCGGCTGCTGACATGCTATCTCGCTGTCCTCGAAGCCGGGAGGTGGCGTTGGAGCGTGCACGACGCTCGCTTGCAGCGTGGGAGCGTGCACGGCGCTCTCCTGCAGCGTTGGAGCGTGCACAGCGCTCTCCTGTAGCGTTGGAGCGTGCACGGCGCTCTCCTGCAGCTTTGGAGCGTGCACGGCGCTCGACTGCAGCGCTGGAGCGTGCACGGCGCTCGCCTGCAGCGTTGGAGCGTGCACTGCGCTCGACTGCAGCGTTGCAGCGTGCACGGCGCTCGACTGCAGCGTTGGAGCGGGCATCGTGCTCAACAGCGGCGTTGGAGCGTGCCCGGCGCTCGACTGCAGCGTTGGAGCGTGCACTGCGCTCGACTGCAGCGTGGGAGCGGGCATCGTGCTCAACAGCGGCGTTGGAGCGTGCACGGCGCTCGACTGCATCGTTGGAGCGTGCACGGCGCTCGACTGCAGCGTTGGAGCGTGCACGGCGCTCGCCTGCAGCGTTGGAGCGTGCACTGCGCTCGACTGCAGCGTTGGAGCGTGCACTGCGCTCGACTGCAGCGTTGGAGCGTGCACTGCGCTCGACTGCAGCGTTGGAGCGTGCACTGCGCTCGGCTGCAGCGTTGGCGAGGGAGGAAAAAGCTCCGAGCCCGCTTCGCGGTTGTCCTGGAAGTGGAGGATCATGCGCTGCATCTCCTCCACCTGCTCCCGTATTTCTCGCAATTGCTCCGGCTCTGGCATCCACCACCTGAGCTCCTTTTCTCTCAGCTGCTGCTCCACCTGGGGTTCTCTCTCCCCCGCGTCACCGCCGTACTTGGGCTTCCTGGCCCTTCTCTTCCGGCCGGTGCGGGGAACCACGTGACCCCGCGTTGCGTCGCTACCAAATGGCGTCCGCCTAATGGCGAGCCTGCAGCCTTCCCAGCTCTGTGGTGTCTTTCTCTCTCTCTCCCGCATGTGCTCCTGCTTTGCTAGCTGGCTGTACTTCCAGCTCCGGTACATATCCACTTCGCCGTTTTCCAGCCAGCAATACTCCCAGTCGCCACACCTCTCTTCCTCGCTGTCCTCCAGCCAGTCCGCCAGCTCGGGCAAGATGGTGATTTCTCCTCCTAAGTAACTCCTTAGGAGGGGATCCTCTGCCATGCCTCTTGGTTGGTCTAGCAATCTGTCACGAATCTTCCCCTTACTGTGTCTGTGTCGGCCGTGTTGGCGAGGCATGAGTGCAGAGGCGAGCTGACGGTTAACAAAGTCCTTTTATTTTTCAAAATAAACATAAACATAAACATAACTCTCCAACACAAACTAGATTTTCTGTAACGGTTGCTAGACGCCTGACTGGAGTCCAGCCAGGCTATTTATAACTAAACATAAACATTGATCAAATTAACTTCCCTCGGTTCAGGTGAGCTTCTATGTCACCTGACCGAGGTGCAAACTGGGAAATGAAGTCTAACCTTAACCGAAACCAAACTACAACACAAAAATCCAACATAAATACAAATGGCGCTCTGGCGCCATCTAGAGGTTAACCGTTACAGGTCTTCCTCTAGACCTCCTGCTTGGCCGATATATGGCCTGGGTGCAATCAGTGGCAGGGGGGCATTTTAGCGCATAACACCGGTACGCAGCGTTTCTGAAAGATTTAGCTCCAGCAGGCTGTAACAGGAGAAGATCTAAAAATATTTTAATTGTAAAAACTTCTCTGTCCACTCCGGAGCAAGAAAATATGCGATTTGTCATTTTTGTGTGTTTATTTCTTGATAAACAAATGAGATAATCTCGGGTCACCTCCATTGCTCAAATATCCCCCTCTTGGTCGGCGACTGCGAGTGACGTCACTCCCCATACAACCCCCCCCCCCCCCCCCCCCGCCCCAAAGTATAGACCCGCCCCTGATGCTGATTGACAGGTTTCTGTGTAACGTGTTGGAAATGCAATTGCAAATGGATTAGCGATTAAGTTTGAATTCAGGCCGGCTTGACGCGCGGCGCAGAGAAAGTGAAAAAGCAAACATTGTGATTGATTTTGTTATTTAAATATGACAGGTTCATGACGTGTAAGACCTGGGAAATACAAATGCAAATGGACTTTGCTTTTTCATTCGAAATTTGGCAGTCAGTGTGCGCTCGCAAAGGCGAAACAACAAATGGTAATGCAAAGTTTGCAATTGCATTTGAATTATGGCACACTTTGTGCGTCCACATATGGGAAAGGCAATTGCAAATGCAATTTGCAATTGCATTTGAATATTGTCCGCGATATCGCTCCATAGGATGCCCTTCCTGACACAACCCTCTCCATTTATCCAGACTTGGGGCTGGCACAAGAAGACACTGGATTGCGCCCCCCCAATGGTTGCATTTTGTATCTGAAAATGCATAAATAAAAATTCAAACACAAAGAAACTGTTTTACATAATGTAATTTTATTTAAACTGTGAGTTGCTGGGGTTTGCCGCATTTATTTTGGCCATATTCGTTTGGATGTTTGGATTTCAGATGATAGAAAAGGTTTGACGTGTTTCCACCACTTGTTAAAACAGTGCACTTGTATACTTTGCAAATCACGTTCATCTCATTCGTATCACTTTTCTTATATACCAATTCCACAACAGACGATGCACCTTTTTTCTTTACAATCTCCTCGTTGTCGGTTTTGTCACATGTAAGCAAACTCACTGCTGCTGCACCGTCTTCTTCCATTGTCGAAGTGTATGTGAAGCCAAACACATCAAAAGTGGGACGCAACCGCGGCACCCGATTGAACCAAATATCTGCGCAAATACAGCACAGCGTGACTATCTGGATAGCGCAGAGTTGATCTGGTTTATTTGCGCAGCCTGGTGCTCGAATCACAAACCTGCGCAACCCACTGTTTTTTATTTAAAATGTCAGCACTGTTTAATATTGTTTCCGCCTTGCCATGCCTGGTTTGTACGTGCGCATCCCAGCGGGGTAAAATGTAATTTGATGGTTGGCGCGGTCTATTTCTGTCAGAGTCGCGCAGCGCTGCCCAGTGGGTCGCGCAGGTTTGTGATTCGAGCACCGCTGCTCAAGTTGGTCCGACGTTAAACCGTTATTGTTCCACTTTTTCTCCCGGCCCACAACTGATGTTATTTTAAATTTACTTGTATTAATGATCCATTTATTTTTGTGTGATTGTTTAGTTTTGAGCGTACACTCTTCATTATCAATAAAGAAAAGCATGAATTAGAATAGGTACTTTCCTATTATTTTTCCACTAATTTCCTCCCATTAATTGCGCCCCACCGTCACGTCTGTATTCCCCACTAGTGGGGCCCCACACTTTGAGAACCACTGGTTTAACTCATGCCTTTATTAATTTACATTTTGCTCTATTATTTATCTATTTATTTATATTTTATATATAATTTTTTTTATTATTCATGTTTTTTCATATCACTTTCAGCATCCTTGTAATTGTTTTGTGCATTGTAGAACGAATTAGTTATGTACTGTAGGTGTGTCTTAGTATTGTATTGTATATCACACATTTATGATAGAACATAGATTAATTCATTATTTTACCTATATCATAAGTAAAATAATTAATTAATCTATGTTAAATATATGTCTGACATTTATAGTAAACCAAAAATGGGTTTGAAAATGGGTTGAAAATTAAGCAGATGAAGGTGATTTGAATCGTTGATAGTTTCTGTGCCAATGTTAACTAATGCAGAGTAGCCGGGCTTCCCCTGACCCAAGATGGCGGCCGCGCTGACTCATCATTCCTGTGGGCAGCAGCGTCACAGGCCACATCTAGTCAGTGTGTGCGTGTGTGTGTGTGTGTATATATATATAGTGATGGGGCGTTCATGAACGATTCGTTCTTTTTGAACGAATCTTTAACATGACTCAGATGAACGAGTCGTCTCGGAGAGCGATTCGTTCATTTTCTATTCGGCGCGCATGCGCAAAGCATCGCAAAACAGTATATAAACAGGAAACAGTATTGAACGATTCTCAGCAGTAAGTCCTCAATTCTCGAGTCGTTCGTTCTTTTAACACGTGACTCCCATAGCCGCTATGCAGTGCAGTACACAGGAAACAGTATTGAACTGTAGCCAAAATTTGTGTATGTAGACGTATTGGGGGTATTTTTAATTGAAAACGCAACATTTTAATTTATTTCTGATCAAATGAACGAAATGACTCAAAAAAAGATTCGTTCATTTTGATGAACGAGATTCAAAGAACCGAGTCACTAAAATGATTCGAACTTCCCATTACTAGCACGTGGTTAGTGTTGCCTTTGGCCGTTAGTGACTGTGACGTCGCATGTGGGCGTGGTCTTTGACGCGTTTCAGCTCAATAATAAACAAACCGCAGGCGACGTGTTCAGTTTCTCGCCGCTTTCTGGTTAGAAAAAGGTAAGAGGTGCTCGTGCTGGGTTTTCTGTAAAAATTTATCACTTTTTATTTATTTTAATATCATTTAATGACATTATGAATGATTAGGTGCGTTTTATTGTTGAGCTTCATGCATTTCTTTAGATCAATTTGGAGCTAAGATTTTTTTTTACATAAGCCTGGAAACAGCACTCACTGAACTACTTGTTTTATTATTATTATTATTATTATTATTATTATTATAGAATCAGATGTCAGGCTTATATGCTTTTTTTTTTACTACAACTGTCGATTATCCAGATTCAGTTCCATCTCTCGCGCTCTCTCTCTCACACACACCGACACACACAACAAATCCACTTCAGTATTTCAACAAGTTTCTCATCAGATTTTTGCCAAAGAATGCTATCTTTTTACACACCCATAAATCTACACTTATACTAAAACCAAAAATCTGATTTAAATCTTTTTTAAAGATCTTTTTAAAGATTTAAATCTTTTTTTTATTTTTTAGCAATGCTGAGTTTTGTCATTTTATCATTTATAAAGTAGATTTATTATAGGTGCAATTTATCTATTTCAGAAATTTGAAAAATAACAGATGTGAAGAAACTAAGTTCTACATGAAAATCCTTGTCTAAATTTAGATTTATGAGGAATTAAAGTAGACAAGTAACTGCTTTCAACATAATCCTAATGCCTATGCATTTAATTTGCTGAATTAGTTCAACATATATTCCTATGTTTAGTTTTGTGCTTGGGATGTAATAACATCATATGCTCCAGCGTTTCTTTAACTCCCCTTTAATATTTTGCAAGCATTTTTTTTTCATAGGTTATCAAGTTTTTACTGATAAGGTGTAAACAGTTGCATTAGTGGACAAACTGTATTTCATTGTCTTGTACCATAACATGTACAGTGAGAATAACGTTGAATCTAATCTAAAACAGTGCACCTTAAAGTGGACATACAGTCTCAATTTTTGCATAGGTTAATATGATTCTTTAGGGTCCTAATGAAAAGTTTGTAATATACTTTAATTAAAAAATCTCAATTGTTGTGTAAAAAAAACATTACTTTTACCTGGTAAAAAGTAGCTCTGTTCTCAGCAACCTGTTTCAGTACATGCTCCTTTAAATGTTAATGACCTCTACTGAACCCGCCCCCCAGTTCTGTGGGGCGTGTCTTCACAATACAAGTGGGGTATAGCTTTGACAACAGTTAAAAATATTTAAAAAACAGTTAAAAAATTTTTTACATGATGTTAGAATTATTTTATATATAAAGGAGTTATTTCTACTCTCTTGCTCTCTTCCTCATAGATCTGATATTAACGTGTTAAATCTTCCCTGCTGCTTATCTTCCTGTCTCCTCTTGCATCTGTTCATTCATGCTCACCTTCCCATACTCTGTCTCTCTCTCCCTCTCCCTCTCTCTCTGTCTCTCTTCCTCTCCTTTGATTCAAATTCTAATTTTATTTGTCACATACACAGTCATACACAGTATGATATGCAGTGAAATGCTTATACGACAGTCAGTGACCTTAAAAATTAAATAAATGAGTAAGGAATAAATATCAATAAAAAGAAATACTAAAGAAAATAAATTTAACTAGTAAAATAGTTGTACAAATATACAATGTACAAATGAGGGCATAATAAAAATCTTACAAAATATAGGGGATATATAAATATTATTATTATTATTTTTTTATTATAAATATATATATATATATTTTGTAAGATTTTTATTATGCACTCATATTTTTATATTATTTTCTGTAATGTACTGATAAACATTAGACTTTCATATATTTTAGATTCATTACACACAACTGAAGTAGTTCAAGCCTTTTATTGTTTTAATATTGATGATTGTGGCATACAGCTTATGAAAACCCAAAAACCCTATCTCAAAAAATTAGCATATCATGAAAAGGTTCTCTAAACGAGCTATTAACCTAATCATCTGAATCAACTAATTAACTCTAGTTGGGCAGTCTGAAGTCTCTCAAACGTCTGAGGTGGTACAGACGCTGCCGGGCCTTTTTCACCACGGTGTTGATGTGACAGGACCATGACAGGTCCTGCGTGATGTGAACACCCAGGTATCTGAAGCTGTCCACTCTCTCCACTGGGCTCTTGTTGATGATGGGGGTCTGGTAGTTCCTCTCCTGCTTTGTACAAAAGTCCACTATCAGCTCCTTTGTCTTACTGACGTTCAGGAGGAGATTGTTCCTCTGGCACCAGTTCTCCAGATTCCCAATCTCCTCCAGGTAGGCCGACTCATCGTTGTTCGTGATCAGGCCCACCACGACAGTGTCGTCAGCAAACTTGATGACGGCGGTGGAGTTGGTAGTGGCCACGCAGTCGTAGGTGTATAAAGAGTACAGCAGGGGGCTCAGAACACAACCCTGGGGCGCTCCAGTGCTGAGTGTGAGGGAGGCTGAGACATGACCGCCCATCTTTACTGCCTGTGGTCTGCCAGTTAGGAAGTTGAAAGGCTGGAATCTATAATCACGCCGAGGTCTTTTACTGTTGCACTTGACGGAACAGAAAGGCCATCTAAAGTTACGGTGTGATCTAAGATTTTACTTCTAGCTGTATGCGGTCCTATGACTAGAACTTCTGTCTTATCCGGATTAAGCAGAAGGAAGTTAATTAGCATCCAAATTCTTATGTCCTGCACACATTACTCAACCTTAGTAAGCTGTTTTTTCTCATCAGGTTTTGCTGAGACGTATAGCTGTGTGTCGTCAGCATAACAATGAAAACTAATACCATGCTTACAGATTATGTTGCCCAGAGGAAGCATGTAAAGGGGAAAAAGCAGTGGGCCTAAAACTGAACCCTGCGGAACGCCAAACTCCACTAGAGAACATGCAGAATAATCACCATTTAAGTCTACATACTGATAACGATCGGTCAAATAGGATATGAGCCAGGAGAGGGCTGTATCCTTAATTCCTACTACATTTTCTAATCTGTGAAGAGGAATAGCATGATCAATGGTGTCAAAAGCTGCACTGAGGTTGAGTAATACAAGCATAGTTACACAACCCTGATCAGAGGCCAATAGGAGGTCATTTACTACTTTAATGAGTGCTGTTTCTGTGCTGTGATGAGGCCTAAATCCTGACTGATACAGTTCATGTATGCCATTTCTATGCAGATATGAGCATAGCTGCTCCCCTACTATCTTTTCCAGAATCTTAGAGATAAAGGGGAGGTTTGATATTGGCCTACAGCACATGGAAGCTGTTTTCTAGTTTGGGTATTGTACCATTTCGAACGGCTAGACCCTACAGCAGATAGTGATGTCTCTCATCTCTCTGTCATGGACATCTACACTGCATACTGCACCTGCAATACGACTGGACTGATAACCTCACACACACGCACACACACACACACACAATCTGCTGTATTTAACTTTTTACTGCATTTAACTTTTCATGGGGAATTTATTTGCACTCCTCAATTCATCTTGTAGTGTCCTGGTCAGTGCTACACTGTCACAGTGTATTGTATTGTGTCATGCTTCTGTTTGCACAAGTTCACTTTATGTTCACTTTTTGTCATTTTGTTAGTTTTTAGCCAATGTTGTGGATTTTATATTGTATGTAGCACCTTGGTCCTTGAGGAACATTGTTTCGTTTCCATGTGTACTGAACTGTATATGGTAAAATGATGATAACAGCCTACTTTTCCTGATTTGAACCCCTGTGTTCTTGGACCAATACCCTCATTTACCACACTGTTATTTATTGTAAATAGGCCATTTAGGCACGTCTGGTTAGATGATTCCTACATTTCACTGACTTTGTACACATGTACTTTGCACAATGATAATAAAATTTAATCTAATTGAATCTAATCTGGCGGCACGGTGGTGTGGTGGTTAGCACTGTCGCCTTGCCGTGCCAGGGTCCGGGTTCGATTCCCGGCCAGGCTCGATTCCAGTCTCTGTGTGCATGGAGTTTGCATGTTCTCCCTGTGCTTGGTGGGTTTCCTCCGGGTACTCTGGTTTCCTCCCACATTCAAGGGCAGATGGAATAAAGTTTAAAAAAAAATTTAATTTTTGCTCAGGTCTATTATAGTTATGCAAAGAGAGTGAAACCAAAGTGTAGATGTGATGTAGACTGTAAGATTTGTGCATTTTGATTGAAATGTCTAGTTGTGAGTAGGGTTGAGTAGGGTATAGAACCGGTATGTACCGGACCGAAAAATTTCGGTGCCTCATTTCGGTGCCACTTAAATGCCTGAACTGTTGATTGAAATATTTGTTCTCTAGATTCATATATTTTTGTAGATTAATAGTTTATTAGATTAAAGAAAAAATTTAAAGCACAAATCATCCGGAAATGAGAGACCATCCGAGATGCGCGTGAATGCAGCAACTAACGTTATACTCGCTCTGACGGCAGCTGGCGGTCTACCGATAGCTTAGCATGCTAAATTAAACTTTCGTTAAGATGCCTAAAACTAAACGGTCGAAAGTGTGGCTATATTTCAAAAGAAAGGATTCCGGCACCGCGACGTGCAGCGAATGTTTTACAGCACTTGCGTGTAAAGGGGGAAACACGTCAAATCTAATGAAACATTCGAGGGCAGACGTAATAAAGTTAAAAGCAGAATAAATACACGGAATAAAGTTAAAAGCAGAGGGAGGCACCGTGTTTGACAGCTTGTGGACAACAGCTGGCGCTATCAGTGTGGACGACCCCAGTCCCAGTCACACTAACCGTAGCAAAAAGGAGTCCACCGATTATGATGACGACAGCAGCCTTTCCGCAGGTTAGTAGTTGGATAATGTAATGTTAATAGCAAAATGCAAATCTTCATTCATGCTAAAAACTAATGTAACATGGATTCTGTTTATAATTATGGCTTTCCAGCTAGTACTAGTAGTACTACAACAGTGACCCCATTTACCATTGCAAAGAAGGCTATACATGTCCTGTGCAGGGCAATAAGTCAGGAAAGGTGTCATATTTTGCCAGAAAAGGCAAATATGGTGAAATTTCTGCAAAAGATGCACCTGATTTGTTTGGATTTTTACAGAACAGTATTGAGTTTACACAAAATGGTGTGAAAAACATAAAACAAAAATCCAATGAGTAGCACACTGTAAAAAATCTTATGTGCTATCTACTTTAAAAAAATATGGTAACAAAATTGCACGTAATATTTTTAAGCAGTTTTTAAGTCTTGATTTTTTTAGTGGAATTTACTTGAATAAATCATGTAAAAAAAAAAAATCCTAAATTATTTAGCCAGACGCATATTATTCTTAAGTATTTACAGTACTGCTTGATTTTATCCCCTAGCAGAATCTACTTAAATAAATCATGTAAAATATCCTAAATTATTTAGCCAGATACATGATGATTTTAACATTATTAGTGGAATAATCTTTTTTAGTTTAAGCAGATAACAAAAGGTACTCATATGTATTAAGGAAAATTACTTAGTAATATAAAAAACATTTTATAATGAAATGAATACATAATGCATTTGTGTTAAACATGCTTTTATTTCATGTTTCAATAGTATTAAAATATTAAACACTGTGTAAAATAGTGTATATAACATTTACAGCAGATTTAAGACCTGTAAAACAATTTGTAAAACAGTTTGTAACTGACAATTTCTATTGAAATCAACATTGAAATTAACTGCTTAGCATTATATGCTAGCATCTTTTCTTGTGGGTATTAGTCACATTCTGTACTAAAACCTGAGAGAACTTGTACAGTAAACCATTTCTAGGTTCATATCTTTGTAACATTACCCTATTTACATGTACATTTAGGCTTTTGGCGGATGCTCTTATCCAGAGCGACTTAATAAAACCCTATTTCCCCTATGCGGTTTGACTCAGATGCGGTGTCAGGCACCGTGAGTCAGCGCGATTGCCCGCCGACGTTCCGCTGGCGCTCCACGAAGTTCTGTAAGGTCCGGAAGCTTTCGCGAAGACCGGCGCGGAAAGATGGAAACGTACTCACAGCGCCAAAACCTCGCAGTGAATCATAATGAACCGTACTTACGGCCACCGCGCGAAACCGCATACTGTAGGTGCACTCCCCAAAACCTGTTCCAGTGAACTGTGGAGACACAACAACAAACTCAAGTCTGCTACTGGCGGACAGGATGCTTCCAGAAATGTTCACAATGTTTAATTTATTTCATTTATATTGCTGACACTAGTACAACAAAGGAGCTTATTTAAGAAATCAAAATAAAGTATAAAAATTAGTAAGGGGCTTAACTTACTTCTTAACATTTTACACTGTTCGTCTGCTCCTTCAAAATGGCGTCTGATCTCTGCTGCTGTTGTTGAGATCCAAATGAAGGTGACTTAATAAAACCCAGATAATTGAGACAATTCTCTTAAAATAAATATGAATCCTATTTTCCTCAAATTTTTTGACTAAACGGTTCCTCAAATAAAGCCTAAAAATTGCACCCATTTCCTTAAAAAAATAGGTAAAATTTATTTCTTAATTTTATTAGTGAAATGTTCTCAATATATTATAAAAAACACAGAAAACCATTTTTTAAAATGAAATATGCACATTATTTTTAATTATTACATCAATTTTTAAAATGAAAATTACAAGCCTCATGATTCATTTTTATAGTGCAGGTCTAAAGTCAAAAACTGCATGTGAGATGCCAGTAAGGTTATAGAAATCAACTAAACACTCTTTACAGCCATCACCAGAAGAAAAGGATCTAGTCCCTTTCAGCCAAGAACAAGTACCTGAAGCTACAGCCGGTACAGGCTTACAGGATATATATATATATATATATATATATATATATATATATATATATATATATATACACACACACACACACATTTATATATATACTGTATATATATATATATATACACAAACAGGTCCTTCTAAAAAAATTAGCATATTGTGATAAAGTTCATTATTTTCTGTAATGTACTGATAAACATTAGACTTTCATATATTTTAGATTCATTACACACAACTGAAGTAGTTCAAGCCTTTTATTGTTTTAATATTGATGATTGTGGCATACAGCTCATGAAAACCCAAAATCTCTGCTAATTTTTTGAGAAGGACCTGTATATATATATATATATATATATATATATATATTTGTATATATATATATTATATATATACACACACACATATATACATAAAAATGGACAGCTACAAACGAGTAAAAAATTAAAAAATCATCAGCCAGTATATATTCTGGGAGTACCTGGAGAAAACCCTATCAAGGACAGGGGAAGCATGCAAAAAAGGCACAGACCAGAGGCAGGATTTGAACCTCTGACCCTGAAAGTACAAGATGACTGAGGCTTAGTCCTGCCTCATTTACAACCCTAATGATTTATTTACATTATCAATTAATTTCCAAATCCGTTTATGGCTTGTTTAATTTGAAACAATGATATAATCAAATCTCGGTAAACACCAACGATATGTAGTGAAACACCCAAATGACACTTTGTGGTTATTTGGTTACATTTTATTCTATTTACAAATAATAAATATTGTTATAAATAACTGTTATAAATATAATACATAATGTTTATCTGAAAATCACATATATACATTAAGTTTAAACCACACACACACGGCACACACAGCACACACACACACAGCATGGTAAACAGGTCCTGCAGCAGGTGATATATTAAATTATGCAGTTCTGCTGGCTGGTTTCACACATTGTGACTCTGCAAGCTTGGTGAAGACCAGCGGAGTTCCCAAATTATAAACGCATCCCTCGAAGAAGCCAGCCTTCAGCGAGAGCTGGTGCACTTCCTGTGCCCTTAGCTGCAGCTTGTACTGGATCTGCCCCAGCTATGTAAACGCACGATGCACCTCTAGTGACTCGGGGCTAGCAAGCAGACAAAAGGCAAACAGTTAAAACACACACAACTGGAAAAACAAATGAATACATAAGTAAAAATTTACAATGCGCCGGCAATTTGTCTTAATCACGAACCAAAAAATAAATATATTTTTGTGGACACAATAATTGTTCTACCTTTAATTTATTTTATACATTACCACTAGCAATCTATAGACTTGTGAACGTCATCCATTTTCCTACAATTTCTTAGATTTACACCCATCAGCCATAAAATTATGATCAGGTGAACTGGTGACAAGACCACGTACACCCTAGACTAACTAATATTGGGTCCAAAGGCCAGTCCATCTGGTCCAATCCCACAGTGCTGTAACAAATATTTGCAGCAAGACAATGATCCAGAACACACAGGCAAGTCCACCTTTAAATGTCTAAAATTAAATAAATACATAAAAAAGAGAGAAGAAAAAAAGGAGTGGCATAGTCAAAGTCTGAACTTAAATCTGATTGAGATGTTGTGGCATGACCTTAAATAGGCTGTTCATACTTAAAAACCCTTCATTGTTGCTGAATTAAAACAATTCTGCAAATAAGAGTAGTCCAAAATTCCTCTGCAGCAATGTGAAAGACTCATTGTATGCAGTATATCAAGCGGTACTTAATCCTAGTACAGGTTTAAAGACACACATTCCTGCTTTCATTGGTACACAGCAGATTGTGGCTCTGGTCTCACCTGTGATAGTAGCCTGATTGGATTTGACTGCTCTCTCTCTCCACCAGCGCTGATGGGGACCTCCGGTCTGCGCTTGCCCGCCCTCACCACACAGCTGCGGTAGAAAGCAGGAACATCCTGGCACTGCATCTCTTCCCACTTCACTGAGCCAGGGGTAGGATGATCGCTCTCGAAGTCGAAGTTCCAGCGCTGCTCGGCCACCTCCGCATCCATGCACAAGAGCTGGTTTAAGTCCTGCTGAAGCTGATGGTGGACAACCGGACCAAAGAGGTTCCGCCGCACTGCCTTGCCCCGTGGCTTATCACCCTCCTCCACTCTGTCAAGCTTCGCGTGGTCAAACTGTGAAGTCATGGCCATCCTTCTGTAGACAGAGAAAATACAACACAAAAATTTGTTTCAGGACTGTCATAGATTTAACTGCAAAGTGAAATCTTCATATTAATAATAGACATATAAAAGAAAACACTATAGTGACTTGGTGTTTGAACCAGTGTGTGTGTTCTTCTGTAGAAGATGCACAAGTGTGGCAAATGTATCAGCTGAACTCAACATTTCAGTACAATTTGTCACTAATTAAAGAAAACATTTCATGGACAAAGACTTTTGAGAATCTTGAGGATTAAAAGAGTTGCCGTGGTCTTTCTTGAAAAATTTACCTTATTTCTCTATATACAGGATATGGATTTTGTATGTGGACCCTAAAGTTAATGTTTCCTGATACTGTCACCTACTGTATCTGGTAGCATATTGTAACACTACATATAATAAAAGGATGGCATGATATAAAATCGAACACCCAGCTGAAGAACCTTGTGACTCTACATTTTATGTTATACATGATCAACCCCCCCTAAGTAACAGTCCTCCAGCAACCTGTCATTTTTTGCTTTCCGTTCACTTTAGGAAAACACTCGGCTGCTTTTGAAGGCCTCTCACCCCAACTAGGATAATTTAGATCAATTCTGATTGGCCTCCTTAAGGTGCACTGTTTTAGATTAGATTCAACGTTATTCTCACTGTACATCTTATGGTACAAGACAATGAAATACAGTTTTGTCCACTAGTGCAACTGTTTACACCTTATCAGTAAAAACTTGATAACCTATTAAAAAAAATGCTTGAAAATATTAAAGGGGAGTTAAAGAAACGCTGGAGCATATGATGTTATTACATCCCTAGCACAAAGCTAAACATAGGAATATATGTTGAACTAATTCAGCAAATTAAATGCATTGGCATTAGGATTATGTTGAAAGCAGTTACTTGTCTACTTTAATTCCTCATAAATCTAAATTTAGACAAGAATTTTCATGTAGAACTTAGTTTCTTCACATCTGTTATTTTTCAAATTTCTGAAATAGATAAATTGCACCTATAATAAATCTACTTTATAAATGATAAAATGACAAAACTCAGCATTGCTAAAGAAAAAAAAAAGATTTTAATCTTTTTATCCACTTGTAACCACTGTTATTTATGTGCCATTATATTATACATGTCAATTTAATTTCACTTTCTTTTACATTCTGTGCCTCATGTGGAACAATCTTGTTTTTGAACTCAAACAGTGTTCAGAAATATAAATCTCAGCTTTAAGATGACCTTTAAACATACAATTTTATGTTTGTTCTTATACACACGTATAACACTAGCATAGAACCTGTCATTAAAACCATGTTTTTCCCCTTGTTTAAATAAAAACAATGAATGTAATTACCATACACTTCTCTTAAGAGGCTTTTCACATTGAAATTAATCAGATTTTTGGTTTTAGTATAAGTGTAGATTCATGGGTGTGTAAAAAGATAGCATTCTTTGGCAAAATCTGATGAGAAACTTGTTGAAATACTGAAGTGGATTTGTTGTGTGTGTCGGTGTGTGTGAGAGAGAGAGCGCGAGAGATGGAACTGAATCTGGATAATCGACAGTTGTAGTAAAAAAAAGCATATAAACAGCCTGACATCTGATCCTATAATAATAATAATAATAATAATAATAATAATAATAAAACAAGTAGTTCAGTGAGTGCTGTTTCCAGGCTTATGTAAAAAAAAAAAATCTTTGCTCCAAATTGATCTAAAGAAATGCGTGAAGCTCAACAATAAAACGCACCTAATCATTCATAATGTCATTAAATGATATTAAAATAAATAAAAAAGTGATACATTTTTACAGAAAACCCAGCACGAGCACCTCTTACCTTTTTCTAACCAGAAAGCGGAGAGAAACTGAACACGTCGCGTGTGGTTTGTTTATTATTGAGCTGAAACGCGTCAAAGACCACGCCCACATGTGACGTCACAATCACTAACGGCCCGAGGCAACACTAACCACGTGCTAGTAATGGGAAGTTCGAATCTTTTTAGTGAATCGATTCTTTAAATATCGTTCATCAAAATGAACGAATCTTTTTTTGAGTCATTTCGTTCATTTGATCAGAAATAAATTAAAATGTTGCGTTTTCAATAAAAAATACCCCCAATACGTATACATACACAAATTTTGGCTATAGGTCCAGATATGAAAATATTACAATGAAACTAAGAACATATTATAATAAACAGAATAAGTAGCTCACCTTCTCATCTCAGTCTTTCTTTTGAATCTATTGCACCGCATAGCGTCTATGTATGGAACGATATTGCGGACAATATTCAAATGCAATTGCAAATAGCGTTTGCAATTGCGTTTCCCATATGTAGACGCACAAAGTGAGCCATAATTCAAATGCAATTGCAAACTTTGCATTACCGTTTGCTGATTCGCCTTTGCGAGCGCACACTGACTGCCAAATTTCAAATGAAAAAACAAAGTCCATTTGCATTTGTATTTCCCAGGTCTTACACGTCATGAACCTGTCATATTTAAATAGCAAAATCAATCACCACGTTTGCTTTTTCACTTTCTCTGCGCCGCGCGTCAAGCCGGCCAAAATTCAAACGCAATCGCTAATCCATTTGCAATTGCATTTCCAACACGTTACACAGAAACCTGTCAATCAGCGTCAGGGGCGGGTCTATACTGTGGGGCGGGATTGTATGGGGAGTGACGTCACTCGCACTCGCCGACCAAGAGGGGGATATTTGAGCACTGGAGGTGAACCGAGATTATCTCATTTGTTTATCAAGAAATAAACACACAAAAATAACAAATCGCATATTTTCTTGCTCCGGAGTGGACAGAGAAGTTTTTACAAATAAAAATATTTTTAGATCTTCTCCTGTTACAGCCTGCTGGAGCTAAATCTTTCAGAAACGCTGCGTACCGGTTTTATGCGCTAAAATGCCTCCCTGCCACTGATTGCCCCCCCCTCCCCAACATAACTTCTATCAAATATTATATTACAACATAAATTAATAGATTTATGATTTACAAATTGCACCAAACGAATTTGATTATAAAATAATCTATATTAAAAAAAACACGTAGTATAGGGGGAAAATATATTAATTATATATTATTTTCACATACAACCCCTGGCAAAAATTCTGGAATCACCCCTCTCAGAAGATGTTCATTCAAATGTTTGTGTAGAAAAAAAAACAAGCACATACATGCCACAAAACTATTTTCACTCAACAATCCAAACTTCTGGCTGTATAAAACACTCAAAAAAACAAAGAAAGATAACCATAGTCAACGACAACTGTTTTAACAACTCAAACAGAGGAAAAAAATATGGAATCACCAAATAAAAACACTACTTGTACTTTGTTGCACCACCTCTGGCTTTTATAACAGCTTGAATTCTCTGAGTCCTGGATTTAACTAATGTCAAACAGTATACTTCATCAGTCTGTCTCCAGCTTTGTCTTATTGCAGTTGCCAGATCAGCTTTGCAGGTTGGAGCCTTGTCGTGGACCATTTTCTTTCATTTCCACCACAGATTTTCAATTGGATTAAGGTCCGGACTATTTGCAGGCCATGCCATTGACATTATATGTATTTCCTGTAGGAATGTTTTCACAGATTTTGCCCTATGGCATGATGCATTATCATCCTGAAAAATGATGCTACCATCACCAAACATCCTTTCAATTGATGGAATAAGAAAAGTGTCCAAAATCTCAACATAAACTTGTGCATTTATAGAAGATGTAATGACTGTCATGTCTCCCATACCTTTACCTGACATACAACCCCATATCAATAATGATTGTGGAAATTTGCATGTTTTCTTCAGGCAGTTGTCTTTATAAATTTCATTTCACCAAACAAAAGTTCCAGCATCATCACCCTGCGCAATGCAGATTCGTGATTCATCACTGACTCTAACTCTCATCCAGTCATCCGCAGTCCAAGATTGTCTTTCTTTAGCCCACTGAACCCTTGTTTTTTTTCTGTTTAGATGTTAATGATGGTTTTCTTTTGGCTTTTCTGTATGTAAATCCCATTTCTTTTAGGCGATTTCTTACTGTCCGGTCACAGACATTGACTCCTCTTTCTGACCATTTGTTCCTCATTTGTTTTGCTGTGCATTTTCTGTTTTCAAGTCATATTGCTTTAAGTTTTCTGTCTTGGCGCTTTGATGTCTTTCTTGGTCTACCAGTACGCTTCCCTTTTACAACCTTTCCATTTGATTTGTACTTGGTCCAGATTTTACACACAGCTGACTGGGAACAACCAACATCTTTTGCAACATTCCATGAAGATTTACCTTCTTCAAGAAGTTTGATAATTCTCTCCTTTGTCAACTGACATCTCTCGTGTTGGAGCTATGAGTTATGTCAATCACCTTGGTTCAACACATCCCTAATGTGTGCAAGCACTCTTTTTTAACTGTAGACTAATTAGCAGTTGTAGAAATGCAAAGTGCATGGTGATTCCATATTTTTTCCCTCAGATTTGTGATTCCATATTTTTTTCCTCTGTTTGAGTTGTTAAAACAGTTGTCATTGACTATAGTTATCTTTCGTTGTTTTTTTTTTTAAGTGTTTTATACAGCCAGAAGTTTGGATTGTTGAGTAAAAATAGTTTTGTGGCATGTATGTGCTTGTTTTTTTTTCTACACAATTAAACATTTGAATGAACATCTTCTGAGAGGGGTGATTCCAGAATTTTTGCCAGGGGTTGTACATGTATATTTTTATATTTCTTATTTATAATAAAAATCGCTTCGTGATAATACTCATATATTATATTTGATAATAATAATATGAATATTTGATTGTGATGTCCTCATATATTTGACAGAGATTTTGTGGGGGTGCAATCAGTGGCAGGGAGGCATTTTAGCGCATAACACCGGTACGCAGCGTTTCTGAAAGATTTAGCTCCAGCAGGCTGTAACAGGAGAAGATCTAAAAATATTTTTATTTGTAAAAACTTCTCTGTCCACTCCGGAGCAAGAAAATATGCGATTTGTCATTTTTGTGTGTTTATTTCTTGATAAACAAATGAGATAATCTCGGTTCACCTCCAGTGCTCAAATATCCCCCTCTTGGTCGGCGAGTGCGAGTGACGTCACTCCCCATACAATCCCGCCCCACAGTATAGACCCGCCCCTGACGCTGATTGACAGGTTTCTGTGTAACGTGTTGGAAATGCAATTGCAAATGGATTAGCGATTGCGTTTGAATTTTGGCCGGCTTGACGCGCGGCGCAGAGAAAGTGAAAAAGCAAACGTGGTGATTGATTTTGCTATTTAAATATGACAGGTTCATGACGTGTAAGACCTGGGAAATACAAATGCAAATGGACTTTGTTTTTTCATTTGAAATTTGGCAGTCAGTGTGCGCTCGCAAAGGCGAATCAGCAAACGGTAATGCAAAGTTTGCAATTGCATTTGAATTATGGCACACTTTGTGCGTCTACATATGGGAAACGCAATTGCAAATGCTATTTGCAATTGCATTTGAATATTGCCCGCGATATCGTTCCATATCTATGGGATACTATACGTCTATGGGAGTCAATACTGTTTCCTGTATCTATACACGGAGGTTTTGCGATGCTTTGCGCATGCGCGGCCAATAGAAAATGAACGAATCACTCTCCGAGACGACTCCTTCATCTGAGTCATGTTAAAGATTCGTTCAAAAAGAACGAATCGTTCATGAACGACCCATCACTATATATATATACAGACACACTGACTAGATGTGGCCTGTGACGCCGCTGTCCACAGGAACGATGAGTCAGCGCGGCCGCCATCTTGGGTCAGGGGAAGCCCGGCTACTCTGCATTAGTTAACATTGGCACAGAAACTATCAACGATTCAAATCACCTTCATCTGCTTAATTTTCAACCCATTTTCAAGCCGTTTGGTTTATTATAAATGTCAGACATATATTTAACATAGATTAATTAATTATTTTACTTATGATATAGGTAAAATAATGAATTAATCTATGTTCTATCATAAATGTGTGATATACAATACAATACTAAGACACACCTACAGTACATAACTAATTTGTTCTACAATGCACAAAACAATTACAAGGATGCTGAAAGTGATATGAAAAAACATGAATAATAAAAAAAATTATATATAAAATATAAATAAATAGATAAATAATAGAGCAAAACTTAAATGAATAAAGGCATGAGCTAAACCAGTGGTTCTCAAAGTGTGGGGCCCCACTAGTGGGGAATACAGACGTGACAGGTGGGGCGCAATGAATGGGGGGAAATTAGTGGAAAAATAATAGGAAAGTACCTATTCTAATTCATGCTTTTCTTTATTGATAATGAAGAGTGTATGCTCAAAACTAAACAAACACACAAAAATAAATGGATCATTAATACAAGTAAATTTAAAATAACATCAGCTGTGGGCCGGGAGAAAAAGTGGAACAAAAGTCGAATCACAAACCTGCGCGACCCACTGGGCAGCGCTGCGCGACTCTAACAGAAATAGACCGCGCCGACCATCAAATTACATTTTACCCCGCTGGGATGCGCACGTACAAACATGGCAAGGCGGAAACAATATTAAACGGTCCTGACATTTTAAATAAAAATCAGTGGGTCGCACAGGTTTGTGATTCGAGCAGTGCTGCTGAAGTTAATCCGCGCTGCGCGATCCACTGGGCTGCGCAAATAAACCAGATCAACTCTGCGCTATCCAGATAGTCGCGCTGTGCTGTATTTGCGCAGATATTTGGTTCAATCGGGTGCCACGGTTTCGTCCCACTTTTGATGTGTTTCGCTTCACATTCACTTCGACAATGGAAGAAGACGATGCAGCAGCAGTGAGTTTGCTTACATGTGACAAAACCGACAACGAGGAGATTGTAAAGAAAAAAAGTGCATCGTCTGTTGTGGAATTGGTTTGGGTATAAGAAAAGTGATACGAATGAGATGAACGTGATTTGCAAGGTACACAAGTGCACTGTTTTAACAAGTGGTGGAAACACGTCAAACCTTTTCTATCATCTGAAATCCAAACATCCAAACGAATATGGCCAAAGTAAATGCGGCAAACCCCAGCAATTCAGTTTAAATAAAATTACATTATGTAAAAGAGTTTCTTTGTGTTTGAATTTTTATTGATGCATTTTCAGATATAAATTGCTATATTGTGATATATATCTTTATCGAGGTAGACATTTGCTTCTACCGTGATAGAAGAGTTTGGTTATATCGCCCACCCATAATGAAGCCTATCTTGAGCTTGGATTCATGGTGGGGATGATGAGGGCAGAAGAGACCTGTGTGTGTTTTGTGTCTTATACCGCTGGCAGCAGATCGCATGAGACCCAACAAAATAGGAAGACATTAGACACAACGACCCTCCAGTCACGTTAATAAACCACTAGACTTCTTTCAAAGAAAGCTGGCAGAATACAGACAGCAGGAGAATCGCATGGTAAAATCTGAATCAGTGGACAGCAAAGCACAAATGGCTTCATTCAAAGTTGCATACAGAATTGGCCAGTGCAAAAAAAACTACAAACCATTCCTGAGCAGCTAATAAACATGGGGTCAATTATACAACGATAAGTGGCAACGTAAGCCTTTTATAACAATTGCACATGTATTTTATCTGTTTTTAACTTGGTGATGTTTGATCTTATTGGTTTAGAAATTGATATTTCAGTATAACAGTAAACTTGGCCGATTTCGTTATTATTTTGTTGACAAGTGGGGCTTGAAAATTCGCTCACCCCCTTAAGTGGGGAATGACAGAAAATGTTTGAGAACCACTGAGTTAAACAAACAAAGCGGGGGGAAAAAAAACAATTATGGACTTCCTGACCAACACACCTCAGAATGTTAGGGTGGGGAATCGAACATCTGCATCTAGGCAGAAATGAAATCATCATAAATCATCCAAATCTCAAATGATTTTTTTGTTGTTGTTTTTTGTTTGTTCCAACTGACAGACATGTATTTATGATCCGAGTCCAGAGAAAATTGAAGCTTTTGATATTAATCTACTTCCAAACTATGTGTAAGTTTATTATTCTTCCACTTCAGTGAACTTAAAATAAACTATTGTTACTTACCTTAGCCTAGTCTACTGCACACAAAATGGCTACAATGGTGTGATATCAATACTTAAAAATACATGTTAATTAAAACATTTGAATTGTACTGGTTTATTTTGTACATCAGCAAGCCTGCAATACAATGACCCAGCGTAAAATGATTATATAACACAAAAACAAACATAACGTGCGTACATAGTGTGAAAACATCTTCCAGTATTTACAACAGCTTATTAAATGATTAGGCTACAGTATATAACACAGGTTAACCATTCTTTGAAAACATCCAGTTCATGAAAATATCTACTACAGCTTCTTAAATGATTACAGTGTATAAGACAGGTCAAGCATTCTTAAAACGAATGGTTATGACTATAACCTCGGTTCCCTGAAGGAGAGGAACGAGGTACAACACATATTGTATGGGATATCACGCCCTCTCGTGTCCTGGCTGAAGCCACCTTTATTCACGCCGTAAAGGCAGGCAAACCTGTGGTGACGTAGGTGTAGCCCCGCCCACACCTATAAACCATCGTCGACCGGGATGTGACTGGCCAGCTCATGAGCTTTTACTGTACACACCTAAAACAAGGGGGAAAACGTGTTGAACAACATCATCGATCACTGATAAAAATTAGTAAGTAAGTAATTAAAGTAAAGTAATTTAAAGACTAGTTTTCTCGAAGTGACAAAAGAACATGACATGATAAAAGAAATGCCTCATATAAAGTTTGGTTTTTATTATAAACAATTTCCTAAACTAAATAATTTCAGAGTCATCAGTACAAGTACAAGTTTAATGATGGACATAAGGACACAAGTCTTTTGCCTCTTTTCCACTGCATAGAACGGCACGACACGGTTCAGTTCAACTCACTTCGGTTCGGCGCAGTTTGGCTCGGTTTGCGCTTCCACTGCAGTGTAGTAACGCTTTAGCGTGGGCGGGATTACTCACGCACGCGGCGCCGCTACTGCCGTGACGTCATCGTAAACGCGCCACAAACAAACACACAACAATGGAGCATACCGACGGCATGGTGTTCTTCATTCTCGGCATGTGGATGTTTTTAACAGCGAGACGAAGGAGTTTGTTTCAAAAGAGGCAGACGGTTAATACAAAAAGGTGCGTGCGATCCTTCTCTGGCTGTTCTAAATATATCGGTTCTGTTTGTGTCTCATGTCGCAAGTTCAGTGACGCAGTAATGACGATTTTCTCCGGCTAATCAGTGACCAGCAGAGTTTACACGTCACGTTTTGGTAACGGTTCGGCGCACTTGGAACCTCGGCTGAGGTGGTACTAAAAAAAGGACCAGGTACTATGTACTGTTCCCAGTGGAAAACCCCACAAAAGTGAGTAGAACTGAACCGTGTCGTGTCGTACTATGCAGTGGAAAAGCGCCATTTGTCTCTACCTCTCTATGGCTTTGTCCAGCTGATAGATGATGGCCTGAAGAACAGCCTTATGGGTAGTGACGTCAGGACGGTGGAGACGGGCGGTGAAGAGAGCCAAGGCTGCACCCTTAGCGTCACGCCCTGGCTACACGCAGAAACACACACGTGTGCTTATAAACATAAAGCATGTGAACCGGAAAGATAAACACAGACACCTACGGCATGATTAATCAGAATGTAACATCATTATGAAACACTTTTCCTTACAAAGCCCCAAAGTTATGGAATTAATATTCATATTCAGGACACAGGGTTTATTAGTCAAGCATTTTTGTAAATAGATTTGTCTTAGGTAAAGGAGCAGATCTGTTGGACTCATGGACGTATAGTATTACGGTGAACTGGTACTGTATGTTTAAATGTTGTCTTCCACACTCTCACTGATCACTCAGGTTTGTTGACGGTGAAGTGACTGGTCGCTTTATATCCCGGTTCCCCCTCATGTCTGTGTTTCCTTCTGGCTCTCCTTTTTAGTTATGATGTCATACAGTAGTTAGTCCTGTCTGAGTCCATGCTTGCACTAAATATACATTCACATCATGTGATTGTTTCCGTACCTAACTGTTATCTCTCCTTCTTTTCTTGTCTCTCTCTCTCTCTCTCTCTCTCTCTTTCCTTCTCCCTGTCTCTCTCTGTTGGAGTTCCTGAGCTGCCAGTGATTCAGACTGCCTCCGCCCTCTGGACCCGTCTGACTCGTCCTGGTGTCCCGCTTCTGGTTGGAGATCTCGGCTCATGGATGCCCCTTGTGGTCTTCTTGGAATTCGTGTGCTGACTGGGGACGGTTCCGCTTTACCACGAAGGCGGTCCTGTCCTCAGGTTCCGGACTGGACTTTCCTACAGTTTTGTACCTAAACCTCAAATAACGAAACTGGACTCCATATTAACTTAAACAGATCATCTGTTCTATTGAACTTCCAGCTTCCTAACACACAGTATGACTGCAGATCAACCCCTGCTATCCGTTATCACCCAGATGAGGATGGGTTCCCTGTTGAGTCCGGTTCCTCTCAAGGTTTCCTCCTATTACCATATCACAGAGTTTTTCGTTTCCTTTTGGATCTGATCATTTTTTATTTCATTTTGACATTTTATACACCGGACCATCATTATTTATTTATTTTGATCTGCAAAGCTGCTTTGCGACAACGACGGCTGTTAAAAGCCATATACAGATAAAACTGAATTTGAATAGATGACCTGTTACAGACGACTCACCAGGACGGTAAATTTTCCGCTCAACAACTCGGTCCTCAAAGGCTCTTCATTCGGGTTTATATTGTAGATACCTTCCTTAATCCTGGTATTCTGAAGAGACAAAAGAGACACAGACAAACCAGTTGTAGCTGATCAGATATAAAAGGAGCTTTAGGGTCTTTAGGGTGTCGTCCTGCTGCATCTTTTTTCATGACTTGTAGTGTATATGATCTACAACAATCTATTTATACTCGAGAACGACTGTAAATAACGTCTGGAACAAGTACACGCACGTCACAGCAGTGTTTTTTCCCTTCTTGGAATTTTTAATAAACGATTTTAGCGTCACAGCAGTGTTTTTTCCCTTCTTGGAATTTTTAATAGACGATTTTAGAAACAGCCAGCGGTCCATTGTTTGGCCTAAAATAAACCGCGGGGTTAAATTACTCGGAGTCGCGTCCTGATCACCATGATTCACCGAAATCGTGTTTCTCTGGCGTTACTAGTAGAACCTCAGCCATTCTGGGACGTCTGTGGAGTCCGGAGAAATGACTCTTAATAGCATTTTCAGATTGTGTTGTCTCAGCATCCAAGGAATTAGACGCATTACCCATAATGCACTGAGAGAGAACAGCCATTGATTTTATTTTTATTTTTTTCCCATCGCAATATCACACACAGAGTCTGGAAGGTATTTTTTAAAATGCCAACTGATTTGCATAAACAAATCTACTAAACAAACAACTGAAGGGAAAGAAAAAAGAAAAAAGCTACAGTAGGTAATAACATCTAGCAGTTTCATCATCGGCATGACGACTTTGTTTACTAACTTTATATCATAAAGTTTGATCATAATTCACTGAATTATTCTGTAGGCTGTGAGGACGTTGGTTACCTTGTAAGCCTAGAAGACGTCTATGGCTCTGGAGACGTCCAACTTTCGTGCCATGAGGAACTTGACGGCGGTGATCTGGCTGACGAGGGTGGCGTTCTGCGAATGTTCCCTTCATCTCAGCCCGGCCAGGAACTCCTCCACTGCCTGATACACACACACACACACACACAATTCATGAGAGCGGTGTTAATATGAACAGCACACGACCTGCATTCTGCTGCAAAAAATATTTGAAACAAAGACAAAATAAACCCTCCAGGTCACCAGACTCATAGACATTGGAATCTGTGACTCGACTCTTTCCTGGGACAGAAAACAGGACGGAGACTGATGACTTAACACACAAACGAGAGTCACATTAAATGACTTCCTAAAAATCAAATGAAGACCAGGTCTCAGCAAAGCGTATCAACAGTCCCTGGATCCCTTGAGACAAATGTGGTCCCACTTACTTACGGTTTTCAGATTTCGTATACGAAAGCATTACACACCATAACGCTTATCAAGAAATCAAGAGATCTGGAAACAGCTAGAAACCCGTATATTTTAGTGAAATTAATAAACGGCGTGACTCAAACAGAAACTTAAGTTTCTGAACGAGGACGAATGTGGAAACGCTGAGCGAAGTGAAGTATAACTGGCAGGTACGTTGAGAGAAAATGAAGAACCTCGTCAGCATCTTCACTAACGGACATCTCTCTCATGGCACATGAAAACAGCACACGGCTGATGGTGCGAACATGATAGACTGTTTTTAAGGTCATTAAGCAGTTAAGCGAGTTGCGTTCACACTTATTTTTGGTTCGATTAAACCGAACCGTCGCTCTGTTAGCGCGGTCCATGTGAATAAATGTGAACGCTACAATCCGAACCTCTGTGCGCACTCGAGAACGCTTGAAAAGGTGCGTCTCGGTCCACTTCAAAACAAACTCTGGTGTGATTGAAACATGAACAGATCACACCCCAAAGATATATATATATATATATATATATATATATATATATATATATATATATATACTGGCCTTTCTCCAAAAATTAGCACATTGTGATAAAGTTCATTATTTTCTGTAATGTACTGATAAACATTAGACTTTCATATATTTTAGATTCATTACACACAACTGAAGTAGTTCAAGCCTTTTATTGTTTTAATATTGATGATTGTGGCATACAGCTCATGAAAACCCAAAATCCCGATCTCAAAAAATTTGCATATTTCATCCGACCAATAAAAGAAAAGTGTTTTTAATACAAAAAAAGTCAACCTTCAAATAATTATGTTCAGTTATGCACTCAATACTTGGTCGGGAATCCTTTTGCAGATTCTTGTGTCTTGTGTCTCTCAACTTTCTCTTCACAATATCCCACAGATTCTCTATGGGGTTCAGGTCAGGAGAGTTGGCAGGCCAATTGAGCACAGTAATACCATGGTCAGTAAACCATTTACCAGTGGTTTTGGCACTGTGAGCAGGTGCCAGGTTGTGCTGAAAAATGAAATCTTCATCTCCATAAAGCTTTTCAGCAGATGGAAGCATCATGTGCTCCAAAATCTCCTGATAGCTAGCTGCATTGACCCTGCCCTTGATAAAACACAGTGGACCAACACCAGCAGCGGACATGGCACCCCAGACCATCACTGACTGTGGGTACTTGACACTGGACTTCAGGCATTTTGGCATTTCCCTCTCCCCAGTCTTCCTCCACACTCTGGCACCTTGATTTCCGAATGACATGCAAAATTTGCAAACTGTAGCCCATTTCCTGCACACGCCTGTACACGGTGGCTCTGGATGTTTCTACTCCAGACTCAGTCCACTGCTTCCGCAGGTCCCCCAAGGTCTGGAATCGGCCCTTCTCCACAATCTTCCTCAGGGCCCGGTCACCTCTTCTCGTTGTGCAGCGTTTTCTGCCACACTTTTTCCTTCCCACAGACTTCCCACTGAGGTGCCTTGATACAGCACTCTGGGAACAGCCTATTCGTTCAGAAATTTCTTTCTGTGTCTTACCCTCTTGCTTGAGGGTGTCAATGATGGCCTTCTGGACAGCAGTCAGGTCGGCAGTTTTACCCATGATTGCGGTTTTGAGTAATGAACCAGGCTGGGAGTTTTTAAAAGCCTCAGGAATCTTTTGCAGGCGTTTAGAGTTAATTAATTGATTCAGATGATTAGGTTAATAGCTCGTATAGAGAACCTTTTCATGATATGCTAATTTTTTTTATGAGGTAGGGATTTTGGGTTTACATGAGCTGTATGCCACAATCATCAATATTAAAACAATAAAAGCTTGAACTACTTCTTTTGTGTGTAATGAATCTAAAATATATAAAAGTCTAATGTTTATCAGTACACTACAGAAAATAATGAACTTCATCATATCAATATGCTAATTTTTTTTAGAAGGACCTGTATATATAGGCCTATATATAAACTGCGAAAATCCCAGTTTTTTCTTCACCATGATACGTTAATGTTTGTTATATCTAGCTTTATAAATGACAGCGTACACTGTATCACTATAGTAGTAGTCAAGTATTCAGTACTGTTAAGATCCCCATATAAAAACATGCAAACATGAACAGTATATTCTGTTTATTGAACTTAAATTCAAGCCTCTTACGACATGAAAATGAAAAATAACAGATTCAGTACAACTGAACTCATTCTGATATTAAAAATACAACAACTCAAAACATTTATCATTTTAGTGTGTTATTATGTGTACTTTTATTCATTATGTATTATTATATCAGAATTCTGAGTTAGGACAATGGACTCTGGTCTATCTTGTAGTGTTGACTCTTTATAGTGTGAGGTAATTCAATCAATTGATGGATTTTCTATCATTCAACATGAAATCTAAATAGATTTTAATAGTGATTACGTTTTTATATAATCAGTAAATAACCTATGGGGAAAACCTATGGGGAAGCAATAACACTTTAAGGACATGATACACACACACACACACACACCAAGCGGGAAGTAAAAGTGATGCTCGGGTCGTCTGGTAAACCGCGGGGCGGGTAAAGAAATTGTCGCTTTACTTGCGGGGCGGGTCATTAAAAACAAAAAACAGTGTGTTGTAGTGCTGTTTGTTATGTGGAGGTTGTTGATTAAAGCGTGTGTGTGTAAAAGACTGAGTCCCGCTGTATTACTCAGGCTGCACTGCAGTGTCTATTCACAGGCGCGATCCCACTACTGATCGGCACGGGGGCTTTGACCTGCTCCGTTCCCGACCTGGGCCGGTTCACCCCTCCTTAGGCGACCTGGTGACCCCGAGCTCCCTCAGGAGCACCATATCGATACCGAACTTAGTGCGGACACCCGATCGGCACAGCCCACTGCAGCCCAGAACCCCTGAGCTCAAACGATCCGCCAGCCTCAGCCTCCCGGTAGCGGGGATTACAGGCGCGCGCCACCGCGTCCGGCGGGAGTCAGACAGAGCTGAGCAGCACTTACACTTCTCTCAGATACCCTCTAGCGGCCAGAATAGGAATTACACTCATTAATTTCCTCCTGGCTTCTCTGATGTTTGACGGCGCATTTACAGTTCTAATATCAGAGATAGTTTTCTCTTATGAACTTATACAGCATGCTGCAATATTACTGAACTCCTTAAGGAACACTAAAAGAAAAAAAAAGCATAGAAATGAAGAAGAATTCTTGCTATATAAATTCACTTGTATTTGTTTAAACTTAATTTCATTAATCATTACGTTTAGCGGCCAGAATAGGAATTACACTGGACCTACTTTCCTCATGGCTTTTCTGGTTTTTGAAACTTAAACTTAATTTCACTAATAATTAAACAAAAAACATTTCAAATTTGTTAGTAAGCCTGAGTGTGTGGTTAGTAAAAGTGTAAAGTAGTAAAGTTGTCTCTTCAGCTATTTAAAAAATAATATTTGTTAATTATTAAATCGTCAGGGTCATGGTTTAATTGCCGTCCCCAATTTGCTTGTAGTGTGTTAATAAGTGGATGAGTGTGTGGATTGACACCTCGTCCAGAAAGTAACTTACCTGTTTTTGTGTATTTTTCTTTGTAAAATAAATTATGCAATAGTAAAAAAAAAATTAATGATTCCCAAAAAACAGCAGTCAGAATAGGAATTCCACTGGCCTTAACTTCATCCTGGCTTCTCTTGTGTTTAACGGCACATTTAAAGATCTAAGATCAGAGCCTTTTTTCCCCTCTTCTGAACACATCATGTATGGTGCAATATTACTGAACACCTTAAGGGACACTGGAGAAAAAAACAGAAAAGAGACAAAACGACATACACAGAAGAAAACAAATGGAGTGGGAGTTTTCAGTGTAAGAAGAGCCCTTGCTAGACAAGTGATCTTTGTAAGCTAAATAATAAAATAATAACAAAAAACAAAGTCTTAGCAAGTTATTTTATGGTAAAAAAAAAAATCCTGCCTCCTGCATTATGAGTAGATTTCTTAACCAGTTTAAATCAAATTAAAATTTAATTTGTCACATAAATGACCATACACATTATACACAGTGAAATGCTTATACGACTGTTAGTAAAAACTTGCAACTTGCCCATTTGCAATGTGGTGAGGTACAGTATGTAATGTGCTTCAACACAGGTGTGAAGGAAACAAAAGCAGGTCCAATTAGTGAGTCTAATGTGTTGTTCTGGTTGTGGGCCTGAATAACCTGTGGGAAGAAGCTCCCCTTTAGTCTCTCTGTGTTGACCTACAGCACACGGAAGCTCTATTCCGGTTTGGGAATTGTCCCATTTCGAACCGCAAGACCCTACAGCGGGTTCTGAGGTCTCTCTGCTCTCTGTCATGGACATCTACACCAAGTACTGCATCTGCAACGCCACCAGCATTGTGGCTGATCTCACACACACCCCTCACACACACTCTTCACCTTCTACCATCAGGAAAAGGTCTCACATCCAACTGTGTAACAGTTTCTTCCCATCTCCCATCCGACTCCTCAGTGCAATATGACTGGACTGATAACCTCACAAACATACACACACACACACACGATCTGCTGCTTTTCCACAAGAACTTGTTCTTTGCTGCTATTACAAGACACATTTTATTACTGCATTTAACTTCTCATGGGGAATTTATTTACACTCCTCAAATCATCTTGTAGTGTCCTGGTCAGTGCTACATTGTCACAGTATATTGTATTGTGTCCTGCTTCTGTTTGCACAAGTGCACTTTATGCTCTCTTTTTTGTGTTTTTTGTTAGTTTTAGCCAATTTTGTTAATTTTATGTTGTATGTAGCACCTTGTCATGGAGAAACATTGTTTCGTTTCCATGTGTACTGAACTGTATATGGTTAAAATGATGATAACAGCCTACTTTTCCTGATTTGAACCCCTGTATTCATACACTGTTATTTACTGTAAATAGGCCACTTAGGCATGTCTGGTTAGATGATACCTGCATTTCACTGCTTTGTACATGTACTTTGCACAATGTACACATTTTCACAGCCTCCTCCTGGTTGTGACTTAAACTTTAGGAATACATACTGTATAGGTGTAATTTCATCCTTTTCCAGTAGTGTAGGGTTTTGGCCAGATACATTACAAGACTAAAAATTGATAAAAAAAATTATAATTTGGCCCCGTTTTATTATAGTTATGTAAAGTGATTGAGCCCAGAGTGTATGTGTGATGTAGACTGTAAGATTTGTGCATTTTGATTGAAATGTCTAGTTGTGCTGTTTGTTATGCACTGTAAAAAATAAAAAGTTGCTTTAACTTAAAAAGTTAAGACAACCGGTTGCAAAGCAATTTTGAGTTCACTCAACTTCAGTGGTTGAAGTTGTGCCAAATCATTTAAAAAAGTTAATTGAAACTGCTGTTTTAGGTTAGTTATAACGTCCTAGAAAAGTACATCTAACTAATCATTATAACTACATTGCGTATTAACTGGCCAGGGGTAGCTCATTGGTTAAGGCATAGGACTATGGTTCAGAAGATCCCAGGTTCAAACCCCACAACCACCAAGTTGCCACTATTGGGCCCTTGAGCAAGGCCCTTAACTCTCAAATGTATGAGATAAAAATGTAAGGTGCTCTAGATAAGAGTGTCTGCTCAATGAAACTACTAATTTCTTAAAATTCACTCAACCCCTTTTTCGGCTAAAAACAAACTCATAATGATTAGTTAGATGTACTTTTTTTTGGAAGGTGTAACTAAAATGGATGCGTTTGTTGGGATTTGAACGCCAAGAAAAAGCTGCATGCAACGTTTTTTTAACACCATATAAACGCGCAGCCGCACAAACGCACGTCACCAAAGCCTGTGTGAACACCGTCATTGACTCCTATGTGTAGATGTCCTCATCTGTTCTATTTTTGAAGACAATAGTTTTTTCACCCCACATTTAATTAATAATCCTTTTATTATTATTAAGTTTTATTGTTTTTGATTTTAATGTCATTTTGAAAGAAATGAAATAGTAATGGCTGAATAACTAATATTCAGATGGGGAATGTTTGATGTCATGTGGGCATTATAAGATTTCTATTGAAAACTTTTATATAAAAAGTGTTTAAACATTGTATTAAATGCAAAAAAAATGCAGATTTACAGGGGCCTCTTGTTTGTCATTGTTTTACAGAGTGTTTATGTTACATTTATTTTATATTTAACAAATGGTCACCTTGAGATTGTATGATTTTGTGTGACATTTTTGTCAAAATTGAGTTATTCATATTTTCTTATTCTGTGGAATCTATTTACATTATGTGAAGTTGTGTACATTTTGCGTTGTTGTTGGTCTTTCGGCTGCTCCCGGCAAGGGGTCGCCACAGAGTCTTTTTTGGAAATAACAATAAATAAATAATAATAAAAAAAACATAATCAAATGGGGCGCGGTGGTGTAGTGGTTAGCACTGTCGCCTTGCACCTCCAGGGTCCAGGGTTCGATTCCCGTCTCTGTGTGCATGGAGTTTGCATGTTCTCCCCGTGCTTGGTGGGTTTCCTCTGGGTACTCCGGTTTCCTCCCACAGTCCAAAGACATGCAGGTTATGCTAACTGACGTTCCTAAATTGCCCGTAGTGTGTGCCCTGCGATGGATTGGCACCCTGTCCAGGGTGTACCCCGCCTAGTGCCCAGTCTCCTGGTATAGCCTCCAGGTCCACTGCGACCCTGAACACAGGATTAAGCGGTATAGAAAATGAATGAATAATCAAATGGAATGTGTGAGTCCAGCAAGTGTTTATTTTACCCACTGGTTGGGGCAAATAAAATAACCAGCACTTTAACATTTAACCCACTGGTTGGGTCAGATAAACAACCCAGACTTCTGGGTTAAATGGTTAAACCCAGCACTTGGGTCAAAACAACCCAATAGTGTCCAATAGTGACCCAGTGGCTGGTTATGGTTGTTTTTTTAACCCAGCAGTTTATAGAGTGTATAAAATTAATCTACATTGCAGTTGATGGAGCCAAAATTTGGAAATATTGAGATAATGGCCTAATAAAAGACTAGATTTATTACCTCTCTATTTGTAATATTTTCTGCCAATAATTTTAATAATTCTTTAAAGGATCAGATACAAGCCTTAAACATAACTTCTGGAGTTTTTACTTCATTCGTTACCTTCATTAACACACACTAGGACCAATTTGAGAATGCCAATTAGCCTACTCTGCAAACTCCACACACACACACACACACACACACACACACACAGACCCATTGCATGAATAAAACCTGGACTCTGGAGGTGCGAGGACACAGAGTCCAGGATACAGTGATTATATACCATTATCAGCCATTCAATTACACAGAAGGCATCACAATTATTTATTAATGAAATTCTAGGTGTTGCACAGGAACCAGTAAATGAATTTAAATGACTTTAAGGCAGTGGATGCTCATTTAGGAGCAACCTTTAAATATACTCACTTTCCACTTTATTAGGGACCATGTGCCAAAATATTAGGGACCCATGTGCCAAATCGTGAAGACAGATCAAGAGCTTTAGTTATTAAGCCTTTTATTGTTTTAATATTGATGATTGTGGCATACAGCTCATGAAAACCCAAAATCCCTGCTAATTTTTTGAGAAGCACCTATATATATATATATATATATATATATATATATATATATATATATATAAAAATGGACAGCTACAAACGAGTAAAAAATAAAAAAACTATCAGCCAGGATATATTCTGGGAGTACCTGGAGAAAACCCTATCAAGGACAGGGAAAGCATGCAAAAAATGCACAGACCAGAGGCAGTATTTGAACCTTTGACCCTGGAAGTACAAGATGACTGAGGCTTAGTCCTGCCTCATTTACAACCCTAATGATTTATTTACATTATCAATTAATTTCCAAAGCCATTTATGGCTTGTTTAATTTGAAACAATGATATAATCAAATCTCGGTAAACACCAACGATATGTAGTGAAACACCCAAATGACACTTTGTGGTTATTTGGTTACATTTTATTCTATTTACAAATAATAAATATTGTTATAAATAACTGTTATAAATATAATACATAATGTTTATCTGAAAATCACATATATACATTAAGTTTAAACCACACACACACGGCACACACAGCACACACGGCACACACAGCACACACGGCACACAGCACACACCATGGTAAACAGGTCCTGCAGCAGGTGATATATTTAATTATGCAGTTCTGCTGGCTGGTTTCACACATTGTGACTCTGCAAGCTTGGCGAAGACCAGCGGAGTTCCCAAATTATAAACGCATCCCTCGAAGAAGCCGGCCTTCAGCGAGAGCTGGTGCACTTCCTGTGCCCTTAGCTGCAGCTTGTACTGGATCTGCCCCAGCTATGTAAACGCACGATGCACCTCTAGTGACTCGGGGCTAGCAAGCAGACAAAAGGCAAACAGTTAAAACACACACAACTGGAAAAAAAAATTAATACATGAGTAAAAATGTACAATGCGCCGGCAATTTGTCTTAATCAGGACCCAAAAGAAATATATATTTTTGTGGACACAATAATTGTTCTACCTTTAATTTATTTTATACTTTACCACTAGCAATCTATAGACTTGTGAACGTCATGCATTTTCCTACAATTTCTTAGATTTACACCCATCAGCCATAAAATTATGATCAGGTGAACTGGTGACAAGACCACGTACACCCTAGACTAACTAATATTGGGTCCAAAGGCCAGTCCATCTGGTCCAATCCCACAGTGCTGTAACAAATATTTGCAGCAAGACAATGATCCAGAACACACAGGCAAGTCCACCTTTAAATGTCTAAAATTAAATAAATACATAAAAAAGAAAAAAAAAAAAAAAAAAGGAGTGGCATAGTCAAAGTCTGAACTAAAATCTGATTGAGATGTTGTGGCATGACCTTAAATATGCTGTTCATACTTAAAAACCCTTCATTGTGGCTGAATTAAAACAATTCTGCAAATAAGAGTGGTCCAAAATTCCTCTGCAGCAATGTGAAAGACTCATTGTATGCAGTATATCAAGCAGTACTTAATCCTAGTGCAGGTTTAAAGACACACATTCCTGCTTTCATTGGTACACAGCAGATTGTGGCTCTGGTCTCACCTGTGATTGTAGCCTGTTTGGATTTGACTGCTCTCTCTCTCCACCAGCGCTGATGGGGACCTCCGGTCTGCGCTTGCCCGCCCTCACCACACAGCTGCGGTAGAAAGCAGGAACATCCTGGCACTGCATCACTTCCCACTTCACTGAGCCAGGGGTAGGATGATCGCTCTCGAAGTCGAAGTTCCAGCGCTGCTCGGCCACCTCCGCATCCATGCACAAGAGCCGGTTTAAGTCCTGCTGAAGCTGCTGCTGGTCAGCCGGACCAAAGAGGTTCCGCCGCACTGCCTTGCCCCGTGGCTTATCACCCTCCTCCACTCTGTCAAGCTTCGTGTGGTCAAACTGTGAAGTCATGGCCATCCTTCTGTAGACAGAGAAAATACAACACAAAAATTTGTTTCAGGACTGTCATAGATTTTACTGCAAAGTGAAATCTTCATATTAAGAATAGACATATAAAAGAAAACACTATAGTGACTTGGTGTTTGAACCAGTGTGTGTGTTCTTCTGTAGATGATGCACAAGTGTGGCAAATGTCTCACCTGAACTCAACATTTCAGTACAATTTGTCACTAATTAAAGAAAACATTTCATGGACAAAGACTTTTGAGAATCTTGAGGATTAAAAGAGTTGCCGTGGACTTTCTTGAAAAATGTACCTTATTTCTCTATATACAGGATATGGATTTTGTACGTGGACCCTAAAGTTAATGTTTCCTGATACTGTCACCTATCTGGTAGCATATTGTAACACTACATATAATAAAAGGATGGCATGATATACAATCTAACACCCAGCTGAAGAACCTTGTGACTCTACATTTTATGTTATACATGATCAACCTCCCCTAAGTAACAGTCCTCCAGCAACCTGTCATTTTTTGCTTTCCGTTCACTTTAGGAAAACACTCGGCTGCTTTTGAAGGCCTCTCACCCAACTAGGATACTTTAGATCAATTCTGATTGGCCTCCTTAAGGTGCACTGTTTTAGATTAGATTCAACGTTATTCTCACTGTACATGTTATGGTACAAGACAATGAAATACAGTTTTGTCCACTAGTGCAACTGTTTACACCTTATCAGTAAAAACTTGATAACCTATTAAAAAAAATGCAAAATATTAAAGGGGAGTTAAAGAAACGCTGGAGCATATGATGTTATTACATCCCAAGCACAAAACTAAACATAGGAATATATGTTGAACTAATTCAGCAAATTAAATGCATAGGCATTAGGATTATGTTGAAAGCAGTTACTTGTCTACTTTAATTCCTCATAAATCTAAATTTAGACAAGAATTTTCATGTAGAACTTAGTTTCTTCACGTCTGTTATTTTTCAAATTTCTGAAATAGATAAATTGCACCTATAATAAATCTACTTTATAAATGATAAAATGACAAAACTCAGCATTGCTATAAAAAAAAAAAAGATTTAAATCTTTTTATCCACTTGTAATCACTGTTATTTATGTGCCATTATATTATACATGTCAATTTAATTTCACTTTCTTTTACTTTCTGTGCCTCATGTGGAACAATCTTGTTTTTGAACTCAAACAGTGTTCAGAAATATAAATCTCAGCTTTAAGATGACCTTTAAACATAATATTTTATGTTTGTCCTTATACACACGTATAACACTAGCATAGAACCTGTCATTAAAACCATGTTTTTCCCCTTGTTTAAATAAAAACAATGAATGTAATTACCATACACTTCTCTTAAGAGGCTTTTCACATTGAAATTAATCAGATTTTTGGTTTTAGTATAAGTGTAGATTTATGGGTGTGTAAAAAGATAGCATTCTTTGGCAAAAATCTGATGAGAAACTTGTTGAAATACTGAAGTGGATTTGTTGTGTGTGTCGGTGTGTGTGTGAGAGAGAGAGCGCGAGAGATGGAACTGAATCTGGATAATCGACAGTTGTAGTAAAAAAAAAAAAGCATATAAACAGCCTGACATCTGATCCTATAATAATAATAATAATAATAATAAAACAAGTAGTTCAGTGAGTGCTGTTTCCAGGCTTATGTAAAAAAAAAAAATCTTTGCTCCAAATTGATCTAAACAAATGCGTGAAGCTCAACAATAAAACGCACCTAATCATTCATAATGTCATTAAATGATATTAAAATAAATAAAAAGTGATACATTTTTACAGAAAACCCAGCACGAGCACCTCTTACCTTTTTCTAACCAGAAAGCGGAGAGAAACTGAACACGTCGCGTGCGGTTTGTTTATTATTGACCAGAAACGCGTCAAAGACCACGCCCACATGCGACGTCACAGTCACTAACGGCACGAGGCAACACTAACCACGTGCTAGTAATGGGAAGTTCGAATCATTTTAGTGATTCGGTTCTTTGAATCTCGTTCATCAAAATGAACGAATCTTTTTTTGAGTCATTTCGTTCATTTGATCAGAAATAAATTAAAATGTTGCGTTTTCAATAAAAAAATACCCCCGATACATATACATACACA